>CAJGYO010000011.1:50013635-50613635 GCA_904845875.1 Miscanthus lutarioriparius | reverse complement strand
GTTTAGATTGAGGTTAGAAATCAGTATTTGGCATTATAGTACTTTTTTTTTATTTGACAATTATTGTCCAATTATAGTCTAATTAGGCTCAAAAGATTCGTCTCGTAATTTACAATCAAACTATGTAATTAGTTATTTTTTATCTACATTTAATACTCCATGTATGTGTCCAAAGATTTAATGTGATGAAGAGAGAATGAAAAAACTTACAATCTAAACAAGGCCTCTGTTTATATTTGTTTAATCGGGATGGGTGTTATGGCTGACGTGTGAAAAGTCTAAATAGCTAGCTAGACGGGTGAATATCCTATAATTTTTTTTACAAATACACTAAAACAACTTTGTTAGTCAACTAAATAGCGAAATACGTTTTGTTTTAGCTCTAATTAAAAAACAAGCCACCTACCAACCATTCTAATTAATTATGATCACTAAGCACTCAATCGTTATGTCACTATTTCTAATAACTAGTGAGCTAACTAAACAAGTAATTTAACTAATTACTTCTATGCTACGCTAGAAAGCTACACTAGTTAGCTAAGCTACCTCAACACAAGATATATAATTGAATGTAGTCGGTCCAACCTCTTTTGATGGCGTGCATTCAAAATTCGGCCCTCACCGAAGGATGCAGTCGGTCCATTTGTGCAGAAAATAGCCAATGACTTGAAGAAGTGGACCCGGCTGCTTAGATTAACAAAATATTTTGTTGACGAAACTATTATATTAGAAAAAAATGCAGTCCACCATTCTAAATTGTAGTCACTGAATCATGTGCATCTGGTCAGTTCAACGAGGATGATGAGCCAGACACATAATTCAACATTCTTGCATATGATGGTCACAAAAAGGTACGGCGAGCACATGAGTATAACAAAGCTAGAAAAATATATCAGTTCAACAAAGCAAATTATTCAGTGCTTCCACAATTTCACGCTCAAGTGCAGTTAGATGTATTCGACCACATTCTACGTTGCACCATGCATGACCACCATACCATTGGACTAGATTTTTGCAAGTATTTCCTCAAACAGTCGGGATGATTCAAATCTTCAAGTTCCAAGGTATGACTGAATTTCTGAAGAACAAATGTAATTGGAATGATCTTATTGTCAAACAGTTCCTTGCCACTGTGGAGATTGATTTTGACGAAGAAGAAATAGAGTGGATGACCTGAAAAAGGCAATACAGAGCTTCATTTGTGGAATTCTGCAGGGCTAACAAGTTGGATTCTAATTTCTATACTGAAAGCATCAACATCCGGGGAGTGCGGGCCGCACCGGCGAGCGCGGCCCACTCCACCCTCCTCTGCTCCAAATTCGGTGGTGGATCCAAGCGGTAGCAGCATCAGCGCCACGAGTGGATCCGAGCGGTGCGGCGAATTCAGAGCGCGGCCCACTCCACCCTCCTCCGCTCCAAATTCTGCGGCGGATCCAGCTCACTGCAGTAGTGCCGGGGCCGCAATGACGGCAAATCCGGCTCGGGGGCCGAGAACAGGCTCGTCGGTGGGCTTGGGAAGGGGCTTGCCAACGGAGGTGGGCGTTATAATATGCCTGCCCCATAGTTTTTGTTTTTGCAGGCGGGCAGTGTACCGCGCCTGCCTCGGTAGTTGATATTTACACAGGCAGGCAGGGAGCCCGCCTATGAAGCTGCTGATTAGTGCATACGTTTCGAGGCAGGCGGACTGAATGCCCCCTGCAAAAAAAAAAGCTTTTTCTGACCACCTGTAGAAAGTTTTCTATAGTAGTTAGGACAGGCCTATTCTTAATAGTTCATTTTATATGTTGATCTATAGACAAACTTATTTTAATCTAAATATTTAATCTAGGTCAATTCACCTATAGTGAAATTAGTTTTGCTGGTTGAGTTCTATGCCTTGTCATACACCTGGTTTTGGTTGCCCTCACACCAGTTTTGAAAGCTACTCCACCCTTCATTTTAAATTACGAGACATTTTGACTTTTTAATACATATCTTTTATGCATTTAGATATATACTATATCTAGATATATAAAAACCAATGTATCTAAAAAACAAAGGATGTATTTGGTTTGAGGAATGAGGTGGTCCATCATGTACTCATTCCTCACCTTTTTGTTTGTTTGTGGAATAGAATAGGTTGATACATCATCACCTTATTTTTCATAAGCTAATAATTAGTACTAGTATGAGAAATGGAGTTATTCCACCAAATTTATAGTGTGTTTGGCTTGTGAAGTCACCTCATGTATCATAAGGTGGTGCATCATGAGTTCATCTCATGAATTTTGATAGAATCAAGTCCCTCATGTATATACTAATGATTAGCTTATGATAAATAAGGTGGTGATAGATTAACTCATTTTATTTCATAAACCAAATAAAAAAATAAAAAGTAAAAAGAAGATAGATCACCTCATTCGCCAAACCAAACACACACTTAAGAAATAAACTCATAATGCATCATCTTTGGAGCGGCTCCTCAAGCTAAACACCCTATAAAAAAAATTGCGTATAATTTTTGCCCAAGGTTGAAGGGGTACAATAATGATACAACTGCCACACATTATGGGCGGCCGCGAGTCGTACGTGAAAATAGTGTACCACTGTACTCGCTCGATCGGCTGGGATGGTTGGGCAGGCCGCGCAGCGCACCCATTTTGATGTGCTGCAACAAACGGGTGGCACGTTTTGCTTATATAATGGCACATTCATTCTCTCTTCTTCCCGCGCGTTGCAATACTGCGGCCTTGATCCATAAAAAAAATGGCTACACCTACACAGCTCGCTGCCGACCGTCAATATAGAGGCCACAAGCTGCTTCGAGAAGCATGCCAAGTTCGCAATCGCACATTTGGGTCTCTTTTTAGAACGAGGGACTTTTTGTTTATGTCCTTTTAAAAAAAATTCCCATAAAATCCTACATTTTTGTAAATCCTTACGTTCCAAATAAAAGGATGATGGACATAGAGGCCGTTTGGCTGGTTGATTGCCGGCTGGCCGGCTGGTTCTGTCACTCACAAAATCACTGTTCACGTCATGTTAGAAGAATATTTTTCTCTCACAACCATCAGCCAGAACAGTATTTTTCAGTCCTGCCAAACAGGCCCCTAACCTACTCGATGCTTTCTAAAGGGTTAGGGGAATATTACTAAGATATCTATGCTTCATTGTAAGTTATTAAGATAAAAAAGAACCGGAAGAATGTTGTTGGAAAAAATATAATACATCTAGTCGTTAATACTTATGTTTTCATTTTTATTTAGAGCATCTCCAAGAGACTCTCCATATCTGTCAGGTATTGATATTAGGGATACCCAAAGTAAGAAAGTTAACGCCCACACTGACTTTCCCGGATGGTTCGAGACGTATTAAAAGGTCTCGCCCGACCCCTTGTGTGCGGGCTCCGTCTCGCCCGACCCCAAGGCCGTGGGCTCCGTCTCACCCAACCCCTTTGGCGCGGGCTCCGTCTTGCCCGACCCAAGGACGCGGTCTCCATCTCGCCCGACCCTTGGGTGTGGGCTCCGTCTCGCCCGACCCTAAGGACGCGGTCTCCGTCTCGTCCGACCCCAAGGACGCGGGTTCCGTCTCGCCCGACCCCTTGGGTGCGGGCTCCGTCTCGCCCAAGGTTGTGGGCTCTGTCTCGCCCGACCTTGAGGATGCGGTTTCCGTCTCGTTCGACGGGGTCCCATACCGCCGCCAACCACTCCAGATCCAAGCGTATGGGCCTGGGTCAAAACTCTGACGCCAGGAAAGAGGCTGGCACGCCTCGATGTAACCCGTGGCCATGACGGGCCATACCAAGGGATTCACATCAAGAATAGTGTCGGACGGGCTGGTGCTGTTCTGCCTAATCCTCGTACGGACGATGACAGGCGCGTCAGTTCACCACGATGTTCGCCATGACGGAGTGGAACACCATGACTGGCAGATGACGACGCGCATAGCGTTAGTGACGAACAGGGCCGCGACCCGGAAGCGTCTCTGTTGACATCTACAGGATCAACGAGATCCGCGTGAAGGAGGAGAAGGATCCGGCAACCCTGGAATCCTTCTTCTCTCTCTCGTTCTTATACTTTTTGTCCTCTGTAGTCCACGCTTTCCCTTGGTCTATAAAAGGAGAAGCAAGGCGCCTCATGGAGGGGAGCAAAAAAACACGAGACCTGAACATAAGAGCACGACACGAGCACACGGCTGAGCGGCAATCGAGCTCTCAGCACCCGTTCACTTCTTCCACCAGAGACTTGGGATCCTTTCCCTCTCTCACCTGTTTGTAACCCCTACTGTAAACCAAGTGCCGGTAACACGAGCAACAACGAACTGGACTTAGGGACATTCCACCCAAACCAGTATAAACCCTTGTGTCCTCCGAGCACACCATCCAACCCAGACGCGCAAATACAAATTTACTCATCGGTGGTCCGAAAACACCGACAATATCCTTCCTAAATGCTAGGAATAGAGATTTTGGTGAAAAACTATCCTCCGACAGCTTCTCTAAATGGTCATCCAAATATAGTCATCTTCTATTTCAGATTTTTCGCTAGCAAAAAATAGAAGACGAGAATGACTCTCTAGAGTGCGCATGAGATATAGAAAGCATTTTTATGCAAATAGCTCTCCAAATGATGATTTAAAGAGTAAGATTTAGAAAGGTTCTTGGAGATGCTCTTAGTACTAGAAAATTGAACTATCGAAATGGTGAAAAGACGATTGACTCAACCGTCTCTAGTAAATTGGAGCTCTTGCCTCACAACCATGTTTCATATCCTGTTTTAGGTTGTTTTATTTGTCCTAGTCAAATTGAATTACCTAACAGGTTATCCTTGTAGCCAATTTTAGTTGATCATTGAAAAGGTGTATCCTGAACCTATAGCTCGCAAGAAAGAGTTTCTGCTCATGCTCGACTTCTACTGGTTCTAAACCAACTAAACCATCCGACATTGAGTTATCATCTATAGGCCTTGTATTCTGATGTGAGAGTTGGTCTAACTTTAGTGAAGTAAGTATAAGTTGATTATTATCCTTAATCATGCTATGCATATAACTGACATATAAGAAACACATGAGTATCCAAAATAGAGTTCTTAGATAGTCGTCCTCCAACTCTGACTCCAGCAGGGGGAGCCATCACCCCAAGGGATACGTCGAAAGCATCCACGAGGGAGGGGCTACCCCAAAAGACGACCTCGACGACAAGGTCGAGGGGGATGCGGGGGCCCCACCTCACCTGCGGGTAGAGCCGCTGGGGGCGCGTCACCAAGAGCTCAAAGAAGCACGACTCTAGCTCGAGCAGGAACGCACGGGGCTCGAGCAAGAGATCGAGCGCCACAGAGATGGTGGGCATGCACGCGCCGTGGCCCGCGGCGTCAACCGGAGGATCATCAAGGACGACGAAGCCCTCCCACACTTCGCTCGGGCAAGCCAAAACATCGCTACTGCGGTGGCCTTGCTCCGGGGGCTTTCGGAGTCCGTGACACCAGAGGACCATCGGGCCCATCGTGAGATTCGCACGCTACTCGAGCGTGCGGTGGCGCAGCAAGCCAAGAGCTCGCTGTCCCGATGACGCGAGCTCGACACCAGCCAGCGTGCCCCCTCAGAGCGACCCGATAGGGACATGTCAGTCCACCAGGCGCAGTGAGACGGTAGGCCGCGCGCCGAGGTCCTGGTGCATGAGCGTCTTGGCCTCCACCGTGACGTGCACGACACCCTGGATGCCCGCAAGCGTGCCCGCGACAATGAAAGGGAGGAGGCTAGCCGTGGCTACCACCCTTGTCGTGGCGGACGCTACGACAACGGCGAGGACTGAAGCCTGAGCCCCGACTTGCTGGGACCTCAGGCCTTTGGCCGATACATCCTCAACGCCGTCTTCCCACCGCAGTACCGATCACCGACCAACATCCTGAAATACTCCGGGGAAACAAACCCCGGACTGTGGCTCAAGGATTATCGGCTTACTTGCCAAGCCAGTGGAGTGGATAGTGACAATTTCATTATCCACAACCTTCCATTGTTCCTGGCCGATTCGGCGCGAACGTGGTTGGAACACCTTCCGCCCAACCGAATCCAAAGTTAGGCTGACCTAAAAGAGATCTTCGTGGGGAACTTCTAGGGCACGTACGCATGTCCTGGGAACCCATGGGATCTCAAAAACTGCCGATAGAAATCTAGGGAAACTCTTCGTGGGTACATCCGGCGCTTCTCTCGGTAGTGCACCAAGCTGCCCGACGTCGCCGACGCCGACGTCATAGGAGCTTTCCTATCTAGGACCACCTGTGAGTCCCTGATTCACAAGCTAGGATGTAAGGGCCCGCGAACTACCAAGGAGCTCCTTAACATCACCACCAGCCATGCCTTGGGCGAGGAGGCGATCGGGGTGATTTTCGACCGCCCCAAGGGCAAGGCCAAGCGTGACAAGGACACCGATGAAGGCGCCTCCAACCGCTGCAACAAGAAGAAGAACAAGCAGCGACGTGAGGGCTCGCTCGTGGCCATTGCCGACCGCAAGGGGGGTCAGAAGCCCACCGAGGGTACCCCGGACCACTTTGAGAAGCTGCTCGAAGGGCCATGCCTGAACCATGCTTTCCCCATCAAGCACCTATACAAGGACTACGCCCTCATGAAGCGGTTCTTGTCCGAAGGCTCCAACAAGGCGAAGCATAGGAAGGAGCCCAAGCCAGCCGCATACGATGCCGAGGGGAAGGACGGTGGATTTTCGACGCTAGATGGCTGTCTCATGATCTTCAGAGGGTTAGCGGCCTACGACTCCAAGCATCGCTAGAAGCTTGCGCGTCATGAGGTCTATACAGCCGAGCCGGCGACGCCTTCCTTCCTCCAATGGTTGGAGTCCACCATAACCTTTGATTGGACCGACCACCCAGAAAGCGTCCCACAACCAGTAAGATACCCGCTTGTGGTCGACCCGATCATCGGCATGAAGCGGCTCACCAAGGTGCTGATGGATGGAGGCAGCGGCCTCAACATCATGTACGCTGAAACACTCGACGCCATGGGCATCGACCGATCGCGCATCCGGCCAACTGGGGCGCCTTTCCACGGCATCATACCTAGAAAGCAGGCCATGCCACTTGGGCAGATCGATCTGCCCATGACCTTTAGAAATCCGACCAATTATAGGACGGAGACCCTTATCTTTGAGGTGGTTGGGTTCTATGGGACCTACCATGCCATCCTGGGACGTCCATGCTACGATCAGTTCATGGCCGTCCCCAACTACACATATCTAAAGTTGAAGATGCTGGGTCCATGTGGGGTAATCACCATCGGCACCTCCTTCCAGCACGCCTACGAGTATGAGGTCAAGTGTTGTGAACACGCCACAACAATTGTCACCTCCAAAGAGCTTGCAGCCATCAGGGATGAGGTTGTCGAAGAAGCGCCTGACCCCAAGCGGTCGGTAGGGTCTTTCGAGCCTATAGAGGGCGCCAAGGAGGACCTCATTGACCCCAGCAGCTCCGAGGGCAAAGTGGTGCGCATCAGCACCACGCTTTCCTCTAAATAGGAAAGCGCGCTCGCCAACTTCCTTCGCGCCAACAGAGACATCTTTGCATGGAGACCTTCGGACATACCGGGCATTCCAAGAGAAGTTGTCGAGCATGCCTTGAAGATCAGGCCAGTCTCCAAGCCGGTGAAGCAACGTCTACGTCGCTTCGACGAGGAGAAACGTAGGGCCATCGGTGAGGAGATTATGAAGCTTTTGGCGACCAGGTTCATCAAGGAAGTATACCACCCCGAGTGGTTAGCCAATCCCGTTCTTGTACGAAAAAAGAGTGGGAAATGGAGAATGTGTGTTGACTACACGGGTCTCAACAAAGCATGTCCAAAGGATCTATTTTGTTTGCCATGCATAGATCAAGTACTTGACTCAACCTCAGGGTGCGAAACCCTTTGCTTCGTTGATGCGTACTCCGGGTACCCTTTGCTCAAGTGTTTTGGGGATCTCATCGGACAGACTGTTGAGGCCTACGTGGATGACATCATGGTCAAGTCCAAATGGGCCGACCAGATCATAGCCGACCTAGAACAGACCTTTGCGAAACTCTGAGCAAATGGCATCAAACTCAACCCCGAGAAGTGCATTTTCGGGGTCCCAAGGGGCATGCTGCTGGGTTTTATTGTCTCCAAGTGTGGCATCAAAGCCAACCTAGAGAAGATCTCACCCATCATGAGGATAGGCCCGATTCAGAACATAAAGGGAGTATAGCGAGTTACAGGATGCCTTGCCGTGCTTAGTCGCTTTATCTCATGCCTCGGCGAATGAGGTCTCCCCCTCTATCGGCTTCTGAAGAGGGCCGACCATTTCGAATGGATGCCCAAGGTCTAGGAGGCACTCGACAAGGTCAAGTAGCTCCTGACGAAGGCCCCGATCCTGGTTCCCCCGACCGACGGGGAACTGCTTCTACTCTACATTGCGGACACCACGCAAGTGGTCAGCGCCGCCCAGGTGGTAGAGCGAAAAGAAGAGGGACATGCCTTTAAAGTGCAGCGTTGAAAGCTCTAGTTTGATTTTGGTTAATTGATGAAACCCTAAGTGCTAACCTAGTTTATCAAAGTGATTATGAGATAGGTAGCACTACTCCAAGTAATGAAGCAATGGCGAAGATCATGACGATGGTGATGGCATGGTGATGATCAAATGCTTGAACTTGGAAAAGAAGAAAGAGAAAAACAAAAGGCTCAAGGCAAAGGTATAAATAGTAGGAGCCATTTTGTTTTTCAAGTGATCGAGACACTTAGCGAGTGTGATCACATTTAGGATCGATAGCCATACTATTAAGAGGGGTGAAACTCATATTGAAATGCAGTTATCAAAGTGCCACTAGATGCTCTAACTCATTGCATATGCATTTAGGATCTAGTGGAGTGCTAACACCCTTGAAAATGTTTGTGAAAATAAGCTAACACATGTGCACAAGGTGATACACTTAGTGGTTAGCACATTTGAACAAGGGTAGGAAACTTCACCGGCGGAGTGTCCGCCCGTAGAGTGCGGACAGTCCGACGGTGCCACCGGCGCCCTAGATAGAAAAGACGAAGGCCACTGTAAGTGACCGGACGCTAGTCTCGGCTGGACCGGCGCATCCAGTTAGTGGTAGTAGAGGGTGCGTGTTTCGGTCTTCGACCGGACGCTGGCGCTAAAAGTGACCGGACGCTGACGTACGCTGACGTGAGGCGCACAGAGGAAACGTTGAGTGACCAGACACAGGATGTGTCCGGTCGAGCATGACTAGATGCGTCCGGTCATGAAATGTCACATTTGGAACCTTACTGGAAACGACCGGACGCTGAGATCCAGCGTCCGGACACTTTCTAACTGACGCGTCCGGTCATCACTTAACCGTTAAAATGGAGCGATCGGCGTTTGAAGCCGATGACACATGGCGCACATCGCACGACCGGATGCTGAGGTCCAGCGTCCGGTCAATATGACCGGAGCGTCCGGTCGGCCCATGTTCAGTGCAGAGAGGAGCCCAACGGCTCTATTTCATGGGGGCTTCTATTTAAACCCCATGGCCGGCTCAAGCTCACTCTCTTGGCCATTTTCATTGACATAGCAACCTTGTGAGCTTAGCCAAAGCCCTCCCACTCATCTCCATCATTGATCCATCATCATTGTGAGATTGGGAGAGAATCCAAGTGCATTGCTTGAGTGATTGCATCTAGTGGCACTTGGCATTCGTGTTTCGTTGTGGGATTCACTTGTTACTCTTGGTGGTTGTCGCCACCTAGATGGCTTGGAGTAGCGAGGATCATTGAGTGGAGATTGGTGATTATCTCCGGCTCCGATCGTGGTGATTGTGAGGGGTCTTGTGCCTTCCCCGGTGGAGCGTCGAAAGGTAACTCTAGTGTATTGGTCGTGTCATTGAGTTACCTCACTTGTGGGTAGGTTCTTGTGGTGTCCTATTGTGTGGACGAGGTTCGTGCAACACCTCTTAGCCGCCGAACCACCAAGTGTGGGTTGACACAACGAGGACTAGCGTGCCGGCAAGCACGTGAACCTCGGGAGAAAAATAGGTTGTCTCTTGCCTTTTGGAATTCTCCCATTGATTGATTTAGTATTCATATTATGATTGGTTCACTCCTCTACATGATGGTATAATCACCCTACTCACTCATTTATACTCTTGCAAACTAGTTGTGACAAGCTCTTTAGTGTAGTTAGAATTGAGAGCTTGCTTTGTTAGTTTAAGTTCATCTAGTGGAGCTCTTTAGAGTAGCATTTTTTTGAGAGCTCTTAGTGAGTAGTAACATTGCAAGTTGTGTGCCTAGTAATCATTGCAACTAGAATTGTTGGATAGGTGGCTTGCAACCCTTGTAGAGCTAGAGCAAGTTTGCATTTCACTATTTGTCATACTAATCAAACTGCTCTAGTTGATTTGTAGATATTTAAATAGGCTATTCACCCCCCTCTAGCCATATTAGGACCTTTCAAGCATCCCGTGTACTTCATTAGCAAGGTCTTGTCCAATTCCAAGACTCGCTACCCCCAAATCCAGAAACTCCTGTACACCATCCTTATCGCCAAGAGGAAGTTGCATCACTACTTCGAGTCGCATTCGGTAACGGTCATGACATCCTTCCCTCTCAGTGAGGTCGTCGAAAACCAAGATGCCACAGGAAGAATCACGAAGTGGGCACTCGAGCGGATGGGTCAAGGCATTTCATATGCCCCTCGGACAGCCATCAAGTCCCAAGTGCTGGCTGATTTCATTGCAGAGTGGACCGAGACCCAAATGCCGCCAGCAGTCGTCGACCAAGAGTACTGGACGATGTACTTCGATGGATCACTGATGAAGAAAGGCGCCGGCGCAGGGCTAGTCTTCATTTCACCCCTCGGGGTACGCATGAGGTACATGGTTCGCATCCATTTCCCCTCCTCCAACAATGTGGCTGAGTATGAGGCACTCATCAATGGCCTACGCATCACCATCAAGTTGGGTATCTGACATCTTGATGTCCGGGGTGACTCCCAGCTGGTCATCGACCAAGTCATGAAGGAATTAAGCTGCCACAGCGCCAAGATGGCTATGTATTGCCAAGAAGTCCACCAGCTAGAGGATAAGTTCGATGGCCTCGAGCTTAATCACATCCTAAGGCGTCTCAACAAGGCGGCCGACACGCTGGTGAAAACGGTGTTCGGCCGAGAGCCGGTGCCGACGGGCATCTTTGCCAGCGATCAGTACAAGCCCTTGGTCTGCTATGAGGAGCTAGAACAGAGCGGTGATGGGCCACCTGCCCTGGCTCGGGGGCAAACCAGTCGTTGGCTCCATCCAACCCCAAAGTCATGGAGCTTGACAAGGATCCAGCGACAAAGCCCAACCCTCTAGCCGACTGGAGGACGCCTTACCTCGACTACCTCCTCCGTGAGGCATTGTCGATGGACAAAACAGAGGCTCGACGACTCACGCGTCGCGCCAAGTCCTTTGTCATTATTAAGGGTGAGCTCTACAGGCAAAGCCACACCGAGATCCTGCAGCGCTGCATCCCTATCGAACAAGGAAAGCAGTTGCTGAGTGATATCCACGGTGGGGTCTATGAGCACCATGCCACACCTAGGACCCTGGTTGGAAATGTGTTTTGATAAGGCTTCTACTAGCCGACCGCAGTTGCTGACGCTGAATAGATTGCTGACGCTCGGTAGACCCACCTGCCGGCCCAAGCACTCCAAACGATCCCCATCACATGGCCATTCGGGGTCTGTGGGCTTGATCTGGTCGGACCTCTTAAGAGGGTGTCCGGGGGATATACGCACTTGCTTGTTATCATAGACAAATTTACAAAGTGGATGAAGGCTCGACCGATCTCCATGATCAAGTCCGAGCAAGCCGTGCTGTTCTTCCTTGACATCGTCCATTGCTTTGGAGTCCCAAACTCCATTATCATGGACAACGTCACATAGTTCACTGGGAAGAAGTTCCTTCAATTCTACAATGAATACCACATCCGCGTCGATTGGGCTGCCATGGCGCACCCCCGCAGGAACGAGCAGGTCGAGCGCACGAATGGCATGGTCCTACAAGGCCTCAAGCTTAGGATCTTCAACCAGTTGAACAAGTTTGGTAGACGATGGTGCTTTGGAGCCTGAGGACGACCCCCAGCCAGACCACTGGCTACACACCATTTTTCGTGGTCTATGGTTCCAAGGCTATCCTCCCGACCGACCTTGATTATGGAGCACCGAGGGTTAAGGCGTACGATGAACAGGGAGCCAAGGCATCCCTCGAGGATGCCATGGACCAGCTAGATGAAGCATGCAACATTGCCCTCCTCCGCTCGGCCAAGTACCAGCAAGTGTTGTGCCGGTACCACAGCCATTGAGTGCGGGGTCAGGCCTTCAACGTCAGGGACCTGGTGCTCCATTTCGTCTAGAGCAACAAAAACCACCACAAGCTCTCTCCACCGTGGGAGGGACTGTACATCATCATAGAGGTGCTTCGACCAGGCACCTATAGGCTCAAGGCCATCGACGGCAAGTCTTTGTCAATGCCTGGAACTTCGAACAGCTACGTCACTTTTACCCTTAATTTACTCACGCTTTCTCTTATCGGTTTTGCTATCAACTCCTTGATCTTTAGTGACACCTGACCCCAGCAATGGCAAGGGGCCTAGGACCATCAACAGTGAAGTCTTCATCAATGCTTGGAACATCGAATAGCTACGTCGCTTTTACCCTTAATTTACACGCTTTCTCTTATCGGTTTCTCTATCGACTCCTCGATCTTTAGTGACACCCGACCCTAGCAACAGCAAGGGGTCGGGCCTCATTCGGGGGCTGATAAGAGCATATCTATCTAGTAGACATTCTCGATGCCTGACCCTTTCTCATGTTAAGATCTAGAAGCAAGGGTTGTGGAAATAAACGCTGAGTAAAACTGGTCGGACTACAAGAAACCTACGCCCCAGCGGCTACGGTGTTTTTGCTCACCAGCGTGATCAGAGTTTCTTCACCCGCACCTTGAGCTTTACAGCCTTAACGACGAAAATGGTCGGAATGCATTAACCTTTTTATACAAAAAGGGGAGAAGAGCTAAAAATCTATTTGGCCATAACGAGATTTAAGAGCTTGTCCACTTATTTCAAGTTCGCCGCCTAGCTTATCTACCTAACTAATGTCTCGAGGGGATAGTCTCATCCTCTATCTCCGTAGGTAAGTCCTATGCCAGAGGGGCCACCTCCTTCTCGATGTTGTCTGGCTCAGCGTTGGTATAGACGGGCGCGAGAATCGTCACAGGTAAGGTGGGATACGGAGCTAAAAATGCTCCAATGGCCCATTCAGGCCCAGGAGTTTGAAGGCTTGCCCTCCGACGGGTTCACAGCAGCTCCATGGTACCCTTAGAGTGAGGGGTGAAAAGGGATGGGCCCACTAGCGGTCAGTACCTGGGCGCACGAGCGCCGCGGGCATCCCGGCCCACGTTCGAGTCTTGGTCGGTTCCTAGTCCATGGTATTTCCTCAAAGAAAGGCAACAAGCCCTTGGGATCGGTCGAATGGACCTGAGAACTATATGGATTGGCCGCCAAGAGTCTGGAGTCGGTCACCAGCTGAACCCATGCCGGACCCCCATGAACGGGAAGCCGGGCCCCACTCAGACTATCCTGTTAACAGCTCATCGAGCACCATGTTTCGTCCATCGAGGAAAAACGTGGCATGGCTCGGCCCCTCCGTTTTATCAAAAAAATGCTTGAGGGATGATGATTGCAAAGATGAGCTAGCCCTCGATCAGACCCCTGCTATGCGTAGGGGCTCGAGGAAAGTTAGACTCGCAAGGAGACCGAACGTGCTGTCGTAGTACGACGGTAGACCGATCGGATCCTAGGGACCGAAATCAAGAATAATCTTTTTGACCTCCCGAATCCTACGGTTGCATGCTCCCTAGAAGACTGATCGCAACAAAAGGGAATTGCCATCCTACTAGGACATGCCATGGGCTACAAAAAGAAGGCCAAGGCCCTCAGAGTCCTCCTATCTGAAAAAGCCTCCAAAGGAGTATTCTACTCCTCCGTAGGCTCGAGGG
The DNA here is from genome assembly GCA_904845875.1 of Miscanthus lutarioriparius. NCBI lineage: Eukaryota > Viridiplantae > Streptophyta > Magnoliopsida > Poales > Poaceae > Miscanthus > Miscanthus lutarioriparius. The sequence continues at coordinate 50,599,623 of CAJGYO010000011.1, read as the reverse complement.
CTACTGTCGGGTATCGATATTAGGGATACCCAAAGCAAGGAACTTAGTGCCCACGCTGGCTTCCTCGAATGGCTCGAGAGGTATTAAAAGGTCTCACCCGACCCCTTGGGTGCGGGTTCCATCTCGCCCGACCCTAAGGGAGCAATTTTTGTCTCGCCTGACCTCGGGCTCCGTCTTGCCCAACCCCTTGGGCGCGGGCTCCATCTCGCCCAACCCCAAGGACATGGTCTCCATCTCGCCCAACCCCTTAGGTGTGGGCTCTGTCTCGATCGACCCCAAGGACGCGGGTTCTGTCTCGCCCGACCCTTAGGTGCGGGCTCCATCTCGCCCGACCCAAGGACGCAGTCTCCGTCTCACCCAACCCCAAGGATGCGGATTCCGTATCGCCTGACCCCTTGGGTCTGGGCTCCGTCTCACCCAAGGTCGCAGGCTCCGTCTCGCTCGACCTCGAGGATGCGGTTTCCGTCTCGTCCGACGGAGACCCATACCGCCGCCAACCACTCCAGGTCCAAGCGTATGGGCCTGGGTCAAAACTCTAACGCCAGGAAAGAGGCTGGCATGCCTCGATGTAACCCATGGTCGTGACATGCCATACCACGGGATTCACATGAAGAACAGTGTCGGACGTGCCGGTGCTGTTCTACCTAATCCTCGTACGGACGCTGACAGGCACGTCAGTTCACCACGACATCCGCCAGGACAGAGTGGAAAGCCATGACCGGTAGATGACGCCACGCATGGCGCTAGTGACGAATAGGTCCATGACATGGAGCCATCCCTGTTGACATCTAAAGGATCAGTGGGACCCGCGTGAAGGAAAAGAAAGACCCAGCAACCCTGGAAGCCTTCTTCTCTCTCTCGTTCTTCTACTTTTCCTCCTCTATAATCTGTGCTTTCCCTTGGTCTATAAAAGGAGAAGTAAGGCGTCTCATGGAGGGGAGCGAAAAAACATGAGACCTGAACACAAAAGCATGACATGAGCACACGACTGAGTGGTAGTCGAGCTCTCATCACCCGTTCACTCCTTCCACCAGAGACTTGGGATCCTTTCCCTCTCTCGCCTGTTTGTAACCCCTACTGCAAACCAAGTGCTGGTAATACGAGCAGCAATGAACTAGACCTAGTGACGTTCCGCCTGAACCAGTATAAACCCTTGTGTCCTGTGAGCACACCATCTGAGCCAGACGCACAAATAAAATTTACTCGTCGGTGGTCCGAAAACAATGACAATATCCTTCCTAAATGCTAGGAATAGAGATTTTGGTGAAAAACTGCTCTCCAACAGCTTCTCTAAATGGTCATCCAAATATAGCCATCTTCTATTCCAGATTTTTCGCTAGCCAAAAATAGAAGACGAGAATGACTCTCTAGAGTGCACATGAGATATAGAAAAATTATTGGAGTTCAAAAAGATATAGAAAGCGTTTTTTATGCAAATGGCTCTCCAAATGATGATTTAGAGAGTAAGATTTAGAAAGGCTCTTGGAGATGCTCTTAGTACTAGAAAATTGAACTATCAAAATGGTGAAAAGACGACTGACTCAACCGTCTCTAGTAAATTGGAGCTCTTGCCTCACAAGCATGTTTCATATCCAGTTTTAGGTTGTTTTATTTGTCCTAGTCAAATTGAATTACCAAACAGGTTATCCTTCTAGCCAATTTTAGTTGATCATTGAAAAGGTGTATCCTGAACCTATAGCTTGCAAGAAAGAGTTTCTACTCATGCTCGACTTCTACTGGTTCTAAACTAACTAAACCATCTGACATTGAGTTATCATCTATAGGCCTTGTATTCTAATGTGAGAGTTGGTCTAACTTTAGTGAAGCAAGTACAAGTTGATTATTATCCTTAATCATGCTATGCATATAACAGACATATAAGAAACACATGAGTATCCAAAATAGAGTTCTTAGATAGTGGTGCCTTCTTGTCATGACGACCGGATGACTTTGGGCCATCATGATTTCTTTAAGATCATGCCTCGTGGTACGTGGTTCCTCCAATGAGACAAGCAGAGGATGGATGTGAGAGCTATATGAGAGGCTCAAAGGTACTTGATGAGCAAGTAAATGATCTTGAAGAGATTTGGGATACAAAGGGTTGGGTCATGTGACAGAAAGGGATTACGTGGGTGCTATTATAGGTTAAAACTAAGGTAAGGTGTACTAGTGTAGAAGGTGCCTAACTAGTCATTGTCTTAAGTGGACAACACAATTTGTGTTAACAGTGTTTCCACGGATAGTTCATGGATAGGTGACAGACTGTCTATCTAAGTAGTGTCGAAGTGCAGGGCCTCTATAAAGGGGTCGATGGACAGTCCATTCATGTAAGATTGAGGGTGTCAAGTTTTGGGTGCCTCTGGGAGTGGCTACGAACATTCTATCGAGGTGCGATGGACAGTATGTTGGGCTAGGCTGAAGTGCTATGTGGTTGAGTGCAAAGTCTGGCAGACTATTTTATTGGGTCGTCGCTTCATCGGATGGATTGGCGGACACCCTATGGTCCCTTAAGGGCTACAATGCACGTGTTCCACATACAGTCTATGTGACCACCACACACAGTTTGTTGATGGTCGACAAAGACTGTAGTGTGTTTTTCTTTATGTTGCGAAAGCAAAAGTGTGGGTGATGTTCTAAGTGAACTAGTGGTGATTCTTATGTTTGGGTAAGGGTGCTTAGTGCAAAATTTAAGTGCATATAAAGCTAAAGGAACTAGGGTTTGTGAAAGTGGCGTGAATTCTAAGTGTGGTGTCCATGCTCAACACTAGGATTAAGCCAACATAGAGGTTGTGGGAGAGATAAGAAACTACCTATGGGGACTTGGAGCTATGAACACTATTGCTAGAGCTCACCTCTCATGTAGTCCCTACACCCATGAGAGGGAGGCCACCAAGGATGAAGAGGATTACTTGGGAAGAGGCATTTCCTTCATGCAAGCACATATGGATTAGGGGTTTAGGATAGGAACATGAGAGAGACTGAGAAAGATCATGAGCTTACACTAGATATTGTCGTAGCTCATATTGATTTCTTGAGCTTCATGTTCTCCATGCCTTCATGAACACTCCTCCAATCCTCTATCTACCTCACACTAGCTCCTTGCTCATGTTCTTTCTTCTTTGTTCTAGCTTGTTCTTGGTCTAGAGAGAGATGGGGAAGGATGAGAGTGGTGAGGAGATGAGTGGGAGAGCTGGTTTGGTGACTTGGGGCTTCTCCACAAGCTGACAAAGTGGGGGCCACGGGGGTTAAGAAGAGGACATCACAACATTTGCATGTTGCAGGACCATTGATGTCTTGATAGGCAGTCCGTCCAGATGTGACAGATAGTCCATCAGGGCCTCGTGGGCTTCGATAGTCTAACTTGTCAACTCGTTGACTAGCTAATTGACGGACAGTCCGTTGGGATCCTACAGTCAGTCTTCCGAAACACTAAAGTCACTGGTTGCCAAGCTTCTTGGCTTATTAGTTGACTTGGTGATGCTCCAAAGGGCACATCCATGAGTTGTGTTAAGGGCCTTAGGGGCTTGGGCAATCCTTATCTCGAGTATTCCCGAAGGGTTTCTCCTTCTTTACAAAAGACGATCATTGTTAGTTACTCTGACCATCTGCCTTAGGTGTACATGGCACTTGATCCTAGCTTGTCCCGAGGTTGGTAAGTCCTTATGATGAGGCTCTGCTTGCTTGTAGCCGGGACATGTGGGTTGTTGAACACCTTGGGAAATGCAGGGTTCCATTTGGGGTTCCTATGTTCGAAGATCAAGTATAGGTACGAGAAGATTATGGTCAAACAACTAAGGATAAACCATGAAGGACAAGAGGATGGTCAATAAAGATATTACAGAAGATTAGTCCGAAGATCAAAGCCCTGTTTGACTTAGGGACAAAGGGCTCTTTTCCGGGTTGCACCTCAGGTTGTGGTTTATGAGACTAGGGCAAGAGCTCAACTTAACAAGGGTTTTTAGCAAAGTTTTGTTTGGGGTGGTTTTCGGGTTGTGACACTTTCTCGTTTTTTAAATTCTATATTGAGAATTAAATCCAATCATTAGGGAACAGAATGTAGAACCGTGCACGAGTTGATTATGATCTTTGCAAATCGTTTAATAATAAATCGTTCTTCATTAACCTAAAGGTTAGTTATCGATTAATCTATACTCAGTCGTATTAGTCATTACAAGTATCAGGAGTGCTTATTATATCTTGGAGTTTGTGTTTTTGTTTCGCTGTAGGCTCGAGAAAACTTAGGACCGGAGCTGACCGTAGATTGGGTCCAATAATCTGTCCATTGGCGTGCTGCTCCATCTTGTATGGACTCCTCTATCCATCATGCAACCGTGCCACCAGGAGCATCTGGCATTCTAACGTGTCGCCGTCCAAATCAATTAATAACACGCAGTACGATTGTTGCTGCATGCAATGCACGACTCAAATATAGTACACGCTTATTGTACTGGGCAGGGAGTTGTTACACCGATCGATCATGTGCATTGGTTGGATTCCATGACGTTTCTCCGGGCAACACGGCTGCACTCATATATACGCCTGGGCCAGAGGAAGACGAGACGTACGCGAGAGCAAGTCTTGGATTTTCATTGGACGACCGCTCCGACCCGGCGACCCGAATGGTCGGGTGTTGCCTGCTCTTCTCTCCTCGTGTGTGCGTGTCAGTGTCGCGTGTTGATCGACAGGTCATATGGTCCGGCGTACATGTTACTTCTAGTGAAAATAATAAGGCCAGTCCATTTGGTATCCCAGTTTTTTTTTCGAGCAAAGAGAGAACTTTATTAACTAGACATAGGAGAGTTACAATCGGCATTGAGGAAGTTCTAGACACACGCAGGTGCTTGTCCCAATCAGGCCGCAGAATGCTTACACCGTGGTCTAGCTAACAAAGCTAAACCATTAGCTGCTTGATTACATTCTCTCTTTACTTAAGAAGTCTTCCAATCATTAAATAGAAGAGCAAAACCTTTTGCATCCTCTAATATTTGGCCGATTTCTGACCTGTCCACCGAGGGGCTATTGATCGAAGAAATGATCCTTGAGCAATCTGATTCGATGATGATTTGGTATCCCAGTTTATATAAGGCGGTGTTCAAAAAATAGTGCATTCTTATAAAACTCATTTTACTCCTATAAAATTTTAATAATCTCTCTTCATTAGCACTATTCCATAACAACATATTTGTAAAGTTGATAGTTTATTTACTACTCATGGAACTCGTATGACACCCTCATTATTAAGACTGGCTTATAATAAAAAAATTGAAACCCACCAAAAAAACTACCATATCAATGACAACAATAATACTCACTCAGTCCACAAAAGATTGCAATTTTAACACAGTACTACAATAAATTATCTTGGCTTTGACTAACTATAAAAATATTAACATTTGTAATATCAAGGTAAGGTAGTATCATTAAATTTATCATGAGATATATTTCATACTATATTTATTAGGTGCCATAAACATCAATATTTTTACTTATATTTTTTGTCAGACTTTAGAAACGTTATCCAAAAATAAATCTAGAATTGTAGTTTTTTTTTCTTGGACAGAGTTAGTATAATGCACACATAAATAATCTTAAGATTACATCATCAAACTATATTTAGCTAGAGCTAGAAATGCGGTGCGTGCGTGTTGGCGTGAGTGAAACGGCTGTTGGCCGTCCTCCACACGCTGCTGGTGCATGGTGTGTTGTGCTCAGCTCATCCCATCCACACCGTACGGAGATCGAGATCTCGCAGCTAGTAGTATTAGGGTCACCGACTCGCCGCTTATCCGGTTGTACGCATTTTTGCATGCACATGAAAGTTCTAGCTCCTATGTGTGTGTGTGGCAGCTAGCCTTAGGTCGTGTCGCCGTCCAAACCACCCGGTCACGCGGTGGCAGTGCACCGAATGATGTATCTGAACCAAAGTCTAGTCGCTGACTTGTCGTACTTTCCGTACAGGGTCAAATGCATAGGCTGCCATCAGCTTTCGCCGTCCAAGAACAAGAAGCCCGCGGCCGGGATACAGAGGAGAGCATTTTGGTCCCTCCAATCCAACGGGGATAGGCTGGGCCCCGACCGTTTAGTTTGCATTGCCACGACTTGAAGACTTTTTGAAGACTTGAATGGAGTCTTCTGCAATGCCCATTGCGCCAATAAGGCCCCGTTACCCATTCCATTACAAACTGGGCCTCGTCAGCATCCATCAAAACAGTAAGGCAATTGTGAAGCCTCCGACCAAGATAATAGTTCACTCCCCTCCGTCTTTTCAAATACTAGAAACTTTTGCGTGCTTCGCGGCACCCTACCACCCAAATTGTGAAGCACTGGTTTAAGTTTAACATAGGAACCATAGAGTCAACGGAAGCTGCAGAAAACTTTGCGTCTAAGGCAAAAGACAAGGAGACAAAAGCGAAGACCCAATCAAACATTGTACAATATTATACTCATCAACACATATCGCAAGGAATATTTCTATTGTTATGTGGCATAGACATATCGTTGTTGAGGACTGCAGAATTACATAAATTGCTATGCGAGACATTATTAGAAAATTATATCAGCACTCAGCATTTTGGCTTTCGATCTGAGAAAAAAAATACATTGTAACCCACATCTTCCCAGTAAAGCTTCCAGACAGGATCATCAACACCTCTCCTATTGATCACCATTGCATCATTCAAATGTAGGGCTGGTCTGCCTGTTCAAATCGCTCGCCTTGCAGTTAAAAGGTGCACTCGCTTGCTTCATGAGGTTGACAAAGGCATTGTCATCAACATCGTAGGTCCTCATAGTGCCCTCCAGCAAGGTGGAGCGTGGCCTATACTATAATCAAAACTCAGCCTGTACCTAATAAACTATGAAAGTGCCAGCAAAGAAACATCAAACCAACTCATTTAAAGATATCTGAAAAGGATGTATATATAGCACAAAAGTTTTTGTTAACAACACATATCACAGATGTCTTCTTCAACCAACGAATGCATCAGAAATTACTGCAAATGCATTGGTTCATGGTTCAATGTTTAAATCGAGGGATAATAAAATGAGTGAAGAGCTTTCCCTCATCTACCAATTATGACAAGTATACTACCAGAATATAACACAAAAAATGTGCCCACCTTCACATGGCCATGGGTGAAGCATGAAAAAAGATATCCTGTGCTGGATATCATACATGCAAAGATCCTTAGGAAAGAAAAGCCTGCAAGGTTGGCAGAACAATATCATGTATTCACATCAGTAAAATAACATTAGTACATGTGAAAAACCACAGAGCTGCAGTTAGCAGTTAGCAATATGGTCTCTAACATTTGGAAACTAATCAGAGTTAGCCAACTATTTATGCTATTATATCCATAAGCATAAGCAGGGAGGACATGGGTTGTTCCTAGCTATTAACAACCAGCAAAAAATTCTGAGGTTGGTACAAAAGCTAAGCTTACCTGCATGTGTTGTGGTACAGAGAACTACTCAGGTCTTCCATACGAGAAATTCCTTTACATCCAGCTACTACCTCAAGAACTCGCCTAAAGTCGACAGTTATGTAGTCATCATCTTTTTTTTTTTTGAAAATGCATGTGCAAATATAAATTTGAGTAGATAAGGCTGATGAGTTTAGTTTGTAGTCTTTGGGATAATTATGACTTAGGGCACAAGGCTTATGAATCACAAAATTGGATTACCAATGCTCAAAACTTCATTGATTAAGGTGAAGCTACAAATTTCCATGTAAACACATGTCTCCTGTTCAATGTTTCTACATAGAAGCGCATGAATTATGATCATGGTTTTAAATCTCCGGCTATAGCTGTCACTATAGCCGGCTATAGCTGTTTGACGCTGATCAAGCTATTTGTGTTGATGTACAACTTAGCGGCTATAGCCCGCTATAGCCTCATTTAGCTCAGCTATAGCTGTTTTAGAGATCATCCGCTAAATAACTTTAGCCGGAGATTTAAAACCTTGATTATGATGGGTCTCTTCAAAAAAAAAATGAATGGAGTACTTGACTGAGGAGCGAAAATCTCTACAGGAAATGTTTAGACTGGTTCTTATATCTATTATGTGCATTTGTCAAGTTGAAAATAAGGAACCAGCTACCGGTCTAAACATTCCCTGAATCAAAAAAACTTATGAAATAATGCAGAATTGTGGAGACTTATCTAAAATTTTGAATAAACAAATCTCACAGCGACCATATAGCTTTGAATTTGACTCACACTTTTATTTCTTTGATTGATAGCCAAACCGATTTTACATAATGGCTTCCAGCATGAGTACTTACGTCATTCCAGCATGAGTACTTGTGTCACAATATGGGCAAACTGTTTCTATCATCAACCTATCCATTGGAAATTACCTCCCATGAAAGAATGGTAGGGAGAAAGAGGGAAGCCGAGCTAGCAGGTGGAAGGAACAACTTGGGCTCGAAGCAGACAACGACCATACCCTGCAGGATGCAGCTATCTAGCAACCCAGGAGCCCAGGAGGGCCCCACATTGCCGCGGTCCTGTCATTGAACTTCTGCAAAGCATACATGAGAAAATTAGCATGTAAAGCCAGAAATTGGTCCGGTCATCTCACTTCCGCAAAGCATAAACGAAAAAAAAGCACGCAAAGCTAGTAGTGTTTTGATCCAGTATGATGCCACATACCTTGGTGAAAGTGTCGCCTTGCCAATGACGATCAATGAGGGACAGGAGGACTGGCAGTAGATAGTGTCGGATGGAAACGGCGAGCGTTGGAGCCAGATGCTGAGATGCCAGCTCTATCACGCCGGCAACCGAGATCCGCTGTGTGAAACGTCAGGATCCACCTCGAGGCTGCCTTTGCCCTCTGCTACATGCGTATGGCGAGTGCATCTTCGGGGCGCCCGGACGTGAGTGGATAGCCGAGGAGCACGAGCATCACCACCATCCCACGAACTCCTCCTCCATGCCGCCGGCGTTGAGGGGTAAGCCAGATCTCGCATCATCGGAGCTGGGAAAGAGGATCGCGGTCTTTGAGACAGCTGCCGGATCCTACCTCCTATCCGACATGTCACAGCTGCGACAGCGCGTGCCGCCGGGCTGCAAGCTGTAGACCCGAGGGGCAGGCGAGCAGGAGAGGAAGGAACGAGGGGATGTAGGTCTGGTGCTCGGGAATTAACTCCCAAAGATATATTACATGTGGGTCTAGTTGTTTGTCATCTATCTATATCTATATCCATACCTGATATAAAAAGACTAAAATTTATCTTCTAATTCTTTGTCTGGTCCATTCTATTTTGGCCCAACCACAAAGCTCACTTGCTTCGTGTTTGCGCACCTCACCTTCTACCGCACGCGGCACGCCTCGCTCGCCTGCTCGTCCACCCCAGCCACAGGTCGCCCACATGTACAGTGTAGATGCAGTGTCCGACAAGGGCCGCCACCTTGCTGTGGCCTTATTTAAAACGGCTTCTCAACTACTTCCAGTGAAAAAATTGGCCAAAGGACCTCCAAACACAACGGTTTGGATCCGGCATTCTTTCCCCACTCTTCTTCTCTCCACGTCGTTTTCACATAAGTTAGAAGCAGCATGAGGAGAGCATCAGGAGAAATCCAACCAATTCTCGTCTACCGCTCGCGCCGCCTTCCTCTTCCTTGTCCGCCTATCTACCCCGGTCGCTCCGCCCTCCTCTTTGGTGGCCACTTCTCCTCTCCAACGACGATAGTGACTGGATTAGGCGACGAGCACGACCTTCAGTGACAATCGCGATCGAATTCGACGAGGAGCGTGACTGGATCCGGCGATCGTTTCTCCTCCTGCTGCCACTACTCCTCTCCAGCGGTAGCTCCTCCCTCCGCGACGAGCGCCCTCCTCTGCGACGGCGGTTCCTCTCTCTGTGATGAGCATAACCTTCGACGGCTGCTCCTCCCTACGCGAGGAGCACGCCTAGATCCGGCGGCCGCTCGCGCTCGTGTGTTCTCCGCGACCTCCAACTTCTACATGGAAGTCGGCTCCCAAACGCCATGCTTTTTGCTGCTTTGATTCTAATCGAAGCCAACTTAGCGAGGAAGTCAGCTTTGAATCAAAGCGTGGTCCAGCAAAGCTGTCCCAAACAGAGCCTGTAGTCCGCCTAGCCAGTGCCCTTCAATCGCATGCGCCAAGCGTCCTTGTCTGGTCCTGCGCACAATGGAGGATGTACCCACCGTCGTCTGCTATGTCACTATGATTTGGTTGGGATTTTAGATCGGGAGAAAGAAACAGAAGGCAGAAGCCGCCAAGCCGACCAATGGAATCGGAGGACCCGGAGGAGAGGGTCGGGAATTCAGATTGATCTAGCCTCCCTAATACTATAGCCGTTGCTGCTCCCTCCCATCTAATGTACGCCATGGAGTTGGGGAAGCTCCACGACCAGCTATTTTTTTTGAAACGGAAGCTTTTATTAAACCAAAGAGCAATACATCGAGTTGATACACAGACTTTGGAACACTCCCAGCCTCTATCTGACTATGAGGCACACATCATAAAGGGAAACAAAAAAGCAACAATTAAGGGCAGTCCCAATGGTAGAAACTATACACGGTTTTCATAGTAGCCACGTCAGCAAGAAATTAACTATAGAAACTATCTCACACAATGCATGAGGTCTTTGCGTAATAAATATTGACTTTTTTTCTCTTCTTTCTTTCTCCCAAATCCATCTTCTGATGGTGAGAAGGAGCAGCCGAGTAGCATATCTTCTCTTCTTCCTCAATAAGCACAAGCAGAGCACGTGAGGGACACAGATCCTATGCAATGGGTATTCACACTGCAAGATATGCAGTGGCCACATCTGAGCCCTTCATCTAACGGGGAACGGTGTTGGCGGTCCTTAACGACCAAATCCAACAACCAACTAAGGTAAAAAAGAGGAGAAATTAACAATCTTAAACACATATGCATTTACTATTAACCAAGTTCCACATGTATTTGGAGAATATTATTTTTACAGGTCACAAACACAAGTACATGGAATAATTCACTGAAAGACACTTTCCAACGCTGATTCGCGCAAAGGAACAAGGGAGACGCCCATCAACTCAACTCAACCAGGGCAAAGCACCACGGAGGAGTGATCCACGTCCAGCCCACAGCCCACCACGCGAAGGCGGTGGTGAGGCAGTGTGGTCAAGGGGTGGCCGACCCCTAGGTGTGGGCGACCCCCTACCAGCACGCCTCAGCTACCCATTCGACAGGCGGTGGCATGGCTCCATGCTGAGGCAGTGGGAGCCAGTCCTCACGCCAGGAATAGCCTCCAGCACCATCTAGCTTCTTGTATAAATAGAGGGATACCCCCTCTACAAACACCACACCAAGGATCAAGAGCACACCTCATTTGAGTGAGAGCATCACTCCAAAGGGCTTAGGCCCTAGTAGCTAGCTAGAGTTGTAAGGGAGAGATGTGAGGGAAAGCTCGGGGAAGCGCCGGACTTGTCGGTGTCTCCCCAACTTGTACCTCGACGAGCATCTTACTTCAACGAGTTCTCCCGCTAAGTGGGTGTTCGTGTTTTCTATGATATAAAGTCATTTGATTAGTTAAACTTTACTCTTACTTGTTTGTGGGTTCATTGTCTGCTCTCATAGCGGATACTCTAGTAGAGGACCCTGATAAAGACGGATAACCCTACCGAAATGCTAGAGTAGTAGTCGATAGCGTAGACGTGGTGTCTAGGCTAGAGGCTACCTTCGTTTGCCTCGTACTCCACGGTTGAGGGGTAGGCAGCAGGTGGTGACAGCCCTGTCCATCTCTCATAATCCCCCACGTCTAGGTACGGCATAGAGCTATAGGCCGGGCTCACTTGGCAGACCAGGTGCTACTCGGTGCCCGAAGTAAGCAAGCGGAAGTTTAGTTTATCTATCCATTTGACCCTAAAACCATAGGAGACCATCTCAACCTCTACCAACTCTATCCTTGTGTTGTCCTTGGATGAACCAGTTAGAAGAGATACCTCTGTTTCCTATGGAAAATACGATACCTGAATACTTCCGGGTGAAGGCTACAATGGTAATTCCATGCGCTTGCGGATTCTTTCTGTTTGCGTTAAGAAATACCAACAAACGGTAGGATTAAGGATATTCTTTTTCCCCTCCTTTCTTCATTTCACCTTTTACTCAAACTAATGCAAAAATAATAATTCAAGAGCATATACCACTGTATAGTAGCAGATCACGTATGGAGCTGAGCAGAACACATGCCCATATAAAGATCATATTCAAAATCAGAGTTTGCTGAATTGTCAGCCATGCAGAACACATGCCCGCATACTGAACATATTGGATCTCTTTTGGTCCAGATTACTAATTCATTGTTAAATCCTACATATATTTTACTCTAAACTGAAGTCTTTTTTTACCCAAAAGCTTAATACAAAAGCTAAACAGAAGAGCATATAGCACTGTTCCTATCTCCATATACAAAATGCTGTATCACCCAATAGCAGATTTGATCATGCCTTGAGTACATGGCCTACAAACAAAAGATCAATAAGATATGCCGATTTCTAGATTAAATTGAACTAATACAATTTACATAGACTTACATTTATATTCTGCTAAAAATACCAATCATCTTTCCCTCCAACAGAGTCAGGATTAGTGGCATCTTGAATAACACTTGAACTCTAAAATGAGGGAGAGGAAGCTAGATAGGAAAATAGACACGAGGATTTATACTGGTTTAGGTTGGAGACCTACGTCCAGTTTTAGAGAAGATCGAGTGTGTGTTCCTCGCTTGAATGCTCTGAAGTTCTTACAATGGAGGGGTGCAAGAATGGTGAAAGAGGTGGTAGAACTATACTAGACGAGGGGCAGCCCGAAGAGAAGCTCCAGGAGCCCAACTGCTATGGATGAAATGGTAGAGGATGAAGAATGTGAAGATGTCCCAAGAAGGGAGCCCTGGTGAAAGGTTCTAATATGGCTAGAGGGGGGTAAATAGCCTATTTAAAAATCTACAAACCAACTAGAGTAATTTGATTAGTATGACAAATAGCAAAATGCAAACTTGCTCTAGCTCTACAAGGGTTGCAAGCCACCTATCCAACAATTCTAGTTACTATGATCACTAGACACACAATTTACTATGTTACTACTCACTAAGAGCACTCACACTTGCTACACCAAAGAGCTCCACTAGATGAACTTAAAACAACAAAGCAAGCTCTCAATTCTAATTACGCTAAAGAACTTGCTATAACTAGTTTGCAAGAATATAAATGAGTGAGTAGAGTGATTATACCACCGTATAGAGGAGTAAACCAATCACAAGATGATTACTAAATCAATCACCGGGAGAATTCCAAAGGGCAAGAGACAACCAATTTTTCTCCCGAGGTTCACGTGCTTGCCGGCACGCTAGTCCCCGTTGTGTCAACCAACACTTGGTGGTTCGGTGGCTAAGAGGTGTTGCACGAACCTCGTCCACACAATTGGACACCGCAAGAACCAACCTACAAGTGAGGTAACTCAATGACACAAGCAATCCACTAGAGTTATCTTTCGGCGCTCTGCCGGGGAAGGCACAAGACCCCTCACAATCACCACGATCGGAGCCGGAGACAATCACCAACCTCCGCTCGATGATCCTCGCTGCTCCAAGCCGTCTAGGTGGTGGCAACCACCAAGAGAAACAAGTGAATCCTGCAGCAAAACACGAATACCATGTGCCTCTAGATGCAATCATTCAAGCAATGCACTTGGATTCTCTCCCAATCTCACAATGATGATGGATCAATGATGGAGATGAGTGGGAGGGCTTTGGCTAAGCTCATAAGGTTGCTATGTCAACACAAATGGCCAAGAGAGTGAGCTTGAGCCGGCCGTGGGGCTTAAATAGAAGCCCCCACGAAATAGAGTCGTTGGCTCCTCAGTCCACTGAAAAACGGGGCGACCGGACGCGCCGGTCAGATCGACCGGATCGCTGGACCCCAGCGTCCGGTTGTGCGATGTGTGCCACGTGTCCCCTGCTTCAAACGCTGATCGCCCGATCTCAACGGTCATCAGTACATTTAAGTTGTGACCGAACGCGCTGCTTGAAAGTGATCGGATGCAGGACCTCAGCGTCCGATCGTTTCTAGTAAGCTTCCATTCGCGAAAAATCACGATCGGACGCGTCCGGTCCTGCCCGACCGGACTCACCCAGCGTCCGGTCACTCGGCGTCTCCTCTGTGCGCTACCACGTCAACAGGACCGGACGCACCCTGTCAGCGTCCGATCACTAAGTGACCCAGCGTCCTATCAAAGACCGACGCCAGCATCTTCGCTGCTTCTACTGATCGGACGCGCCGGTCCTACCGAGCCCAGTGTCCGATCACTTATATAACCTCCGTCTTTTTTGTATATAGCGTCGGTGGCACTGTCGGACTATCCGCACTCTACGGGCGGACACTCCACCGGTGAAGTTCCTAACCCTTGCTCAAATGTGTCAACCACCAAGTGTATCACCTTGTGCACATGTGTCAGCATATTTTCACAAACATTTTCAAGGGTGTTAGCACTCCACTAGATCCTAAATGCATATGCAATGAGTTAGAGCATCTAGTGGCACTTTGATAACCGCATTTCGATACGAGTTTCACCCCTCTTAATAGTACGGCTATCGATCCTAAATGTGATCACACTCGCTAAGTGTCTCGATCACTAAAACAAAAGGACTCCTACTATTTATACCTTTGCCTTGAGCCTTTTGATTTTCTCTTTCTTCTTTTCCAAGTTTAAGCATTTGATCATCACCATGCCATCACCATCATCATGATCTTCACCATTGCTTCATCACTTGGAGTAGTGCTACCTATCTCATAATCACTTTGATAAACTAGGTTAGTACTTAGGGTTTCATCAATTAACCAAAACCAAACTAGAGCTTTCAATCTCCCATTTTTGGTAATTGATGACAACCCTTTCACAAAGATATGAATTGAATTTTAATTGAATCCATGTTGCTTGCCCAAGCATATTTACCATGTGTAAAAGGATATGGACAAGTTTCATGAACCCCAAATGGTAGCAATTTGCTCCCCCTACATATGTGCTAAGAGTTTGGATTGTAGCTTGCACATATGCTTAGATAGGAAATATGGGAGACAATATCTACCAAAAAATGCTAAGGTATAAGAGATGGACCTTTGAAGCATGATACCAATCGGAGTGCACCAATATACCATCCTTAGCACCATTAGTAACTAGACATACACAACAACTAGAATACCCCATGAGATCAACATTACAAGCAAGGGTCTAGTTTCCATACAATGAACATAAGTCTAGTTAGTTTTGCCTATGCATGCTAGTTTTTCATTTCATCATTCAAGCCTATAACTAGCATACACCACACAAGAATAGATATTGAAATTTAGAACTTGTGCCATGCAAGCAAATATATAAAATGCACATTCAAATGCAACATACAAGTTTATGAGCTTGCTCCCCCTACTTGTGTGCATTTTTAATTGATCCCCTTACAATGTCATTTCATTTGTTTTCATTTGTTTGCTCCACCTATCTTACTATCTTTTTGAATTTCTCTCCCCTTTGTCAACAATTAGCACAAAAGGCAAGCTCAAATTATAGATAGGTTGGGGGTGAAACCATGTGAAATGAGGATCATTTTCCCAATTTGGTTCAATCTAGATTACATGTAAAAGATATTTAACTCGGTTTGATCCAAGGACAAGCTTCTTCACACCTCCAAATGAGGGTTATCTTGTACCATGTTGAGTTAAACACTTAGAGCTCATTTTCTAGATCAAACACTAGGTTTACAAGCCCACAAACATGTCATATGCTACCACTAGATCATTTCAAGCATACAAGCAATAGTGGTACCATACAAGCATCAAATTTATTTGATTTTCATGAATGAGCCTATTTAAATGTGAAAGATGTCTAGATGCACTAAACATGTCCTTAGCAAGGATGTATGCCATGCCAATCAACTTTTACCTTAGATTGCTCGAAGGAGAGGCATGTCATATAAGTGGGGGTGCGTCAACACATATTGGAGAAGTCAAGTATGTTTAATTCATTCCTTAGCTTGTAAAACCTCTTCTCATCAAGTGGCTTGGTGAAGATATCGGCAAGTTGATCTTTGGTGCCCACACTCTCAATGCAAATGTCCCCTTTTTGTTGGTGATCTCTTATAAAATGATGACGTACATCAATATGCTTTGTTCTTGCATGTTAAACTGGATTGTTGGTTAATTTGATTACACTCTCATTATCACATAGCAATGGTACTTGTTTGAATTTGATTCCAAAGTCACTCAAAGTAGCCTTCATCCAAAGTAATTGAGCACAACAACTACCAGCCAAAATGTGCTCCGCTTCGGCGATTGAAAGTGCTACACTATTTTGCTTCTTTGATGACCAAGACACAAGTGATCTTCCCAATAGTTGACATGTGCCCGATGTGCTCTTTCTCTCAACTTTGCATCCCGCATAATCGGAGTCCGAATATCCAATCAACTCAAATCTTGCTCCTTTGGGATACCACAATCCAACATTTTGTGTATGCTTCAAGTACCTCAATATTCTCTTTGTTATCTTCAAATGACTTTCTCTTGGTGAGGCTTGAAATCTAGCACACATGCATACACTAAACATCACATCCAGCCTTGATGCAGTTACATAGAGTAGGCTTCCAATCATAGACCGATACATCTTTTGATCCACCATGTTGCCACTAGCATCACTATTCAAATTTTCATTTGTCCCCATTGGTGTACTAATAGCTTTAGCATCATCCATTCCAAACTTCTTGAGCATGTCTTTGATGTACTTACCTTGACTCACAAATGTGCCATTCTTCATTTGCTTGATTTGAAGACCAAGGAAGTAACTAAGCCCTCCAATCATGGACATCTCAGACTCACTTGCCATCATCTTTCTAAACTCCTCACAAAAATCTTGTTTGGTTGATCCAAATATGATATCATCAACATAGATTTGCAACACAAACAAGTTCTTGCCAATCTTCTTGGTGAAGAGAGTGGTGTCAACCTTGCCCATAATGAACCCCTTAGAGAGTAGGAAATCCCTCAACCTCTCATACCATGCTCTAGGTGCTTGCTTCAATCCATACAAAGCCTTTCTCAACTTGTAAACATGGTTGGGTTTCTTTTTATCTTCAAAACCGGGAGGTTGCTCAACATACACAAGCTCATTGATGTACCCATTGAGAAATGCACTCTTCACATCCATTTGGTACAACTTGATGTTGTGGGCACAAGCATAGGCTAACAAGATCCTAATTGCTTCCAATCTTGCAACCGGGGCATATGTTTCTCCAAAGTCAAGACCTTCAACTTGAGTGTAACCTTGAGCCACTAATATTGCTTTGTTCCTTATTACTATCCCATCTTGATCTTGCTTGTTCCGAAAGACCCACTTGGTTCCGATCACATTATGATCCTTAGGCCTCTCAACTAACTCCCATACTTGGTTTCTTGTGAAGTTGTTTAGCTCTTCATGCATAGCATTCACCCAATCAACATCCTTCAAAGCTTCATCTATCTTCTTAGGTTCAATGGATGACACAAATGAGAAATGCTCACAAAATAAAGCCAATCTTGATCTAGTTTGCACACCTCTTGAAATATCACCAATTATAGTGTCCAATGGATGATCTCTTGCAACATTGGTTGGTTGAAGAACTTGCACTTGATTGCATGCATTTGATTGATCACTTGGTTGAGATGATGAACTAGCCACTTGTTGTTGATCTTGCACTTTGTCATCACTAGTACTTGCTTGAACTTGATCATGAGAACCACTAGCTTGCACATTTGAGTTAGAGAGCACTTGATTCTTGTCATCTTCAACATCAATCACCTCTCTAGGCCTTATATCACCAATGTCCATGTTCTTTATTGCATTGACCAATTGAGTGCCTTTTACATCATCTAGATTCTCATCTTCCTCTTGGGAACCATTTGTTTTATCAAATTCCACATCATGAACCTCCTCAAGGGTACCACTAGCTAAATTCTAAACTCTATATGCCTTGCTAGTAGTGGAGTAACAAAGCAAGAAACCTTCATCACATTTCTTTTAAAACTTTCTCAATCTAGTGCCTTTCTTCAATATGTAGCATTTACAACCAAAAACCCAAAAGTATGCTATGTTGGGCTTTCTTCCATTCAATAGCTCATAAGGTGTCTTCTCCATCATGGGGTGACAATAGAGTCGGTTGCTATAATAGCAAGCCGTGTTGATTGCTTTGGCCCAAAATGAATGACTCACATTGTACTCACTCAACATTGATCTTGCCATGTCAATCAAAGTTCTATTCTTTCTTTCAACTAGGCTATTTGATTGTGGAGTGTACTTGGCCGAGAATTGATGTCTAATTCCAAATTCATCACATAACTCATCAATTCTTGTGTTCTTGAACTCACTTCCATTGTCACTTCTCACTTTCTTGATGGTTGTTTCAAACTCATTGTGAATGCCCTTGACAAATGATTTGAATGTTGCAAACACATTACTCTTATCCACTAGAAAGAATACCCATGTGTATCTAGTGAAATCATCCACAATCACAAATCCATATTTGTTTCCATCAATGCTAGTGTATGTGGTTGGTCCAAACAAGTCCATGTGCATCAACTCAAATGTCTTAGATGTGCTCATCATGCTCTTCTTAGGATGTGTGTTACCAACTTGCTTTCCGGCTTGACATACACTACATAGCTTATCCTTCTCAAATGTGACATCTTTCAAGCATCTAACTAAGTCATGCTTGATCAACTTGTTTAATTGTTTCATTCCAACATGACCAAGCCTTCTATGCCATAACCAACCCATGCTAGACTTAGTGATTAAACATGTTGACAATTGAGCTTCTCTAGCATTGAAATCAACTAAGTATAGATTCTTATATCTAAATCCTTTGAATATCAAGTTAGAGCCATCTACACTTATGATCTCTACATCATCCACACCAAATATGCAATTGAAACCAAGATCACACAATTAAGCCACCGATAATAAGTTGAAGTTCAAGCTCTCTACAAGTAGCACATTGGAAATGCTCAAGTCATTGGATATTGCAATCTTACCAAGACCTTTGACCTTGCCTTTGCCATTGTCACCAAATGTGATACTATCAATCCCATTGCTCTTGTTTTCATTGATTGAATTGAACATTCTTGAATCAACAGTCATGTGTTGTGTACACCCACTATCAAGCACCCAATGCCTTCCTCCGGCTTTATAATTGACCTACAAAAGAAGATCAATTCCTTTTAGGTACCCAAACTTGCTTGGGTCCTTGAAGGTTAGTTACCAAGGTCTTTGGTACCCAAATGACCTTCTTCTTTGGGCCCCAATTGGTGTACCAATGAACTTATCCTTCATACCATTGGCACCCTTAACAAGCATATAACTAAGAATCAAATTTAATTGAGGATACATTAGATAGCTCGTTCTTGTTAATCTTGCAATATTTCTCTACATGCCCAACTTGCTTGCATCTATTGCAAAACCGACCATTGCCCTTCACAAAGCTAACTTTGGGAGTGACAAAGGCCGTCTTGCCTTTCTTGGGGGTATAGCCTAATCCCTCTTTATTGAGAGAAAACCTTTGGCTACCCAAGCACTTTAGCAAGCGGGCATCTCCACCATAGGCATTGCCTAAGGCACGAGTGAGCTCATTCACCTCCTTCTTGAGGGTCTCATTTTCCACCATTAGTGAGGCATCACAAGTGAGACCATAACTCAAAGGTGAAGTAGAAGTAGTAGTGCTACAAGAAGTGTTAGTGGGAGCAACTACAACGGGTTTATAAAAAGATTCATCAATAATATCACATGTTAGTCCCACATCACAAGACATAATCACTTGCTCCTTCTTGGCTTCCTCTATTTTGACTTGCTCGATGAGAGAGGAGTGAGCCTTTTCAAGCTTAGAGTGAGCTTTGCCAAGCTTCTCATGGGCTTCCAATAGCCTCTCATGAGTGGCATTGAGCTCATCAAAGGATTGCTCAAGAAATTTGACTTTCTTGCGTAATTCTTTGCACTCCTTTCTCTTCATTTCAACGTAAGTGTGCACTTGCTCACACATGTCCAAGAGCTCCTCCTTGGTGTACTCCTCCTCCTCCTCCTCATCATCATCACTCCTACAAGCATCACTTTCACATTCATCATCATCACTCACATCATATTTTACCTTGGTAGGCTTTGCCATGAGGCATGTCGATAGAGTGTCGAAGATGGAGGGCTTGTTGTTGATGGCGATGTTTGCTAGTGCTTTCTTGATAGATTTCTTGTCATCATCACTAGAGCTATCACTATCCGAAGAGCCATCACTATCCCATGTGACCACATAGCCTCCACCTTTCTTCTTCTTTTGGAAGGTCATTCTCTTCTCCTTCTTCTCCTTCTTTTCTTTCTTGTCCCTCTTGTACTTCTTCTTTTCATTCTCATCATTGTCACTATTGTAGGGACAATTTGCTACATGATCGGGGCTCTTGCAATTGTAGCATCTTCTCACATATTCTTTGGTTTTGGTGTGATCTCTTCTCTTTCTTGCACCATAGCCCTTCTTTTTCATGAATTTTCCCATCTTGCGTACAAAGAGGGCCATAGCTTCATCATCAATATCACTAAGATCATCATCATCACTTGATTCTTTCTTGGACTTTCCCTTGTTCTTGGATGATGATGAGCTAGCCTTGAATGCTATACTCTTCTTCTTCTTGTCTTCTTCTTCCTTCTTGTTATCCTTGTCATCCCCCTCCCTTTCCATATGGTATGTCTCTTGTGTCATGACATCACCTAGTACTTGGTTAGGGGTAATCTCCTTTAATCCTCCTCTTATGATAAGCAATCTCCTTTAATCCTCCTCTTATGATAAGCAATCTCAACATCTCAAATCTTGGAGGTAGGCACATTAAGAACCGATGAGAGACATCATCATCCTTGATCTTCTCTCCCAAAGCCTTCAAGTCATTAACAATTACTTGCAACCGATGGAACATCTCCGGAATGCTCTCATCATCCTTCATCTTGAAGCTTGTCAACTTATCCTTGAGGATGTATAACTTGGCACTCTTCACCACCGGTGTGCCCTCATATGTTTCCTCCAATCTCCTCCACACCTCATTACCTCTTTCATAATCCTTGATTTTCTCAAATACCTTGGAATCAATGGCATTGTATATGGTGTTGAGAGCCATTGTATTGCATTGCTTGTTGGTCTTATCTTGGTTAGTGGGATTGTCGGGATCAATGATAGCATAGTCATTCTCGGTCATCTCCCATACTTGATCATTGATTGAACCAATATACGTCCTCATCTTTCTCTTCCAATAATCATATCATGTGCCATCAAAGAACGGTGGTTTGCCCCCCACATGGTTGAACACAACTTGAGCCATAATTTGACACCGAGGTTGTTAAGCCTTTAATAAAATGGTGACCACGGCTCTGATACCACTTGAAAGGTCCTAATATGGCTAGAGGGGGGGGGTGAATAGCCTATTTAAAAATCTACAAACCAACTAGAGCAATTTGATTAGTATGACAAATAGGAAAATGCAAACTTGCTCTAGCTCTACAAGGGTTACAAGCCACCTATCCAACAATTCTAGTTACTATGATCACTAGACACACAATTTACTATGTTACTACTCACTAAGAGCTCTCACACTTGCTACACTAAAGAGCTCCACTAGATGAACTTAAAACAACAAAGCAAGCTCTCAATTCTAATTACGCTAAAGAACTTGCTATAACTAGTTTGCAAGAATATAAATGAGTGAGTAGAGTGATTATACCACCATGTAGAGGAGTGAACCAATCACAAGATGATTACTAAATCAATCACCGGGAGAATTCCAAAGGGCAAGAGACAACCAATTTTTGTCTCGAGGTTCACGTGCTTGCCGGAACGCTAGTCCCCATTGTGTTGACCAACACTTGGTGGTTCGGTGGCTAAGAGGTGTTGCACGAACCTCGTCCACACAATTGGACACCGCAAGAACCTACCCACAAGTGAGGTAACTCAATGACACAAGCAATCCACTAGAGTTACCTTTCGGCACTCCGCCAGGAAAGGCACAAGACCCCTCACAATCACCGCGAATCGGAGCCGGAGACAATCACCAACCTTCGCTCGATGATCCTCGCTGCTCCAAGCCATCTAGGTGGCGGCAACCACCAAGAGAAACAAGTGAATCCCGCAGCGAAACACAAATACCAAGTGCCTCTAGATGCAATCACTCAAGCAATGCACTTGGATTCTCTCCCAATCTCACAATGATGATAGATCAATGATGGAGATGAGTGGGAAGGCTTTGGCTAAGCTCACAAGGTTGCTATGTCAATGCAAATGGCCAAGAGAGTGAGCTTGAGCCAGCCATGGGGCTTAAATAGAAGCCCCCATGAAATAGAGCCGTTGGCTCCTCAGTCCACTAAAAAATAGGGCGACCGGACGCGCCGGTCAGATCGACCGAACGCTGGACCCCAGCGTCCGATCGTCGTCGATGTGTGCCACGTGTCCCTTGTTTCAAATGCTAATCGCCAGATCTCAACGGTCAATGGTACATTTAAGTTGTGACCGGACACGCTGCTTGAAAGTGACCGGACGCAGGACCTTAGCGTCCGGTCGTTTCCAGTAAGCTTCCATTTGTGAAAAATCACGACCGGACGTGTCCGGTCATGCCCGACCGGACTCACCCAGCGTTCGGTCACTCGGCGTCTCCTCTGTGCGCTACCACGTCAGCAGGACCGGACGCACCCTGTCATCGTCCGGTCACTAAGTGACCCAGCGTTCGGTCGAAGACCGACGCCAACATCTTCGCTACTTCTACTGACCGGATGCGCCGGTCCTTCCGAGACCAGCGTCCGGTCACTTACAGTGACCTCCGTCTTTTTTGTATAGAGCGCCGGTGGCACCGTTGGATTATCCGCACTCTATGGGCGGACACTCCACCGGTGAAGTTGCTAACTCTTGCTCAAATGTGCCAACCACCAAGTGTATCACCTTATGCACATGTGTCAGCATATTTTCACAAACATTTTCAAGGGTGTTAGCACTCCACTAGATCCTAAATGCATATGCAATGAGTTAGAGCATCTAGTGGCACTTTGATAACCACATTTTGATACGAGTTTCACCCCTCTTAATAGTACGGCTATCGATCCTAAATGTGATCACACTCGTTAAGTGTCTCGATCACTAAAACAAAATGACTCCTACTATTTATACCTTTGCTTTGAGCCTTTTGATTTTCTCTTTCTTCTTTTCCAAGTTCAAGCATTTGATCATCACCATGCCATCACCATCATCATGATTTTCACTATTGCTTCATCACTTGGAGTAGTGCTACCTATCTCATAATCACTTTGATAAACTAGGTTAGCACTTAGGGTTTCATCAATTAACCAAAAACAAACTAGAGCTTTCACCTGGCCACCCTTATATAGAGTTCGGGGCTAGGGTTCGTTACAAAGAGAATGTTCCCCCGACCGAAGGGTCGAGAGCCTGAGGGAGGTCCTAGGAAACTTGGCTTGCAAGCTACACCGTCTTCTGATGCTTGCCCGGGCTTGGCTGTCATCATGGTCTTGTGGCCACGTCGCGATAGGGTCTGACGTGGTGCTACTATGCTGGTCGTGGTAGCACTGTAGCCGTGGTGATAGTTCGTCAGCTGTCTTGTGGAACACGACATCCTTCATGGTCTTCGCCGTTGTCTCTAGGCTCCCTGGGGCATCGTACCCGCAGTAGGTAGCCGCCCTTGGTCGTCGTTCGCCTGGTCACTTCATGAGGCTGAGGGCCATGACCCCTATCGTTAGGGTCAGGGTCTCTGCAAGTCAGGAAGGTCTCTAGGTCGAGACCCTTTTCATGGATCCCATCCCGTAGTGGGTGGGATCATACGCACGTCCTGTTGGTCCGTATTCAGACGGTGGGTTTTGTACCCGTTGCCACCGTTGTGTGGTGCTGTCTCATTGGTGTGGCATGGCACAGGGATGGTGTCTGATCGGACTGAGGTGACTGTTGCCTCCTTGGTCCTTGTGAGGTCAGTGCGGCATGTCCGCTCTTGTCAGAGCAGACATACTGAGCTGCGCTCGATCTCTCCCCGTCTTGCCCCAGGGGTAGTGATGGGGGAGAGGTCGCATGTCTTTCATGTGGCTAAGGTAGGAGAAGGGGTCGTGGCTGACCCTGGCCTAGGCGTTGGTTCGACGTGCTCATCCTAGCTAGGCCTTGGTCGTTCGGGCCATTGTTAACCCGATGAGTTACCGGCCACGTGGCCTGCCAACTAATCAGCGCCTTGAGACACCCCGGGTTATTACCCCGACAGTAGCCCCCGAGTGTTTTTGCAATCACAAAGTGATCGGGAAAGCGCTGATATGCGTGCTCATATGGAACATGGGCATGTAGTCATGGCCCACTCAAGCTTTGTTGCTCGACCCCTTGCGGGCTGACGCATTCAATGCGGCGGGTGGCCGTTACGATTTGCCTTGTCAGGACGACCTGTTGTCATGGTACATGACTGTCGTGCCTTGTTGCGTCAGTGGGCTATGTACTAGGGTTTGTGATCCAGGCGAGGCCAAGCGTTCTCATCGACGTTGTGTCATTCTTGCCTTTGGGAAGATCTTGCTTTTTCCCGACCTCGTGCAGGTATCTGACATTGGCTATGACTCCCCGTGGTTCGCCACATGGCGCGGGGGTTTTAAGGCCATTGGGTCCACCTTCAGAAATATAAATAGGGGCCTTCCTTTCGTTTGGTCGTTCTGTAGCCATTTCGGTGAATTGCTTCCCCAACCCCTTTTCATACGGCCGCGCGGCTTTTTTGCGGTCGCACGTCGGCTCATAGGTCTTGGACCTTTTGTTTCTTCTGCGTGACCAAGCTGTGATCACGCTTCAGGCTTCACATTGCGCATCACCCCAGCCTCTTTGCTTCGTCGATCTCTCCCGAAGAGGTCGTGGACCCCTAACGGTTTGTGAGTCGTTTTAGCAGGCCTTAGGTCTGAGATCTGGGACGTAGGGCAGAGTTGGTCGGAGCTTGGCCATGACCTCTTTCGGGGTCACGGGGACCCAACTCCATTTTTCCCTAGCATCCTTGCTGATCTTGAGAGGTCATGTTGCCTTGTAATAGGTGGGTCTAGTTTCATCCCATGCGGGGAGAGGCATGTCCACCATAACCACGTGGTCGGAGCGGCGCGCCTCGTTGGGGTATATGGGTAATCCGAGCGGGACCCGATATCCTCCCTAATCGACGTGGAGTTCGGCTGTGCCTCATGTGAGACATCCCATAAATCGTCAGCCATCAATGTCGTTGGTCCCCAACCACCTCCGCTGCGGCCAGAGGGCAAGATGCCTCCCACTAGAGGGGTCAATCTGGGAGACTTCGAAGCGGACAACTCGAACACAGGGAGAGATGGTCATGTGGCTCCACACCACCGATTAGAGCCACAGGGCCATCTCCTCTCTATCCCTATCCCTTTGTGGCCTCGAGCCCTTCTAAGGGCCAGCCCAAGAGAAGGTTTCCTAAGCACGATGCGGGGGCATGGATGCAGAGGGTCGCTTGGCGTGTAAACCTAGGGGGTTGTCGACCTCCCCTAGCCACATCGTGTCTTGGTGGTGCCCTCTTGTAAATGGTCGTGCACCATAATCATGGGTGCGTGAATCAAAAGATAATGAAGGCGAAAGGTTCGAGGCTTACTTAGGATATGTTGCCGTGCTGGCGCCCACTGCTCAATCTTTCGCCCGGACGCCTCTGCCTCCCCTACGCTACGAGAAGGTGGTTAGTAAATAAAGTTGAGTACACGTGCACCTGAGGTGTCCCCTGTGGCTGGCTGCTAAAGCTATAAATCAGGAGGACCGGTATGGCAGAGGGGATCATTCACTTTCCGGAGCGTGCCCATTGTTTCTTCCTTTTTGCCTTCGGGTGCTTGTAGTTTCCTTCCTCTTTGGGTCGATGGATCACGATAATCACCCGCGAGAGGGGTCGTAGGAGGCCGGTGGTCCACCATTGCACCTCTGAGGTCTGTTGTGCGAATAGGGGTAAGAATTCAAGCAATGTTTTGAGTTTTGGTGTTAACCTGAGTTGACCGCGAGTGCTCCTCAAGGTCGTCTCTCATGCCGCTCGGGAAGGGTCATTGGTGCTACTGGTGTTGCTCCTGCTGGGGCCCCGCCAGGGGCGGGATTGAGCTCATCTTCATTGTCTCTGGGCGTCCATTGAGAGTTTCACTGCCTCATCCATGAGGCGGATGAAGCTCACCAGCGATTTTCCATGGCCGCCCACGAGGCGAGGTGGCTGGAGCTTGACCTTGATGCCACTAAGGTCGCTCTCGCCGCCTCGGAGGGTGAGTTGGCTGCCGCATAGGCGGCGACCGCCGTCGCGCAGACTCACATCACAGGTAAGGGTTTCCTTCATCTCGATGCTTGGATGGATGTCTAGAGCCGCTGATCTTCATATGGTCTTGTTGCCAGCGTTGGAGGACTGGCTGGCGGTTTCTCGCCACAAGGAGGAGGTGGCTCGCCTCCGGGGGTTCATCGTGGCAGAGGATCATGAATGGGCGGTGGTGGTAGAGATACGACAAGGGGCCAGCATCACCCTTGCCACCATGAAGCTACGGACCAGGGTGAACCTCCATTGGGTGGTGCCTGGGTTCCCAAAGCGCATCCGACCGGAATAGCGCGCTGAGCTAGTTAATGATTTCGCCGCCGCCGCGGACGCCGTCATCGCTGTCGTGGATGTAGAGGAGGTCATCCGCGATGATGACTGAGAGCCCTGAGGTGAATTTTTAAGTGAAGATGTTTCTTTCAATTTGTATCCTAGAATTCGATTCTCCTGTGTGCTGCCGTCTATCCGTGACCGCCGTTGGTCTGGTCATTCGAATGTCGTGGCTGCATAGCCCTGCCCAGGGATCGACCTGTGAGGTTTGGTTCAGTGCGACCCAGTTTTTGCGTCCTAAACGTTGGTAAAATAGGTTTGGTGGCATTGCGCCCTTCTTCGTTTTCCTTCGGGTTGTACGGGCGTCTTCTTTTTCTTGCTCCCGTGCGGTGCATAGCCTTGTCCTGGTTTGCTTACGGTAGTTTGGCTTCATGTAGTCCCCTATCACGCGTGACTTGGGGGCGTATTGTGATGTCGAGGTGTCCACGCTAAGGCGGAGCCATCCTCGGCATTGCCCTAGGCCGCACGCTGGGGAGGTTGTGCAGCGACACCTCTGCTGTGAGTGGTACCGCCACTTGTGGAGCGGGAACAAAGTGCCTATCGTATGGCACCGGTTTTGGGCCTCCGGTATGTGATGACCCTATAAGGGTCCTGAGTTGTGTGTGTGTGTCCTTTTTGTAAAGAACTTGCTTGGGTCTTATGTGAATGAAGTGTGATTGGCATATTCGCTTGTCATTCTGCCGTTCTTTCACTTACTTTCTGTTTGAATTGGAATGTGCTCCATCCCCTTAGATCTATGCCCGCGGATGCGTATCTTAACCTAGGGGTTGGCCCGCGGGGCTAAAATGTGTGTGATCTGTTGGAGCAACAGAAAGGCGAAGGATGACCACAGATTCGGTGCGATGCGGGAAGAAAGCGAGGAAACGACATGACTCCTTCCTTTCGCTCCCCTGGTCCTGAGCGAACGGGTTTCCCATTTCCTCTCAGGCTCATGTGTGGGCGCCTAGCCTTGCGTGGGAACTAGTCTGTTGGGTCGGCCAGGGTGTCCCAGCGAGAGGTCAGGACATGGGTTATCGGCTCATCGTGGCATGGGGAGCGATAAGAAGATGCTTGAGAAAGGGGTCGCTAGGATGGTGACAAGCAGTGCTACATCATGGGGCATGCATATGCGCCCTCATGTGCGGCCTCTAAGAGTGTCTCATGTTCGACTGCTGGCGCAAGCCAGATTAGGTCACTCGGGGATCTGAGCGGCTCTAGGGCTGGGGCGCTCGAGCACATTGTTCTATGGCTCGCTCCATGGGTTAGTTGTGGGTTTCTAGAGCTGTGGGCAAGCCTACATGTGTAGGTGGACGTGGTTGGGCAGAGAGGTTAAGGTTAGAGTGGATGTAACTGACCGATGTGCCAAAAGTTATCGTAGGACAGATTGTCGTTGCTCATGGTGCAGCGAGCCCCCGAGCACCTACTCGTGGCGCCGCGAGCCCCTGAGCGTTTGCTTGCGATGGAGTTGTCATAGTCCCTGGGCCACGGGCTGATGCAGATACTTCGTTGCCGCTTGGGGCAGTCATAGCTGGTGTGGATCGGCCTCTCGAGTTGCTTCAGGCCGATCCTTGCCGACTCGATGCCCTCGAGGAGCCGGCATGCCCCCGAGGGTGGCTTCTTTGCTCCCAACATGTAGGGGCTCTTGGCCCGAAGAGCTCGTGCGTTCTGGCGCTTGAGTCTTCTTGGCGCGATGGCGTCACTGTCGCCGCGTCTCCGCTTCTGAGTAAAGTTGCCACTTTTGGTGAGGGACCGTCGCGACCTATCGCTGTGGAAGCTGGCTTTGAGCGTGATGTGGTTCGATCCGCTCATCACGGCACGCTCGGGGAGCCCGCTTTCTCGGATGCACGTGCCTTCGAGCGAAGGGTGGCAGTCCTCTGAAGCGTGTCGTGGGGCTGGTTCGCCACGCAGGATCAGATCCTGGTTCCGGGCTTGACCCTACGTGGTGTGATGTCGGTTAGTGGCTTGATTTCTGATGACGACATCGTGTGGCAGCGGGTGGTTTCGTCATTCATGCGCGCTCTGAGTCGCTGCATTCCAACGGCGGAGATGCTGTTCGAAGCGCGTTTCTACCAATAGGTCTAGTTTTGCCATGCGGCAGGCCTAGACCGGGTAAGAGCTAGTGACGGGCATTGCCCCATCGGGTCGGGTGATCTCATGGTTTCCTGTAGGGATATGGCCACCGCAAGCCATTCCCTGGGCGAGGTCGCCATGAGCCGTGACCATCTGGCTTTCTGTGTGGAAGGCCTGGCCGTGGCCAATGATGAGAGAGGGCCCTAGGCCCCCTACGTAGGTGAACTCTAGGATGCAAGCCTCGTAGGCAGTTCCGAGAGCGCGCCCACCATAGGCCACGGGACCTAGATTCTCGAGGTGGAGGTCTGGGCCGTGGCCAAGGGTAGACGCGGGCGCCGGCCCTTCGGTGTGGTTAACCACGTGGTTCCCTAGAAGGATGTGGCCGGTCGAGGCCATTCCTTGGGTGAGTTCGTCATGAACCGTGGTCCTTTGTTTTTTTGGACAGAAAACTTGGCCATGGCTCGCAACGAGCGAGGGTACTAGCCCCTTTGGGTAGGTGTACTCAGGATGCAGCCCCCGTGGGCAGTTCCGGGAGTGTGTCCACCGTGAGCCACGGGACCCAGATTCCCAAGGTGGAAGTCTAGACTGCGGGTGAAGGTGGACGCAGGAGCTAGCCCTTTGGTGCCGATGAACCTGTAGTTTTCATGGTGGATGTGATCGCCGTGGGCCATTCAACCAGCGAGTCCACCGGTGGTACGAGGAGCCATCACTTCCTTCCTCAATCAAATGAGAGTGCGCGACTGTCCCCTACCTGGCGTGCAAACTGTCGGTGTTTCGTAAACCAGACTAGTAAATTTATACGATTGTCACGCTGCTCTGGGAAGACGATGGTAGCATCTAATAGATACGAGGATTTATACTGGTTCAGGCCTGAGCCCTACGTCCAGTCTTAGAGAAGATCGAGTGCGTGTTCCTCGCTTGAATGCTCTAAAGTTCTTACAATGGGGGTGCAAGAATGGTGAAAGAGGGGGTAGAGACTAGGCTAGACGAGGGGCAGCCCGAAGAGAAGCTCCAGGAGCCCTACTACTATGGATGGAATGGTAGAGGATGAATAATGTGAAGATGTCCCGAGAGGGAGCCCTGGCCGCCCTTATATAGAGTGCGGGGCCAGGGCTCGTTACAAAGAGAAGGTTCCCCCGACCGAAGGGCCGAGAGCCTGAGGGAGGTCCTAGCTAACTTGGCTTGCAAGCTACGCCATCTTCGGATGATTGCCCGGGCGTAGCTGTTGTCATAGTCTTGTGGCCACGTCGCAACAGGGGCCGACATGGTGCTTCTGTGCTGGCTGTGGCAGCACTGTAGCCATGGTGATAGTCCGTCAGCTATCCTATGGAACACGGCTTCCTTCATGGTCTTCACCATTGTCTCCAGGTTCCCCGGGGCATCGTACCCACAGTAGGTAGCCTCCCTTGGTCGTCGTTTGCCTAGTCGCTTCATGAGGCTGAGGGCCACGACCCGTATCGTTGGGGTCAAGGCTCTCCACAAGTCGGGAAGGTCTCTAGGTCAAGACCCTTGTCATGGATCCCATCCCATAGTGGGTGGGATCATACGTGTGTCCTGTCGGTCCATATCTGGACGGTGGGTTTTGTACCCATTGCCACCATTGTGTGGTGTTGTCTCATTTGTGTGGCGTGGCACAGGGATGACGCCTGATTGGACCGGTGTGATTGTTGTGCCCTCGGTCCTTGTGAGGTCAGTACGGCGTGTCAGCTCTTGTTAGAGCAGACATACTGAGCCACGCTCGATCTCTCCCCATGCTGCCCTAGGGGTCGATGGGGGAGAGGTCACGCATCTTCTGTGTGGCTAAGGTAGGAGATGGGATCATGGCCGACCCTAGCCTAGGCGTTGGTTCGGCGTGCTCATCCTAGCTGGGCCTCGGTCATTTTGGCCATTGTTAACCCAATGAGTTGTGGGCCGCATGGCTTGCCAACTAATCAGCATCTTGAGACACCTCGGGGTCATAACCCCGACATGAGGTTACCTGATCCACCAACATATCTACCAAGATCAGCCACATCAATATCAATAGTCTGATGCTTAGAAATGTTTCTCTGTGATGGCATCAGATGACTTGTTTGTGCAGTCTGAAGGATGTGGTTATGCTCAACAAATAAGTCATGTACTTTGCAAGTCCTTCTTATCTTCAGCCCAAGAACCTTTGATTTGAACAAACAAACCTACAGGTTGTTACTAATCCATCAAGACCACTCTTGTTTGCATAGCACTTCCGAACATCAAACCCCATCCTACCACCATATGTGACCCCGAAGTTCCATGCCTCATCAACACTGCTAAATGTCATACTTATTTTAGGAATCCAAAAAAGAGTTGCAGCCACCCTATAGTTATAAATATTGAAATATTGTGTCAATTCTATATTTCATCAGTAACAATCACAAGAACCAACCAGACAAAATCAAAAGATTTAGTTTCCCTAACATTCTTAAGACATTTCAACAACTTTAATTCAACTATGCAATAATTGATTAGCTAGCTTTGGAACAAGGATTAGCACAACCTTGCAGGTGATTCCTCGAGCACCTGTTGGGCGTCATCCATGGCACCATTATCTGCAGCTGTTGTGGTCTCTTTTGCTGGAATGCTTTGCGCCATGGGAGCTTCCACAGGGGCATAGGGAAGGTGCTTGACGCTGGCCTTCTTAGACGTGCACGCCTTGCTCAATGTCGGCGCAGACGTCGTGACGCCTCCTAGAGTGATGGGATGAGGGCGTTGGAGGATGGCAACTTCGACAGGTGCATGAGGAGCAACATCGCCTCCACTAGCTACGAGGGGTCCTGGGTGTTTCATGGCACGGTGGCTCGCCGGCCTCCCTACGCTCGCCCGCCGCCTCGCTCTAGTTATGGTGCCAAAGTTGTGGAGTTTCCCTCCAAGAACGCTAGGGAAGGGAAAAAGAACAGAGGGGGAAAAGAAGATCCTAATCCTACCGTTCCCCACGAGATGAAGGGCTCAGAAGTGGCCACTGCATATCTTGCAGTGTGAATACCTACTACGCAGGATCTGTGTCCACGGGTGCTTTTTTGAAATTAATTTTAAACCTAACACTTTTGGGTTTTTTTAAACTAACACTTTTGGCCGCGCCTATTGCCCTAGCACGGCCAAATGCTTGTGCCACGCCATGCATGGTGGCGCGGCAAAGGGCTGACGTGGCGATGACCGGAACCACCGATCTTGATCAAGGCGGGGCTCGCCGCACCCTAATGCAGGCACGATATAGGGCGAATAAAACCCCTGCCGCATCCCACGTCCGCCATGTGAAAGCCGCCGCCGTTCGAAAGCAAAGAGCGCAGCAAGGCAGCTACAGCCACCGCCAAGTCCGCCGTCGCCGCCACCCCACCGCCGAGCACGCCAACCGTCGTGGCCACGTCCACCCGCGCTAGCCAGCCAGCCAGGCAGCTGGGTCCGCCCATGCCAGCCAGCCCACCGCCGAGCATGGCACGACCGCCGACCGCCCGGTGCCACCGCCGCGCCCGGAAGTCGGCGCGCCACCCCCTCCGGCCACGCCCATGCCTCCCGGACCGGTCTAGCGTGCTGCAACGAGGTACTCCCCTAATATAGTTAGTATATTTAATAAAGTTAGTAAAATTATTAAAGTATAGTTAGTATAGTTAGTAAAGGTAGTTAGTTTAGTTAGTATAGGTAATATATTAAGTTAGTATATGTAGTTTAGTTAGTACAGTTATTAAGTCTAGTTATGCATTGGATTTAGTCTAATTAGTTGTTGTAGTTAGTCTTGTATAGATGTTAATATTAGATTAGTTAGTGTAGTTATAATTAGAATATGTATTAATATTACTATGGACATTACGTACGACGATTTCGACGACTTGATGAAGTTTCTTGAATTGCTTTTGCAGATGGATTGTTGTGTTAGAGTTTTGTATGGAGAAAGTGTTAGGAGAGAAGATGGTATGTTTAAGGATATGGAAGAAGAATTGGAATGGTTTGATGAACCTCCTAGCTTCGATGACCTTTGTGTCCGTTTGAATGCAAAGTTTGGCGGTGATTTCACACTGAAGGGGAGGTTTGATACTGGAAAGACTAGGGCACACTATGTCCTCATGCCCTTGCGCGACCCTGCTCACTGGTCCTGCTACACTAGGGTTCTCCAAGGTTCCAATGTGCCCATGGCTGAGGTGGTGGTGGAGAATGGTTACAGGTTGCAGGGTGTTCAGGACGGCCCGTCCATTGATGGTTTTGGAGGCAATGACAAAGAATTAGGGGTTGAAGGGGAAGCAACTCAGGATAACATGGATTTGGACGGTCAGTTGACGCAGGAGCAGTTTCATTCAATTACAGTAGGTTGTATAAGCAATGACTTCGATGTGAATGAGTTCAAACGGGAAGAGGAGGAGCAGGAGGAGGAGGACAGGATTGGTGATGTAGTTAGCAGTGATTTAGACGATTCTGATGATGACCTAGGAGGTACAGATGCTATGCCAATACCGGCTGATGCCATGCCAGTACCAGTTCATACTATGCCATTACTAGTACCACCTAAGGTTTTGCATGGTTTCCAGGCTCAGGGTAGACTAGTCACAGATTTGGCTGCAGATGATACCCCCTATGATTCATGGGCCAGAATTAGCGAAGCACAGCAATATGTTCCACTACCACCTTACACAGCGACTGAGCTTGAGCAACTAAGGTCCAAGAACGTACCTTTTAGGGGTGTTCCAAACTATAGGGATGTCAGCATGATGGATATGGCAGTTTGTGACACCGGTCTCCAGATGTGTAGGAATTCATTGTATAACCATGAGAAAGAAACCCTTAGGAAGGGGATGATATTCAACACAATGTCAAAGATGAAACTCTTCCTTCAGGACTATGATGTGTACCACCATAGGCCGTACACCGTCACTCATTCGGACCAGGAGTTGAGGTACCACGTGATATGCAAAAACGGTTGTATGTGGAGGTTAAATGCATGAAAGAGACAGAGTGATGGCAAGTGGAGGATAACGAAAGTTGTCGAACCCCACACTTGTCTAGATAATAGGGGGAAGGAAAATCATCATCAGCTCACTGCACGTTACCTTGCCCATCGTATATTGGGCCTCGTTGATGACAATAATGACATCTCGGTGTCTTCTTTACAACAATCCATATCTAGATTCGTTAATTACGATGTGACGTATGGAAAGGCTTGGCGTGCTAATCAAATTGCTCTGGTGATTCGATGGGGTACTTGGGAGGAAGCGTACAATAGGGTGCCCCGCATCTTATGTGCAATGCATTACTACAACCCTAGCTTGAAATGGTTTGTGGACACCGGAGGGATGTTTTTTCGGGACCCATTGAGGCATGTCCTCTATCGTGTGTTCTGATCGTTCGCGCAAACGGAACATGCATTCTAGTTTTGTCGGCCAGTCGTACTTGTTGATGGCACTTTCCTAACAGGAAAGTACATGGGCACCTTGATGATGGCTGCTGCTATTGATCCTGAGGACCAGATACTACCCATGGCTTTTGCTTTGGCAGAGGGAGAGAACAATGAATCATGGTCATGGTTCATGCGGCTTCTACATGTGCAAGTGCTTGGCCCAACTCGCACTATATGTTTGATCTCGGACCATCACGCAGGGCTTCTTAATGCTGCAGCTGAGCATATAGATGGGTTCCCGCCTCTAGTACATAGATGGTGCATGCGACACTTTACCGCTAATTTCTGGCGGCGTCCGCGGAAGCAGGAGGTATGTGACAAGGTAAAGGCTCTATATTGTGTACGTACGGAGCACCAGTTCAAGGAGACAAAGAGAGAACTAGATAAGATGGTAAATAGAGCGGGAAAGGCCTGGTTAGAGGTGCAGATGGAACATAAGGCTTAGTGGGCATTAGCATTTGACGAGGGGGGTTTCAAGTATGGCATCATGACCACTAACTCCTCC
The DNA here is from genome assembly GCA_904845875.1 of Miscanthus lutarioriparius. Taxonomy (NCBI): domain Eukaryota; kingdom Viridiplantae; phylum Streptophyta; class Magnoliopsida; order Poales; family Poaceae; genus Miscanthus; species Miscanthus lutarioriparius. The sequence continues at coordinate 50,564,993 of CAJGYO010000011.1, read as the reverse complement.
GAGTCCTTCAACTGTGTATTCACCGAAGTTCGATCGTTGCCTGTGTCTGGAATTGTTGAGTTCTCCTTTCATAAGTGCAATGAATATTTTGTGAAGAGGTGGGAACTTGCGTAGAGGAATATAGCTGAGCAGGGGCGTTTTGGAAAGGCTAGAGCTGAACATTTGAAGGAGGCCGAGGAATTGGCCAAACAGCACACCGCCGAGCCGTATGGACCCCGCAGCCATATCTTTAGTGTACGGGGCAAGGGTGGCACAAGCTTGGGCGACGAACGTTATGGTGGACAAAACTACCGAGTTGATCTTGAAAAGGTAGAGTGCAGTTGCAACGTCCCTCAGATCATGCATGCCCCTTGCTCTCATATGATCACGGCCTGCAGGGTTCGCGGGTACAACTATGAGGATCTGCCATATATGTCACCCTTGTATCTCCGTTCGAACACCGTTAGGATTTGGGAGATGAGCTTCGAGCCATACCTTGACCCGACACAGTGGCCACCTTATAATGGTTATGACTACATGCCGCATCCGGATCTAATGAAGGTAGGGAAGGGTAGGAGGAAGAAGAAGCGACTCAAGGGGGATATGGACGCTATGAGAGGGTACGGCGAAGACATGTACGGCGGGGGAGACTTCAACGAGACCCGTGGTAGGAATCTTTGCTCCGTTTGCAAACAATCTGGTCACAAAGCTAGCCGACATAGAAGCCGAGGGCAGCAGGTGATTTCATATTGTGTTTGTATTGCATAACAAGTAGTTCAAATTTTGCAATGCTACATAATGTTAATCTGAATATTGTTAATTTGAATGCTCTAACCCTTTGTTTATCAATTTGTAACAGGATGGCCCCTCCCACGCCGCACCAGCTGTACCCCCTCCTTGAGGTGGAGTACGACGACCCCCTTCTTCCACCGGACGATGAGGTTTCTAAGAGGCGTTCGAGGGATCCTTATATTCCTGGGACTTAGTTCATTATGTCGAACTTATGTCGAACGAATATTGTTGTCAAAAACTTGCAGACTCATAAACCAATGAAATTGTTATGTGGCAACTTGTCATTCATTTATTTGCTTCATGTTCGTTTCAACTTGCGCACGGTCGAGGCAGCACTTGTAGTTTTGCACAGCACCGACAACATCTCAATTGAAACTGGCCGTTGCCTGTCCGTGTCACTGTCGCGCCGTTGTCTATGGCGCGGCACTGACGCGCCATGTACCATGGCGCAGCACTGACGTTCGATTTCACCCGATTACATTCGATTTAGAAATTTTGAACTCATGATACAAACTGATGTGATCATTTAAGATCGATCATGGGTAATCCGAGTACATGATACATGGGTACAATACATCAGTAGTTCAAATGGAATACAAGGCAACACAATGGAATTTCTACTACATAGCTATATTGATCATTAATAAAGCATGGAACTAACAGATGGCACAATAAAAAACCCTCAGTTAGAAACATACTGAGTAAACAACTCGTCGTCTGAGTACCAATCCTCAACCACAACCCTGTTGCTGTGGCTAGGCTCACATGCATTGCCATGATCTACCTTTCGCCTGTAGTAAGCGGCCTCCGCTTCATCTACGGCCTCTGCGGCCTGAGTGAAGAACACGTCGTCATCCTCCTCCGCCTGCAAGCCCGCCTCTGCTAGAGCGATGAGCTCGCTCAGTCTGGCAGTGTCGTCCTCAGCCTCCTCCGCTTATAAGCCCGCCTCTGCTAGAGCGATGAGCTCGCTCAGTCTACCAGTGTCATCTTTAGCCTCCTCCGCCTGTAAGCCCACCTCTGCTAGAGCGATGAGCTCGCTGAGTCTGGTAGTGTCATCCTCATCCTCGTCTCCCTCATCAGACAACACAATCGGTGATTCAACGGTGCGACCAGCTCGCTTTCTGTGCTCATCTAACTTCTTTTCCTCGTACCTTGCACGAGCCACCTCTACAGCATGGTTCTCGCTGCATCCAATCCCTTCATGTATAAAATGCAATCAGTTAGCAACGCGATTATATTCCATTTAAAATTAGGCAACGAAAAAAGGCTTCCAAGCACTCACTGGCACATAATGAAACAACATGCTCGTTCAAGACCTGCATCTGTACTCTTGTCTCCTCCCTTGCCTCCTTCCTTGCCCTCTCCTCCTATAATGTCATCGGTCTCTTTAATCCCCATTTGACAAGCCCAACGTCGATCGGGTTACAAATACCGCGCTGCCTAGCAAACTCACGCATATTTTCTTTGTGATGTTTAACGAAAAGGTTGACGTAGTCAGGTCCATATCCCCTCTTCCATGCAATTACTTGCTTCCCCTTTAGTTCATCCAAGAACTTAGCTTGACCATCATAACATTCCCACCTGCATTTCCTAGTGCTCTGTTGAAACGATAAATTATATCATATATGTCTTAGCAAAAGAAACAAAATACGATCCCATGGTTACCACAAAAATAACCAATCTCATCATAGTCAATCATATGGCCGCAATAATGACCTATTTCAAGCTCCGAAGGGACTAGACCGTAGTTGGATTTAACACCACATTCGCACTTGACTGGCGGTGCTTTGTAAATTAACCTTTCTTTCTTCTTTTGCTTTGCTTTTGGAGGTTCTTCGGGCCATTGGTTCTTAGGACCGTACAACCACTCCTTGAAACGACACTTCGCTATTGAATACACCTAAATAACATGACATTAGTACATGAACATATATAGCTCAACATTTCAACACATACACTTTGCACTTACTTCATGCTTGTTTGGACACACAAACTCCAACGTATTCTCAAGGTTTATCATGGCTCGATCTCCGCAATCGCACAGAGGAGGTTCCTCGAATTGTCTAACTGTGGCTAAGTGCTTCTCCTTAGCCGTCATTGGAGGGGGGTTAGGGGGAGGTGGAACCCACCGCTCGAAGTGCTCCCGTGGATGTCGCCCTCTCCACCAATCGTCGAAAAGGAGGTACCTGGGGTCAAACTTGTCTGCACCGTCGATCCACTGAAAGAAAAAGGACCTCTCATGGTCCTACACAACAAAAATTTAATAAAATATTAGTAACCTAGTAATACAAATGAAAAGAAAAATATACGGAAACAATTACTTACATTAAAACGACTGCACGTGTAGAAGCAACGAGTCGCTGTGTCCGGATGTCTCGATTGAAACACGTTGGCCGGACGACCACAGTCACAGTTAGGGACAGGGAGTTCAGGAGGGACGGGGGCATGTTTGCTAGACTCGTCGGGGTACAATTCTCTAGGACGACCCCGTTTTTATCATAACTGCTCCCGAAACATGTCTTCCATCTAATAAAACGGTTCCAATTAAACATCGATCAAAACAACACAAATTAATGTAAAATATAATCATTTGCAATGCAACTAAAATAATATAACCGACAATTATAGCAACAAAAAATACATGGTAAACATACTTCTGACTAAATAATTAACCTTAACATTGACAAAATTAAACTAATATCTTCCTTCAAACCGTAGACCATAGTTCCCAAACATAATTTTCCTCTAACCTTGACTCCCATTCATAATATCCTATCCACCATTCAAACGAAAATAAAATATGTGTCATTACCTTGAACGAGGACGAGGAGGAGGCGGCCGGGGAATGGAAGGGAAGGGAGGGAGGCGGCAATGGACGATCAGGCGGGCTGCTTGGCGTTCGTGGCGCGGCGGCCAGCGTGCTCGGCGGCGGGCTGGCGCGGTCGGACGCGGGCGCATCGGCCAGGCGGCCTTGCTGCGCTGCTCGGCCACTGGGGACACGGGACGCGGCGGTGGTTTTATTCGGCCCTGTCGCGCCACGGATCATGGCGCGGCACTGCCGCGCCAAGATCGGTGGCGCGGCGGCCCTATCGGTCGGGCCGGCCGGTCGGTTATATCATCACACGTCAGCCTTTTTTGCATACCACCATGCATGGCGCAAGACGAGTATTTGGCCCCAGGCAATAAGGCGCGGCCAAAAGTGTTAGTTTTAAAAAAACCGACCATGTTAGATTTAAAATTAATTTTGAAAAAGTGTTAAAATTAAAAAAAAAATCGTATGGGAATATAAATATATTGGGCTAATTGTTGGGCCTCCAAATCACATCTGCCTAACATTTATACAAACTACATATATGTTGGTGCCCCCTGTCCCATGGGCCCCCGGCGGTTGCACCGGCTGCCCCCCACTTAGAGCCGCCCTAGGCCACATGTTTTGAAGGAAATTATTTTCTTGCCTCTAAAAAAAGTGCCTCTTAGATTCTTAGTCCTTTTTTTCGTTGAATTTAGCTATTTGGCCCTGAAATGAGTTTTGGTTAGTTTCTTGACCTTTCCCTCCATTCCGTCAATCTGTTCCGTGAAACAGGGAAAAAATTACCTGGAAACTGTATGCAGCGCGGCACCGTGCATACCGAGCATCGATGGCTGACGTGTATCTCCGCTCCCGATCCAACGCTGCATCCATAAATAAAAAATCAGGATCGGTGCTGGAAACGGTCTGCTTCAATTATAGCCATCGACGCTAACAGAGGGGGCACATGTCAGCCATTGACTCTACGCGTGCACGGTGCCACACTGCATACTTCCACGTTTTTTTTTTCGTGAAACAGCGCTAGCCTTGCCTCGCCCGCGCCTTATCTCTTCGTCGAGTGCACCGGTCTCAGCAGAGGAAGCCGTATCGGGAAAAAAGAAGTCACCGGCCATGGAGGAGGGCGGCTCCGGCGATGTCCCACCGGCGGATCCACCTCGTGCGCGCCCCAGCACGGCGTCCCGGCTGGTCTCGGGGCTGTCCGCCGCACACGCTGGGCTGGGGGCGGCGAGGCTGGCCGAGCAGCGCGCGGCGTTGCAGGGCAACGGCGCAGGGCAGGGCGCTGGGAGGCAGGACGGCGAGCAGCTGCAGTGCAGGTACAAACTGATGCTTGGTTTCTCTCTCTCATGTTTGGAGCATCGTTTTCTCTACTGCGGCCACTGTTGCTAATTTGGAAAAAGGCAGGCATCGAATTCAATTGCTGAATGAATAGAATATTATTTGTCTGTTAGATGGCAGTTAAGTTTTGCTGTTGTATTTTATTTGATATACGCAGATAGGTTCCATGCTGTATCTGAGCATCGATGCTCACATTGCAATTCAAAGCAAACTGAAGTACTGCCCCTCACGTGGCAATGGACTGATGTTTCGAGCCTCATCTACACTGTGGCCTGCTGTAATGTATCTCATGTAAGACCTTTATTTCCAGCCTTCTTCTCAGTGATTGCTCATCATTGTTTAGCTGAATATCCTGATTTGCTGAGTGAAGTAATGTAACAAACTTAATGATCGATTCTCAAGCAATACATTGTTTGTAACAAATTAATCAAGCCATTGTATAATCATAACAAGTATGTCCTTCATCTAGTTCAGTCCATGCTGCTGTTGTCCAAATATTCCAATTCCAGTTTAACTCATGCACAATGTTAATGATTGTTTTCAGGAGGAAGCTAGAGTTTGAGTGGAGCCCACAAGTGATGAGATGGTCAATGTCAAGTGAACCTATGCTGCAGTGGTAGATATACAACCTGTTCGCTTGATGGTTTTAGGCAGAGCTTATCAGCTATGATACAGTGTTTTCCTCTTACAACAAATCAGCACCAGCCAGACTTATCAGCCCAGAAACCAACCAGCGAACAAGCTGATACCTCATCAGATTTTGTACAAACCAGTGTGTCAGATACCTAAGTGTTTGAGCATTGTGTGTCTGAGCTAAGAATGGCATTGGATGGCTTCATTAATTAATGACGTGTACAAGCAAATCATATTTTGGTTTAATGGATTTGTCTAAATGCTTTATTGACCATATACTAAATATTCACTTTGCCCCTCTAGTCAAAACTTAGAATCAACAACTAGCGAAAAAAGAAATAGTGATGATTGTACTCCTGAAGCATCTAGAAGGTAATTGACACTAGGGTAGAAATTTTATGTTACTATCGGGGGCTCTTGCATTTTTATCTTTGCTTTGTATCGAAATTGTGATTTTGCCCCTATTTTTTTTTACTTTGTAAATTTACCTCTTTGTTTTTGAAATGAAGCACCACTTTGTCCCAATTCCGTCATCCTCCCCTAATGATGTTACATTTTATACAAAAGGACAGAAATGCCTGTGTGATTTTGCCCCTGATTTGGGAATTAGACATTTATATTTGATCAAATATATTTGGCCCAACTTACAACTATTTCAATTCAGATTTAATATCAAAAAAATATTCAAAATTTTGGCAGCGCCTTAGCAGTATTTTGATAGCATTATGACTAGGCTCGGGCGCTCGGTTCTAACCGAAATTTTGGGTTAGTTTTTTTGGGTCGGTTCTAACCCAGCCTCATAGGCAGCGTATCGACACAATTTGTATTCTCATCGAACAAAATAGAGAGGAGATCGAGTCTTGTATATATATTATTGAGCACATAAGTGAGGAGATCGAGTATTCGAGTCTCATACTACATAGATGCGAGATTCCAGGCTACGGCGACTCCGTTTGTACTAAAGCCAAGCTGCTACTTCCAAATTTCCAGTCATGCTTCTTTGCTTCTTCCTTTAGGACCTGGCGGACGCAGGAATCCATGGAGCTTGCCGAATCGCCGTCGCTCGTCCCTGCCTCGGCACGCATCGCTGCAACGGTGTTGCTTGGAGGCTAGCACGGCGGCACCGGCGGATCCGTGGCAAGCCGACAACCTCCACGCTTGCTCTGCTGGTGTGCTCGCTACTCACGCTCGGTGTGGCCTGTGGAGGGCGATGCCGGGACGTGCGGTCGGACGCCACCGAAGCCCCGCGGTAGGGCGCCGCCGTCGCTCGGCACGCGCACGCCGAGACCCGCGGGCGGGTGCCGTGACCTCCCCGCGGCCGCCTGGAGGAAGCCCGCGCCCCGCCGATGCAGCCGCCGTGGCCAGGAGGCAGCCGCGCCCCGTGCCCTGGAGGCAGCCCCGCCCCGCTGGTTCTTCCGCCAATGCCGCTGCCGGAAGCCCGCGACCAGATGCAGCCGCGTACGAGACTTGGGATGAGGCGACCCGTGCTTCTGTTTGGGATGAGGCGATAATGATAGAGGGCAGTGTGGTCATTTCGCCTTTGCTTTTCAGATTTATAATTTTTTTAATTCGTTTAATCCATGTCCATCTGACGGACGTCTAAAGCAGGGGCAAACTATTAACGGCAGTTTGGTTACGAAACTAAATATATGATCTCTATCGTAACAGCCAAAGCTCGGAGATTTCAAGTAAGACTAAAGGAAAACTAAATAAATCTAGCTCTGGACTATCAATTTTATATGCATTTTAAATAGTCATTGTGATGTTGTCATGTGCAATAATGCATTTATAAAAATTATTCTAGCTCAATTTTGGAAAATTATTGATATAAGCAACCTGAAAGACATGTACAGTGCATTTGTAGGTTTGAACCCTTTAATTTGGCGTCAGGGCGAAATTAGTACTTTCGCGTACAACTTAACTCCGTTATCCTATCAAATTAACGGAAGGACCAAGAAACCAAACAAAACTCGTTTCATGGTCAAATAGCTAAGTTCAACAAAAAAGGGCCAAGAATCTAAGAGGCACTTTTTCTAGGGCCAAGGAAATAATTTCCTCCATGTTTTGCTTGTGATGAAAAATTCATAACCTAGGCTAAGGTTTACAAACATGTTTAAGTTTTAACAAGGTATATGCACCCGTAGAACTGCACAAGCATGTTTGCTTTAATATATATTATTAATCCAATCACAAGACTCAAATCAAAATATATTAAATAAGATACCTCTCCGTAGTTAAGAAAGAATTACATGCGTCATTTATTTTATTACAATGCACGTCATGTCATTTCACCTATCCAAATGCCCCCTAAGTCCTTACTTAGATTTATATTTCTTGAAAATGGTATGCAATGAACTTTCAAATTGCAAGGTTTATGGGAGTCATGTCTTAGATAATAACATGTTCAAAACATTATATTCTACTCTTTTTTCTAAGTTTTTCTCACAAAGATTTCTCTTAAAAGTTTTTTTTATGAGGCAATATATCAATACAAGCATATATGTATATCTCCTATTTTCCTAAGCGAGGGGTTTAAAGGAGATATTCAAAGCATATTAATTATGTCATCATATCTTTTATTTCCCGCAGGGTTTTGAGAACGTATCAAAGACATACGTCCCATATTTTTTCCAATGAGGTTTGGGAGAGGTTATACCATTTTTATCATACTATTGTTCTGTAGACCTGCTTATGAATTTTTCTTTCCATGCTCTTTAATTCCCATTGATGTTTACAATGAGACAATAATCCATACATGTCATATAATTTTCTTCTTATTTTCTCACTAGGTTTTAATGGAATTTTAGTGGCATACCAATACTTCAGATTCTCCTCAGATTTTTTTCCCATAGAGTTGTTACTTTTTAGAGTAGTTATTATCAATATAAATAAATGAAGGACAATCCATGAAGATTACAAGACGAACATTGGTCAGGGGAGCGTTAGAAGTAGATAGTTAGCGATCAATTAGCATTACTGAACTTTTCATCGTGTCCATTGGAGTCTCGGTATCCGTTTGCCGCGTGTGTCTCTAAATCAAGTCAAACATAAAAGAATTTGACTTAATACAAGTCTAAAAATTTAATTTATCCAGGGAGCGAGGGCATCATAATTTCCTGCCGTCTCTTGTTCACTTCACATTAATTCTCGTGTTCTTAGTTTAAATAGTCGCCTGACGCAGACAAATCAGCAGGATTTGGACAGGGGGATCGAACGTGCACATATATATACGTCCCCCGAGTTCCACGACAGACAACTAGCTAGAGCACGTTGTGTAGGCGAATCAGCCGGAGCCTAGCTTGGAATTGTTTGGTTGATCTCCACCGAGTTGGCCCAACGACTAATTTGGATCTTTGATTCGTGTCCTGATCGGGGGCATCCAACCCAATCATGGTTGGTGGGCCTCCGTCGCACAGCGCTATAAAGAGGAAGGTGGAACCGGGGCACTCGATACGAGGTTCACCTGAGCAGTCATTCTCTCCACCTACATTCCTAACCCTAATCTGATTTAAGAGGGCAGCGCTGAAGCGACCGGAAGCGCCGCCAACCGACTGCCACTGTGCTTCCCCGCCGGACGCCTCCATCACTGGATACCGACACCACTGGACTACGCCGACCTCACTACCGGCGTCATGGCTAGCAGCTCCGCCAAGCCCACCGATGGTCAGCTAACTCTACGCCCCCTCTCTCTCTCTTTAGTCTCTCCCTCTATCTAGTTCATGATCTATGTCGTTTTATCCCGAATAGAAGCATGTACACCCATTGATCTATGCCTAGTTGACCCTGATTTATGCTCACAATGGTATCAGTCGCCTTACTAGGGTATAGATCTAGATCTTGGGGTAGAATAGAATGAGAAAGTAGAAGGAGGGATTTGAATTTCCTCTCAAAGATGTGAACCCTAACCCTATATAAGACGACATCCGGTGGGCCTACTTGGTCCTCTCGTCGGAGCGCGCTACCGCCGGCCGTCGTTGATGCCGCGTAGGTAGCCAAGCCGCCGCTCGCCGCCAAGATTCCAACGCGCGGGCGCGGGCTCAGGGCGCCGATGCGGGGCCGCTCGATGGCGGCGCGCTCTAGCTTCGGGGAGCGTGCGCACCGGCGAAAGGGACCGTGGCTCCGCCGCCACCTCCTCCGGCAGCCATAGGAGGCTGCTACTGCGCCGCTCCATTTCGCTACGGTGCTGATGGGCGAGAAGGGGAGGGAACGAATGAGGCTAGGGTTTCCAGGGGACGCCGATGGGCTGGGTTTTTGAACCGGTGAAAACAGCGGCCAGCCATCCGATGCGGCGCTCGGCCGATGGATGGCTGAGAGCAGCCGGGCCAGATTCGGCCCAGGCGGGAGGTCGAATTGCCGGCCTAGGCTCAAGTTGCGGCCTCGGGCCGAAGCGCGGGCGCGCGAGCGAGTGGGCCGCAGGCCAGTTTTCGAGCTAGGCTTTCGTGTCGAAATGTACAGTAACAACCTTGTATTTAGTTTTATTATTTTTAGAAGCAATTTTAGATGATTTTTAGTCGAATTTGAAGGTTTAAATCTCTATCAAAATTTGAACCAACGGAATATTTTTTTTTTCAAAGAGTAGATGAGTACAGTAAAACACTTCTAAAAAGTAGATAAATTTCTTGATCATGTTTTCGCTGCAAAGATGATGTTTATGATCCTCTAATTTAATTGAAACCAACAAAAAAATTTCAATTGAAGGAGTAGTCATATATGTTTAAGTTAAATTATGATATTGTTATTTTTCTGACCAACGTTGATGATAACAATATTATAAGTTATTCATGAGTTTTTCCATGCATTAGTTCTATTTCTGCCCAACGGTGATGTAGAATTAATGTAGAAGCATATTGTATGTTTTAATTTTGACCAACGTTAAATTACAACATGCAATTATTATGCCAACTGTTTCTCACTTTCTCTGATGTTGTTTTAGGCTATAACCCAATGACATTTATCTTGTCCATTCCGCCTCTCAATGGAAGCAACTATAACGTATGACGAGAGAAGCTTGAGATAGCACTTGCGTTGTTGGATAATGATGTAGCACTTATCTCTCCGTGTCCCACTGAGCTAGTGGACCCGGTGATGGAAGCAAATGAGACTGATGCACCTTTCGCTACTCGACAGCGTGACCATGCAGAAGTGAGAATGAAGTACGGCCTTGATCATGCAAAGTGGGATAGTTCAAACTGCAAGTGTTTGATGGTGATTAAGGGCTCCATTGAGAATCCAATAAGAGGTTCAATCCCAGAATGTACCACCTCCACTGAGTATCTTAAGAAGGTGGAGAGTCAGTTCACTGGCTCTTCAAAGGCTTATGCAAGCACTCTTATTAAGAAGTTAGTCAATGAGAAATACTCTGGTGGAGGGATTAGAGAGCACATATTGAAGATGAGCAAGATGGCCTCCAAGCTCAAGCCAATGGACTTGGGGCTCAAGGATGAGTTCCTAATTCATTTAGTTTTTGCTTCTTTGCCCAAAGAGTATGAGACTTTTGTTGTGAACTACAACTTATAGCTAGATAAGTGGGACATTGAGAAGCTCATTGCCATGTGTGTGCAAGAAGAGAAGAGGCTTAAGAGCTCACATGGTGACGCAGCCAACCATGTGAAGGAAAATAAAAAGAAGAACTTTAACAACAAGAACGCTAAACCACAAGGGAAACCTCAGTGGGACAATAGCTCCTCTAAGCAACAAGGAAAGGCCCCTAAGAAAGATCACCATCAGAAATCCAACTATGTTCAAGTGGACAAGGACACCTGCAGATGATGCCACAAGACTGGACACTACCAGAAAGATTGTCCAGAGTTCCTGCCCTTGTATTTAAATTATGCAAAATCTACTTGGTGAATTGATTGAGGTGCAACTATTCATGTTGCAAATTCATTACAGGAATTCCATACGTGGAGGACCTTGCAAAGAGGAGAAAGACACATTAAGGTGGAAAATGGAGTCAAAGCTGAAGTAGAAGCCATTGAAGAACTTCCATTAGAATTAATGATGGCTTTGTACTTAAGCTTTTATATGTCCTTTATGTACCCTCTTTGCGTAGAAACTTAATAAGTGTCTCACGTTTAGACGATGATGGATATGATTGCCATTTTGGTAATGGCCAATGTAAGATTGTGTTTAATAATAAGTGTGTTGGTCTTGCCTTCCAACAAGACAAGCTTTATTTGTTATCACTTTCTGAGAATATGAATGTTCTGAGCACTGAGAATGAGAATGCCTCCTCGTCTATGAATGTAAGTAAAAAGCGGAAGAAAGTTCATGATGTATCATCAAAATTATGGCACTATCGTTTATACCATATTTTGAGGGGGAGAATAGAATGATTGATTAAGAAATCAATTCTTCTGCTATTAGAATTTTTAGATTTAGAACAATGTATTGATTGCATTAAAGAAAAGTATGTTAAGAAAATAAAGAAAGATGCCATATGAAGTGCAGGAATTTAGAAATAATTCACACAGATATCTATGGTCCTTTTCCTATGAAAAGTGTGGATGGTTATGATTCATTTATAACATTCACAGATGATTATTATTGTTATGGCTATATTTATCCAATTAAGAAAAGATCAGAAGTATTGGATAAATTTAAGATATTTAAGGTTGAAGTAGAAAATCAACACAATTTAAAGATTAAGGTAGTAAGATCCGACTGTGGGGGGAGTACTATGGTCGACATACCCCATATGGCCAAGTTCCTGGACCTTCTGCAAAGTTCTTACAGGAAAATCGCATAGTTGCCCAGTACTCTACACCGGGCGAGCCTCAGCAGAATGGAGTAGCTGAAAGACTCAACCGTACCTTTAAGGATATGGTGAGAAATATGATAAGTTACTCCACTGTAAGTGCAATCAAGCTCTAAGTGGGTTTTAGTGATGTTGACCACATAATTAAAGGACTAATAGCTTTGACAAGTGTTTGACAGAATATCTTTAATCGTGGATGCAAAGAAACAAAGGAGGAGATTCCCCAACTTGAATCGATGGCTTGCAATGGCTCGAGCTGTGTTAATTCATTTTATATTTTGAAATTGAGTCATAGGACAAGCCATACTATCAAGGGGGATACTAATGGTGTGCTAGGTGGAACCAAGTGCTCAAAAGTCCATCTTCAACTCAAATAATCCCAGCCATAAAAAGCCATCCGAGCTGAATTCTTATCTGGTCTGGTCTACGCAGAACCTCTGGGCTCAGTCGCAGAACCTCTGCGCTCAAATGCGGAGGCTCTGAGGTATGTCTGACCAGACCATTTTGTGGGTGACATGGGTGGTATTTATACCATACCCCTTCGCCCCCAACAGTCATCTTCTTCCTCATTCACTCAGACTCGAACTGAAGCTCTCTCTCTCACCCAAGCTTGGTGCTCCCAACTCTCTTGCTCAAATCTTTGTGATTCCTTGAGGGATTTAGCTCTAGAGAGTGTGAGAAAGCTTGAGAAGATCCTTCTCCTCCATTCATGTGCACTTGGTGAAGCCCTAACCATTTGGTGTGTTCGTTACTCTTGGAGCTTGGCTCCTAGACGGCTAGTGGTCGCCCGGTAGCTCCCAATCCACTATGGTTGAGCACCAAGAAGTTTGCATTACCCTTTGTGACTTAGTGGAACCCTCTAACCCATTGCCTTGGTGATAGGTTGGAGAAGAGGAGCGAGTTGAAAGAGACTCCATAGCCTTTGTGGATAACCTCAACAACATGGATGTAAACAAGTCTTTGTGGCGAGTTGAACCACAGGATAAATCCTTGTGTTCACTATGACTGCTGTTGTTGTTGCTATTACTTGTGATTTGGATTGATTTTTAGGGTTTGCATTCGATCTATGAATTCCTCATCTTCTAGGTGCAACCGACTGTTTGGATAGGTCAACATACTCCCCAGGAAGGTTGGTATTACATTTGATCTATTTTTCATTCGTTAAATTCCGCAGTAGATCGATTTCATACTCTGATCCCCGGAGGTTCCATGCTCAGTCCCGGAACCTCCGCACCCCAGAACCTCCACGCTCAAACCCGAAGGTTCTGCGTTCTAACTGTTTTCATAAGTCGATTAAATTTAAGAAAAAGGCCTATTCACCCCCCTGTAGGAAACTTGCTAGATCCTTTCAATTGGTATCGGAGCAGGTTTCCTCGTGATAGCACTTAACCGTGTGAGAAAATGGCAAGTCCTAGAGAAAGGGTACCAGAGGAAGATGGAGAGGACCGCTTTGTGGATGTTCCTAGTGAAGAGGAACCCAAAGCTCCTGAGGATGATGCCACAACAGCACTCGAGTGACTTCCAAAGCTCAAGCTTGGTGCTAAGGGATCCTCCAAGGGAGACAAGCAAAGGGACAAGAACAAGAACAAAGAGGAGAAGAAACACAAAGCAAGAAGAAAGGTGTAATCAAGTCCACAACCAAGCAGCGAGTCAGAGACTGGAGATGATGAGTACTATGCTCAAAGGCTACCAAAAAGGACACTCAAGTCTAACACCAAGAGATCATATTCGAGTGTATCATTTAACTATGATTCCATAAATTTACCTACTAACACTCACATCAACATACCCACGGGCATGTTACCCCAATTTGATGGGACCAACTTTGCCAAGTGGAAGCATATGATGAAGGATTATCTTATTGGACTCCATCCGGAGATGTGGAATATTGTGTGTGTAGGTTTTGAAGATCCCATTGATTCCAAAAATCCCACACCAAGAGAGATTTGATGATACATCGCAATGCTCAAGCTACTAGTGCTCTTCTAAGTGCATTAACCCGGAAGAGTACAACAAAGTGATTGGTTTGGAGATTGCTAAGGAAATTTGGGACACCCTTCACCTTGCACATGAAGGAGTTAGTAAGGTAAAGAAGTCCAAGATTGATCTATTGATGGCTCAACTCAATAGGTTTGTTATCAAGGATGGAGAAGGCCCTCAAGAGATGTTTGATAGATTGATGGTGATAGTTGGTAAGATTAGAGGCTTGGGTGGGGATGACTTGAATGATCATCATGTTGTAAAAGTGATGTTGGAAGCATTTGCACCAAGAAACCCAACTCTTGTGACATTGATTAGAGAGAAGAAGATGTTTGAAGAGTTCACCCCTAGTGATGTCCTTGGAAGAATACTCACTCATGAGCTCATGGAGATGGAGATACAACAAAGGAAGAAGTTTGGAGAGCTAGAAGCAAAGATGGAGAACTTGAAGGTCCAGGAGGTAGCTCTCAAAGCAAACAAATCAAACAAGGCTTTCACCTTGAGCAAGCCACCAAGATCAAGATCAAGCAAGGTTGAGACAGTTAATTCATCAAGTGACTCAAGTGATGATGAAGTATCTTCTGGTGAGATTGGTGATGTTGCTTTGTTCATGAGGAAGTACAAGAAGGGATTGAAAAGAGAAGGGTACAAGTTTGTGAAGAGGAGATTTCCCAACAAGCAAAAGAGGAAATGCTATAATTGTGGAAGAACGGAGCATTTCATTACCGATTGTCCTTATGAGAACAAAGAGGACAAGAAAGACAAGAAGGAGAAGCACTACAAGAAAGATGACAAGACCCAACACAAGAAGAAGAACTATTCGGGTCAAGCTCATATTGGTCATGAATGTGATTCAAACGATGATAGCTCAAGTGAAGAAGAAACAAAGAAAGTTGCAACCATTGCTATCAAGAAGCATTCTTGTTCACCAAAGCTCTTCACCAACTTGACCGATGATGAGGAGAGATCTACACTCTTTTGTCTCATGGGCAAAGGAGAAAAGGTAAAACCAAAATCCAAGCCTAAACCCTCTCCTCCATCTAGTGATGAATCCGAAATAGACTCTAGTGATGAATCTAGTGATGATGAAGTAAACAACTTGGTAAATAAAATGGATAAAAAATATAAGAACTTCATAGCCAAGGTGGTAAATGAATTAGAGAGAACTCAATCTACTCTTGCCAAACAAGAGAGACTCTATGTTACTTGCAAGAAAGCTCTTGCATCGGAAAGAAGTGAGGTTGAGACTTTACGTTTGGAAATTGACCAAGCGGAAAGTGTCATAGCTACCCTAAAGGATGACCTAAATACTCTTCAAGAGAAGAACAATGCCCTCAAGACAAGAAATGAGGAGCTTGAAGAGCAATTTAGCATCCTTTGGGATAAAACCTCACATCCTACGAAGGCAAGTGAGATCTCTAATGCATCTACTAGCAAGGGTTGTGATAGATGCTACAATGTTGATTTAGAAGCTTGTGCTACTAACCTTGCTAATATGGAAGCTATGAAGAAGGAAATTGCAAGACTCAACAATATCATAGCTAGTGGGTGCATGGATGATGCAAGCAAGAAGCCCAAGTTCATTCAAGGAAGACATCTTTTTATCAAGGATGGTCTCAGCCACAAGAAGGGTGGCAAGACCGGTGAAAGGGAGATGGTGAATGAAGTGTCTTGCATCAGGTTTGAGAAGAAGGAAACCATTGGAGAGGTGCAGCTAGTGCAGACTGTGGAGGCTCCGCGCAGAAACATGGAGGTTCCACGACCTGGAGGCTCCACGTCAAAACATAGAGGTTCCAGGGTCTGGCAGAATAGTGGCACCAACAGAATCAAGGCACCATCTCAACCAAGAAAACAAGCTCCCAAAGCATCTAACACTCTCCTATAGGTCAAGGAGAACCCAATCATACCAAAGAGGAACAAGTATGCTTACAAGCCCAAGGCCTATGCACCCCATGAGAGCATGTCCTCTAGCTATGTGTTGAGACGCAACAACCTTGGTAAAGTTGTTGTCATGTATGTTGGAAATGAGTCCAACATATATGTGAAAAGATCTCTATGGGTTTCTAAGATTCTAGTGGCTAACACTCAAGGCCCCAATGCTAATTGGGGACCTAAAAGAAGGAACTAAACATGTTTTGCAGGCATACTCCTTCGGTGGATCAAGTTGGGTGCTTGATAGTGGATATACAAATCATATGACCGGAGAGAAGAGTATGTTCTCATCTTATGCCCAAATAGAAGGTCCAAGTGAAAACATAGTATTTGGGGATAATTCAAAAGGAGAAGTGCTTGGTGTCGGTAAAATCTCTATAACTCAATATCATTCAATTTCCAATGTTTTACATGTTAATTTGTTAAGTTACAATTTATTGTCCATATCACAATTATGTGAGATGGGCTATGATTGTCACTTTACGGATAAGGGTGTGACAACCATTAGAAGGGAAGATTCCTCTATTGCTTTTACGGGTCGCTTGAAGGGCAAGCTTTACCTAGTTAACTTCAACAAAAGTAAAGCAATGCTTGAGACTTGTTTAGTGGCAAAATCTAGCATGGGTTGGTTATGGCATTGCTGACTAGCTCATGTTGGGATAAGGAACTTGGCCAAACTTCTAAAGGAGGAACACATCCTTGGACTAAAGAATGTTCAATTTGAGAAAGATAGGATAAATAAAGCATGCCAAGCTAGAAAGCAAGTAGGCGTACCACACCCACCAAAGAGCATCGTCACTACCTCAAGCCCATTGGAGCTCATCCACATGGATCTCTTTGGACCGGTTGCCTATGTTAGCATTGGCGATAACAAATATGGTCTTGTTATTGTTGATGATTATTCTCGCTTTACGTGGGTGTTCTTTGTGTATGATAAGAGTGAAGTGCAAGGGAAGGTGAAGACCTTCACTAGAAGAGCACAAAGGGAGTTCGGGCTACCAATTAAGAAGGTGCGAAGTGACAATGGTACCGAATTCCGCAACACCAATGTTAAAGAGTTTCTTGATGAGGAGGGCATCAAGCATGAATTCTCGGCTCCATATACCCCTCAACAAAAAGGGGTGGTTGAGAGGAAGAACCAAACTCTCATTGACATGGTAGGAACAATGCTTGATGAGTACAAGACTCCGAACAACTATTGGGCCAAAGCAGTCAACACCGCTTGACATGCTATCAACCACCTCTATCTTCACAAGTACTACAAGAAGACTTCATATGAGCTTCTAACCGGTAACAAACCCAAGGTGTCATACTTTAGAGTATTTGGGTGCAAATGTTTCATTCTTAACAAGAAGCCTCAAAGCTGTAAATTTGCACCTAAGATTGATGAAGGCTTTCTTTTTGGTTATGGTCCAAACGAGCACGCCTATCGGGTTTTCAATCTTTCTACCGAAAGAATTGAAATCACGGTAGACATGACGTTTGATGAATCTAATGGCTCTCAAGTGGAGCAAGTTGATTTAGATGTTGTAGGAAAAGAAAAGTCGCCTTGTGAAGCAATCAAGCATATGGCCATAGGTGATGTGAGACCAGTTGAAGCGACCGAAGAAGAAGACCCTCCACTCCAGGCTTCAACACCACTCTAAGGGCCAACTGCTGTCACAGGTCCTATGAACATGCAGGACATGGAGGCTCCACGCCTGAACATAGAGGCTCCAGGGCCTGGAGGTTCTGCGCCAGGATGCGGAGGCTCCGAGGTCTGGGACAACAATCAGCAAGAGGAGGAACAAATACAAGATGATGAGCCTCAAGCTGATGAAGATGTTGACAACCAACCTCTACATCAACCTTCAGATAGGCCACCTCATCCAAGAGTGCATCAAAGTGTACAACGGGATCATCCCGTTGACAACATTCTTGGGAGCATAAGAAAGGGGGTAACAACTCGATCTCGTCTAGCAATTTTTTTCCAATTTTACTCATTTGTTTCCTCCTTAGAACCTCTTAAGGTAGATGAAGCTCTTAAGGATCCAGATTGGGTGATGGCTATGCAAGAAGAGTTGAACAACTTCAAGAGAAATCATGTGTGAGAATTGGTGGAAAGACCCAAGACTAATGTGATTGGCACCAAGTAGGTCTTCCGAAACAAGCAAGATGAACATGGTGTGGTGACAAGGAACAAGGCAAGATTGGTTGCTCAAGGGTTCACTCAAGTTGAAGGACTAGACTTCGAAGAGACCTTTGCACCAGTGGCAAGATTTGAAGCAATTCGAATGCTTCTAGCCTTTGTCGTCCATCATTATTTGATGCTATATCAAATGGATGTGAAGAGTGCCTTTCTCAATGGTCCACTCTCCGAGCTAGTCTATGTGGAGCAACCACCGGGATTTGAAGATCCTAAGCATCCTCACCATGTCTACAAACTCCATAAGGCACTCTATGGGCTTAAGCAAGCACCAAGAGCATGGCATGAATGCCTTAAGGATTTCTTGCTCAAGCAAGGCTTTGAAATAGGTAAAGCCGACACTACTCTCTTCATAAGAAAGATTAAGACTGATATATTTGTATACCAAATATATGTCGATGACATAATATTTGGTAGTACTAATCAAACTTTTTGTGAAGAATTTAGTAGGATTATGACAAAAAGGTTTGAGATGTCTATGATGGGTGAATTGATGTTCTTCCTCGGGTTTCAAGTCAAGCAATTGAAGGAAGGAACATTCATATGCCAAACTAAGTACACAAGGGATATACTCAAGAAGTTTGACATGGCAAACGCCAAACCCATCAAGACACCTATGCCAACAAATAGGCACTTAGACTTGGATAAAGGTGGGAAAGCTGTTGACCCAAAGGTATATCGTTCCATGATCGGCTCCCTACTTTACTTATGTGCATCTAGGCCGGATATAATGCTTAGTGTGTGCATGTGTGCTAGATTTCAAGCTAACCCAAAAGAGTGCCATCTTATGGCCGTTAAGAGAATCTTGAGATATTTAGTACACACTTCTAACTTTGGCTTGTGGTATCCTAAGGGCTCAAATTTCAATCTACTTGGGTATTCGAATTCTGATTACGCCGGTTGCAAAGTAGAAAGAAAAAGCACATCGGGGACATGTCAATTCCTTGGACAGTCCCTAGTGTCTTGGAGCTCTAAGAAGCAAAATTCGATAGCCCTTTCCACCGTTGAAGCTGAGTATGTGGCGGCCGGCGCATGCTGTTCCCAACTACTTTAGATGAAGCAAACCCTCAATGATTACGGATGTCGCTTTACCAAGATCCAATTTTATGTGACAATGAAAGTGCCATTGTCGACACAGAATTTTCGTCTCCGTGCTGAGGACACACGCAGCAAGCCAGAAGGGTCCGCTCGATGGAGCAGATCCACCTAACTTCAACGCAAGGGTGATCGATCCTGTGAGATCCTTCCGAGATGTGCCAGTCAATTTGACCCTGCAATTGACAAGGAGAGAAAGCTTATCAGTAATTAAGGGCGGAACGTGCCGGTGTTGCCAAACAGTCCCGAATGTGCGGCTCTGAGAGACGATATGAGAGGAGATCGACTAAATAGTTGATTCCAGCATATTCATAAGAATAAATCGATTAAAGCTCATGGGGTTGTATAAGAAGAATCGGTTATCATTTAGGATAAATATTATTTAAGCAAATATTAATCAATGGCAATAAGATATCAATGGTGATCGATTTATACTGAGCCAATGATTATAAGTAACCGAACTCCTTTTTACATAAAGAAACAATTCAACACCACTTAACCATTTAATAAAGATAAATCTAATCAACATGTTAGATCTCATCTATCGCCATGACTAGTGGGGCATGAGACAAAATCATGCAGGTCGTAGAAACAACAATAGACTCGACGACCCTAACTCATTACTAATATCAGTGGGGCATGAGGCAGAATCATGCAGGCCGTAATACAATAATAAGATCATGGGGCTAACATATCTTTCAACTTATCTCTACTTCAATGATCTCGTAATATGAACTGTTTGTGAAAGCGCTTGATATCGGCTAAACAGCCGATTCAGACATAGCGCACAGTTAAGGTCATGCATTCTCAGGAACGGATCTACCAACTAACGATCCCCACTCCACGGTGCTAATAGTGGCATGAGAGGCAGAATCCCACAAGCCGTGATAACGGGCCATGAAACGGTTCTCGCTAACCAATAGATCTACTTAAGATCGAACATGCCTTAACCGCACGCTATGCACGATTAAGATTGATATAAAACAGCCGATAAGACATAACTCATTGTTTAAGGTGTAGATTAGATCAACTTTAGATTAGCAAACGATGGGTTAAATAAGATATAAGGCCGATCTAGGTCAATCTCAATCGAGCAGAGTGATATCGCTGTATTAGATAAATGATGAAAGCAATAAGCAATATCGGTAACTTAATGAATCTACCAAAGACTGCCATCCTAAGGTAGAGCCGATAACTTGACCTTGATCTAGTTCAAGCAGTGGGGTGTGAGGCAGAATCACACAGGCCATACTTGAACTAGGCAAGAGTCGATAACTAGCCTATGCTAGAGCCGCAGTGGGGGTCGACCGGATCGATGTAGCCATACGAACAGAGGTATAAACCATGACCGTACTTATAGACAAGCAGTGGAGGTCGACCGGATCGATGCAGCCGTACTTGCTGAAGAACTCGCTGAGATCTACTCTACTCCTACTCCTAAGGGGTGGCCGGAGCCGAAAAAAGTAATTGACTTATATTTGATTGATTGTGTGTTTTACAATAGTCGGGGTTTGGTATTTATACCCGGAGCCTAAAAATGAACCTTACTCGAGTACGACTCAATACAATCTTTGGCATAATGAAAACATTCCTAATTTAAGATAACTTGGACTCTAATCTTTCCCTTTTTGTATAGTCCAACATGTCTCGTCCCAGCGCCGATCGTAGCCTCTGTCGTTATCTACTGGCGCTATTTGAAGAAAGTCGATTCTAGTGCTGTGTCCGAATCAACTAGCTCCGATCTCCACGCAGCTGATTCCTTGATGACATGATTTTGGGATCTTACAAATCCCTGCAACTCTTCTTCCAAATTCTGGTGTAAAAAATGCCTATCCGCCCCTGGTGAGAGCAGCTTAACGATTCAGCTATGTTTCTCTTCTACTTGCCCTCTCGAGCTCTGACTTCGCTGGACCCTCCATTGTCCATCTTTTTGCTATGAAGATCTTGAGTGGCTAGAAGAATTCTTGTGTATAGGGTGATTGTGTCGCTCATTCTAGCGTCTTGTCGAGCAAGAGGATCAGCTATTGCGGCTAGAAGAAGTCTTGTGATACCACCTGAGTCTTCTCTCCATGCTCGCAAAGCTGTTCTAGTGTTTGCAAGGGCAAAAATATGCGGACACCTTCCCCTTGTTTGCTTCATCAAACGCCCGCTGGGAGAGCCACAGGCTTCTTTCCCGCAGCTCCCAATCATCGAGAAAGTAGTTTGGCATCTATCAAGCGGGCGGCCTTTCCCCTTCTCCTGGTATAATTCTAATATCCAGCCAATGTGACTTGGTTCATGATGACCTTCGGCCTTGTGGGGACCTAGACTCTCTTCAATCCAAAGAAGTCTTGGTGGGTTGATTTCTAGTTAATGTAAATTCTTTGTATCCATCCCACGACGTTTCATAATCTGGGGAAGCAATAAGTCTGAATCTGTTATCTCTTCATTATCTCTCCCCTGAAATTCTAGAGTGCCAATCCGTTTCCGTATCTGTTTTCATACCTTCAGCGAAATCCATCTCCTCGCCTCCCCGGGCTATATATGTGGGCCACGGCTGGGGCTCAAAAACTACCCATCTCGTCTCAAACCTTCTGCGTCTTTAGCATAGTTCCTTCTTTTCTGTAGGTTTGAGATCATAGAGAATAGCAAGAGGCCTACTGTGGGGGATATACCCTTGGGTACCACAAGATGGTACATGGGCCACACCATCCGAGGTGGCCCGGCCCGTAAGATCAAGGCATGCACATCAAGATTACAAGTTGTACTAGATATTGTAATAATACCAAATTGGATACTTTACTTGTAACCTTGTCTCTTCAGAGTATATAAGGAGAGACAAGGGTCCCCTAGAGGACAGGTTAATCTGTATACATCTCAATACAATACACCAAAGACATAGGACATAGGGTATTACGTCGACCATCTGGTTCCAGATCACACGCATCCTACCGATAATCTACCACCACGGGCACCCCCCTCGGTGGACTACCGACCATATTTCATCGATAGTGGCGCGCCAGGTAGGGGTCCCCTTTAGGGGTTGTGTGTGCTGATCCATGGCGAACCAGATGGGATCTCAAGATCAATGTTGTTTGCGACAACGTCCTTCGGCAACGGCGACTACGACCTACAGCGGGACTCGCCGTGCTTCCCGCGTGAACCTTCCTGCCAGATCGGGTCTACATGCATCAACGCCGAAGATTTAAGTGTAACATCATGTCATCACGTGATGACATATCTACACCGCCATGCAAAGCTTCCGTCGGGCACACGGATGGCAACAGCAAGCAAGCTAATTATGGATATCATGGAGACAGAGGCTTTCGTGGATCACCAGATGGATGCATCTACGATGAACCTCCGATTGCTCGTACTACTAATTCAACCCCGGGCCCAGAAGTCTACAGACCACGTCGACCACGTCTCGAGCGGCCCCGCCGTGCTCCGACCACGACCACGTCGACCACGTCCTGACTAGCTCCGCCGAGCTCCGACCACGTCGACCACGTCTCGAGCAGCTCCGCCGAGCTCCGACCACACCGACCACGATCACGTCCGAAGCAGCTCCGCCGAAGCCCGACCACATCGCCACCACCACCACATCGCAATGATGATCGCCAAAGAAAACGGCGCTTCGACAATCGCGACCACGGTCATGGCGACGAGTCGAAAAGCTCGAGGACCGAACAACTTCATCACGACCAACCAGATGTCTATCCAAAGATAATTTTCCTCAACAACGCCATCCGCGGCAACCCGACTTCTTGCGGCGAAGCGCTCAACGATCAACACATGCGGGATACATGCAAGAGGTGACGCGTCAACTAGTATATCCATCGTATTCATGCACAACGAACATGCAATCCAAAAAGATCAAAGCGACGACATGTGGAGTTTCGTCAAAATTATGGCAACTCGGCGTCAATCGTGACGGTGGTTTTTTCCCATCATATCGTCCACGACGGCCCTCATGTCGTCCCGTCATGAGGCCAAAGTTTCGACCGAGCGTTGGCTCAATCCACAAAGACACGAAGACAACACAAAGCTAGCCAAGAGTTATGCATATCTGCCGTATACATCTACACAAGTATACATGCAAGCCATCTCATTGGGCGAATAGCCAAGATGATTTGTTCACACGCCCAAAAGCTAAGTGAATTCTCAATTAAATATTTATTACTTGATTTCTATTCAATGACACACAAATCTTTTTATTTTTCCTCATGCACCATCTCGCGCGGCATCTCACGATGACCGAAGCAAGATGCGTGCATGATGGGATCATCGACTCAAGGCGCACGCGCTGCCGCAGAGCTTGGAGGAGAGGGTGTACTGATACAGTGTCGAACGTCAAGGCCAAGTACATGAGCTCGAGCACTTTCGAGCCGACGTCGATTAACTCATGTTGAGCCATCGAAGAGCTGTGTCGATCCGTCAACCAAGCTGTCCGAGCTGTCTAGCAAGTCACGACGAGCCACGTTGAGCCACGTCGAGCCGTTGAGCGAGCCACGCCGAGCCACAAGCGAGCCACGTCAAGCCATCTCTCGAACATCACAACACGCCGACTACACCCACCGGTCGTCAATAAAGCAAAGTATTATTTTTAATTGAAAATTTCTTCGATCATCGTACACCTCCGCCGACCACCCTAAGGGTGCGCTCCGCGTCGAATTTTCTCCATACATACAATCCAAAACATGTATAAGTTTTTACAATGGTTCGCCGATACGTTTTCCTTCCTGCTTGAGAATCCCAGAGCCGGCACTGTCTCCGGCTCCACCCCACGCGTGCATGAGAGTCCACCCTCTGCGCTACGGGTAGTCGGCAGTCGCTCCTTGGTAACACTGGCACTCTATGCGCGGCAGCGTTCCGTACCTCGCGCTATGAGATGTTGGTTAGCCCAGGGCTGGCGCATTCTCCAGGACAGGTTAATACATCGCGCTACGTCGCTACATAACAAAAAGGGCTAAAAATAGCTAATGTTATTTTTCGAATATTACACCAAGTATAATTCATTGCCAACCGAACACCAAGTGTTTACTTCACCTCCTATAGAGAGATCAATATATTTTGTACATCATCATGTACTACCGCTCTCCGTGTTTATGTTTCAGGAACATAGTTCGGTCAACGAGCTCATGCTTCGGGGCTCACCAAGACCACTACGGTGCTCGAGGACTCTGGCCAGATCACCCTTGTGCTCAGGGACTCGCCAGACCACTCCGTGCTCTGGGACCCTCGGGGACTCGCCAGACCACTCCATGCTCTAGGACTTCTAGCCAGACCAGTCCGTGCTTGGGGACTGCCTCGATCACTCTCCGACCACGGCTCGGGGACTTCGTCGCTCGCTCCTCGACCTGTGCTCGGGGACTGCCTTGATCACTCTTCCGACCATAGCTTTGGAACTTCGTCGCTCGTTTCTCGACCTACGCACGGGGACTGCCTCGACCACTCTCCGACCACGGCTCGGGGACTTTGTGTCTCGGCTACATGCGACTGGCAACTCGCATATAGTTGGGATATTTTTTGGCACTTAGACCTTGCTACAAGGCTCATACCTCGCCTTCTAGCAAGCTCGGGGACTACATCGGTACGATGCACCTGCCGGTGCATCTCGTATCGCTTGTATGACGATTGGATTCTCAATTTAACTGGGAATTCTTTTTAGACCCGGGCACCACGTGACTATGTCACCTACTACCAGGCTCGGGGACTAAGTGGGCACACTTCACCTTGCGGTGAATGTGCTCGATCTGATGATCAAAGACGCTACGCTTCAAGCCGCACTTACATTTCTTTTCAGAAATACAAGTGGGCACACTTTCTAGGATGGAAATCTTTTTCTTTCTTCTTAAGAGCACCATACATTCTTCGGAAACCTACTTCTCCGGCGACAACGGTGGTTGGAGATGTCAAGAACTCAAGCCTCACTGTTCGGAGAAGGTTGAAACGGCGTGTCGCATCAGAATACATGGCGCTCGGGGACTAGCTGTGGGGGATATACCCCCGGGTACCACAAGATGGTACATGGGCCGCACCATCCGAGGTGGCCCGGCCCGTAAGATCAAGGCATGCACATCAAGATTACAAGTTGTACTAGATATTGTAATAGTACCAAATTAGATACTTTACTTGTAACCTTGTCTCTTCGGAGTATATAAGGAGAGACAAGGGTCCCCTAGAGGACAGGTTAATCTGTATACATCTCAATACAATACACCAAAGACATAGGACGTAGGGTATTACGTCGACCAGACGGCCCGAACCTATTTAAATCGTGTCTCTGCGCCTTGTGTCACCATCTGGTTCCAGATCACACGCATCCTACCGATAATCTACCACCACGGGCACCCCCCTCGGTGGACTGCCGACCATATTTCGTCGACACCTACTGAGGAAGTTCTTAACGGGTCCGCATCATCACGCCAGCGTCTTCATCACCGGGAAGGTGCTACTCGGGATGTCTCCACCGCCCCGGAGCACAGGGTCAGCTTGGTTCAATCTTCGAGATTGTCTTCAACACTGATTCGTCGCTAGCTTCCCAGTTGTCCAAGGAAGCAGATCGATAATGACAATCTAATCGCTTCCATTGATTGGACTAATCAAAGTTTAACCAACTGTCTTTCCCTCGCGGAGTTGGCTCTGGCCATGATTCAAATCTGATCATCCTCCGAGGCCGATTTGAGGGAATGGTTGGCCGGGGCTGAAGCCAAAATCATAGGTAAGACAGCTACCACAATCTCCTTCGCTTTTTCTTAACTTTGCCTTCGAGATCTTCTGATCAACCCTTTCTTTGAATTTTTTTAGATCTAACTGCTCAGTTGGAAAGCCTTCGATCAGCCACAGATCACGCGGTGGGATTTGTCAATGCCAGGGGCGCCGTTTCGGTAATCCGTTTGCATGACATTCCAAACCGTGTCAGGGAGGTTGCTTTCCATGGCATTCGCCATGGTGCTGCCACAGCGTTGGCTACTGCACAAGCCCGCTCTGGTCACAATCTTCGGCTTCTTCCTCATGGTTTCCCGGATGCAGTGCCCCCCGAGGATCATGAGCGTTTGATTGAGGAATTCTTTAGCGCCGCCAACTCTGTAGCTTTCAATACTTTGGCTCATGATATAGTGAGCAAATCATTTTCTGGCCCGTAGCTTGTAATAGGTGATTTTTAGCAAACAATTTCCTCGTCTTGAATGATTTTCCTTTGTCTCGTATTTCATATTATATGTATCACTTCATCCATGTTTGCTTTCCCCCTATAGGCGATACGCATCATACCGGCTTCTGTTCCTTTGGGTTCATTTTTTGTACTAGAGGCGATACCTTTCTGATATCGGCTATTAGAGCTGTCGACCGAACAAATCAGCTACTTAAGTGTTAATCCAAACGCTGGGATAATATTTCTATAGATATTTCCCATTGATTGCTCGGCCAAACTCTTCTTCTCCTCCTAGTGTCTCCAAAATATAAGCATTACCGGGCGCACAACGTTTGATTCGATAAGGCCCTTCTCAATTGGGTGACCATTTGCCGAACTTACTGTCCTTTGACCCGATCGGCAATTTCACTTTCCACACAAATCTCCTTCAAAAAATTGCTTATTCTTGACCTTTTTATTGTAATATTTTGCGACCCTCAGTTTATTGGCTTCAATATTTTTGAGAGCGCGCAGCCGAAGGCAACTTAAGTCTTCTAAGTCATCCATCATAAGATTTTTGTAGACTTCGGCTGTCAAATCATTCTGTAACATAACACGCCTCGATCCGGTCTGAACCTACCAAGGAAGGACTGCGTTATGGCCATACACAAGCTCATAAGGTGATGTTTTAATTGATCCATGATAGGCCATCCTATATGCCCATAGTGCCTCATTAAGCGTCAAATGCCACTTCCTGGGCTGTTCCTAAATTTTCTTCTTGATCAGCTTAATCATAATCTGATTGGATGCCTCTACCTGACCATTAGCCTGAGCATAGTAAGGAGATGAATTTAGCAGCTTGATCCCCATACTGGCAGCAAAATCTCTGAATTCCTCTGATGTGAACATGGTCCCTTGATCGGTAGTGATGGTTTGAGGAATCCCAAAATGATACACAATATGCTCCTTGACAAAATCAACCATGTTTTTTGAAGTTACCGTTTTCAAGGGGACTGCTTCAACCCACTTGGTGAAGTAATCTGTTGCTACCAATATGAACTTATGTCCTTTGCTCGAGGGTGGAAGGATCTGGCCAATTAAATCAATTCCCCAGCCCCAAAACGGCCATGGCATGATTATTGGGTTCATGGTCGATGCAAGCGACTTCTAGATATTACCAAAATGTTGACAGTCTTGGCATCCCTTGTAATATTCAAAACAATCTTCTAATATTGTTGGCCAGAAATATCCAGTTCTACGGATAATCCATTTCATCTTATAAGCCGATTGATGAGCTCCACATATCCCTTCATGCACTTCGCCCATCAACACCTTGGCCTCTTCTTGATTCAGGCATTTGAGTAAGGCCCCATCGATCGTTTTGTAATACAGCTGATCATCCAGCAAAACGTATTTTGTCGATTTATACCTTAGCTTTTTGGCCACTTTTCATGATGGATTTCTAAGGTAGTCGACTATCTCAACTCTCCAATCATTATCCAAGGTTTCATTGCTCAAGATTTCTTGAATTACTCGATAACCTGATGCACTTTGAGCCAAACGGTTAGCTTCTTGATTTTGTGCCCTCGGAATGTGCTGAAATGAGACATGAGGAAACTCTTTGAGCAACCTCTGACACTCGTCATAATATCTCCTCAAAGTGTCTTCTTTGCACTCATATAGGCCAATCAACTGATTAATAATTAACAGTGAGTCTCCAAATATTTCAATTGCTTCGGCCTTTACCTCATGAAGAAGTTGGATCCCTCTCAGAACAGCCTCATATTCTGCTTAATTGTTGGCTCGGTTGGAAAGGCAAACTCAAAATTTGCCCCCTGAGGCGAAATAATAACAATACCAATGCCACCACCTTGCTTGCAAGATGATCCATCGAAGAATAACGTCCAAGGTACCAGCTCTACATAATTCATGCTTGGTTTACGATGCTGGGTGACAAAATCATCTATTACCTACCCTTTGACTGCTTTAGCCGATTCGTACCTCAAGTCAAACTCTGATAACGTGAGAATACATTTTCCCACTCTCCCATTTAGTATTGGCATCGATAACATGTGCTTGATTATGTCAGCCTTGGAAACAACCATACACTCGGCCGACAATAAGTAATGCCTCAACTTGGTGCAAGAGAAATATAAGCACAAGCATAACTATTCAGTGGGAGAATATCTTGTTTCTGGA
Source organism: Miscanthus lutarioriparius (assembly GCA_904845875.1). Taxonomy (NCBI): domain Eukaryota; kingdom Viridiplantae; phylum Streptophyta; class Magnoliopsida; order Poales; family Poaceae; genus Miscanthus; species Miscanthus lutarioriparius. The sequence continues at coordinate 50,536,183 of CAJGYO010000011.1, read as the reverse complement.
TCTAGAAGTCTCCTACTTAGATAGAAAACCACTCGCTCCTTTCCTTCAAACTCTTGTATCAGGGCCGATCCAATTGTTTTGTCATCAGCCGATATGTACAACTTGTAAGGCTTACCTTGCTGAGGAGGACTAGCACGGGTTGATGCTTCATATACTCTTTTATCTCTTCAAACGCCTTCTATTGTACGTCACCCCACCTGAATTCTTGATCATTTTTTAATTTCAACAAGGGAGAAAATGGAAGAACCCTTTCCAACAAATTTGAAATAAACCTTCTGATGAAATTAATCTTGCCAAGCAAAGATTGCAACTTTGTCTTAGTAGTCGGGGGCACCGCATCGTCAATTGCTTTCATGCTCTTCTGACCGACCTCAATCCCTCTCTCATGGACCATAAAACACAAGAATTGCCCAGCTGATACCCCAAAGGCACATTTATTAGGATTCATCTTCAGACCATGTTTTCTTGTGCATTCTAGAGTCTCCCGCAAATCAGCTAGATGCTCTTTGTACCCTTTTGATTTTATCATCACATCATCAATGTAGATTTCAACAATCCTGCCGATCAACTTATGAAAAATATAATTCATTGCCCTTTGATAAGTGGCACCAGCATTCTTCAGACCGAAGGTCATCACAACCCACTCGAACAAGCCGATTGCGCCAGGGCACCTAAAAGCGGTCTTCGCTATGTCCTCTTCAGCCATGAAAATTTGGTTATACCCTACATTGCCGTCCATAAAGCTAATAACCTTGTGCCCGGCTGCTGCATCTACTAACATATCGACTATCGGCATCGGATAACCATCCATGGGTGTGGCTTTGTTCAGATCCCTAAAATCAATGCAAACCCTTAATTTTCCATTCTTCTTGTATACAGGGACAACATTGGATATCCACTCTGCACATCGGCATGGTCAGATGAACTTCGCCTCCAGTAGCCTTTCAGTCTCCTTTTTAATATCATTAAGCACGTTCGGATTGAATCTCCTTGGAGCTTGCTTGAATGGCCGATATCCAGGTTTGATTAGCAACTGATGCTCAACAATTGACCGGTCTAAACCAGGCATCTCGTAGTATTCCCAAGCAAAGCAGTCTTTAAATTCTTTCAATAAATTAATTAATTCCCACTTATACTCTGGATCCAATTTAGCACTTACGTATGTCGGCCTAGGTCTATCTCTAGAACCAATATCCACTTCTTCCAATTCATCAGCCGACGTGAAGCCATGTCCTAGTTTACCATTTGTACCATCTATTGGATTATCCATTAAAACAAATTTTCGAAGCCGACTGCTTGGATCAGCTGTGGGCTTTCACCATTGACTCTGAATTATGATGGTAACAGAAAAACCATTTGAATATTAGCCGATAGTCGCCTTCTATCGGCGGTTGGCTTAGCACGCCATACTTGAGGCTTGCTAGATGCCTAAGCCTGTTCCATTTCTTTATTCCTTAGGTGCTATACCCATCTCTTCTAGCTTCTTGTCAATCCTCTGGGGCACCATTGGCCTTCCTACCAGACATGTTCCCTCTGGTTGCTTCCTTCTTCATGATCAGCCTAGTCTTGGTCAACAACTCTTTTTCCCAGTTGATCATGAATACTTTTATTTTTTAAGCGCCGATCCATGTTATTATGATGATATGCATCCTGGGCATGGATAGACCGACGGTTGATTCGAGATTGCCTAAACTCCCAATATTGATTGCTTCATTCTGGACAGTTATGTCTGGTAGGCAATTTCAAACCTTCGTTCCAGCAGTATCTGAAGAAAGGACAATTCCAGTGCGATTTGGCTTGCTTCCTTTCATATCTCTCTTCTTCCAGTTGACGCTGGTATTCTTGATCCTCTAACCATCGCTGATAATCTTTTTCCTTCTACCGCCGCCACTTATTCAACAGGATCCGAGATGTGACTCGCGGCTTCATCGCTTCATCCTTTGATGTTTCCCCCTGCTCATATCGGCTCTTCTGCTGATCATGACGTTTTCTAATCTCTCTGTATTCATGAGCTGATATTTGCATCTTGGGATCAATTGTTCCAGCTTCTCTTGATCCGGCCGATGTTAGGACCTTAGTCTTTCCTTTGAATAGCCCAACATCAACCATATTTTGATCTCCTGGGAAAGGATTATCATCAACTTTCATCTTCTGAGGCGTATCGAACTTGAGCCTCCCTTGTTGAATAGCCTTCTGTATATGTTGCTGGAAAATTCTGCACTCATTAGTGGAATGAGAAGTAGCATTATGGAACTTGCAGAACTTCTTATTCTTCAACTATTCAGGTGGCAACATAACATGATTGTCCGGCAATTTGATCTAACCCTTCTCAAGTGAGAAGTCAAAGAGCTTGTCCGATTTTGTGACATCGAAGTCATAGCTCTCCTCGATTCCTCTCCCCCAAGGATTGGGTACCATTACAGTCTTCTTACCCCAATTCCATTCAGCTACAGCAACTTCTTCTTCATCTTCATAGCTGTCATCAATTGAGTATGGATCATAAGCTTCGGCTACTGTAGTGCTCTTCTAGAATCGGATATCTCTGCGCATACTCTGAAATTGGTTATTGAGCGCTGCTACCCGTTGAGCCAATTGTCCCAAGTTGTCAAATTCTTGTCCTGGCAACTTTTCTTTCCATATTGGTAGCATTCCTTGGATAGCTAAAGCAGCTAGCTAATCATTGGCCAAGTTCAATGAGAAGCACAAGTTCCTAGTCTCTCAGAATCTCTGAAGAAACTCAGTGCCCGATTCATTAGTCCTTTGGCTCATGGTTGTCAAATCGGTTATCTTCTTTTCTCCAGTTCTAGTGTAAAAATATGTATGAAACTTCTTCTCTAGGTCAGCCCAATTGGTAGTGGAGTTGACTAGTAGTGACGAAAACCAAGTGAAGGCTGGCCCTAACAGGGATAAGGAGAAGAAACGAACTCGATGGGCATCCTCAACTGACGTTTCACCCAATTGTGTAAGATACCGACTGACATATTCTATTGTGCTTGTACTGTCTTGACCAGTGAACTTGGCGAACTCTGGGAGCCTGTAATTTGTAGGAAGAGTGACCAAATTATACCATTCTGGATATGGGCGTTTGTATGAAAAGGTCAACCCTTTTGGCTTCATACCGAACTGATTCTTCATCATCTCAGTCACCTTCAGCAGCAACTCGTCAGCTTGTGGATTTGGATTTCTCGGTACTTGCTGACCCATATGTGGATTGAAATCCTGTGTGCCTTGATATCCTAGATTTGACATCATGTGGAGGGTGTTATAATCCGTGCCATAGTGATAGCCTTGTGGAATCTCAATCTGTTGGGTCCTTTACTGGCTTGCTGCTTGAAGTCTCTGATTATAGACATAAGGGTCTATATCTCTACGGATTATTTGAATTGATGGTGCTATTTTTTGAGTCGACGATTGTATGTGGCTTGATGTGCCAAAATTGATCATTTGGTTCTAACTTTGCCCCGCCGGCTGTTGCACATGCTGTATCGACGGTCCAGGATCGTACTGTATCTGATTCGTAGTAGTCCCTGGAGTTTGTTCAGACGAACCTTGAAGTGCCTGGACGTCACCATTACCAGCTGGTGCTGCTTCTTGATGGCTGGTACCAACTTGATTAGTCCCTTGGGTTGATGGATCTAGAATGTTGTAACAAGTCGATCCAACCTGACCAACTGGAATTCCATGAATCGCCTCTTTCATGGTGTTGTGAAATGCGTCAATGAAAGTTTCATTGCGGCTTGATATGGCATCACGAACATATTTGTCTATGGCTTCTGTAAAGAAACACCTATCTTCAGCTTCGACTGTGTCTGTCTGTCCGTGTAGTAGAACTCTTGGTAGTAGAAATTTCCGAATAATTGTGTTGTCACGTGTTTTGGTGTAGGACAACAGACACTTCTTCTAAAATTCTTCTATAGCTTTGTTGATAATATCCTTATCTTCATCAGGTAGGTCTTCATAATGTACCATAAGGATGTTGTTGTTGTTGTGAGCCGCCATGATGATTGTGGTGTCCCACCGGGCGTGCCAGAAACATGTGTCGACACAGAATTTTCGTCTCCATGCCGAGGACACACGCAGCAAGCTGGAAGGGTCCGCTCGATGGAGCAGATCCGCCTAGCTTCAGCGCAAGGGTGATAGATCCTACAAGATCCTCCCGAGACGTGCCAGTCAATTTGACCCTGCAATTGACAAGGAGAGAAAGCTCATCAGTAATTAAGGGCAGAAAGTATTGGTGTTGCCAGACAGTCCCGAATGTGCAGCTCTGAGAGCCGATATGAGAGAAGATCGACTAAATAGTCGATTCCAGCATATTCATAAGAATAAATCGATTAAAGCTCATGAGGTTGTATAAGAAGAATCGGTTATCATTCGAGATAAATATTATTTAAGCAAATATTAATCAATGGCAATAAGATATCAATGATGATCGGTTTATACTGAGCCAACATTACAAGTAACCGAACTCCTTTTTATATAAAGAAACAATTCAACACCACTTAACCATTTAATAAAGATAAATCTAATGAACATGTTAGATCTCATCTATCGCCATGACCAGTGGGGCATGAGGCAGAATCATGCAGGCCATAGAAACAACAATAGAATCGACGACCCTAACTCATTACTAATATCAGTGGGGCATGAGATAGAATCATGCAGGCCGTAATACAATAATAAGATCATGGGGCTAACACATCTTTCAACTTATCTCTACTTCAATGATCTCGTAATATGAACTGTTCGTGAAAGCGCTCGATATCGGCTAAACAACCGATTTAGGCATAGCGCACAGTTAAGGTCATGCCTTCTCAGGAACGGATCTACCAACTAACAATCCTCACTCCACGGTGCTAACAGTGGGGTGAGAGGCAGAATCTCATAGGCCGTGATAACAGGCCATGAAACGGTTCTCACTAACCAATAGATGTACTCAAGATCGAACATGCCTTAACCACACGCTATGCACGATTAAGATTGATATAAAACAGCCGATAAGACATAACTCATCGTTTAAGGTGTAGATTAGATCAACTTTAGATTAGCAAACGATGGGTTAAATAAGATATAAGGCCGATCCAGATCAATCTCAATCAGGCAGAGTGATATTGCTGTAATTAGATAAACGATGAAAGCAATAAGCAATATCGGTAACTTAATGAATCTACCAAAGACTGCCATCCTAAGGTAGAGCCGATAACTTGACCTTGATCTAGTTCAAGCAGTGGGGTGTGAGGCAGAATCACACATGCCATATTTGAACTAGGCAAGAGTCGATAACTAGCCTATACCAGAGCCATAGTGGGGGTCGATCGGATCGATGCAGCCATACGAACAGAGGTATAAACCATGACGGTACTTACAGATAAGCAGTGGAGGTCGACTAGATCGATGCAGCCGTACTCGCTGAAGAACTCGCCGAGATCTACTCTACTCCTACTCCTAAGGGGTGGCCGGAGCCAAAAAAAAGTAATTGACTTGTATGTGATTGATTGTGTGTTTTACAATAGCCGGGGTTTGGTATTTATACCCGGAGCCTAAAAACGAACCTTACTCGAGTACGACTCAATACAATCTTTGGCATAATGAAAACATTCCTAATTTAAGATAACTTGGACTCTAATCTTTCCCTTTTTGTAGAGTCTAGCATGTCTCGTCCCAGCGCCGATCGTAGCCTCTGTCGTTATCTGCTGGCGCTATCTAAAGAAAGCCGATTCTAGTGATGCGTCCGAATCAACTAGCTCTGATCTCCACGTAGCTGATTCCTTGATGACATGATTTTGGGAGCTTCCAAATCCCTGCAACTCTTCTTCCAAATTCTGGTGTAAACAGCCATAAAGCTTGCAAACAATCCAGTGAGCCACTCAAGAACTAAGCACATAGATATCTGTCATCATTTCTTGAGAGACCATGAAGCCAAAGGAGATATCACAATTCATCATGTGACCACCAAAAAACAACTAGCCGATATCTTCACAAAGCCTCTCGACGAGTCAAGGTTCTGTGCTTTGAGGAGTGAACTAAATATACTTGACTCTCGTAACATGGTTTGAAATTGTGCACACCTCTGTTTGTTGCTTTATGTTTCAACTAGTTAGGCTTGCAAAATTTTCATAAGTGTTTCAAAATGTTGGTTCATATGTCCAATCTTGTCTCTAGTAGCTATTGTTATGTACTGTTGTTTTGCTGGCTTGCTACAAGAAACAAAAGTCCATGACCATTAATTAAAACACTTAGAAATTCCTTGGAATACAGACCTAGTTTCTGCTCAGTGTCAGATCATGGAGGCTCCACGCCCTGACGGTTCGGTTAGGGTTTGGGTAAAAATCAAAATATTTTTTTATCTTTCCCATTTTACCGCTCCCAGTAACTTCTCTGAGTTACTGAGGATTCACTTAAGCTGCACTGCGCCCCTTCCCTCTCGCATGCCTGCGCGCTCTCCTTCACCATCGCCGTTGTCGCGCCACCGCTCCCGCTGTAGCCGCTCCGTCGCCCTGCTCCCCTGTGTCGCATGGGCATTTGTGGTGGTGGTGCCGGAGGTCGGAACTCAGGGGGAGTCCGTAGAGGAGAAGAAGCCGCTCAAGCCATCGCTTGGAGGATTCATTGATGATCGGCCAAATCCTTAACTCTCCAGCTACACTCGTGGCAGGAGGGTGCTCCTTGAGGCCATCGTCGACTGCTACATCTCTTTCTTCTCCAATCTCTCTCATCCAAGGTGAAATCCTATTTCTACCATGGATTCGATTTTGGGTCTCTGTTTCTTTCAATTTCCTACGTAGATGAGTTTGTTTCGCCTTCTAGTGCTAGATCTAGTAGTACATTGTAGTAAGATTTGAGTAGAAGGTTGAATCAAATTTAGGATGTAATCTGCCAGAGCGTGGAGGCCCCAGGCCTATATGCGGAGGCTCCAGGCCCCGGAGGCTCTGTGCCAGAGTGCGGAGGCTCTGTGGTCTGGAAGGATCAACAGCCTTAGTTTGATTCAAAATTCTACTCCGACCTTGTGTAATGTTGTTGTTATGACTTGGCACTAGTTTCTCATCCTTTCTACGCACTTTTCTTTAGATGGATTGTGATCCAAGTCAGAGAAGGGAGAAAAGATCAAAAGGGAATCATGATCCAGTAGACCGGGAGATCAAAGGTCTTATGTTTTGAGAGCTATAGGGTGGCAGTGAGCAACAAGGGCACAGCCATGAGCAGCAGGTCTGTGGCAGAGGTAGCTGAAAAGCTCAAGCTAGAAGAGGAAGTGGGCAAGGCAGCGGCAATGGTGCTGGTTGTGGTAGTGCTGGCCGTGGGGCTGGGGCTAGACATGGAGAAGGACATGCCGATGATGGAGGAAGAGAAGGGAAGACCATACCTACAGTTAGAGCGCCAGATACACCTCCTCGATTCTTAAAATTTGATTAGTCCTACATGGTTCAGCATCAGAGTGCTCCAGTGAGGAGAGAACCAGTGATATATGATCATGGAGTCCAAAGGCAGCATAGTAACTATCACAATTTGGGAGTGCAAGTCAAGAGAGCTAGGGCAAAAAATCCCTATGTGTGGCTGAATGACAGAGGGATAGACTATAGGTTTTGGTCTATATTTTAGTTTGACTTCTACAAGACTGTGATTCTTGCCAAAGAAAAGAAGATAGTGCATATGAAGTACATTGACTGGGATCACATTGAGAGCATGAACACCCTAGATTCCAAGAGAGTGATAGATACAGTGACTGAGCATGGGCTAAAGGACATCATGGGTTTCTAATATGATTGGAATCGAGAGATCCTAGCTCAGTTTCATGCCACTTTCTTCCATGATGTGGCAAATGAGACCATTCATTGGTTGACGGAAAGAGTTCATTACAAGGTAGATTTCACTACTTTTGCTCGTTTTCTAGGGTTTGGGAGTGGAGATAGATATGCAGACACCATTCAGATAGAGAATGTCATGAAAGTTGAGGATATTGTATTTGCATATGAGAGGAGAGGTATAGCTGATGGGAAAACAGTAGGGCTAAAGTCTTTCTACTATGCCATGAACAACCTTTTTAGAGAGACAATCAACCCAAAAGGTGGTGACTCAACTTCACTAAGGAAGTATGCAAAGAACTTGCTTGCAAGGATGGCTCCAGGGAGTGATGCTTTCTCTGTTAGCAGGTTTATTTGGGCTAAGTTGAGTGACTCATTAGATGATGCTAGGAATGATCTCCCGTATGCTCCTTACATCATGTATATCATTGAGAGGGTGTCCGACATTGAGTTTAAGAAGGATGTGGAGCACAGGCCATATAGGTTGACACAGTGGCAGCACACAAGCTGGGAGGCACTGGTTGGGGCTACTGGCACATTAGCTGCAGCAGGGGCTACACCCTTAGAGAGACCTAGCAGCAGTAGGCCTTCCTCTTCCCACCACAGATCTAGGGGGAGCAAGCTCAAGGAGTTGCTCAAGAACATACTTTGCATGTGTCAATATGCTGTGGATGCCGCTTATGAGGGAAGGAAGGACATCAATGACATGAAGAGGCAGCTGGGACTTGAGGTTAGAGAGATTCCACCGCCGCCAGTGTTTCCACCTTATGAGGATAGTAGTGAGGATGATGAAGAGATAGAGTATCCTCATGATCAGGAGACGCTTGGTGAGAGGATGAACATCCTCAGACGTGAGAGAGGACAGTCCAGGCCACAGAGGCACACAACTACTACACATATAGCCGACAGGGCTGTTGAGAGTGACAGTGATGAGGAGTCCGGTGAGAGGATTGTTTCAGGCAGTAGGCAATAGACCGACCCGGTAGATGATGATGACAGTGACATTAGCAGTGACTGGAGTAGGGAGTAGTGAGATGACCATGCTTTATCTCTCTTGTTCTTTCCCTTTTTTCCATATGTTGACAAAGGGGGAGAGAAGCAAGATTGAGATGTTTCTTTTGTGTCGTCATTGTCTTGTCGTCATTTTTTCGTCATGGTGGCAGTAGTAGTAGTGGACATTGACAGTAGTAGTAATGGACATTGTGAGTTGTTTGAGTCGAGGTTTTTTTTGAACTCTCTTTCTATCTTAGTGGTCTGTAATAATACTTTGATTCGCCTTTGTGTGGCGATTGGTGGTCATGGCATGGATATGTGAATTTTTATGTGAAATGAAATTCTAGAACCATGGTAAAACTTCTTTATATTCATAAGTTACTAGAATTCCATAATTGTGTGATGTCTGTTCATATATATGTGATGCTTTCTGTTCTGATTAGAAGATTCTAAGTGTGCAGAATGCGGAGGCTCTGCGCTTTGGCCTAGAGGCTCCGCGGTCTGCAGACCCAGGATATTTTCTTTTGTGCATAAACTGTTATTCGCATCATGGATTATTATTTGACACACTTCTTTTGCACCCCGCGATGGCATGAATACAATGTATCTTTCGCACTTGCTCTTAATATATGCAGAGTATGTCTTGAGGGACATTTTTATAATTCCAAACAAATCTTGCATATATTAAAGGGGAGCCCTTGTATTCTTGTTATCAAAAGCTCAATCTTTCAATTAAATGTAAGCTTTAATTGTGTTGTCAACATTTACCAAAAAGGGGGAGATTGTAAGTGCAATCATGCTCTAAGTGGGTTTTGGTGATGTTGACCACATAATTAAAGGACTAATGGCTTTGACAAGTGTTTGACAGAATATCTTTAATCGCGGATGCAAAGAAACAAAGGAGGAGATTCCCCAACTTGAATTGATGGCTTGCAATGGCTTGAAGAGCTATGTTAATTCATTTTATATTTTGAAATTGAGTCATAGGACAAGCAGTACTATCAAGGGGGATACTAATGGTGTGCTGGGTGGAACCAAGTGCTCAAAACTCCATCTTCAACTCAAATAATCCCAGCCACAAAAGGCAGTCGAGCTAAATTCTTATCTGCTCTGGCCTACGCAGAACCTCCACGCTCGAACGCAGAGGCTCCAAGGTCTGTCTGACCAGACCATTTTGTGGGTGATGTTGGTGGTATTTATACCATACCCCTTTGCCCCAAATGGTCATCTTCTTCCTCATTCACTCAGACTCGAACTGAAGCTCTCTCTCTCACCCAAGCTTGGTGCTTTCAACTCCCTTGCTCAAATCTTTGTGATTCCTTGAGGGATTTAGGTCTAGAGAGTGTGAGAAAGCTCGAGAATATCCTTCTCCATTCTTGTTCACTTGGTGAAGCCCTAACCGCTTGGTGTGTTCGTTACTCTTAGAGCTTGGCTCCTAGACGGCTAGCGGTCGCCCGGTAGCTCCCAATCCGCTGTGGTTGAGCACTGGGAAGTTTGTATTACCCTTTGTGACTTAGTGGAACCCTCTAACCCATTGCCTTGGTGATAGGTTGGAGAAGAGGAGCGAGTTGAAAGAGACTCCATAGCCTTTGTGGCTAACTTCAACAACGTGGATGTAAACAAACCTTTGTGGCGAGTTGAACCACGGGATAAATCCTTGTGTTCACTATGATTGCTGTTGTTGTTGCTATTACTTGTGATTTGGATTCATTTTTAGGGTTTGCATCCGATCTACGAATTCCTCATCTTCTTGGTGCAACCAACTATTTGGATAGGTCAACATACCCCTAGGAAGGCTGGTATTTCATTCGATCTATTTTTCATTTGTTAAATTCCGTAGTAGATTGATTTTATACTCTTATCCCCGGAGGTTCCACGCTCAGTCCTGGAACCTCCGCATCCCGGAACCTCCGCGCTCAAACCCGGAGGTTCCATGTTCTGACTATTTTCATAAGTTGATTAAATTTTAGAAAAAGGCCTATTCACCCCCCCCCTCTAGGCCACTTGCTAGATCCTTTCATCCACCTTACCAATAAGTTTGTGGATGGAGACATTAAAAACCACCATTCATATTCTCAATCAAGTACCAAGCAAGTCGATGCCCAAAACACCATATTAGTTGTGGATAGGAAGGGAACCCTCACTTAACCACTTACATGTGTGGGGTTGTCTAGCTGAGGCTAAAGTATTTAACCCAAACATTGGGAAGCTAGACTCTAAGACAGTCAGTTGCCATTTCATTGGCTATCCAGATAAGTCAAAAGGTTATCGTTTCTAGTATCTTGACAGACATACGAAGTTTGTAGAAATAAGACACGCTTTGTTCTTAGAGGATGATATGGTCAGGGGGAGCATGGTAGCGTGAGAAATTAACCTTGAGGAGTAGCAGGTATACGTGCCCACTCCGATGGTTTAGGAGCCATTTTTCTCGCTACCTGTTGCTGCTGCATCAACAGTGCAGGACACTGTAGTGATAGCACCTGTTGTTAGTTCTCCTATGACAACAATAAATGAACATGAGGAACCTGTCCTTCAGGATCCTATAGAACCCGTTGTCGCACATGAGGAAGAGCAACAACAACCCCATATGGAACAAGCACCAACTAATGAGGCCCTCAGAAGGTCTCAAAGAGCCAAAAAACCAGCCATTCTTGATGACTACGAACCCTACGAATGTGAAGAAGAATTTCAAATGGAGGGTGATCCCACCTCATTTGAAGAAGCTATGAGAAGCGCTCACTCGTCAAAGTGGCATGAAGCCTTGTAAGATGAAATGAGATCAATGAGCACCAACGATGTTTGGGACTCAAAGAAGATTTCTAGAGGAGCCAAGACAGTAGGCTGTAAATGGGTCTACAAAACTAAATTGACTTCAAAGAGAATTTAGAAAGATTTAAAGCGCGACTTGTGGCGAAAGGCTTCACACAAAAAGAAGGAATAGATTACAATAAGACATTTTCTCCAGTCTTATGTAAGGATTCTTTTAGAATCATAATGGCATTAGTGGCACATTACGATTTATAATTATATCAGATGGATGTAAAGACGGCTTTCCTTAACGGGGATTTAGATAAGAATGTCTACATGTCACAACCATAAGGTTTTGTCATGAAAGGAAAAGAACGTATGTGATGCCGCCTGAAGAAATCCATTTACAGATTGAAACAAGCCTCTAGACAGTGGTATTTAAAGTTTGATGGAACAATAAGGAAGTTTGGGTTTAAAGAGAATGTGGAGGACAATTGCGTTTATACAAAGTTCAAGAATGGGAAATTCATTTTCTTAATCCTGTATGTGGATGACATCTTACTCGCTAGTAGTGATGTTAATCTACTACTTGAGACGAAGTTCTTGTCCTCAAATTTTGACATGAAAGATTTTGGTGAAGTTTCGTTCGTTTTAAGAATAGAGATTCACCGAGATAGAAGAAATGGGGTTTTAGGATTATCGCAAAAGGCATACTTAGAAAAGGTTCTAAAGAAATACAGTATGCATGCTTGTAAGCCTTCGCTTGCTCCAATAGTCAAGGGCGATAGTTTTGGGGAATTCCAATGTCCCAAGAACCAATATGAGATCGATCGAATGAAAGCAGTTCCATATGCTTTAGCCCTAGGAAGCTTACAGTATGCTCAAGTATGTACACGCCCTGACTTAGCTTTTCTTACCGGAATACTTGGCAGATATCATAGTAATCCAGGAATAGAACACTGAAAAATGGTAAAGAAAGCTTTGTGTTATTTGCAAGGCATAAAATGTCTCATGCTAACGTACAGAAGATCTGATTCTCTCCATATAGAGGGGTATTCAGATTCAGATTTTGCGAGAGATGTAGATGATAGAAAATCCACATCAGGCTATGTATTTACTCTCGTAGGGGGAACTATATCGTGGAAAAGCTCCAAGCAAACCGTCACTGCATCGTCCATGATGTATGCCGAGTTTGTAGCATGTTATGAGGCCATGAGGCAGGTGAACTGGCTAAAGAAATTTATGTCCGGGTTGAAAGTGATCGATGACATTCATAAGCCACTCAAGTTGTACTGCGACAATGAGCCAGCAGTATGTTATGCTCACAACAATAAGTCAAGTAGTGCTACCAAACACATTGACATAAAGTTTTTATGTTGTGAAAGATAAAGTATGGAATCATTCTATTAGTCTCGAGCATATAAGTACAAAGAAAATGCTTGCGGATCTACTTACAAAAGGTTTACCGTCCAATGTGTTCAGAGAACACTTAGCCGGCATGGGTTTATGGGAAAGCATATGATTCCTAGACAATAAGGGCCTAGTTGATAATCTGTTTCAAAATAGAGAGGTGTGTTGTAGCTGTTAATCCAATGGTACTAACTATTGTGACGAGGCACGCTCTATGCGCTAATCTATGATGGAATGGGAAAAAGAGATAAGTATTTTAAGTTTAAGTCATAAGATGAGATTAAGGGGAGAATGTTAGGTTGATCTCCACCCGGCCAATTTAGGCCTTTGATCCGAGCCCTGATCGGGGGCGCCCAACCCAATCATGGTTGGTGGGCCCCATCACGCATCGCTATAAAGAGGAAGGTGGGGGCCGAAGCACTCGGTACGAGGTTCACCTGAGCCGCCATTGTCCCCACCTACATTCCTAACCCTAATCCGATCAAATAGGGTAGCGCTGAAGCGATGGAAAGCGCCGTCAACCGACTACCACTGTGCTTCCCCACCGGACGCCTCCATCACCAGACACCGACACCACTGGACTGCACCGACCTCACCACCGGCGCCATGTCTAGCAGCTCCGACAAGCCCACCGATGGTCAGCTACCTCTACGCCCCTCTCTCTCTCTTAGTCTCTCCCTCTGTCTAGTTCATGATCTATGTCGTTTTATCCCGAATAGAAGCATGTACACCCACTGATCTATGCCTAGTTGACCCTGGTTTATGCTCATAGGAATGTTTGTTGATGAGATGAGAGCGGAAATATGAGTGGCGTATATAGCATTCCAAGATCCGTGAGAAATGTGTGGATGGTTGGTGTATACCATTCAGTCTTCATTCGAGTCCTCTCGAAGCTAGCAAGCACACACACAGACATAGTCAACAGCGCGTCGTCTGTTCCCAAAATCTGGTCGTGCAGAGGCAGAGCGGTACTTTTGGAAGCAGATAATTAATGGTTGTTGAGTTTAATCATGAATTTGTCGCCAACATCATCCATGCGGTCCGGTGGCCGAGATTATCATTGTCTGATCCACGCGCGCGCTAATGGGATGTGTTGTGTTGATCAATCTACCCGCGTGAGGGGTGTGTGGCCCACCACACAAACGGCTCCCAACCATGCCATGGAGGTGGACAGCGCGAGAGACAGTGAGACTGCTCCGCCGCGGCGTATCCGTATGTACCACGCGATGCTTCACATCCGACCCGACGATTCCTTCCTTGCATGGCCCTGCTCCTTCCTTCCATTTCGACCACCACCCATATGCAAAACGGCAAAACCTCACCGGGCAAGGGGCAACGCGTCCCGTTTCGTCAATCCCTCTCTCGCTTGCTTGCTCACGTGCACCGGTGCACCGCACCATATATCCATCCGCTCTTCGGCTGGCGCCGCATTCCTCTCCGAGAGCCAGCCAACCAGCTGCATTAGGTACGGAGCGGTGCGGTCATCAACTGGCCGCCTTCTGAAGTTCTGAGTGCTGGCCTCGAGATTCCAGTCGCCGGAGCGCGATAGGGGCGGCGGTGACATGAGGCTGCTGAGGATCATCGGCAAGAGTGCCTCTTCCCACACCACGGCAGCGGCGACGACAGCTTTGTCGGACAACCCGGATGGTGCCGGGGCGGTAACCGTCATCGCAGCAGGCGTAGATCGCAACAACGACACGGTTAATGGTACGCGTGTGTCTGTCTGTTATCAGCAATCGCATCTGCTTTTGCTACAATCTTCATCACTGATTAATGAAGCGATTTGCGTCCACAATGCCACAATTTTTATGTTTGTCTGTCACTATATACATTTGATTCCCTCTTTTGTAAAAGAAATCAATTTAATTACCCTGTTTACATACAGAAACACACATAATTACACTAGTGGGTGGGGGCTGTTATGGATCGATGCAAAAAAGAAGAAGCGATGAATCAAATTAAGGCCTCGTTCGTTTGCTGTGAATTCAATATCGGAGCAGATTTCTTCCAGCCCAGGAATGAGTGGTTACGTGCCTGTCACTCATTCCCTGCCCTATAACTATTCTCTGCTTCAACCATCTGCTGTTCGGTTTGCTAGGGATCCAAAACAGGTATTGCTTGGGGCACTAACAGCAGATACCTGTTTTGGATACGTGCCTGTTTTGGAGTGCTGCAAATACATCTCATAAAATACATTGCAGCAAAAATAAGCTCTCATACATTGCAGAAAAATAAAATAAATAAATCTCCCATATTTTGAAGTTCTTTATCTGCAAGTCTCTCATCATGCTCTCATACATGTAGAGGTAATGGGCAGCAAAAGAGTACCACAGATAATGTGCAGCCACAGATAAAGAACATGCTAGCTACTGCCAAATTGACAAAAGGTGCACCAAAAGGCTGTCATGATCTACTCATGAAAGTACAATCTTTTCTCACACAAACCATCACAAAGTGCACAAATCCAAAGCATAATTTAAACCAGTAGATAACTCGTCTAAGCCTACTCAAATGTCCAAGTACTTTGTCCAATCGAATGTTCCTTAATCATTGTTGACTCCTCCCTAAAAATGACAATAAGCTTTTTTACAAATAATTGAATAATTAAACAAAAATGACTCATAATGTAGTCAACCAAAGCATAGTTAAATTATTGTGTCAGTTTAAAATCTTTGATTAGTTATGAAACTAATCAGTGTCTTCACAGGCTCTATCCCTATCTTATCAAACTGAAAGGACAAATGGTTTCTTTGCCTTTCTTATCAAACTGATCGAGAAGAATGATGCAACCAAATTTTGCCACAAGTTCAATCCAGCGCCGGCAACCATATTTACTTCTGTGGAGTTCATTAACCATGCCGGTGATGATTATTTTCTATGATCTAAAACTGGCTGCAATTATCTTAAGTACTAACATGGCAAAAACTTTGCTAACTTCCTAATATATAGAAATGGAAGTGACCGCCAGCAGCTGCTATTAGATTGAAATTGAAGACTAAAAGGCAGAGAAAAAAAACAAGCCATAACATGCACAAATAAGAAACATCACCTGTTCCAGTTTGTGATATATAAATTCTTTTGGCTATTACTGTAGTTACAAAAAAATCCAACTTAACCATGAGGTTCAAATGTCCCTTGATACAAACAACAACATAGTAACATATACATTCATAGCAAAGGATAGCCATTATTATTAACTTATGATGCACATTATGTATAATAATAATAATAACTTTACTAAAGTCATGAGACACATTTTAGTTACCTAACTAGGAATGGTGGAAACATAATCAGAATGGTGAAAATAGACAACTAGTGACAAATTGATAATTCAAAGAAAATTGTTTCATTTGCTAAATGACAGGAGAATATCTCAGCTTTCAACCTTACTGTAAACGGACAACAATTTTCAAGCTAAATGAAAGAAGCAGTTCTCAGCTTTCAACCTGACTAGAAATGCATCTCTACGGTCCAAATCCTCTTACTAGCAATTCAACTATCGAAATGTTCTCATCTCTAAGGGTTGCACAGAACTAGAAAATATTTCTTCTTTCAGTTTTGCAGTGACTAAAGGACTCTTGTGGTCAAATAGAAGGAAAACATCAAGTTTCCAGCAATTAAGTAGACTAACCTGTTAGACCATCACACTTTTGAGCCAAACCAAAGTTGCTTCTCGATCTAGTTCACACCCACTTACGAAGCCCTCTCTATTTTCTTTGCTCTTGATGAAAACTGCAAATGCTTTTGCCTTCTCTTCCTTTGTCACTTCCATTGTGCTCAGAACGGATATACACCTTTTGATAGAGAAGTCATTACCTTCGGCAACCTATTTTTCTTTGGCTAGATCTGCACTCATCTTGTACTTGCTTAGTCCTCATGTCTAGGTATCTCCCCATCATTTCTTCAATCCTTTCACCCTTCTTAGGCCTCTTTTCTTCCTTTTCATGATTTTTGCTTGATGTAGTAGTATTAGTTCTTCGGTGCTCGCTTCTTTCAACAGCTACGACCTCATTTTCTTCATCTCATGACAGAGAATCTTGCTGTCCACTTCTTTCAACAGCTGCAGGCTCACTTGTTTGCATCTCAGTGATTGAACCATCTTTATCTAGTACCTCATGAACCTCAATGTTGTCCAAGTCTTCTACTTCATGAATTTGTTGAAGTGGTTCTTCTTCTTGTGGTGGCCCAAGGGAAATGAGATTATAAGTACCTTCAGTCAAATGACCTACACGATAACTTTTAGGTTAGTTCATCAAGCTATATTTTTTAATTCGGGCAATCTTATCATGTACTGCAAGATGTCTCATGTCAGAACTAAGTGTGCAGCAATGCATAACTTTTAGGTTAGTTCATCAATGTTAAAGACTAAACATATGCCTCATGGCAGAACAAAGCAATACTCATGCTGAGAAAATAGCACATGTGCAACAACATATACTCTGGTAACTTAATTCTACATCATGATAGTACAGATGAGAAGAACATGGATGTAGAGTTGTTGTTCTGACATCTATAAATTGTGACAAGTAGAAGCATATATCCTAACTCTACAAATCTAGCATAATGTTGCTTAGTCATCAACACTAGTAGAAAAAGCATTCTTGTAATTGTTCCATCGGAAGAAAATATAAACTGTAACTAACATATTGTTGCTTATGCCCCGTTCGCTTCACTGAAAAAACAAGCCGAAACATTGTTCCGACAGATTTGTTGTGAGAGAAAAACACTGTTCCGGCTAAAAACAACAAGCTGAAAAAGACAGATTATAAGAGAAACAAACATGGCCTTAGTCATCAGCACTATAAAAATACTTGATCAAAGACTACTAGACAAGTCAAGTGAATCATAGGATAATATAGAGCAGCAAGATAGAAACAAGCAAATACTAAAGTGAGAAGCAGAAACAATATATTGATTGGCACTGTTTACAACTATAGAAAGTGAACCTACCATCATAAAGCTCTCCCAAAGCTGCCCTTCTTTGTCTTGAATCTGACACTTTGTGTAGTTCACATACTTGTTCCTTAGATGGAACTTCTTCACCATCTTATTCCACCCTTCAGAGTTCCAACCATTGTCACCTCTATAGCCACTTGTTTACACCAAAATTTCGGAGAAGAACGCAGGAACTCGCAGGCTTCCAAGTTTGTGCCAATCAAGGAATCAGTTGCATAAGGATTGATATCAGCCGGTTCGGATGCGACACTGGAATTGGCTCTCTTTAAACGACGTCAGCAGATAACGATGATGAACCGTGATCGGCATCGGGAAGATACATATCGGACTCTACAAAAGGGAAAAGATTAGGGTCCAAGTTATCTTAAGATAGGAATATTTTCTTCATACCAAAGATTGTACCGAGTAATACTTGAGTAGGATTCGTGCTTAGGCTCTGGGTATAAATATTGGACCCCGGCTATTGTAAAACACACATAATCAATCAAAATATAACTTACTTACCTTTTCGGCTCTGGCCACCCCTTAGGAGTAGGAGTAGAGTAGATCTCGGTGAGTTCTTCAGCAAGTATGGCTACATCGATCCAGTCGACCTCCACTGCTTGTCTGTAAGTACTGTCATGGCTTATACTTTCGTTCGTACGGCTGCATCGATCCAGTCGACCTCCACTGCGACTCTGGTATAAGCTAGTTATCGACTCTTGTCTAGTTCAAGTACGGCTGCATCGATCTAGTCGACCTCCACTGCTCGAACTAGATTAAGGTCAAGTTATCGGCTCTATCTAAGGGTGGCGTTCCTTCGGATAGATTCATTAAGTTACCGATATTGCTTATTGCTTCCATTATTTATTTAATTACAGCAATATCACTTCGCCTGATTCGGATTGATCTAGATCGGCCTTATATCTTTTTTAACCCATCGTTTGTTAATCTAAACTAATCTAATCTTTACTTTAAACGATGAGTTATATTTTATCGGTTGTTTTATGTCAATCTTGATCGCGCATAGTGTGCGGCTAAGGCATGTTTGGTCTTGAATAGATCTGTTGGCTAACGAAAACCGTTTCATGGCTCGTTATCACGGCCTGTGTGATTCTGCCTCACACCCCACTGTTAATACCATGGAGTGGGGATCGTTACCTGATAGATTTGTTCCTGATAGGGCATGACCTTAACTGTGCGCTATGCCTGAATCGACTGTTTTAGCCGATATCAAGTGCTTTCACGAACAATTCACATCATGAGACCGTTGAAGTAAAGATAAGTTGAAAGATGTGTTAGCCCCATGATCTTATTATTGTATTAGAGCCTGTATGATTCTGCCTCATGCCCCACTGATATTAGTAACAAGTTAGGGTCGTTAAATCTATTGTTATTTCTACGGCCTACATGATTCTGCCCCATGCCCCACTGGTCATAGCGATAGATGAGATCTAATATGTTCATTAGATTTATCTTTATTAAATGGTTAAATGACGATGAGCTGTTTTATTTATACAAAAGGGATTCGGTTACTTGCAGTCATTGGCTTAACATAAACTAATCATTGTTGACATCCTCTTGCCATTGACTAATGTTTGTCTAAATAACGAGATCTATCCTGAGCGATAACCAATTTACCTTCCATGAGCTTTAATTGATTTATCTTTATGAGTATGCTGGAATTGACTATTTAGTCGATCTCCTTCCATATCGGCTCTCAGAGCCGCACATTCAGGACTGTCTGGCAACACCGGCATGTTCCGCCTTAAATTACTGATTAGCTTTCTCTCCTTGTTAATTGCAGGGTCAAATTGACTGGCACGTCTTGGGAGAAGTGTGTAGGATTGACTATCCCTGCGCTGAAGCCAGGCGAATCTATAGCTCCATCGAGCGGACCCTTTCGGCTTGCTCATGTGCCCTCGGCACGGGACAAAAATTCATGCCGACACACGTTCTTGGCATGCCCGGTGGGACACCACAATCGTCATGGCGGTTCACAACAACAACGACATCCTTATGGTATATTATGAAGATCTACCTAATGGAAATAAAGATGTCATCGGCAAAGCTATAGAAGAATTTTAGAACAAGTGTTTGTTGTCCTACACCAAAACACGTGACAACACAATTGTTCAGAAATATCCACTACCAAGAGTTCTATTACACGGGCAGACAGATACAATTGAAGCTGAAGACAGGCGTTTCTTTACGGAAATTGTAAACAAATCTGTTCATGATGCCATATCAAGCCATAATGAAGCTTTTTTGGACACATTCCACAACGCCATGAAAGAGGCGGTTCATGGGTTTCTAGTTGGTGAAGTTGGGCTAGCTTATTACAACATTCCACATCCATCGACCCAAGGAACTAATCAAGTCGGTACCAGCCATCAAGAAGCAGCACCAGCTGGTAATGATGATGTCCAGGCAGTTCAGGGTTCATCTGAACAAGCTCAAGGTACTACTACGAATCAGATGCAGTATAATCCTGAACCATTAGTACAGCATGTGCAACAGCCGGCGGGGCAAGGTCAGAACCAGGTGATTAATTTCGGCACATCGGGCCACATACCGTCGTCGGCTCAAAAAATAGCACCATCAATTCAAAGGATTCGTAGAGATATAGATCCTCATGTCTACAATTAGAGACTTCAAACAGCAAACCAGTAAAGGACCCAGTAGATAAAGATTCCACAGGGGTATTATTATGGCACAGATTATAACACCCTTCACATGATTCCGAATACAGGGTATCAGGGCACACGGGATTTCAATCCATAGATGGGTCAGCAAGTACAGAGAAATCCAAATTCACATGCTGACGAGTTGTTGCTAAAGGTGACCGAGATGATGAAGAATCAGTTCGGTCTGAAGCCTAAAGGGCTGACCTATTCGTACAAACGCCCATATCCAGAATGGTATGATTTGGTCGCTCTTTCTGCAAATTACAGGCTTCCAGAGTTTGCTAAGTTCACTGGCCAAGATAGTACAAGCACAATAGTGCATATCCGTCGGTACCTTACACAATTGGGCGAAGCATCAATTGAGGAGGCCCATCAAGTCTGTTTCTTCTCCTTGTCCCTATCAGGGCTAGCCTTCACTTGGTTTTCATCACTGCCAGTCAACTCCATTGGTAATTAGGCTGACCTGGAAAGGAAATTTCATACGTATTTTTATACTGGGACTAAAGAAAAGAAGATTACCGATCTGACAACTATAAGGTAGAAGACTAATAAATCAGGCATTGAGTTTCTTCAGAGGTTCCGAGAGAGTAGGAACTTATGCTTCTCATTAAACTTGCCTGATGATCAACTAGCTGTTTTAGCCATTCAAGGAATGTTACCAATGTGGAAAGAAAAACTGCTGTGACAAGAATTTGACAACTTGGGTCAATTGGCTCAACGACTGGCAGCGCTCAATAGCCAATTCCAGAGTATACGCAGAGATACCCGATTTCAGAAGAGCACTACAGTGGCTGAAGCTTATAATCCATACTCAGTCAATGACGGCTATGAAGATGAAGAGGAAGAGGAAGAGGTTGCTGTGGCTAAATGGAATTGGGGCAAAAAGACAGTAATGGTGCTGAATCCTTAGGGAAGAGGAGTCGAGGAGAGCTATGACTTTGATATCACAAAATAAGACAAGCTCTTTGATTTCTTGCTTGAAAAGGGACAGATCAAGTTGCCCAATAATCATGTTATGTTTCCCCCTGATCAGTTGAAGAATAAGAAGTTCTGCAAGTTCCATAACGCTACATCTCATTCCACTAACGAATGCAGAATTTTCCGGCAACATATACAGAGGGCTATTCAGCAAGGAAGACTCAAATTTGATATGCCTCGGAAAATGAAAGTTGATGATAATCCTTTCCCAAGAGATCAAAGCATGCTTGATGCTAGGTTGCTCAAAGGAAAGAGTAAGGTCCTAACATCAACCAATCAAGAGAAGCTAGAACAGTCGATCCCAAGATGCAAATATCGCCCAACGAATACAGGGAAATTAAAAGACGTCGCGATAGCAAAAGAACCGATATGAGCAGTGTCGCAGAACCGACCAATTTATAAGAATACAAGTACAATGGCAATTCGCAAGGGGTCGCACTGTCATACTTGAACCCATATAAACCCGGTAGTCCGTCGAGTACCACGACGGGTCTCGATAAACGATTTACAACAACCAAGATCGTACAGGATTCAACATACATGCCACATATTACATAAAGTTCACAGATACCTTTCATCATCAGAGTACGAATAAAAGTTATTACAAACCGAGTTTGATAAATAAAGCGGAAGCAAATAAGTTCAAAGATAAAGTTTCCAACATAGTTTGATACAGTGCCAAGCTAGATCACGATCCACAAAAGCAAGGATAGGAATTAATAAAGAAGCCTGCCCAAGGCTTACTCCTCATCCACAGCGGGATAGAAGCAACTCTTGCAATAACCATGATACACAGTGCCATCTGCAACAATGGGAAAAATAAACCCTGAGTACGAGAAGGTACTCAGCTAGACTTACCCGTCATGAACCAGAAATAAAATGACTCCAAGGATTATGCGAGGCTGTATAAGTGGACGTAACTTGACAACATTTTGCGAAAAAGGCAACCGACCCGTTGTACAAATATGATTCCTTTACCAAGTTAATTATAACTATCCATTTCTAGATTAGCAACTATCCTGTGCCAACATGTGGTATATCATTTAGAAGCATACAATAGTAACCACAGCAGGTATTGTAATTCCATTTTCATCCAAACCATCATGTTCCATAACATAGTTACTACGATGTTGGAGCTAGCCAAGTTTCTCACTATCTGGGAGAGACGGCGATTCGAATCGATTTCAACCAGCTGGGAATTTATTCCTAACACAAACCCAGGTCTACCAGCCATGATAGCCTTAGGTCACCTTTGATACAACTCCGGTACACATTTCGCGGGTCCGTACTGTGCCGCACAATCTAGAACACCAGATGCCAGGATGCTCAGGCCAAGCCTGCCCTTGGGCTCAGTCTGATCGTTCCCCGAAAGGAGCGCACAACAGAATGATTCCCGGCCTGAGTTGAATTACTCGGCTTCGCGGTCGGAACGAGTTATCCGGCCAGCTAAGTGAGAGGCATGCGTTCAATCTTGTCAGAAGTTCCAACAATGGTACGGTCCTTGATCGACACAGACGGAGATAGATCCACACCCAAGACCTCCATATCTTGTTGCTTCTCTATCGACCTCCCGTCCGGTCTCGATTTACTTTTACCTCATGGTTCTGTTCCACGATGGCAGATATAGCCAACCGTGCTCCGGTATCCACCTATATCTCGCAGGTGACAGGATATCACCCGACTTCTACCGGTCTAAGCATGGCTAAGCATTTATTCGATCCTAGACCTATACCGGTTAAAGGTATAATATTTGGACAAGGAATGTACATGCATCAAGTGGTTTCATTCAACTCTTATAACCTAATGCATCAATTATAGTACGTAAGTAAACATTTGTAAATTACTGGAAGACTTATAATGCTCCGGGGCTTGCCTCGCAGAAAGGAAGTAGGGCGGTGGTCAGGACACTCTGGAAGCTCTTCAGGGTTCTGCTCCACGCCTTCGGGAGCTGCGGCTTGCGGATCCTCCTGCTGATTCCCTTCCTCTGCTTCTTCGAATTCCAGCAACGTGATCTCTTCCTCCGATCCTAGATGCATGAGTATAGCATAAGTATTACGAATGCATATATGTTAACAAGTGCATCATGTTTATTGAGTAGGTGCATATCTCTTCTCGGTTATTTAATTATCTACTTCCATAATGCATCGATTATACCATAAAATAGCAGCTACTTGTTTCACTCATAACGGGAGTTCTACAAATCCAAATCCAGTGATCCTAGACTTTCTGGAAATCTTATCAAATTCTCTACAACTTTGTTATTAACCATTTTTACAGTACACATCATTTTCAACATGCAACTCATCAAACTCTAGAATCAGTCCGGAAACTATTTAATATGCAACATAAAGTAATAATACTTCTACTTCATGTAATCATTCAAAATTTGACAACATAGAATCTACCAACAGTTTAAGCATACCAAATACATTTAAGATAATATAATGATGAAGCCCAAACTATTTATTAAATTGTCTTTATTATTTTATTTAGATATCTAGGTTAAATAATAAACATATATCAGATATACTTCATAAATTCTCAAAAATTTACAGTGCCTTACTAATGCTATCAAAGGACTGCTATAGAAATTTCATGTCATTTTACTAAGTAGAACATTCTATACAAAAATGATAAGGCAGCAAGGCTTGAAATAGCATAAATGTAAAACCCTATTGAAAAGTGTCAAGCAATAGATTTCCTATTTTTCTTAGCATCCATATGGTACTAGGATTACCTCCAACAAATTTCATGAATTTTGGACTCATAAATAATTTATAAAAAATTATGCAAGGATTGACTATCCATAAAAGAAAAATCTATAACTATAAATCTACCCATGCACTGGTCCCCAAATTTTTACCAGAGCTCATATATGCTAATATTAGCTTACCACAAAAATTTCATAATTTTTGGAGCACAGGAACTCTAGATATAAAATAAACAAATTTGAATGCACTCAAAAGCACATTTCAAATCCCTATTTAAATCTCCAAAACTTTCTACTGTAAATGTTAAAAACATATTTTTCCTAAATACCACACTTCCTAAGGAACACTACAAAAATTATTTAATAAATTTAGGAGCTACCAAACTGAAGATACAAAATTCACAAAACAAATCAAAATCTGAATATTTGAACTAGCCCTCAACATCTGCTTGTCACCGACCGGTGGGACCTCACTGGTCGGGGGACCCCACGCTCGATGACACGAAACAGGGCAGCGGCTGCACAGCTGCAGCGTTGGCGCGCAGCTAGAGCTCGCCGACGGCGAGGTCGCCAGCGGTGACATCATCACACGATGATCTCATCGGACTGGCGCGATCGATTGAGCTACTTGGGTGGCCTTCTCGTCGGAGCTAGCGGCTATGGCGGCTACAATGGCGGCACAAGGGGGCGAAACGCACGGCGCGTCGGAGGAGGCCATGGTGACTCAAATTAACACGTGGACAAGCATCGATGGACTACAAGGAAGCTATTGCTCGCGCTATCGTGGCTCGGTGGTCGGGTTGGGCACAGCCACAGCAACGAGAGGGTGGCGGAGGAGCTCCGGAGGTGTTGCACCACTGGCGGGCTTACTGAACTTCGGACAGCCGGGCACTTTGGGAGAAGCAATGTGGTGCTGGGGAGACGGTGGTGGGATTTCGGTGATGGAGGAGTGGCGGACAAGCGGTGGCGTGGCAACGGTGGTGTCAGCAGTGCGTCTGCTGCTGCGGCACCCGCGAAATGACGAAGGAGAGCCGACAGTCACGAAATGGGGGCGTGGTGAGTGTCGGGCGAAGGCCGACGGTTAAAAGCGCAGACTGGTGCGTCATGGCTCTGGTGGGACAGACCGCGGCGACGCGACGCGGCGTTTCAGCGCGCCACGCCAGCGCGTCTGGCTTCCTGAAGCCGGTCGGCCACCGAAACGATTCAGTTCGTCAGTTAAGTCCCGAAGTTGAGCCTGACAGCGAGTTTTCAAGTCGACTTATCTGCTAAACAAAGGGCTCCAACTCGTAAACCACCTTAACAAAAATCCTAGCCCTATGTACCAGCTTCAACTCTTGTTCAATAATCGTGTTTCAATTCTCAACCAATTCAAGTTATATTGCCATGAAGGTCACTTTGTCAGTCGTTCAATGAACTTGACTTAGAAAATTTTCTTAAGTGTTGGAATCAAGATTTTGATGATTCTTGTGATCCAATTTCAAACATGTTAGGAGCTGAATCAGTCAATGACCCAAAAATAAAAGTTGTTCCTTATGTCAAACACTACAACTTTGCTTTAGTGAACTCCTCCATGCAAGGTCTCTAACACCTAGTTCCAAATTGGTCAAACATGTCACATTTAAAAGATGAAACACATCAAAGCATGGCTTAATGACCAAACTAGCCCTAGCCCTAAATACCAAAGTTGTTCCTGATGATACTCTAAGCATGTTTAAGCAATTTGCAAGGTCATTTAAGCATTTCATGTAGTAGTCACTCATAGAGCTATCCAGGTCAACACATGTAATATTACTTAAGTGCTTGATCATGAAAGGTGACCTTCATGAACAAGGTTCCTTTTGTTAACCTAAGTGTAGCTAAGGTGTTTTAGTGACTAACATTACCCACTTGCATTCATTTGCACATGATCATATGCATATGTTCCAAGAAACACGAGATAACAAGCAATGTTTCATATGTTTCGATCACATGTTTCAATTGTAAATGATGATTTATGAATGCTTGATGCTCATGCTCATGTTATGCAAGTCAAGTTATGCAAGGCTAACACCCGAGGTGTTACAAGTAGGGAGAAACATCAAAGGATGGGGCGACAAAGCTGTGGGTTACATCTCGAATTCTGTTGAATAAATGGTAGCAGCAGAAGAAAAAGAATTATCAGCGTTGGTTGGAAAAGCAAGAATACCAGTGTCAATAGGAAAAAGAGAGATATGAAAGAAAGCAAACTGAATTGCATTGGAATTATCCTTTCTTCAGACATTGCTGGAACGAAGGTTTGAAGTTGCCTACCAGGAGTAACTGTCCAGAGTGCAGCGATTAGTATTAGGAGTTTAGACAATCTCAAGCCAACCACCGGTCTATCCATACTCAAGATGCATATCACCATAATAACATGGATCGATGCTTAAAAAATGGAAGTATTTATAATCAGCTAGGAAAAAGAGTTGTCGATCAAGATTGGGCTGATTATGAAGAAGGCAACAAGAGAGAATATGTTTGGCAGAAAGGCCAATGGTGTCCAGGAGGTTTGACAAGAAGCCAGAAGAGAAGGATGCAACACCTAAGGAACAAAGAGTTGGAATAGGCTCAGGCATCCGGTAAACCTCAAGTATGGCGTACTAAGCAAATAGCCAATACAAAGCGACCATCGGCTAATATTCAAATGGCTTTTTTGTTGCCATCAGAATTCAGAGCTCCGGCAGGTCAAGAAGTTTATTTAGATTTTGATGAATTGGAGTATGAGAAAATAGTTGCCAAGTTGACGGTCATACAACAAGCAATATTTGATAAACCAGTCAAGCATCGGCACTTAAAAGCTTTATATGTGAAAGGTTTGGTTGATGGGAAGCCGATGAATAAGATATTGGTGGACGGAGGCGCTTCTGTCAATCTCATGCCTTATACCACTTTTCGTAAACTTGGCAAGGGACCAGGAGATCTGATGGAGACTGACATGATGCGTAAGGATTTTGAAGGTAATGCGTCTAAGACCCAGGGGGGCAATAAAAGTCAAACTAACAATAGGGAGTAAGACTCTGCTCACCACGTTCTTCGTCATCGATGGAAAAGGGTCGTATAGTTTGCTCCTTGGTCGTAATTGGATTCATGTGAACTATTGTGTACCATCGACCATGCATCAGTGTTTGATTCAATGGCATGGAGATGATGTCGAGCTGGTTCGCACTGATGAATCTATGAGCATCGTAACAGCCAATCCAGTCTTTTGGGAACTAGGAGATTTTGAATGCTTTTCTAGCAAGTTATGGGAAGGAGGCTTCATTAAGATCAGCAATGAAAGCCAACAGCCGATGCAAGCAATCGGCTCTGA
Source organism: Miscanthus lutarioriparius (assembly GCA_904845875.1). Taxonomy (NCBI): domain Eukaryota; kingdom Viridiplantae; phylum Streptophyta; class Magnoliopsida; order Poales; family Poaceae; genus Miscanthus; species Miscanthus lutarioriparius. The sequence goes on along the minus strand of CAJGYO010000011.1, from coordinate 50,508,601 downwards.
GAGTTTGTTTTAGTTAGTAGTCATGGCTTCGCGTCGGCCGTTGGAATAAGGGAAGAAAAGCATTAGTTCTGAATATGGGGTTAGGCCGACGTATGTGAACACTAAACGGAATCCTAAGTGCAACTAAGAATTGATAGATTTCTTAAATGAAGTTTTGTTGCACTTGATGAGGTGCTTGCTTTGAATCGATCGATCGCTTAACCTTTGGTTTGAAGAGTTCTGGTGCAACCTATCAATGGTGATTGACGAAAAATATTTAAAGGGATGTTATCCTAGCATTTGATCAATACTTGATAGCCGATTCGTTTAGTCATCGGCTTTAATGGTCGGTACTAGAGAAGGTATCGCCTCTAGTTCAAAAAATGAAAATCTAAAATGAAGATCTTTGAAGACATAAAAGCCGATACGATATGTATCGCCTCTAGAGCAAAAAATATAAAAAAACAAAGACAGTCATACACGAAGGCAATGCACTGAGACACATTCATGAAAGAACAGGAGTCTTTGTTCATCGGTTTACCCTAAGTACAATCTAATCGAAGTCCTTGTTCACCACATCCTGAGCGGATGTGATGTCCATGATGGCCTCCGCCGCTACGACAAATTCTTCCATCAGGTCCTCATGTTCCTCAGGGTCGTCACCCATTGGGAAACCGGTCTCCACGGCATGGAGCTCGTACCTAGTCTGGACTTGCGCCACGGTTAGCGCCACCGATGCACCATGGCGAACGCCATGGAGGGCAATCTCCTGAACGCGAGCTGGGATGTCTTGGAGACGAGCATTGATGAGGGAACCCCGACCATTGACGGCGTCTGCGGCCACATTCACCGCCAGTTGGAGAGACTCCAATTGCACCATCAGGGCTGGCAATCACAGGAACAGAAAGACTATCAAGATAAAGGCAGTGGAAGTCAAAGTATAGGCATTTCTAGAATTCATCCAACCCGCCACCATGGCGTCAGATTCGGCCAGCCGCGGCCGAACGGCACTGGCCTCTTCTTTAGCGGCGTGAAGGGCAGCCTGAGAAACCCCGAAGCGGATCTCGAGCTGGCCGTTTTCCCGAGTTGCCTTGGAATAGCAGTCTTGGGCCACCCTCCACTCCCGGAGGAAGCATCGAGCATCATCGCCATTGTACGAGTCAGAGGAGTCTGACGATGAGGCCGGCACAGAAGACATAGCATCAGAGGGCTCATCGGCCCTAGGAAGAGGACGGAGACTGTCATTCAAAATGAATCTATAGACAAATCAGAGCAGTTCATCGTTACAAGCCGAAGATGTTGATCTCACCTCATACGTCGGGGCGCTGATTCATCGGCATGTTCTCCTCCGGAACCTCCTCCGCCGCGTGCTTGCCGTGACTCTCCTCGCCGGCCATGAAGTTGATCGGATCTACAGGAAGGGAGAAGGGCCCCTATAGAGTTCTGCGAGGGCAAAGAAAAGCAAAGGAACATGAACGGTTGCAACTGTAGATGTGTTCGAGGCCGGAGCCCTCGGCTGGTATTTGAAGCCACAGAACGAAGGGGTGGACGCCTCAGGACGTGCAAAAGGCAACCGCAATTAATAGGAGGTGAAGCGTCACCTCACTAATACCAAAGAGAATACGGCGCCGAGTGACTAAAGATAGAAGATTGAAGGGCTCTCTTAATAAAGGCCGTGTTTTTAGACCTAAATGGGATTAAAATCAGGAGTATGGAATCGGCTATTTTTAAAATTGGCTCTTTAGCCGGAGCAAAGAAAAACACAGTGAGACAACAGAAAGTGTGCTTGTCATTGGTTCTACACAAGTCATATGTTGATACACGGATTACAAGTCTAGAACATCCTGGATCGCTTTCAACACTTCTAGCCAAATAGCATCAGCTTCTACGATCAGTTGTTTATCTTCTTCGGTTGAGCAAGGAAGGCTCTCGAGGCTACTTTGGATGGCTCTACCTTCTCTGACTTTGGCCAGCAGCTCTTGTTTCTTTTGCTTGATGGCATCGGGTATTTGAGCCAGGGTGAACTTATGACGATCGATGGCAGCCTTCATGTTTTCTAGCTCCTTCTCAAGTTCTGCACGTCTAGCTTCCAGTTGAGACAATTTTGGGTCAATACTGATGGAGGAGTTCTTCAAGTGATCAATCGACTGTGACAATTCTTTAGCCTCTTGCATGTTAGAGTTCCCCTTGGCTAATAAAGTTTCATGATCAAACAGATTCCTCTGAGCCTGTTTCACCTTCAGGACCTAACCTTCAAAGATAGAAAAAGGAGACAAGACTCTGGAGAGAGCTGGGGATGGATTACCCTTGATGGCCAAGAAGACTCTATGCATTGGATCAGTATCTTGGACCAAATCAGCTATATTTGTCTCAAATATTGGGAGGACATCTCTTAGCTTATTTTTGGTCTCTTCTGGCAAGGTTTCCTTGGAGGAAGTGGCTGACGAACTGATTTCATCTTAATTAAAATACTCCTCAAGATTGAAAGAATAACTCAGGGCTAGAAGATTGAATGCCTGTGTATAAAGAAATCTTGATTAGGGGGCTTAAATCAGTTTATAACAAATGGATGGCAAAAAGGGTATAGTACCTTCTCCGCAGCAGCCTCTATCTGAAGAGAAGGAACAGTTGATGATACACCAGTAATATCTGGTTGAGTCGGCTCGGAAATCTCAACATTGGCATCTACAAACATTGGAAGATTTTTTAGTTTATGATTGTTGCAAGAGAAATAAATTGAACAAATAACTTCCTTACCATCAGTTGTTTGCCGAACTGGGGAATCAACAATCTGAGTGTCGACGGCAACAAGACCACCTTCGACACTGATAGGATCATTAAGCGGACTGTCAGGCTCCTGATTTTGCACAGGTGTTTCCTCAGGAAGTATCTGGCACAATAAGAAGTCAGATGAAGGGTAAAAGACTGAGTAAATTAAGAAGTTAAAGAAAATACTCCAACAAGCATCAAAGATAAAACTCACATTTTCTGCTGTTATGGAAGTATCGGTTATTTCAACCGAAATCGGCTCCTTTCGTGAATTAGCCGATGGAGGTTCAGTTGGTGCTGAGTCAGATGCCTAGGATAGCAGTTCCACACCCAGAGCAGGTTGGGACGCAATGCTCGATAACTATAAAGGAACGAAATCAGCAATTGAATATCATTTTGAAAAGGAGATGAATTATTTACCTAAGCAGCTGATGGTCTCATTCTTTGGAGTCTTTTCCTAGTGGTGGTTTTCTGGGCTGTCCCTTGAGCTGCCCTGCGCTTTGAAGACTTATATGTTACGATGGTGGGGGCAGCATGAGATTTCATCAGTTTCCCTAGTGTAGGCACGGCCAATCCCATTCTTGAAACGGGACATGGTGGTTGATGGTTTATAGGACGCCCCTTCCTATCCAAGCTTGGAGGATCAAATTCAGTACCCTGAAAAGGATCGGTTGGGACAGTTGGCAAAAGAATTCATCGAATAATTTTCTTGAAAGAAGATGGCAAGTTACCTCTCTGTTAGAAGCGAATCCCCCATCCAAACCTACACACAAAGGGTGGACCAACCCACAGAAAAGATGGGAGTGCCACTCTTGCCACCAGGAGTCGAAAAGAGTGGAAGAGAGGCTGACTCTGACCTAGTCATGCAAGCAAAGGGATGGAAGATCTGATCCCAGTTGAAAAACTCTGGAGGCTTCCAGTACTTCGCTAATGTCCTCTCTTGGCCTCAGTATATCCTTAAAGAAGAGTCGAGGGGGCAATTGGCCGAGGCCAAACTGATGGGCTACGAAGGACAGATTGTAAAACTCATAAGTTGGAAGGTTGCCTAGGATAAAGGAGTCTATGGCCATTTTGCCACGACCATGATAAAATTTGGCTGGAAGAACACAGGGCTTGATGAAAGAATTAAAGATTGTAGCCGCTGCCTCGTCCGAACAGCCTGATTCAAACCAAAATTTGAATGAGAAAATTAGCTCATCATTCTCATCATCATCATAGGGTAACCAAGTTAGAACATCTGCATCAAACCCTCTGTAAAACTTTTTGAAGAGATGGCCAATATCGACATCAATTACTATGGCCGATGCAGCTTCACCGTAGCTCGTGCACTGACGGGTTCTTCCTTCTTCACCCTTGTATTCCTCATCAAAGGTGGAGGAAGGAAAGCTTCAGGTTTCTGAGATTAGACCTTACAATTTTGTGCATATACAGGTTCAGCCATAACTGTATCAGCCACCAAGGGCCACTAATAGTATATACTGGTTCATTCTTTAGTAATTGGGCAGCTACCTGGTGCATCAGATGGTAAGTGGCTCCTAACAGATACTTTCTAAGGAGAATACCCTTACCTGCTGCCAGATGTTCTGCCATAAATTTGTGGTTATAAGTTGGTCCATAAGATGACCCACAGAAAACAAATCTTTATAGCCACATGTTCAGAAAAGCCACATTCTCTCTCGCTAACAGCTGATCCATCCCCAATATGGTTCAGAATGTAGCCTACCCATCTTGAATAGTCTGATATTTTGGCTAGCTTCTTGGAACCAGCACTCAAGTACTCATAAGGCTGCATTGATCCAGTTATTCTAAGGCCGGTCAACATGTAAACATCGGCCAGGGTGATAGTTAGTCGGCCGTGACCAAAGATGAAAGTATTCAGGGCATTGGACCAGAAATAAGATATAGCAATTAGAAGTGAGTCATTCCTCTCCATCCTAGACAACGAAAGATTCAAGCATTGATTCAGATCATAAAGTTCCCAATCTCTGTCCTTTTTTTTGGACACCCTACGGAACCAATTTCTCCATCCCTTAGGCATCTTTGGTCAGTTTCTGAAGGGAGTTTTAGTATTCCAAGAGGACAAATCCAATGCAGACTGTTTGAAGGGGATTTGGTTGGTTTCTTGATGAATGAAATCAGATGGATCAGGATCGCCCATAGGCCCAAGAAAATAGACATTGGAAGTAATAGCTGATGGAATTAAGATTTCGTTCCTCATTTCCTAGAAATCGGACGAAATAAATTTGAGAAGAAAAGAAATACGAAGTAGCGACCAATGCTTGAAGAGTGGAGACTTGGAGGCATACCTCAGGGACGTGGTCAATGGTCACCATTGTAGCCAAAATAGGTTTGAATCTGACAAAGATCGATTGGATGACGGCTTGATAGAACAGAGGATTTGCTAGGGTTTGGGACCTTGGTGGTGACGGCGTCAGCTGTTGAAGTTGGCTCGAGAAAGAAGAAGAAAGCAAAAAGGCCGAGTGAGTCGGGATATTGTATAAGGCTCGGGCTGGGAAGTCAGGAGTTATGCGTACATCTCGGGATAGAATGGTCGCAGCATGGTAAACCAATAAACTGGAATTTTGGAATAAAACCATTTTATCCCAAAATTGAGGGGCATGTGTTTACACCAAAATTTGAGAGAAGAACGTGGGAACTCACAGGCTTCCAAGTTTGTGCCAATCAAGGAATCGGTTGCATAAGGATCGATATCAGCCGGTTCGGATGCGACACTGGAATCGGCTCTCTTTAAATGACGTCAGCAGATAACGATGATGAACCGCGATCGGCATCGGGAAGATACATATCGGACTCTACAAAAGGGGAAATATTAGGGTCCAAGTTATCTTAAGATAGGAATATTGTCTTCATACCAAAGATTATACCGAGTCGTACTTGAGTAGGATTCGTGCTTAGGCTCCGGGTATAAATATTAGACCCCGGCTATTGTAAAACACACATAATCAATCAAAATATAAGTTACTTACTTTTTCGGCTCTGGCCACCCCTTAAGAGTAGGAGTAGAGTAGATCTCGGTGAGTTCTTCAGCAAGTATAGTTGCATCGATCCGGTCGACCTCCACTGCTTGTCTGTAAGTACCGTCATGGCTTAAACTTCCGTTCGTATGGCTGCATCGATCCAGTCGACCTCCACTGCGACTCTGGTATAAGCTAGTTATCGACTCTTGTCTAGTTCAAGTACAGCTGCATCGATCCGGTCGACCTCCACTGCTCGAACTAGATTAAGGTCAAGTTATCGGCTCTATCTAAGGGTGGCGTTCCTTCGGATAGATTCATTAAGTTACCGATATTGCTTATTGCTTCTATTATTTATTTAATTACAGCAATATCACTTCACCTGATTGGGATTGATCTAGATCGGCCTTATATCTTTTTAACCCATCATTTTTAATCTAAATTTGATATAATCTGTACTTTAAAGGATGAGTTATGTTTTATCGGCTGTTTTATGTCAATCTTGATCGTGCATAGTGTACGGTTAAGGCACGTCTGATCTTGAGTAGATCTATTGGCTAGTGAAAACCGTTTCATGGCTCATTATCACGGCCTGTGTGATTTTGCCTCACACCCCACTGTTAGCACCGTGGAGTGGGGATCGTTACCTGGTAGATTCGTTCTTGATAGGGCATGACCTTAACTGTACGCTATGCCTGAATCGACTATTTTAGCCGATATCGAGTGCTTTCACGAACAGTTCATGTCACGAGACCATTGAAGTAAAGATAAGTTGAAAGATATGTTAGCCCCATGATCTTATTATTATATTACGGCCTGCATGATTCTGCCTCATGCCCCATTGATATTAGTAATAAGTTAGGGTCGTCGAATCTATTGTTGTTTCTACGACCTGCATGATTATGCCCCATGCCCCACTGGTCATAGCTATAGATAAGATCTAATATGTTTATTAGATTTATCTTTATTAAATGGTTAAATGACGATGAGCTGTTTCATTTATACAAAAGGGATTCGGTTACTTGCAGTCATTGGCTTAGCATAAACTAATCATTGTTGACATCCTCTTGCCATTGACTAATGTTTGTCTAAATAACGAGATCTATCTTGAGCGATAACCAATTTAACTTCCATGAGCTTTAATTGATTTATCTTTATGAGTATGCTAGAATTGACTATTTAGTCGATCTCCTTCCATATTGGCTCTTAGAGCCGCACATTCGAGACTGTTTGGCAACACCAGCATGTTCCGTCTTAAATTACTGATTAGCTTTCTCTCCCTGTCAATTGCAAGGTCAAATTGTCTGGCACGTTTCGGGAGGAGTGCGCAGAATCGACCATCCCTGCGCTGAAGCCAGGCGGATCTACAGCTCCATCGAGCGGACCCTTTCGGCTTGCTCGTGTGCCCTCGACACGAGATGAAATTTTGTGCCGACACCACTATATTTATACTCATGGAGAATGTCTACCAGGGACTTCTCAAGGGCCGAATTCTAGTACGCTCTTTGCTTTAGTACTACATAAACAATGTTCAGACATCAGGTTACCAGTTTATTATTGACAGGCTTATAGGCTACCAACAATCAGCAAATAGAAATAACAGTTTACAGGTTAAAGGTTTACTAAAACTTCTATAATAGCATATGTTGGAATAAACTGTGCAACAGAGAATTACTTCAAGAAACTTCTTTTTAGTAGCAAACAACAATAGAAAAATAATAGCAATAATAGCAGAGAATTAAACACCATACCTTTCGGAGAATCTCTAGTCTTCTTTGCCTTCCTGCATTTAGGAGAAGCCTTCTTTTTAATAGCACTTGTTGTAGCCAGGAACTTATGCATCTTTGGCGACCCCCTTGCAATCATGTTCAACTTTGGGGAGCTTTTTCCAACCATCGCTATCAAATATGACACAAGCCTATTCACTTATTACAAGCTTATTCAATTATTACAAGACAATCTTATTACAAGCTTATTCATGACAAAAGCTCATTATATCCAAGCTTAAAGACTAAAAAGAAGTTTCTGCTTAATTACAATCCAAGCTTATTACAAGCTTATGAACTTATTAGAACCTATTCAAAGACTAATTTAAATGTTGCTGGTACTGAACCCACATTTCTTGGGCGATGGTGTCTCTTAAAGCGTTGCCTTGTACTGAACCCACATTTAGGTCATTCATTTGATCACCACTTGGCACAGCAACAAAGGTACTTGGAGGGATATTATCCGACTGATGATCTAACCATTCCTCATCTCCATGAAGTAATCGGATTAGATTATGGAAGATGGCAGCAGCTATAGGTATCTTTACTTGATTTTCCAACATGTGGAACGTGGCAACTTTTAGAATGGGGAAGCACTTCTTAAGCACCCCCAAAGCCCTTTCCACATGGTTCCTCAGTAGTGCGTGGAGGCGGTTGAAGAGCTCCTTTGGGTTCTGCGGCCTTCGATGTCCAGCCCCAAATTCTTTCAAATGGTATCAAACTCCTCGATATGGAGCAAGGAAAGATGGAGTATTCGCATACCCTCCATCAACCAGATAGAATTTGCCTGGAGGTACTTGGAAGCCCTTGCTCATAGTTGATCGTAGCACTCTGGAATCTATAGCCGATCCCTCCCATCCACTAGAAATGAGAGTGATGTTGAGATCAAAATCACATGCCATCATCACATTAATGCTTAGTGTGCCCTTCCTATTTCTAAAAGGAGAAGCTTTCTCAGAGGCTATGGAAATAGGAATATGAGTTCCATCAATGGCACCTAGACAATTCTTGAAAAATGGATAGAATCTAGGATTGTCTTGGATTTTTTGATGCACTTGATTAGGATCGGGAGCTTGAAGGTAACGGCGAGAGAGTGTAGGAATGACCACCTTGAAGAAGTGGTTGATGGAATGATGGAATGTGTCATTGCTGTGCCCAAAGAACACTTGGAGATCCTTATACGAGGCATTGTGACTTAACATGTATAGGAAGAAACCCAACTTCTCCTCCACCGTGATCCTAGTATCAACAACAAGCCTTTTCCTTCTAAGATAAGTTGTCAATTCTCTAAAGATGTGTGGTTCCATCCTAAATGCAACTTGACAGTTCTTGACATGTCCCTCGAGGAGTCTACGAACTTTAACCTCGCCTGTTTCTTCCGAAGTATGATGTTTTTTCCTTTCCCCCCTCTAGTAGAACTCATAAGATATAAGGCGGGGAAAATAAATAGCATCATGTCATCGTCTTCTTCCTCCCTCCTCTTTCTAATACGATCTCGCAGTGAGAGACGCATTGTAGAACTGAAGCATATAATTTTATAGTCATATAGAAGCTAAATATTATTAACCATGTCATATAGAAGCTCTAATAAAGATTAGTCATATAGAAGCATATGTCATATAAAAGCTTCTGAAGTACCTTCTGTAGTTGGTACCGGATCCAAGAAGGTGGAGGTTCACCCTCCCCAACAAAATGGTGCTGGAGAGATCTACAAGTAACAAGAAACCGCAAGTCACATAGTGCTGGAGGGTTATATAATACATCTAAATAGTGCCGGAGGATACACAATACATCTAGCATTGCATGCTACATCTCTGGAAACTGAAAAATAGGTGAAAACATGCTAGAATTAAAATTAATTTTATTTTATTTATACTATCAACAAATAATATCATGTATACTGCCAAGTATAGAAAAATAGACACATGAAGCTACTGCCTACTAAATTAAAGAATCAGTCATATATCAACATTATACAAAACTATGTATTGACATGAAAGTATCAATTTTAGGAACAAACTAAAGAATGGACAAACTAATTGTGTGCAGTCCATCTATTTTAGTTCTCACAATCAGTAACTCTATGATATTATGGTCATTAATCAGAATTAATGTTACAAGCCTCTTCTTAGAAAGCACATACGCTACAGTAACACTCTCGCTACAAGAAAAATTAGTGGTCAAAAGAAACAGCCAGACAGCACAAAAGACTAGTTAATCATCACATCACAAGAAAGGGCACAAAAAAGTTGCTACACTAGTTAATCGTCAACGTGTTTAACAACATGCCCTCTATCACAACAAATTACCACCACTAACAAAAGGTTATAGAGGAAAGGAAAGTCACTGTAAACATGAACTGTCCAGGGCTTAGATATTACATCCTAATCTAAGCTCTGGACAGTTCATGTTTATGTCTTTTCTCCAGCAGAAGCGTAAGCAAAGTGTGCACGAAGAATCGCGACTGAAGCCACTGTTCTTCAAATCAGGGATCGGTGCAGGTCAATTTCACCCTTTTCTCCATGATTCTAGGCCAGAAGATTAATAAAAATAAATAAATTTGGGGACTCAACCTGGCAACCTGCTGGCAACTATAGTAGAATACATCAAACGTTCCAGTTGGAAAAATGTAGGCGCTCACAAAAGCAAACTATGCCATCTGAATGCCAATGCCACCATAAAATGCATGTAGTGGATAGCCAGACTTGAGGAAATACTAGTGACACAAACTAAACTACAAGTATCAATTGTTTAATCACAGTGATATAGTTCCTTCACATATGTCAGAGTTCTTCTCCAGATCGAAGAACTAAAGAACACGTCTGTGACCTAGGTCAACCTGGAGTAGGATAGATCGGCGCCCACTTCTAGCCCCCACTATTGATCACATCATCATCCATCGAACTACCAGGAGACCATTGTGCTCAAGATCAAAGAACCCTAGAGGAGGGAGAGAGGACGAGGGCGAAGGGGAGAGCGAGGGGATCACCAGCGAGAAGGAGGAGGAAGGGGAAGGACGTAGGGTCGCCGTCTCCTCGCGCCGCGCCGTGGTCACCCCACACCGCCCCGCTATCGCCTCGCATCCCCCCACCGTCGCCTCTGCTACTCGAGTCAGTCGCGTGCTCGCGTCGCTTCCAAGAGCCAGCACCGATCCGGAGGTAAGGAGGTTCGGTTCTGTTCCGGGTCGTGGAGACAGGGAGAAGCGAGGCCAGTTGTGGTTCCAGACCGGGCCGAAACGAATGCACATTCTCATTCACATCCGGATTGGAAACGGGTTGCATCAATCCACCCGAACAGGCCCCGGAACGGGCCCCGGAACGGGCCAATCCGGTAGAAACGAACTAGGCCTAACTATGTTATCTTGGCACCTGGACACGCGCAAGACTCCAGCGTGTTAGTTGGCCCCGGCGGCATGTTTCGCAACAGCATAAAACAAGCTGTCGAGTCTGTTTGGTAGGATTATTTGTTCATCCGGTGAGTGGTCAGGATGGAGATGGACGATCATATTACCAAGACAAGACAGTTAGCTCACCTGATTGTTTGACGAGCCTAAGAAGAAGGTAAAGGAATTGAAAGCACGGCCGTCCTGTGCCTGAGAAAAAGGTAAATGCACGCACGTCCCATAGGAAATTGTTAATGCTGATGAATTCGAATTGAAGGATGGGAGACGAATGTGGTTTGCACTATCCGAGTTAGGCCTTGTTTAGATACCCTCAAAATTTCAAGTTTTTTCACTTCTCTCCATCACATCAATTTTTAGTCGTTTGCATGGAGCATTAAATGTAGTTAAAAAAAAACTAATTGCACAGTTTAGTTAGAAATCACGAGATGAATCTTTTAAGCTTAGTTGGTCCACGATTGGACAATATTTACCAAATAAGACAAAAGTGCTACTATTCATCGGTTTGAAATTTTTTACAATCTAAACATGGCCTTAATGCTGTCCCGTGGCCTATTTCATTGACTTCTTTCTATACGGGGCGGGCGAGGTTGTACTACCTTCTCTGTTTGCCAAGCTAGGACGAACAACTTTATTTCCTCCAACGAATGCGTCGTACTCTGCAAACGGCGCTTAAATGTGAGTTGTCCTGAATATTATGACCAATTGTTAATGGTCAAATAAAAACTAATGTCCAAATATACTTTTCGTTTTTAGAAGTCAATTGCATGTCTTGTTTCCCTGACATTAATGGTGTGTTCGGTTTGTGGAGTCACTCCATACTTCGTAAGGTAATGCATCATGAGTTCATCTCATGAATTTTGGTGGAATCAACCTATTCCTCATGCATATACTAATTATTAGCTTATGAGGAATGAGGTGGTGATGAATCAACTCATTCCATTCTACAAACCAAATACAAAAAGTGAGGAGTGAGAAAATAATGGATCACCTTATTTTTCAAACCAAACACACCCTAAAAAACCGACCTTGTGATAGCACTTCCTAGACATTGGAAATTCAATAATAATATCTACATCCATATTCTTTCACAACAAAAAAGAAGTCAAGCCTTTCACCTTTTCTGACAATAATAGTTAAAAGTAGCAACTCTCTATCCTTGGGAATTTTCTTTTTAGCTTCAATGTTACTACAACAGTTTCTTCAATTTCCAACCCACTTGCTGCTTTACCTTGTACTAAGTGAAGTTGTAGCTGCAAAAGACATTACTCTGTGTAAGTTTTAATTGCATCAGCACTTCCACACCTGCATTTGATACATCGACGTTGGGTAGGAGACAAAACGCGCTTAATTTTGTTCTGTTAATAACATGTGTATCTCCATGTGACCAGGAAGCAAAGATGAGTTGTTCTTCGAAGCAAGGCCCTGGTTAGATTCCGACAGCGAAGATGATTTCTACAGTGTGAGAGGAGGTAAAAACATGAACAAGTAGACACACAAGTGCTGGAGCACTGGGATTCAAATTTTCTCATTCTTCTGACATGTTTCTTCATATTGGCTGAAGATTTCACGCCATCAAGAGGCAGCACACCAGATCATCCGAGATTAACACCTTCAAGTAGGCGAATACTGGTAGACAGATCGGGTCCTTCTCTGGTTCAAAAGAAGCAGAGACTTCTCGAGCTTCTTCAGGAGAAGCAACACTATGACGACGCGGATGACAGTGTCACCGATGTTAGTAGCGAATTTGGGGAATAATTAACTTTTTACCATACTTACGAGGTGAGTGTTATATAAAATACCATGTCACTGACTTATGTGTCAGTGACACGTGTCATATGGTGTCATTCGTAAGAGTGGTAAAAAATTAAATGCCCCGCGATTTGGAAAGTAGCGCGGTTCATGCTGAAGAACACATGAAGGCTTCTCGCAAAACTGAGAAATCAAAGAAGTCATCAAGGTCAGGCTGTTTCCCAACCTTAGTCTGGAAGCGTAGCTTCACAAGCTGCAGGAAGAAGAAAAAGGAAAAGGAGCAGAAGGATAAAGTGAACTAGCATTATGATGTAAAAAGAAAGAGAGAAGTTTCTAATTGGCCACGAAGGTGCGTGTACATATGTCTTTTCATTTCTGAAATGCTGAAACCAGGATGGAAGGACGTTTTGAGTGGTGTACTGTTCTAAAAAAGTTTAAAGGAAAGATAATGTAGGGTAAAAATATACAGGACTGGTTTGTCCTTTCCAAATTGCTGATTTCTGTCTAGACTTGATCTCACTGTGTTTGCTGGACTGTCAACATTCTTACTATTGCGATGTCCAATGACTTGGGACAGATGAAAACTTTGTCGGTGCCCCTTTGATTTTGCATATCCTTAATCGGATGTATCATTCAAATTATGCTGCTATCAAGGAATCACAGTTTGGCATACCTCTGGAACACAGGCTGACAGACATTACTTTACAAAATAACAAATGGATCAAAGAACAACCTTTTGCCAAAGTGCAACACTGCAACCTTTTCCTTTGGCAATAACTCGTAAAGCATTGAATTCCCACTGAATTCTAAATTTCTAATAAGAGACTGGTGGTTATCGAAAAAAATAAGGATCAGAAATTTAGAAAGTGTTTGCACTGTTGCATTTAACGCCATCCTGCTGCAGATAAATGGACATTTTTGTTTTGTCAATCTGAGGACGGAGAACTTCATTTCTTAGAATGAAAATGAATGCATCTTATAGTGCAGGTGTTCTTTCTTCTCGGCTCAGGTTTTCCCAAATTGTTTCAATTTATTCTGTGCATACCTTGTAAAGTCATCCTCTTTTAATATATGCCTGGTATAATCATGCCAACGATTTTTGACAAAAAGAAGTGCAGGTGTTCTGAATATTGGGAGCAATTAATTGACAAGATGCATACATTGGAAAAATCAATGTCCGAACACACTTTTCAGTTCTGGACAATGATAGAGATCTTTCTTTGCAGACAAAACTTTTTAATTCTAGGCATTGTACATTAATAATCTGTGCATAAGATTTCCATAAAAAATAATGTTAAATCATGCTTTTCATTTTTTGTGGCGAAGCGAAACACACCATCTTGAAAGCAACTAGTTCTTTGTGGGCATTCATGATTTTTGTAGCATGAGAAGAGTTAAATACTTAACTGCACATATACATGAAGTGAAACCTAAGTTGAATTTTGCATTCTTGATTCTGATATTTTACTCCATCAAGAGACTGTACATTGTTAAGTGGGTTGATACCGGTAGACAGATCGAAGCCTTCTCTTATACTAGTATATAAACAACATGCAGCTACTGCTTGAGCTTCTTCTGGAGAAGAGAAAACCTGTTCATGCTGAGGAACACATGAAGCCTTCTTTCAAAGCCATGAAACTGAACAAGTCATCAAATTCAGGCTACCTCCCAAGCTTAATCCTGGAGCAAAGCTTCAAGGGTTGCACAAAAGAGCAGACACTAGTATTGCCATGTCGAATTATGATTTTGTGAAAGGAAAAACACAAGTTCCTAAGATGGATATCAGGTAGACCGCCAAATTCATGCGTGAGTAGATATGTATTCCTGTTCTTTTCTTGAATGCTAAAAGTAGGACGGATAACAGTGGCATATTGTTCTGTAGAAAAAGTGAAGAAAAGATGGATATCAGGTAGACCGCCAAATCTTGATCTGGCTGTGTTTGCTGGACTGTCAACATACTTAATGTTGCAATGTCGAATTGCTTACCTAGAACAAACTTTCTTTGGTCATCCTCTGATCTCATATATCAGTAATTGGACTGAAATAAGTTGCATTTGAAAAATTTAATATACTTTTAATTAGTAAAGATTTAATGTCATGACAGAAGCCAAGTCCCTTATATGAGTTCCTTTGTCAGACGATGGAATGACATCTATAGTTCCTCTCCTCCCGCACCCTTTCTCTGTATCTGGTATGTTGCTTGAACTTTACTCTTAACAAGCACCAAAGAGGTAAAGCAGAAGGGTTGGAATACTAAGAAAAATCAGAAGGATAATGCAAACATGTACTGCATATTTTATTTTTGGTTGTACTGCATATTTAAACAAGTGCATTTTGCAATAAGATTTTTTTTTTGAACCGGAAATACAGCAGGGGAGGCCACCACCATAGAATTTATTAAAACCAAAATGAACCACTGTACAAAAGGGAAAAAAAACTGTACAACAAAGAGAGGAAGAAGAGAAGAGGCCCGAGCAGGGCCAACGTGTAAACTAGCCAAAGAGGTCTAAGAGGAGAAGAAACACTGGTCGCTCAAAAATACAAATTCTATGGGCTTGGAGCCTGGCTTCATTTAAGAAATCTTGCCTCCAATGCATGTGTCTCAATAAGAAAATATAATAAACGGTTAGATAGATTATTGAAGGATTGACTATGCAACTGTCCCTCAAATTGTGAATTGCGCATTTTTCGTCATAGCAGTCAGAACTAAGAATATGCGGAAAATAAGGCATAAAAGGTTTTAAAAAATCATCAAATAATATGAAGGACCGAAATGGCGGCCAAGGGTGTGAATGAGAGCCAATAAAAATTCTTTGTGAGAACTTGGACTATATCCCAATTTCAAGTAAACTCACTTTTTCTCTAGCTGTCGAGGTCACACGAGCCAACTTGTGACATGATGAATTGATGACCCTCAAAACTATAAGGACTTACTCAAACGATAATGATACGATGGAGGCGTCCGTCCGGCCGGCTAGACACCACGCTCCCGCACTTTGCCTGATCCAACGCCGCTCGTCAGTCCACTTCTTAAAAAAAAAGGACACAACTGCTCCCTTCTCCGGCGCGAGGCCCACTCCACGCTCATTGCCGCACGGTGTGGCCGCCCGCCCCACTTTGCCGCGCCGCTGCTGACATCCCCCGCGGCGCCCCCATCCCTGCCTCTGTCCCCTTCTGCGCATGCCGTGCTCCGCCCTCCGCCGCGCCACCATCCTCGGTTGCCGGCTGGCCGGAACCGGCCGCCCCCTCGCTTTGTGCTGCGTCGTATGGAAGAAGGGTGGAAAACGCATGTTGCATGCCTATGTTTCACGTGTTTTTTCATAGATATGTTGCAAGTGTTTCATGTGAATGTTGCAAAAGTAGATTGGGATGTTTCAGACGCATGTTGCAAGTGTTTCTTCAAAATGTTTCATCTGTTTTTTAGACGTATGTTTGCAAGCGTTTTTTTATTTGAATGTTGCATATGTTTCACACATGTTGCAAGAGTATGTTCCAATTATTTCGGCTGTTTTAGTCTTATGTTGCAATAAGTGTTTTCGTGTTACAAGTTGCAAGTGTTTTATCTGGATGTTGCATATGTTTCACACATATGTTTCAAGTGTATGTTCCAAATGTTTCATCTGCTTCATATGTATGTTGCATTCAAAGGTGTGTTCAGAGTCATGGGACATGGCTCGAGCACCGAGAGATGAGGCGCGGCGAGCTCGGTGCCCACGGATGGTCTGTGCTGGGGCCAGCGGTCGGGGCGCGTGGCATGCCTTGGTCCTGCGGACGAGGACATGCTCGTCCTCATCCCCCAGCTCCCGGATCCCACCTGCACGGAGAGAGGGGAGCGGTATCGTTGGGAAGGAGCCACGGGCGCAGCGACAAGGTCGGGGTGCGCGTGCGGGCTGTTGAGAGGTGAACGGGGGCGGTCTGCGCGGTTGTCCAGATGTCCGGGCCCTAGCCATGCCCTTACTCAAAACAATGTGGAAGCAGAAAGAATGAAGTCCTAGGCTAAAAGCAGTCCCAAGAAATTTAATGCAACTACTTCTGTGTACTGTTCTAACCAGACCCAAAAAAATGAACAGCCTTAAAAAAATTACGCAGCACCAAAAACAAACTATCCGAGCTAAACTGAGACAAGTTAAAACGAACTGACTGAAATGAGTTTGCAGGAACTGAATAACTACTGAACCTAGTGCAGCAAGCTACAGGTCTATAGATTTAAAGAGCAAGCAATGATTTCATGAATGATTGACTAGTGTAGCTTGATAGTGAGACTCATTGCTTGCTGCACTAGGTTGGTTAGGGTCACCTGTTTACCTGTTGGTCAAGATGCAGCTGCTATCTTATACACTTACTGCAGACAGAAATACAGAGCAAAGCAGAGGAGAAATTTTCAGAGAAACACAGCTGAAGACTGAACTGAATTTCAGATTTTTCTAAGCCTGACCAAACTGCAAGAATCAGAACAATTTGCTGTTCCTCTACTGAACTGGATGATTCAGCTATGCTGCTCCTGAGAAATCCCAAAGAATACAAACTCAGAGACCAGGAGCAGCAACTGCTGAAGGCCACCGGAGAGAAAACGAAAAGCAACGAAAGAAAAACAGTACGGCCTGTAGCACGAACTGCAGCCTAAGCTCCACTGAGAAAACTCCGAAATTTCTCAAAACAAATCCAAACGAACTAAAATATAACCAAGGCCTTGCCTCATCATGAGCAACACTTCCCAGCAGAAATCCCTCAAAAAGATCGAGAATTTAACTGTTAATTTCAGATCAACCGGGAAACCGTAAAGAAGGGAAATTTTGGGGGAAAAAAATCATTAAATCGAGGTCTCGTGGAGGAATTCAACAAATGGATGAGTGGGCTACCCCCTCACTTATCCTAGCACCGGTTTCTCCCAAAAAAGACCCCAAAACGCAGCCAAAAACAGAAGAACGAAAACCCCTAGAAAAATAGTACGAAATTCCAGAAAAAGAAAAAGTGCAAGAACAGTCAGGAGAGAAATTTGACTCAGATTCAAAGCAACGTGTAACACCCAAAAATTTGCATTCTTTCAAAATAGTTAAATTTGCTTTATTTGTGCAATTATGTGAGCATTCAAATGTAGGAAATAATATTTTTGGTGAAATTAAAATCAATAATAAGGAATAGATACAAGTTGATGCATACATGTTGCTGCACATTTGTTTTTGTAATAATTACTTTTGACTAAAATTTGAATTGAATTCAAATTCAACTTGAAAATGAGTTTGGAAAATTTATTTGGAAAAAAAAGGAATTTCTTTCTTTTCTCTCTCCCTTCCTCACTTTCGGCCCGTTGGCCTTTTCCTCCGCACCAGCCCAGCCTCGCGCGGCCTGCATCACCGGCCCGCTCGCCTTCCCCCTTCCCCGTTTTCTTCGTGGGCCGGCCCAGCTCGGCTGGTAACCGCCGCTGCCGCGCCCCTTCCCCGCGCCTCAGCCGCTGCCTGCTCGGGCCCACGCGTCAGCGCTGCCCCCAACCTCCCACGCGTCCCGCGTCCGCGCCCGGTCAAGGCGAAACCGCCGCTTCGTGCCCATGCCTCGCATCGTCGTGGGAGCGTCTCCCCGCGCCCGGCCTCTACAAAAGGGAGCCGAGACCCTCTGCTGCACTCCCTGCTGCCTCCCCACTCCAGTTTCGCACTCGCCAAGCGCAGCGGAAGCCGCAACCGCCGCTCCGAGAACGCCGAGATCCGTCGAGCTCGGAAAACTCCATCCCCGAGCCGCCTTCGTCTGCGTTTGTCACCGCGGTGAGCTTCGTCACCTTCCCCTCCTTCTCCCCATGCTTTTACTTTCGCAAATCTTGGTTTCTAGAGCCCTAGCCGCATGAGCCTGAGAGCTCCGCATCACCGGCCATGGCGACCGCCGCCTCGGCCCTCTCCTTCGGCCGCCTTCTTGGCCTGGCCGAGGTCGCATGAACCCCCGCTATCCCCTAGTGCTCTCAGATGCGCAAACCGTGGCCCATAGGCCGAGTTCCCTGCTCGCCGGCATGTTCCTTGCTGCCGGCCATGGCTGAGCCGCCGCGCTACCACTGTTCTGGCCGCTGCCTTCTCTCTCTCCCTCTCATTTCTAATCTGAGCCGATCGTTCTCGATCCAACGGCATAGATCATCCCGTACCCCTTCGCGTGGTAGTTTTGCTAAGGAGTCCCTGAGCTTTTCTAAATCCTAACCCGCAGTCCAAAACACATTTCTTGAGTACGCTTTCTCCTTTTGAAAACGTAAAATATACTGTTTTAGTCCAAAATACGCTTTCAGTATTTACAGAAATGTCATTGTACTGTTTTGCTTATAAAATCATCGTTATAGCTCCGAATCGACCCGTTCAAATTGTGTTAGTTTCGTAATTTCATAATCTACGTGTCAGTACCACTGTTAATCATGTTTGCAACTTTTAAATTTTATGGTTAGGTTTAATTAAATAAATTGCTATAGGAAACCCCGTTTAATTCATAACTTTCGCGTTTTAGCTCCGATTTTCGTGAACTTCGTGTTGACGTGATCGTAGCGAGACGTAGATTCTTTTTATAAACATTTTATCTTGTTTTCTATAATGCTGGTGTACTGTTCTAACTATAGGATTGTTTGCTTTGCATGAATGCCTTTGGAATGTTGTATGTTGCCGTGTTGGTCGCGTTTAGACGGTGAGGAGAACGTTGGTGATCAAGAGTTCTTTGACGACCAGCAGGACCAGCAGGAGTTTGCTAACCAAGACAAGTATAGCATGGGATCTACCTTGATGCCTATTCACCTTTATTAATTACTCATTTGCATGTGTCTAATTTTGATACCCGTAAGGACATCCTAGTGATTGATTATCCTGTTCCTTGTCTTCTATAGGTTATATGCATATAAGTAGTTTGCTAGTGCTCAACATAACTGTATATGATCTACATATTGAACAATAATTCTATGGAAAGAAAAGGTAAAAGTTGCTTTTAAACAACTAGATTATAGGGCGAAGGAGCAAATGACTTTCGATCATGATGCTCTCGGCCCTCCATAAGGACTTATCTGTCGGCAAAAGCTGGGACTGACAGTGCAACCGTGAGGGTCATATGGCTCTGACTTTAGCTCAGTAATAGGACCTTTTCTAGCTTGATAGAGGTTACCTTTATGGCGCAAAAGGGGCTTGCCACGTTGGGTATAGGACTACCTCTGTTCCTATGTGTATAGCCGCGATGGATATGTGCCATAGGAAAGGGGGTTCCTACATTTGCCTGCCAAGGAAACCTAGCGGCCCTAACTTGTTAGAGAAACCTATGAAATGGCTTTATAGTGTACCTTGTCCGCTCACCTTGGCAGTGATATGGGAGTAATTAACCCAGACATATGGGAATCACGACTCGTGGTGAAAGTGCACAACCTCTGCAGAGAGTTACAAACTGTTATAACAGCCGTGCTCACGGTCACGAGCGGTCCGGAAAACTCACAGAATAATTAGTTACTTATTGTTGTTCATTTATGATGGTATACGATGATAATATGATCCAAATGATGTTGATATCTGATTATGTGGGTTTAAATGAGAGCTTAAGCATAACTTGATAATACTTGATAATAAAATCTTGACTTACTAAAAGTGCTAACTACAGTAAACCAGTGTCAACCTTTTTGAGCTTCATAACCCCATGTTAACTTGTTAAGTACAGGAAGTGCTTACGCTTGTTTACTTTCTATATTTGGATAAAAATCCCGGATGGGTAACAGATGACAACGTGTATGAGGAGTTTCCTGAGGACTATTAGGCTTGTGGTCAACCAGTTGACCGTCCCTGTGTTGGAGCTTCCACGAGAGAGTTATCTTTTTATTTTCCGTTGTGTTGTATAAGTATATGTTATGTTATTAATCGTGATGTAAGATACACTGTGATGATACTTTTTATAATTTGTCAGCTTATGTGTGTGACTGATCCCTAGGCACACATAAGTTTAGTGCATTCAATTTTATCTTTAAAATTGGGTGTGACACAATGACAACATGAATTGCATCACAAATTCATCTACATGAACATGGCTAGCCACCTCCCTTCATCCACCGACTGGGCGCGTTTGGTGGGGCTCCGCCCGGCTCCCGCCTGGCACTGTAGCGCCACTGTGGCGGAGCCCCCGAAAGTGGCAGCTCCTCCTGGTCTCCCGTTGGTTTGGGAAGGAGCCGGAGTCGGTATTTTGGTTGCTACAGCGATGTACAGGAGAGCACAGTGCACACGCATGCAGAGCCGGAGCTGCTCGGAGCGCAACCAAACGCATCCTAGAAAGGTGAAGAAATTAGAGCCCGCCCACTAAAAGGCGAAGAAATTAGAGCAAGAGGTGCTCAACTCTCTCTACTCCTGTCTCTCTTCTCCTCTTTAAGCATTTGGCTAATTGTATAGAAATAAAAGTAGGGTTGCAAGGATACTACTGACACCAGCCACATCTAATATTCATAGTGTCATGGCTGATTACTAAATTACCCCTAGTAACTAATACTTGATACACATCCCTGAGGGGCAAAACTATTCAAATCTTTTCTCGCATCCGCAACTTTATTTCGTCTCAATGCAAGCCTCTTTGATGCCGCCACTGATCCGCCGATCCACCATAGTCCGGTTTTAAGGCCCAAAGCGGCAAACCCGCCGCCCCCGGTTTCGAGGCCAAAACTACCATACCAACTGGAGTCACATAGCTCATCCTCGACCGGCGGATCACCAAGTGCTTGCATGCCCACCTCGACTTAGTCCAATCCCCTTCTTAACTTCAGTCAACACCGTGTTCATCACCATCCTTCATTTACTTGTTGATGTGCCCAAGTGCTAGCTGTCATGGTATATCTATCGGCCTTGGTCCTCGGTCCAAGCCTTCACGTCCACCCTTTATTGCTCCTGGTCTATCACGCACAGACTCCTACTTGACCTTCTCCATTACCATCGATCATCTCGTGCTCAACCCGTGCACATCCACAAGCCATGAGATATGTCGCACATACAAACTCATGCCTCTGTTAGTCCCACACACATTTCACCAACACTCTCATTATCTCCTTGAGAATAACTCATACATGTGTACATATCAACTATGTGTTCGCATAATATTTTGGGATAAGGAAGACTGTGTACATTAAACTTGAAGAGGAAATGATTTAACTTGAAAATACAAGAAAACTATAAAAAGGTCGGAACAGTCAGTCGAGCAATTGTCTTGTGTATTTCATAAATGAAATTTCTGGGCTTTGGAGGGGAAGGAATGAAGTCACATTTCATCTTGAAATATTTTTATGGGCATAATACATAGGGTCAGTTTAGTTCCTCTAACAAGGAAAAACCTTGCTAGCATAGAAAACAAGTAAGCTTGCTAGAGATCCAACCACTCAACCCCAGCGGCGGATCTGCCAGGGGGGCTGGGGGGGCCCTCAGCCCCTCCTAAATTTGTTTGCCATTGGAGGATGGAAATGAGGAGTTTGAGCGTTGAGCTGAGGTTGAAGACGATGCTGGAGCGTTGAGCTGAGCTTGATGTCTTTGTCCCGTGTGAACTTAAGCCCCCCTAGATTTTCATCCTAGATCCGCCACTGCTCAACCCCATCTGATTTCTTTACCTGCCAAGCTAGGTGAGGCATGGTTTGCTCAAAGATCCAAATATGCCTAGTATAGTAGTATGCCCTATCTCAACTTTCCTTTTAATTAGAGTACATTTCACCAATACGCATTGTATTATAGAAAATGAAATTTAAATACCACTTCCAGTTCAACAAAAAACAAGTAAGGCACATTGAACAGATGAAGGACAACAAATTCTGCTGTTATTAAGGAATCAAAATTTGGCATATCTGCAACATATACATCAATGAGTTAAATGCATTATTGGTCCATTAACTTTTGCCCATGTTTCACTTAGGTCCATCAATTATAAAAGTGGTTTTTCGAGTCAATAAACTTTTTAAGTGATGCACCTCTAGTCCATACCCCTTCGTTTCTATTTTTAATCTGATGTGGCTGTCCAACTGGCGCTGACGGGTCTGACGTGGTTGTCCACCGTGCTCGCCTACATCCTCATGGAGCTCGGTCTCCTCGGCATGCCGTTCCGCGAGACGGCCATGGCCGCGGCCGCGGTGAAAGACGTCCTCATGTGGGCGCTCCTCGCCCTCGTGCTTGCTGTCTCCGGCGGCAATGACGGCGGCGGGCCCAAGGGCACACCACTCACACCGGCCGGCCATGACCGTATAGAGCCCACGCCCATGGTGCCGTCGCACAACCACATGCCTCTCCAGCCCTCTGTTGCGGCCACTGCCGCGCGCAGACCCGGTCAATCGCCCTCCTCAGTCCTTGATAGAGGCGGCCATAAATCAGATCGTCCTCCTCAGTCCTCGACGCCGTTGGCAAGCGTACGGCGAAGCCCACGACCACTAGCGAGCTAGCTGGGATGGTGCCACGAGCACTGGTTTCGCCCTAGGCATGACGTGGGCAAAGGAGAAAGTTTCAATGCCGGACGTCCTCGCCGCAGTCACCCATAGGCTCTGCTCCTACGCCGCACGTGCTGACCAGCTCTGTTGCCCGGTCGTGCTCGGGTCCACGAGTACTAGAACGACGGCGGTGGCGATCCCACACGTGATCGCTGCGCTCGCCCATAGGCTCTGCTCATGATGAGCTCGCTACGCCAGCTCATGGTGCGCCTGGCGCGCTGCTTGGATCCCGAGCACGCCGGCGCGCTGGCCTCCCCCGGCGCCGTCGTGGGCAGTGCTCTGCTCGCAGGCACGGTGACTGCTCCGACCGCGCGTGCCCTTGCCTCCGCGCTCGCCAGACTCCGCCCTCACGAGCTGCGGCACCCCGACGGCATGAGCGCTACGAAGGCGGCCTCCCGACGCGACCATGGCCGTCTCGCCTAACGACATGCCGAGGAGGCTGAGCTCCTTGAGGATGCAGGCAAGCATGGGCAGCGCTGTCGCCGAGAGCGCAGCGCCGACGAACACGCAGAGCGGGAGGAAGGCCACGAGGGGAAGGGCACGCGTGCACCTTCCACCTGATTTCCCTCCCGTCACGTGAGCTACAGCTCCCTCCAAAGACAGGTCAACGCCACTTGGACAGCCACATCAAATTAAAAATAGAAACAAAGGGATATGAACTAGAGGTGCATCACTTAAAAAGTTTATAAACCCAAAAAACCACTTTTATAGTCGATGGACTTAAGTGAAATATAGGCAAAAGTTAATGGAGCAACGATGCATTTAACTCTACATCAATTTACAGAATCACAAATGGAGCAAATTACAACCTTTTCCTTTATCTATAGCTCTGCCTATTGACTGAAATGAGGATCAGATATATAATGTCACAACACCACCTAAAGTAAAAAAGTTTACATGTATACAACTATGAGCATGTATGTGCATGGTTTGACAGAAGTTTCAGAAGAACAAGAGGCAGTAGAAGAATACCAGGGGTGCCATTTATACATAGCCATATCATCAAACTTCAATGCTCACACTGCATATGCACGACCCTGAAGGCTTGAGCTTAGTTGTCTGCCACTCACATCCTGTGGGTGCTGCAGGATCATACGCCAGTGTTTGGTACCCAGGTTCTTCCTCCAGTGAGAATAGAAGAACCTTCATGCCAAGCACCCCAAGGGAAAACTTAGTGCTGGAACTGCCAGTAAGGGGCACAGGGATCTTCTGCCAAGAGTTGTCTGCCGGGTTAAATGTTGCAAGTGATCGCTGGTTCTTCCACTCGATGCAGAACAGACTCTTGCCAAGGACAGCATGAGATGTGACCATCACACAGCCTCCCTTGAGCTCCTCCCAGGTTTGGAGATCAGGTTCATACACGTCGACAGAGCGTGTATTGCCAATAGTGAAGCTAGAACGCCCACCCATGATGTACAGCTTGTCATTGAACCCACAACCAAAGCAGCCCCACCTCGGCCTGCGAAGGCTCTCGATCAGTGTCCATTTGTTCTGCTGTAGATTGTATGCTTCGACGCTGCTCAGGCTATCGCCAGCGAGGCCAAATCCACCAGCTACATATATCACACCCTTGACCTCTGCGCAGGCAAAGTCGCGTCGTGCAACATTCATCTTGGCAAATGCAGTCCACCTGGAGTTTGTGCAGCAATTTTAGTACTCGATTAAAAAGAGAATAACAATATCCTTTGGTAAAAGTAAAAAAAAATTCAAACCTGTTCAGACAGGCATGATAGCAGTAAACCTCATCAGAAACAAATTCTTTCCCATGGTCAGCAGCATAGCCAGCCATGACAAAAAGCTTTCCATCAAGAACCACCACACCAAACCCAGCTTTGTTTGGCCCAGGCATAGGTGGAAGTCTTCTCTTCTTCTGATCCAGGCTCCCGAACACCTCCCAACAGCTTCCATTTCTGCCTGCTTCAGTGGTCAGGACATAAATCCACTCTTCAACCTTCCCAACCTCCTTCCGGACGGCGATGAATTCTCTGCTCCCAATGAATGCCATCCACCTCTTTGACACAGCACCCATGCCAGGGAAATATCTCCGAGGAACAAGAGCAAGGCAAATCTTTGCCACATCTTCTGGCAGACCAGGTATCAGCGCGCTGGATGAATAATCATTCTGCATTTGGATCATCGTCTTGGAGGGAACATTTTGCCCAGCTGGGAACATGAGCTGCACTCTAACACCGAGGCACGTCTGTGATTGAACAGGACCTTCTCTTGATCCAACAAGGGCAAGCATTGCCAATATAGCACCAAGTGCCTACCAATGCTTGCCTCCTTGTTAACAAGGGATAAATGATTTCTGTGTTTGCCGATTTAGCTTATTTGTTATATGTGGTGATGCTGCAAACATAGAGTTCATGATATCCATCACCAATGGGAACTATTGGATTGAATGCTACTGAAATAAGGTTCAATTTATATTTATCAGTCTCTTTTATATTTTCCATATTAAATGCTATCCAATCGTGAAAGGCCTTGGAATGTTTTGTCCTGGTTGAATAGACAGCCTTAGAGCATCTCCAGCAGGTTACCTAAACAGGCTACCTATCTTACATTTAGGTAGTGGAGGCCAAAAACTGCACTTGAGTAGGCTACCTAAATTTGTTGGCCCAACAAATTCCCGCTCCCACTACCTATATCTGTTGGCCCAACAAATCTGCTTACCTATTTTTCTTCGGCTGTTTTCCTCTCTCCCACAACGTGTCTCTCTCTCCTGCAACGCGTCTCGCCCCGACGCCGGTGGCGCGCCTCCTGCCCGTCGGTGGCGTCCCTCCACCGTGGGCCTCCTTCGCCGGCGGCACCCTTCCCTGACGCCTGTGGAGCCCCTCCCGACGCCGGCGGAGCTCCTCCCCACCAGTGGCGCCCCTCCCCACGAGCCTCCCTCGCCGCGGAGCCCCTCCCCGACGCCGGCCCTCCTCTGTCTCGTGGCTGGCCTTCCTTCCATGCGGAACTCTCGGCGGTTCCCCTGTGCCGCGGCCCTGGCGATTCTCCAGTGCGGCTTCCTGGCAGGGCACGGCTCCCCGGCGGTGCTCCGGCAACTCCCCTCCCCGGACCGCCAACTCCCCTCCCGCCGGCAAGCTGTTGATGGCCGAGTTCATCGATGGCGACAAGGAGGAGGATGACACATGGGTCCCACATGTCATGGACTGCTGGAATGAATTTAGGAGCCATGTTTTAGGTAGTACTGTTGGAGTTAGGAGCAAAATATCGATAGTATGAAAATAGGTGGCTAACCAAATAGAGAAATAGGTAGTGTGTTTACTGGAGATGCTCTTAGTCTCCTTATTTATGATGTTGGAGCAGCTCCCGGCCCCAAACATAGCCCCAATATCTACAGAAAGCATAGTACTATAGTATTACATTAATACCAGGTAGAAACGGCAACACCAGTGTATAATGAGTATATATGCATACCAATGGGCATGGCCTATATGCCTGAGACAGACAGTTAGCCACCGCTCGCTTCCATTTCACCAGCGCTAGTTGCCTACAACAGAACAGAAAACTTCTAAGCCTTCCAATTAAGTGATTACTAACTTATAAATCATTGGATTAGGAATAATCAAAAAGAAGATCATGAAATGGTTTCTTCCAGAAAGTGAAGGACATAATAGTGGTGGACTGGTGGTGCAAACATAGCTAGTCTGACAAAAACACACACACAACTCTCTCAACAATGTTGGAAGAATACGTGAAACTGAAACTTTGTCCCACTTTCAGTTTATGGTAGACCTTAATTCTCAAAAAGCATTGAACTTAGAGCTCAATGCCTTCAATAAGATCATTTTTCAAGTAGTAACTATAGAGGGTATGGCATACTGTGCTTTACGTTTAATGTCACAAAAAAACTAAGCTACTCCCTCCTTTCCAAACCGTAAGTCGTTCCGTCTTTTGAAGATACGTTGTTTTTACTCTGTATCTAAACATAAAATATATCTAGGTGTGTAGCAAAAGGAACGTACTTCGAAAAATCAGAAGGACTTACAATTTAGAATTGCCGCACCTAGAAAAAACAGGAACAACTTACAGTTGGGAACGAACGGATAACATGTCAATGTATAAGATATCTAAAACAAAATTTTCATTGTATTTATGTCATAAATAAAACTAGAAGTTATTAAAAAACGTGAATTGCAGAGTTGAAACTTGGAAGTAGTGATTTCGTACTATTAGATTATAAACTAACAGTGTGACAAAAAAAGTTGATTCTGTTTTCGTATACGCTTTTTAATTGGTATCCCATACGAAGCAGCCAATCAATGGGAAGTTCACAGCAGAAACTGATTTCCTCACTACTGCTGCCAACCGAATAGGCTCAACGTTTTCCGAAAACAAGAAAAATGAAAATTGCTTCGGAAACAAGGCCTGGAATCAAACAGCCAATATTGTACTCCCATATTATATATAACAGAAAAGCGCCCAAGAGCAGGGCGAAGGAAGGAGAAAGCAGGGGTTACCTGGAATCGGGAGTTTTTCCTTGGAGGGAGCTCCAAGTTTGGAGGGCAATATGATTATGCGAGCGATGACAATTGGCGATGGCGGAATTATTTTGAGAGGAGACAGGAGAGGCGAAGCGGTGAGAGTGCGCAGCGCTCGTGGCGCGCTGCTCTTTATATTGTGGAAATTGCAAATCCTTTTCCGCTGCTCCCGGTGTCCTCGGACGTCGATCTGTGGCTTTTCTCTTGCCCCCTTGAGGATCTTTTTATTGTTATTGGGTCCAGCCAGAGATGCTCACTGACAAAGTAGAAACATCCCAAGGAAAATAAAATATAGACGGCAGACCAAGATACCTGGCCATTCAATTTATACATACATACATCAATTAAAAAAGATGACACGCAAGAAATGCTCACGTACGAGAATACGAGATGTCACCCTTCCCGGAAGGATCCTTTTACGAAACGAAACCAAACGTCGGCCAAATGCGAAGGTCAACTTTGCGCTAATAATCGCCCTTTCACCTCCGTAGGCGAGCTTATCCCAACGGGCGAGTACAGCCGTGGTAGTACGGCAAGGGTAACCTGATAAGTTATGGCACCTCATCCTCATCAATGGATTGATATGCAAGTTGCATATATATATGTTGACCTTGATGCGCTTTCCTCGTCAAAACTTCTCTGAAGAACAGCCACCTTGCAACTGATGCACTATCAGCTTTGACTTCTTGACCCACCACCTCCCTGTCCAAAAGGCTTAAGATGTTTTTTTTCCTCCTTGATCCAATATGAGGATTAGTAATTTCCGAATTTTGAGAGCAACAGATGAGAATAATTCACGTTCAGATGAGGTTTGCTTTGGGAGTGTCCATATATATATATATATATATATATATATATATAATGAGAGTTGTTCGATTTGGCCAATGCAAAGCATATTCATTTCCTGGGGAATTCATGCGCAACAGTCACAATATTTCCTTCCTTTTTCGCAGACACACCCGCCTAGCCTAGCTAGTCAGCAAGAACCAAGATTTGCGTGACAGGTCGATAGGACAGAGAGGTATATCATCAGGCTAATTAATTCCTAGACAACCGACGCGTAAACTTCGGCCAAAAAATATTTGACTTCTGATAAGTGGACTTTTTGTTGATAATCTTATCCAAAGGGAGGGATGGACGACATGGCGAAAGCATGGTTGCTGTGTCTGACCATTTCTCGATGGTTTCACTTTGTTACGCTAGATCACTTGACGTAGGATCTACCTGACTTTTATGTCGGCTGGCATCTAAGTATGTTCACACTCGAATCTTGTGCCTCTAGCGATGAGCGTAATACGTGAGACATGTCGCCGGAGGAAAGTCGTTGGGAGCGCGATACGCAAGACACGCCAATTAAGTTTCTTGAACACGAAATACCATACGCCCGGGAGAGACCGAGTTAGGGCGTGTCGCAGCTGTGGGTTGCCCTAGCCGGCCTAACCGCAGAACGACGAGAAGAAGTAGATGGAAAAGATGGTAAAAGAGAGATTTTGAATTTTGTGTCGAATGTGTGTGTTGGGCAACTCAATGAGCCGTGGCCCTTATACTTATAAGCGGGTGGCCTTAACTCTTAAGGAGTCAAACCCCCTTTCAAATTGCGTTAAAGCGCAATTAAGATCCAATGTGGTCCGACAGCAGCGACCTGGCCAGTGCCAAAACTGGTCTGACTGGTTTTCCTGTGGTTCCAGCGTAGAAAATCTTCTGTAACTAATTCATCCGGACTCGAAACGATGTGATCCATATATATTTTTATCAGCTAACAGAGGAATGCAATGGTGCAATCCATTCTTGCATTTGAGAAAGTTGGGAAAACCAACCTGACTAGTTTTGGGAACTGGCCAGGCCGGTTTCAGCTGGGTCAGCCTCCCGAAAAGTTGTTTTCTTTGTCCGGGCTCCAAATGAGATGATCTAAATATGCTTTCTGACCGTCTTAACGACAGAAACATGATGACGGAGTCTATTATGCACTTTTGACAATTTTGGATGTCGACATGCCCTCATATTTTAGTAAAGCTTGCGTATTAAAAACATCTTGATTTGGCTTAAAACTCAATTTCTGCTTTGAGGTGACAACTTCTGCTTTATTTCTGCCTTCACCGATATCTTCTGTTTGCTATTATGAACTTTTCAAAGTAATATCCTTAGCTTCTTTCATCAAATTCTTGCACATGCACAAAGCGATCAACTACCACCATCCATGGTAAATTTTGACATTGCTCCCAAAACTGAGTTGGCATAATCAATTTTCAGTCCTTGTGCCGCCCCTGAATAAAATGTAACTACTAAATTCGGTCCCTCAACACGTCTGAATTAGCATATTGTTTAAATAAATTAATTGGATGTCATCCCAAAAAGACCATAGCTTGACAACATGATGCATTAAAGTGGCAAGCTTCAAGCAAATATCAACATCCTGAATTCAAGCATCTCAATAGCAAGCATTCAACAGAAAATCAATACAAATCACCATTGGCCATAATATAGTTGGTTGCCTATTGACGAATACTTTTATCACCTTTAGCACTTGGATTACTTAAACAATCCATAATGGGATCTCTCCCGTCATCCAAATCGGCACAAAGTTCATTGGAGTAACAATTGAGCCGATTTGGGCATTCCCTAGGAAAACCGGCCTAGCCGGCCCCAGGAACTGGCTTGGCCGATTCTACTGCATCTGTGCCTGCAAAAAAGAAGCAAAAAATCGGCAGGGCCGGTTTTGGCAGACCAAAACCAATTCGATCCTCCTGCATCGGCTTTCTTTGATATAAAATTTGCGTCCGCCAATGTTGAAGCCAGATACTTATTGAGCTAACATGTTAGCCTTATTATTTTCATGCCTTGGAATATGCCGAATTCAAATTTTGGTAAAAGAAATGGTGATATCAAAGCACATATCAAGATACATGCTGAGTGATCCCTCTAAACATTGAATCTCACCAGCTACTTGTTGTAGCATCAGCAAGGAATATATCACCAAAGGCTTCAACATGTCTAACCTCCATGGATTGCACTATTTCTTGTGGCAGAACCATCTAATCTAATACCTCTCAGGAGTACTTGTCTTCCATTAGACACTAAGTACTTGTCTTCCATTAGACACTAAGTACTCAAGGGGAAACACTAAATTACGCAGTTCCGTCGAGCACATCTCAAGGGAGAACCCAAAAATCCATATTTTTCTATCAGGATCACAAATGAGAGAATAAAGCTTACAACATTCTTAAGTCATTTTTACATCACTTTCCATGCAACATTAGAGTATAATATTTATTAATTATAATAGCGGAATATACCCATGTTATCAGCGTTTCAGTGGAAATAAACTCATTTAATGACAAGTTAAACATTAACATGATGATCCGTTATATCCATCATAACAAGTTATAAGTTTTTCCATTGTAAAACATTTTGGGTGAAAGTTTTAAATAAATTCTATGTCCACAACGTTAAGGACATCCTCGTTGTGCCCACCAGGAGGTTTTCACACACAAGTGTTAGCTCCTCATGTTCCTGTCACCTGCAACAGGGTAGAACAAACCCTAAGTACTCAATTGTACTCTGCAAGACTTACCTGTCAGGAGAAAAGAAAAGACTCTAAGAGTATGCAAGGCTGTCTGGCTTGTGGGTTATTGCAGCTGCGGAAGCATTACTAAACGTGCGTTCTTATATTCAATTTTTATTAGCAGTCAGCATTAGTTCATTAACTAACCATTCTACGTGAGCACCTGTGCTACTTTCAAGCATGTGGTAAGCAATCAGAATCATTTTATCATCTTTCATCTTCTAGTTCTTACTACGGTGCTAGACTATAGACAAGTCGTACCAGATTGCCCGGCGATTTGCAAATCAATGTGCCCAGCTGGGTACCCCGAAACACACGCCACGCTTGTACCCCAGGCACAAGTAGGACTAACCCACCACTCTCCTGTCAAGGGGTCCAGGTCCCCGTCCAAACTTGGACTCTAAGCCCCCACACCTGAGTCCCGGACTCAGTGTGGTGCTTAGACCTCCACCATCCCTGCCTTCAATCAGTCGGTCCAGAAAGAGCCGGAACCCATAACAAGAGAGTAGCGAGCCTTCCCTTTTCCCATAAACAAGTATATGCTCAGGATAATAAGTCTGTGACCTGCCTAGAACCCAATGCAACGACCGGTCCTTAACCGACACAAGCAAAACAACTGCAACCCGAGCCTCGCTTGAATGTCAAACCAAGTCCAGATCCAAAGTACAATTTCGCCCGGTCTCCAATTATTATTCATATATATTTTCCAGGTGATAATAATATAATAGCAATAATAATATCTTTCCTATCTCTCGCGAGTGACAGGCAATCACTCGACTTCTACCGGAGTCCTGTAGCATAGCAATCTACACGATCATGTCATGCTAGTAAGACTCATAGGATAAGGATATATATATGCAAGTGGTTTTCATTCGACTCCTTAAAACTTAATGCACAAACATAATATAAAGTGCAGAAAAGTAGGGGTTATGCACTGGGGTTTGCCTGGGAAAAATATAACCAAGTTAGCTTTCCATCATGGCGACACGATCATTAAGGCACCATCTTTTCCGCTACTTTGGTCATCTCCACGATCCATCATTGTTCCTATTATGATATACGTGGATGCAACGCATAGATGTAAATAATCAACGACAACTGAAACTCTTAGAAATTCGATTACGCCTCACAAGCTAATGAGATAACTCTAACGTGCTAGTCTACGTATCCATGTTGGCAAGTAAGACTCGTTCCCGGAAAATGTTTTCGTTCTATAAACCCCCGATTATTTTTGACATTTGATTGATTAAATATATATATTTTCGTACTAGGACTCATTTAGTTACCTTAACAAACTAATTCCTATGGAGCTACAAAAATTACAGTGAGCACCTCATATTGTTAGGAATCTACTGTAAAAATTTTAGAGCCAACACTATCACCAATTTACCACAACAATTCCTATAAGTTTATATTTTGACAATATTAAGTATCTCAAATTAATTATATAGCTTCTAAGAATATTATAAAACTATGTGAACAAAATATACTAGCAGATATATCATGATTTTAGGAGTCTAACAAAATTAGTTTCATAATTTTTGGACATCTACACAAATTTATCTTGAATTTACAAATTTATCTTAGAAACTAATTTAGAAAACGCTTTAGAAAAAGAAAAGGACCGGTGGCAACCTTTCCGGCCCTGCGGCCCAGCACGGCGACGTGAGCGTGCGCAGTAGCTGGCCCAACAATGGCCCAAGGCAGGGGGAACCCGTGTGCGCGCAGCTCTTTTGCAAAAGAGGGCTCGGGCTTTCGGTTAATCAAACGGAGCAACGGAGCACTATTACTACAGACTCAGGCTTTGCATTAAAGACCCTAGAATGTGCTGCCTTTGCATCGGGGTAGTCCTCAGCGTACCCGCACGCAGTGGCGTGGCACACCGGTGGCAATGACGACAACACGGGGCAAGCTAGACCCACTGCGACAGGAATAACGAGCCGACCACCATCTACGGCCAAATCCTCAAGCATGAGTGGCGGTTAGGGACTTAGCGGCGTACTACCAGGAGCGGCAGTGGCGTGCCTATTCCGACGAACCTACGTGCTCTCGGAAGGGTAGAGGTGGCGGTGGAGCATCAGTAGTTCACCTAGGTGCACGCTCCAACAATGGTTGAAGCAGGGTAGCGCTGGGGCAGGCTGGCCACGTGCACCCGCACCGCGTTGCGGCGCCTCGAGCGTGGCACCTCACCAACGATGGGAAACCAAACCATCCTATCACGAGCACCAGCTAGAGGGGATCAACATGAGTGCAAAAACGCCACCAATTGGGCTCTTTCCCCACAGATTAGAACTTACCCCTGATCCACGGGCTGTGGCGGTTCCCATGGCCGGCGGTAGGCAAAACGCTAAATTGGCGGTCGGTAACGCTTGGTCGGGCATGGGGAAGATGGGGGCGCCTAGTTGACCTCCTATGCCTCTTACTGGTGCGAGGAATCGGACTGTGGGGACCTGAGCTAGGTGAACCACTGGGCGGCGGCACGGTGCTCTGGCCAAGGTCGTGCCGTGGAGAGGTACGCGAGTGAGCTCAAGCGGATTAAGATGGTAGCTCTGAGCGCTAGCTATGGCTCAAGCATGTGCACACAGGCGATGAAACAGGGGAGAGCTTGGCTCGCACTTGAATTGGAGCGGCTAGACCCGAGCAGATCATGCCGGCGTCGGCTAGCGGGGTGGGGCAGGGAGACGTCTCATCACCGCGGCTACCGGGGTCGGCGACCTAGACACGGCAAGCCATGGATCATGCTCGGTACGACACGATAGGTGGATCGAAGGGTGAGGTGGGCGCCACGTTGGCCGAGCCACGACCACCGCAGCCATGGCTTGCTCTGCGCGTGGCAATGGAAGCCAGCCTCGACCAGCCAACACCAGGCCATAGACGCTATGTGGCACCGCTAGGCGTGTGAACTGGCCAGCGGCAACAGCCCGGGCATGGTCTAAGCCTGGCGCCAATAGCGCCCATGCACGTGGTGACCGTGAACCCGGACCGAGGGGTGACAACAGGTGACGTGCACACATTTTAAAGCTTGGAAACCCACCTGTTAGTGCTCGGTTGAGATTAAGGCAAGAGTTCGAGCCTCTTGTAGCCCCTAAGGACTGTGTAACCAGGCTACTAGCACGGTCGAAGGGTGACCCACGAGGAAGATATAGAGATGCCAACTTGAGGTCATCACGCTTGGCGCTGGCTCAGGAGCAGAGCGCCAATAGCCTTCCTCAACGCGTTCTAGCAAAGTTCGGGCAATTTCTATGAGAGTATCGTGACACCCAACACCACTATCACCTAAGCCATGCTCAAGTACTCGCCTAGAGGCAACCAACAGTACAAGAACATGAAGTTGGTGCCTAACAATTTTTGTTAGAATTTGATTGTCAAAACGGCATTGTCTACTATCATCGTTTCCGACTTAGAGAGAATAAGAACTTAGCTAGAACTAACAACCTTTAGCGCTTTTGTCGTAATTTTTAATATGCCTAAACCTAATTAATCCCAACCACTACACATTTCACACACTAGTCCATACGTCATACTAACTCATAGAAACAAAACATCTAGGAACTACTTAACTAGTTGTTTAATACAATTCGCCAAAAATGATACTTTTAACACCACTTCAAATTTTTGCCGATTCAACGAAAAGAGCTAATTTTAATTTACAATTTGATTTTTGAGCTTCCAAGAACACTAATTAACAACCTTTGTTTCCCAAAAGTTAATGTTGCATTTCCATCTACAAAACTTGTACTTCAATTTTTATTTAAGTACTAAATACAAGTTATGTTTTATTCTTGTTTATAGAAATTGCTTTTCGTGCCAAACAATTAAAACTACTTTTCTTATTTTCTTGTTAAAATTTTCATTATCGCATTTGATTAAACTAACTCACTATACTTATAGATCTATTTCTCAGTGCTTAGCGAGCTCATAATAGTAGAGGTGTTACATTTCTAAGCCAAACAAGAGAGCTTCACATTCGCTTGAATGTTGGTGCAAATGTAGTTTAATCGGCTTGATGTCTCATACAACACCATTGTGAGAAATAATGATTCTGATAACACCTTGGCCTTCTTTGCAAGCCGATTAATTGAAATAAAGCTTCC
Source organism: Miscanthus lutarioriparius (assembly GCA_904845875.1). Lineage (NCBI taxonomy): Eukaryota > Viridiplantae > Streptophyta > Magnoliopsida > Poales > Poaceae > Miscanthus > Miscanthus lutarioriparius. The sequence continues at coordinate 50,473,379 of CAJGYO010000011.1, read as the reverse complement.
ATGGGGTAGAAATCAGGTAAATGATTTCATCCCCTAAATCAACTCCATGCTCAACAATAAAATTGACGAGGATGGTCTGGGGTTCTGCAGGTCGATCCGTGGGAATGGCAACAGAAACTATGTTCTTCATTTATTGTTGGTGTTAAGTTCTTGGGTGAAGTCATCTACCTTGTGGATGATGCTTACCATGCATGTGCAGGGGGTGTCTAGGGTGCTTTGGTAATAGGTTAGGCATGCGAAAGCTAGGTTTTGAGCTCTAAGTGCCAAGTGAAACTAGTGATTGGAGATCATCTTAATCATGAGAGAAAAAGAGATGAAATTCATGAACTTGGGCATGATAACTTAACTTTGAGATTGGGTGACCCTTAGGCCACCAAGATCAGGCTTGAGCCTTGATCTTTCTTGCTTCCAAGTGAAAGAGATGGATTTGGACCCTTTCATGATTTTCTTGCAAAAAATCATAGAAATTCCATTAGAGAGAAATTGGAGAGATGCATGAGAGGATTAAGCAAGAGATGGCATTGAGCTTACACTTGAGATGATGGGGCAACTAGAAATCTTAATCTTGCATACATGCATGGATGAAGTCTAGAGTTAGGGTTCGAGATATGATCTCAAGACAATGAGAAGAGAGTTTCTTGAGCTCACCAAAAATGGACATGGGGATGAAGATCTCCACCTTTATCTTGAGGTGGTGGTGTTGAGCACTTCCTTGACCTTCTTATTTCCTTCTTCCTCTCTATAGTTGATCCTTGTTCTTCCTTCTCTATAGTTGATCCTTGTTCTTCCTTGAAGAGATAGAGAGGGAGAATGAGGAATGAATGAGTGAGTGGGAATGAGATGGTTTAGCTGGTGTTGATGTCCATATCATGCTGACATGTGGGGCTAAGGGAGGATCGGATGATAGCTCAACTAAACTGAATATGCTGAATAAGTGATGAGGCGGACGATCCGAGAGATCATTAAATTTTGAGAAAATTGATTTTGAGAGAAGGGTTTCATGTTGGGGTTCCTGACCTTGACAAAGGGGTTGATATGTACCCTTAGAGAGTTGGGCATGGTTCCTTGGCAACTATCTTGGAGAATCTTTTCAAAGTCAACTATGTGTTGACTAGGGTTGGCCTTGTTGACCTAGGTTGATTGGGGAATTGATAAGGTTGGATGGAAAATTTGGAGTCCTTGTCCTAGTAGAGAGCAATAGGGATCCTTTAGGAAGGTGATGAGATAATTTTTTTGGCAATGAGGGCCTGTGCAAGGTCATCAAGGAACGATTTTGCAAAAGTTTTAATTGGAACAACAGTTGGGTCGTGACAACCTGGCCCTTGGGAATTAGAGTCGAAGCGTCAATGTAAGGTCTATGAGGTAGACCCTGAACATCCACATTAGGGTCAAACCAGGCTTTTTCCCCAAGCCCCCCACCAATACAAGTTGTAGACGCCACTGGTGGAGGGGTAGCAGCCGTGGTGTGTGGAACTGAGCAGAAGCTAGTCTTTGAATGATCTTAAAGTGGTTAGCATTTGTGTAGGGTAGCAATGACATCTCTTCAGTGCCATGTTTGTCAGCGAAGAGAATCTCTTATTGATGTAGTCATTCATGAAGTTCTAGACTACCTCAACATTTGCAATAAACACAATGGGTGGTAGGGAGGTGGGTGTTTGAACTGAGGAAAAGCCATGATTTTGGCTCACCATCCTTCCCTAATGCCAATCCAGGTGCTAGTGTGTGATGGCTCGCCATGGATCTCCTTTGAGTTTTATGGCAATGCTGATGGAGGACTGGAGGTGTAGTCGTGGACTTCCCATAGGTGGAAGCACAGTGCTTGATGCCATGTTGCCACTGTTTCGCTAGAACCTCAGAGACATGCACAGAATAAGAGGAGCCCTCCATGGCCCGAGTTGTAAAGTGAAGCCAGCAAGACCTGAGAATTTCGCTCAAGTCCAGAGTCCTTGAGCCAATTTGATCAGTGTTATTAGAAATTTTACTTCCATTTGTGTTACTGAAAGTGCTGAATTTCCATGTCAGCCACTACAGAAAAGAGCCACTGAACACTACCTCTAACTAGACTCACTACTACATTCAGACCTTTTGCAGCCACGTCGTAACCCCCCATCACAGCCGAATTTCGGCCTCGGCAGTAAGCTGTCGACAGTGATAGTCATAGCCCTCACCGTTGGCTCTATCACCGACTGTGGTATACACTAACATCGCCGTATTAGCTTATGATCCGTCCATGATAAGGTCCTTACTTCCGTCGTATTGGAGCACGACCCGGCTGTGTGGGCATATGTTGGTATTTGTTAACGCAAACAGATGAATCCACAAGCATACGGATACGTTGTAGTTTTCACCTAGGAGTATTGCAGGATATCGTATTTATCCTCAGGGAAGCAATGGTTAAAGAAGTTGATAAATAACCATCATATATCTACTAACTAGTATACCAACTAGACTAATGTAGGGGTAAGTGATAAAATAGGAGTTTTGTATGGTGACACACATAGGAGAACCCATGGTAAGATAAAAGAGCAGTTAAGCTAAGTTGGGAGGACAACATGGGATCACAAGGTTTCTTTATACTTCTCTATTACTGTGTGCAGACCAAAGGGATTAACTAAGCAAAGGGTAAAGCAAAGCGATCACACCACAGCACTTCGGAGCAGCAGTTCCTTTCCGATCGTAGAAAAGAATGAGAATGGGTGATCGGGAGAAGGCTGCCAAAAGCTCTACGAAAACACCAACCCGAACGTGGTGGACTACAAAGGCTTGGTCGAAGCTGTCACCTCCAGGGCTACCACAACTATCCGTGGCGTTGGGCGCAAACTCAGGTAACCTATAGTCTAGACACCACGTCTACACTATCGATTACTACCCTAGTCTCACGTAAAACCTAGAGCACTCGGTCGAGCGGAGATCCCATGCCAAAGTGTAAACCACTGTACTAACCATGCTTAGCTAAACCATTAAGGCAAGAACTAGATAACTATGAACAATATTTAAGTAATCAAAGAAGATAAGTATAAAGTACTTGAATTTTACTAAGAACCGATACAAGATTTACCGGACCTTCGTGGGCTCTTCCGGAACTTGCACATCTCTCCCTAACTTCCAACTAGGCTATACTACAATTACATCTTGAAAAATAGAGTGGAGAGACCCATTGTGGTGTGTGTTATGTGGTAAGGAGAGGTCTCTATTTAGAGTGGAAAGCTTTCCTGGGAGAGTGGAGATGCTACTGGAATATTCTTGATCCCTTCCAATTTAACGCCAAACCGACCTCATTACGTCGGTAGCCTGCCACCGCCATGTTCTGACAACCGGGCCGCGCGCTTGGGCGAACTCGCGTACGCGTTGGCCTACAAGTCGAGCAGCGATTGGCTGGGCCGGACGCCGTTTTCTCCCACGCGCTGACGTGCCTGCGTATAGAGCTCGGCCGAGTGCTGGCCTGGTCTGCGTGTTCCCTGTGCTGGTCCTGTGCGATACTGAGCGTGGAGAAGGTAGCCAATGTCCCGGTTCCCCTGGCGTGCCAGCTGCTGGGTCGGCAGATGTGTCTGGTAGCCTGCTGTGCACCTGTGTGCCTCCGCCGGCGAAGGTACTCACTCTGTCAAAGAAAAAAAACTATTATGGGATTCGGTCAAGTTTACTAAAGCTTAACCAAATTTATAAGGATTAGTATTAATGGTTATGTCTCAAACAAAATTTATTACAAAAATATGTTTTATTGTTAATCTTTTGATACTTATTTTATATTATAAATATTAATATCTTTTTGTAATTTCAGTCAAAGTTGAAATTAATTAACTTCTCGGAAAATGATAATTATATTTTTTTTGGTGACGGAAGGAGTAAGCTGCTAGGCCGAGCAAGTCTCCCTCCAGCATGCATGCTCGAATGTTGACTTCAGACTGCTGTGGGCCCTAGTGCATGCTGTTGATTGAAATGCATGTTGTGCATTTGACTGGGCCCATGGCCTTGCACTGTTCCTGCTTTTGATTTCTTGATGACATTGACTTCCAAATTATCCATGATTTAGAGAATTTCATATCTTTCTCGTCCCATCTCCAAAATATTTGAATGATATATACATTTTGGTCGTCTTGAATAGCTCTTCACAATGGTGTGATCTAAGTATTTGTTTGAGACTGTTTTGCATCATCCAATATTTAAATATATTTTCTTGTCCAATTTCCGCCGAGCCGTATATGCACTATATATTATCTTTTGACACACAATTTGAGTATATCCTGCAAAACAAGTCGGGAACACCAAAACTCGTAGAACTTGTTAGATAAAATAATATTTTACTATGACGTAGCATGAAATGTTGTCATTTTAGATTAATTTGGTGGGCAAAATATTTGAGTTAACGACCACCAACAAGCTCCCCCACACTTGTTCTTTGCTCGTCCTTGAGCAAAGGTAAATGTAACTATGAAGTATGACTTCAAAAGATATGATGCTAGCATAAAAGATATTTCATGTCGTTCTTCGTACCTAAGGATTTTGGAGTGTCTATCATATTGCCTTGAGCGGTTGAAAAGTGGAACGGCTATGACACCAAGTCACCACTATCCACCCATGAAGCTCACTTGGAGTTTTTGTAACTTTTGCAATAAAAAACATAGCTTGTACTTCTCAAATGGTACTCTGATGTCGTTCAATGGTGTATATATCCTTACCAAGAAATTGATGCTTTGCCTTTCTTTCCTACTTCTAATAAGCCTATGTGGAGCTCTAGGTAGGATAAGGGTAAGGCATACTTACATTGCATTTATTGCTAAGTCAAGTGGATCCATGGAGAAAAATGTCATACAACCAAATCAGGACGTGCATGTGTGGTTATATGGTGGATAGATGGATAAGAAAATTTTATTATGCTTCTTAAAACATATTTCTCTCTTGTTGGAACGTGGAAGAATTTTGCGAGATCATGGGCTATCTTTATTCTCATTCTTTTTTTTTCTCTCTCTTATTTTTTTCTTTTTTCTTTTCTTTTCTTTTCTTCTTCTTTTTTCTGATAGCCCCATGCCTCTTTTTACCACCAAACTTTTTGAGAGAAATATTTAGCAAGGAAGATCATGTCTTTTTCCTTTTTTCTGATAACGAGCTCTTCACAATGGTGTGCTCTAAGTATTTGTTTGAGAAGGTTTTGCAGCATCCAATATTTAAATATATTTTCTTGTCCAATTTCCACTTAGCTGTATATGCACTATATATTATCTTTTGACACACAATTTGAGTATATCCTGCAAAACAAGTCGAGAGCACCAAAACTTGTGGAACTTGTTAGATAAAATAATATTTTACTATGATCCTTTAATCGATGTCAGATTACTAAACGATTCAGCGGTGATATACTATTGACCCATGCCGCATCAGACGAATAGACGCGGTGATGGTCATCTGCTTCACCAATGGCGAGTGCAACGGCGGTGATGACAAAACAACCAATGGCTCTTTCATCCGTTGGTGACAGAATTGCATCAGGTTTACACAATTTATTTACTAATTCAGTTGGACCTTAATAACTTACTAAACACACACTATACAGATATAATCATTACACACCATTCATCATGTCCACAACGAAGAGTACTTTTTATAATAACAAGCGACGGTAACATAACAACTGTGTCAATTGATAAATTAACACAAGCGGTATGTAGATAGGAGAATAAAGCTTCTACTCCCTGTAGACTTACGTAACAAAAATAAGCTTCTACTCCCTGCAGACTTACTCCCTGCTTGCAAGGCAATGCTTCCTTCAGCTTGGTAGCTAGTGCACCATAGAACCCCTCTTCTTCTCCCTTAGCAATTGCAGGAAAAATTGTTTAAAAGCACTCAGACTCCACAACCTGCATAAAACAGCAGCATTAATAATATTCAACATACAATTGCTTTAGGTACCAAGCCAAAATTGGACTGTATATAGAATCAAAACAACTCCCTACCTGAAGAAAGACATGTCATATTAAGAAAATATAGCATATGCAACTTTATGGCTTTCCTACTAACTCCATGAATAAGAGAATACAAGGAAGATAGTGAGGTCCCTCCGGATGACCTGGTTAGGTAGGTCTAGGATACCGCATGACCTGGTCAGGGAGGACAAGAACTTTTCTGCGGTTCATGTCATATGCGATTAGTGTTCTGTCCTCGCCATCAAGGAAAATCAAATTCCATTCTAGGTGAACTGCAATCACTCTATAGTAACCAAATTGAATATTGTTTCATCCAAATATCTCCATCATGGTCACCATATGCTTCAATATTCATTATCTGTACCATAGTCTTCTAGGATCTAGAATGAAAGCTGAGACTTCCAGAACATACTAGCAGTACATAAACACAACTGACCCTGATCTTCATGGATGGAGATTGCTTTACCACGTGGCCTACGAATTTTCCTCCATCTCTTTCCCTGCATATCAACAGCAACTATCTAGGACAACTCCAGCCAGTGCATAAAACAATTAAGAAACACGCTTGTTGACTATGTGTATACAACACACTCGCCCCATTCAGATTCCTTAAATATCCATGCTGCACTCTTAGATGAGTATATGCTCACACCTATGGACTCACCCGCCCTCATCTTGCAAATTCAATCACATGGAAGTGCGAGGAGACTATCCGATCGAACCCCAAGCGAGCTGAACCACCATTTGTTAGTCACTAGATTGCAGACAACATAGCAAAGTCCAACGCACCAGCAGAGGATGAGCACGCGATAGAAGAATTTGCCGTTCCAACAAGGTGGGGTATCATCGGTGATGCTGGTGAACTTATATTTGCCGTTCCAGTTGTGATAGAAGAATTCGGTGATAATCTGCAGCAGCTCCTTATGGTACTCGGATTCAGAGATGAGGTTGTTCTCGGAGCGACAGACACACTTGCAGCTTCACAAGGAGCGGGCGGTGAGGTGGCGGAGGATGAGGACCAAGACATTGTCTGTGAGGATGGCCACTTCGTTCCTCTTGTTGGGGGCCTCCGCCTCCATCTTGACTAGGATCTGGAGGAGCAGGGCCGGCAATGGAAGCGGTGGCGTTGTCACCTAAATCAGAGAAGGAGCGCCTACAGAGATTGGATCGTGAGCTCCTTAGTAAACAGATGGAAGCTTGCTTCATACTCAGATGAGTGAAGAGGGGAATAAAAATCAAAGAAAGATGGAGGGTGTTGGTATTTGTTAAGCAAACAGATAAATCCGCAATCGCACGGATACCGCTGTAGCTTTCACCCGGAGTATTCCTAGGTATCGATTTCCATGGGGAACGTGAAATGAACTAGAAAAGATCAAGGTCGTCCTAGGGAGAAGTGTTTTTGTGGATAGAGAGGGGGTTTTCTAAGGTTTTCCCAAGATGACTAGATAACCAAGACCCAGGCTTATTAAACTCACTTACTTCGGAGCAACAGTACCTTTCCGATCCTCGAAAAGACTAGGAAGTGGTGATCGGGGTCAGACTGCCAAAAAGCTCTATGAAAACACTAACCCAAACATGGTGGACTACAAAGGCCTGGTCGAAGCTGTCACATTCGGGGCTACCACAACTATCTGTAGGGTTGGGCGCAAACTTAGGTAACCTATAGTCTAGACACCATGTCTACACTATTGATTACTACTCTAGTCTCACGTGATAACTAGAGCACTCGGTCGAGCGAAGTTCCCATAAGTAAAGTGAAGTAAGACTTGAAGTTAATCAAATAGAAAGCTTGGAATTACCAAAGTATAACCTGGATATTACTCAAGAATAGAATTTGCTCCGTAGAGGTACAAAGTTGAGGAGGATCCGATAGACCTGGTCCCTCCTCCGCTCTCTTCCTCTCCTCTCTCCCTATTTTCTTTTACAACTAGGTTTCATGCACCTAGAGGGACACTACTACTAAATATAGATGAAGAATGGAGTACAAGTGTAGGTGTGTGTGAATGAGGAGGCCTCCCCCATCTATTTATAGCTGCTCCTATGGTTGGTTTGTGAGAGATATTCATGCATGCCCACATGCAAACGACATGGGAAGATCACCAGGAGATGCCACATGGAGGCCTGAGGCGGTTGGCGTAGCCTAGGGTGCGGCCGCACCCTGGGTGCGCCCGCATCCAGGTGGAGCCTCCCCGCGACTGCCTTTTGCATGGCAGTTCTTTGATGGGCCTGGGTCGTGTCTATGTGGGTTTTGTGCCCAGATGTGATAGGTAGGTGGGCCTTCTCATTTATTCTTTGTGCCAATCTGCTTTTACGCTTTGTCTGAATGCGCACTTTGAGTATTTTTCCATGTTTTCTTGATATATCCTCCTACAATTGATTAATCACCAAAACTTGTGGAATTTGTTAGTTATAAACCCTGATACTAAGTTTGTTGTTTATATGGGAGGATTTTATGCGGGAGTTGGTGGTTATTTTTAGGCGCTAAGGACCTCCAATAGAGGGAAGTGAGAAAGCATTACCATTGCCTTTGGATCTTGCGAGATTGAGCTAGAGCAGCCATGACAGTGATGAGTACTAGCCTGGTCACTAGTGGATCTGGGCGGACCCTGCTAGTGAGGCGTATTGGCGCGGGGTACTAGCTTGTCGACGGTGAGTGGAGGCTTGCACCCCACTAAGTAGGGGCAGTCACGCAGTTCAGCATTGCGGAGTAGGAGCGACGATGAGGAACAAAAGCTATGGGCAAGGAGAAAGACAAAAGGTGGGGAGCGTGCTTTGTAAGCAATAGTATCAGACATGGGAATGGAAAGTGTGCACAACTTTGTAAAAACGTGCGGGACTCATGCGTGGGCTTGGAAATTGGTGAAAGTGTTACTGTCCAGACCGTCTGCAAGCGACGGTGAAGGCTATTGATGGTGGTGATTGGGTCCTACAAAGATGTTTGCACCTAATAACGATAGCCATGTCATATGGTGTCATATGTGTCAAAGGTGCACAAATGGAACATTCCAGGCAATAGTAAACACAGAGATGTTCAATGTTCAAACTCAAAGTAACTAGTAGTATGAACAATTTTTGTATAGGATGCAGAGGTAGTTTACAATCCAACTACTCATGGGGAGCACTAAGAATGATGTCTAGTACATCCATCATGGGTGAGATGGCCTCAGCGGCGGCTGAAAGTAGACGATGATGTCCTCTTGGTCATGAAAGGATGACTGTGGCAGGAACCTCGGCTCTAGCCCATGTAGGCTCCCACACCAGAGTTGGGCGGTGGCCAGGGCCCTAGCGGCCCCTTGGTGAATGCCGTAGTTGGTCACCTCCATGACCCGCACCAGCAGGGCATGGAGACGCTGCTCCACTATCACCCCCGTAGGCGCCACCGCGTGGACGCCAGCGACTACTACCTGGTTGAGGGCGTCAAAGCTGCAGCTATTTCCTGCCGACAACTGGGCGGCGACGCGGGCGTTGTCGTCAGCATCCCAGCAAAAGGAGGATCACCTCCGCCATCTGCCGGCCCAGATCATCATTGGCCCAACGCAACTCTACCGCCTTTACCTACACGGCGTTGAGCTGCTCCTCGACGGCTAAAAAGGTGACAAGAAAATCCTACAACTGAACACACAATGTCGCATCGCATGAAGTGAAAGAGCAAGATAGTGCCTAATGCCTTACCAATGAGCCACGCCTAGGCCTCGGTGGCCACAGCCTCCGCCACAATCGTTTCACGCACCGATGCGATAAGCACCGTCTACACAGTGTTGAGGCATAGCTACAGCTGGTGCACCTCCTGACTCTCCTCCTCGAGGGCAAATCGGGGTGCTGGTTGTGGCGACGCTGAGGTGCCTTCCCCTTTAGCGAGGAAGCATGACACCGGATGCGCCATGGAGATAGCACTGTACAAAGGGGAAGCATCAAGAACACCAGTGTAAGGTGAAGTGCAAGATCCATACTTACCTGTACTCCTGTCACAGACTATCATGAAGGAGGGGATGACCTCCAAACACCCTCTCCTCCGGAGAGTCTTCCCTTGGGCTCTTCTGCCGCTCCGCCATTGGATGAGATTTGGAAGATAGGGTGTCTGGGTGGTAAGTGTAACGAGTTTAGAAAGGAATCGTACTTGCTACCCCACCTTAGCCTCTTCTTCTATAGAAGGATAGATGAGCTAGGCACCCATTGGATTTCCCTACAATTGTATCAAGTGAGAGCAGAGTTCAGGCGAAGCCACGTCTCCCATGATCTTAGTGGAGCACGCTTCTCCTAGAATGGCGTTGGAAGTTGTACGAAGAAAATTGACTGCACCACCGCCCACCCAGTAATCTAAACTGTCTCATCATTGTGAGTTCCCACACCAGTTCACAGAGGGTATTTCAAGAACTCCTACTATGGCCCTTGCTCAGCCGCCTCCCCCGCCTCCTCCTCAATCAACGTACGTCTGAAAGCTCTAGTTTGGTTTTGGTGAATTGATGAAACCCTAAGTACTAACCTATGCACTCAGTGAACATGAGATAGGTTGGTACATTCCAAGTGGTGGAGCAAATGGATGAAGATCATAGTGAAGGTGATGGCAATGATGATGATCAAGTGCTCGAACTTAGAAAACAAGAAAGAGAAAAACAAAAAGCTCAAGGCAAAGGTATATTTGATAGGAGCTATTTTGTTTTAGTGATCAAGACACTTAGTGAGTGTGATCACATTTACGATCGATTGTCGTACTATTAAGAGGGGTGAAACTCGTATCGAAATGCGGTTATCAAAGTTCCACTAGTTGTTCTAATTCATTGCATATGCATTTAGATTCTAGTGAGTGCTAACACCCCTAAAAATGTTTGTGAAAATATGCTAACACATGTGCACAAGGTGATACACTTGGTGGTTGGCACTTTTGATCAAGGGTGGCGAAGTTTAAGTTTTGAAGGTGCTGCCTCAAGTTGACCGGACGCTGCCTAGGCAGTGACCGGACTCAGGCAGGCGCATCCGGTCAGTGGTGCACATGTGGCATGGCCTCAGTCCTTCAACTGGACGCTAGTGAAGAGGAAGGACCAGATGTGTAGGAGTGCGTCCGGTCCCTACTGACGTACACTGACGCAAGGCGCAGGTGTTGGCCAGAGAGAACCAGACTCAGGACTACGTCCGGTCATGCATGACCTGACGCGTTCGGTCGCATTTTCCCTCTCTGGTGCCTTTCTAGAAATGACCGGATGCCACGGTGTTGGCGAGTCAGGTTAGGCAGTGGTGCATTAGGTCGTAGACTTGGCGCCTCGGGCACGCGCATGATCGGACATAGCTTGGGCATGTCAGGTCTCACGGCTATGGGTCTGGTCGTCACTTAGCCGTTGCGGTGAGTCACTCGACCATTGGAGATCAGCAGCTTGCGTTTAAAGGCAGGGCCACATGGCGCTCATCGGGTGACCGGACGCTAGCGGCGTGCATCCAGTCACTCTTGACCGGTGCGTCCGGTCGGCCCGCAGTGAGCTGCCTGTTGAGCCTAATGGCTCTATTTTGTGGGGGCTTCTATTTAAGCCCCATGGCTGGCTCTAGCTCACTCTCTTAGCCATTTCTGTTGAGAATACATCCTAGTGAGCATAGCCAAAACTCTCTAACTCACCTTGCTTGATTGTGATCATCATCTAGTGAGATTTGAGAGCATCCAAGTCCATTGCTTTGAGTGATTGCATCTAGAGGCACTTGGTGATTGTGTTTCACTACGGATTTCGCTTGTTACTCTTGGTGGTTGTGACCACCTAAATGGCTTGGTGCAGCGAGGATCATCGAGCAGAGGAAGGTGCTTGTTCCTAGCTCCGATCGTAGTGATTGTGAGGGGTTCTTGACCTTTCCCAGCGGAGAGCCAAAAGGTACTCTAGTGGGTTGCTCGTAGCTTATGGATCCCCATCTTGTTTTAGTTGTGCATCACCCGATTATGGGTTAGGCGTGTGATGCCTATTAGCGCGTGAACCTCCAAGTGGGTGAATCACTACAACGGGGACTAGGTTGCCGGCAAGCAAGTGAACCTCAGTGAAAAATCATTGTCATCTTGTGACCGGGATTTCATTGGTATTCTTGATTGATCACTTGCCACGGCGGTATATCTCCACTACCCTACCTTGCATTTACTTTCCTAGTGTAGCTAAGCTCTTTAGTGTAATTAGATTTGAGAGCTAGTTTTCTTGCTTGTGTAGTTTGGTTAGTGAGGCTCTTTAGTTAGTCTTTGAGAGCTCACTAACTTATTGATAGTGACCTAGCCTTTGTGTGCTTAGAGACTATAGCAACTAGAATTGTGGTAGGTGGCTTGCATTTTTAGTAGGCTATGCAAAACTTGCTTCGCCTCATATTTGTCTAACCATTTGGCTTAGTGTTGTTGCAGAAATTTTTATAGGCTATTCACCCCCCTCTAGCCAATAGGACCTTTCAATGTCACGCCACTCCACCTCTCTAGCCCTCTACCTTGCCGCTGTCCATGTTGACGGTAGTTAACATTCATCACAAAACGTCAATATACCTTGCATAAATGACTAAAATAGATCACCAACAAAGACTTAGGGGTTTAAACTAACAAATTGCATGAGTTTTGGTGAATCTATATTTTTAGCAGGATTTAATCAGAAAACTGTCAAGGCGGACCTATTCGTCAAAGGAAATCATGGAATTTCACTGAGGGATCAATGTGGGAAGGTTCCAGAAGACTCCAGGAGGCTCTCCACCAAAGCAGGGCTCGACCCACTGACATGTGGGGCTGGCCAGCCCCACCTAGAGGCTACTTGGTCCCTATGGGCCCCACCTATCATCCTCTTTGTTATGTTGGTTCTCCACCACCTCCTAGGATGCATCTCAGCCGTTATTTCAAGTTAGTTTGATCCAAGGGCTAAGGATTGATGCTCTAGGCTATATATATCTGCCTGCACCCCCCTTAGGGCATGCCACATTTGATCCTGAGAGCTGAGAAGCTAGAAAGCTAATTCATATGTCCACCAGGATCAGGGCTAGCAATCAAGAGAAAATTAGTCCTCGATAGGATCTAGTCTTGTATTAGAGATAGAGAGATAGAGTGAGGGGAAGAGTTTTGGAGGAGTCTCGACCTGTGGGTGCTCTCTCTATGGCTGGTACCCTGGCGGAATCAAGTTCTTCTAGAGCTTGCTTCTGAGATTTCTCTAGTAATCGACTTCAAATTCAAGTAAGCATTTTGTTCATATTATTCTTCAGGTTTGCGACTCTCTTTTGAGTACTTTAATCCCTGTAGCTTCTGAATTAAAGTAGTATTTGTAGTGTAAGCGTGGTGCTTAGACTCGGTTACTCATGGATGTACCCTATTTTCCGGATCGGTGGTAGCTCGCGAGGGTGACTCTTATAGCCTCGTTGAATCCTCTGTAGTCCACCTCCCATTAGTAGGCCTAGCAGAACTTTGTTACTATAGAAAACATACTCTGCTTGTGTTTTCTCTAGTAATATCCCTAGAATTGAATAATATAAGACATAGCTTACCAAAGTTAGAACTAGAAGGCCTTATTAGTCTTCTTTACGCTCCTATTATCTAGCCTTGATTGTGAAGTTGGGTTAAGTTAGAATTGGTTATTCTCACCCTTGTTCCTTTGGGTTCGATATAAAACTGGGTTACTCTCGGTGAAGTGCTACAACGGTATAATATTTATGCGCTTGTGGATTATTCTGTGTGCATTAATTTATACAAACAGTCCACACGTCGTAGCTCCATCCACGCCGACAATCATGTCGGTGAGGTGGCACCCCGCATTGCTGACGGTGCTACCTACCGAGGTGGCCATTGAGATCGCCAGCTACCTCGCCGCAACCTCGGAGCGGCCCATGGACGACCTCCGTAGCCTACGGGTGACCTGCTCGTTCATGGTTCCATCTGCGGTGACCCCGCCATCGGTCAGCATGTGGCACTAGATTGGTTTAGACATAGGAGGTCAAGGAACAACCCTATCAACTACTTCGCCCTCCTTGCTAGTCTGACCCAAGTCGACAACCTGGAGACTTGCTTCCTCACTAGGATACAAATTGTATTCATGAAAAACCATAGCCTCCGGCCATGCCTCGATAATCTCACCCACGCTGCCGATGGCGAACACAATGTGGTGCCCTATCTGGTCACCCTATTCCTTTATAGGCACAATGGCAATGCCGGCGATGACGACACTACAAGGCGGTACATAAGATGGGTCAAGGGCGAGGAAGAATCACCGGAAGCAGTAGTGGGCAGCGACGGTGGACCAACAAGTAGGCAGCTAAGCAACAAGGGGTGTCGGCCGTGTCGTGAGGCAGTCGCAAACATGATCCATGAAATGACGTGGGGCAAGTTGTCACTGCTGCCGCTGGCACAAGTGTGCGGCGATCTTTTGTGCACAGGCGGTGACTACGGCGTTCCAAAAGGATGGGAAGAAAGGACTTTGTTTTGCAGTGAGGACTGTAGGCTTTGCCATGAAATTATTTTGTTCAAAAGGGAAATTGGAATAGGAAACTAATTCAATCTTTATATGCGAGAGTGAATTACTCCCTCCGTCCTGAAATGTAGTGTATTCTGGCATCTGAAATTTGTCCTCAAATATAGTGTATTCTGCAGCTTCTAATTTTCTGTTGCTTTTGATTTTGCTTTCCTATTGTTTTATTTTAATTTTATTTGTTTCCTTTAGGGATTCAATGAAAATACTCATACGAAACATAAAAATGGTATATGAAATTGGCTATAGTTATCAGAATGCAACCATATATATATAATAATTACACTGAACGGATAGTTCCAGTTACTCTTCCAAATAGTTAATAGTAGTACACCATTTCAGTCAATCAAAAAAGATAGCCATGTCTCAAAATGATCATAAGTTAGAGAGAGAGAGATCATACTTTCTAAGGAGTACAATAATGTTTATCATCATGTGTCTCCGTCCATCCCACTACTAATGCTACCAAGATATACTAGTTCTAACTACAGATGATTAACATGACTTCATAGTAGTAATGCTGGATGATCCCTTCAGTCCATCCAGCACTGGTTCATCTCCAGGGCATGATGCCAGGCAACCTTCTTGTCGATAGCGTACGTCCCGTGTAGGGGGAGGTTGGCCCAAGCCAGGACATGCTCCCTGGCAAAGCCCTATTTCCAACCATGGGACGCACTCTGGGGGCAAAGGGGGCACACCAGGTCGCCATACCAGCTGGCGTGCATCATCAGCTTCTAACTCTTAGGGACAGGAGTTGCATACCCGTGCCGACGATCATCCTCTGAGTCCATCATAATGTAGCCCGGAGAGCCCTCGAACATGTCCTTGGCGGACGGCGAGTGGGACCGTGACGATGCATGAGACCCGCTCCCGCCATGGGGCGCCAAGAGCGCATCCGGCGATGGGGCCTACGGCGACGACGAGGTGGACCCCACTAGGAGTGGCGATGGTGAGGGAACCACCGGTGCCGGTGGCACTAGCGGGTCATCGAGGGCGACGGGGAGAGCAATGGTAGCCTAGGAGATGACTTGCGAGAACATGACGGGAACACCGATCTCCCGTGACTAGACGTCAGTGCTGCCTACACCGACACCGAACTAGGCCACACCATCGGCCCCGCCTCCTCTGAAGCGGGGAGCGCCAGCACAATGGAGGGAGCGGGGACCGGAGCCAGGCGACCCTTCCTCGAGTAGCACATCATGGGCACGGCCTTAATGGCAAGCGATGGGGAGGCGAAGTTGGGGACTTTGCGAGGCGAGGCGAGGCGAGGGCTTTTGCACAATGCAAGGTGGAATGAAACAATGGGAGCGAGGCTAGGCTTTATGTATACATAGGGATGCCAAGGGCCTAGGGCTCGAATAGGATCAATTTCTTGCCGATAGACTAAATGGTCGTATCTCAGTCAACTCGGCGTACCTCCAAATAACTATGCGGATATTTCCCAATGTCTCAGTCGTCTCATGGTCCTTCTTGCTCCTCTCAGAGGAGGGCGGTCTAACACTAACGCTAAATCACTGTATGAAACGGTGATGGGAGCTGTAACACGGTATCGTTGTCAATCTCCATGTCATCTTGAGCCTATCGAATTCTACCAGATGTGCTCCCTCCGTCCCCAAATAAATCAATTCCTAGAATTTGTACCAGTCAAATGTTTTTAAGTTTGACTAACTTTTAGAAAAGAGGAACAAAATAGATGACATAAAATGAGCATATGGGTTGATGCAAATCCGACTACATCCAAATAAGGCATGGTGGTTGCTTTGCCGTCACGTAGGAAGCCACCACAGAGGACGAGTGGACATCGTAGATGCAGAGGCAGGAGCGGAGCAGGGTGGTGGCTCTAGCAATGTCCTAGATGCAAAGGCAGGAGGTGCACCATTGCCTTTGCATCTGCGATGTCGCTAGAGCCACCACCCCGCTCCCAACCATGTTGGCACGACAGGAGACTACGTGCAACTCAAGGTTTTCTCTAGTTTTTCTGATGCTAAGGGAGGAAGAAGGATTGGAGTTTGCTAGAGAGGCTCCCCTTACCTTGGCTTAAATAGCCCCACCTCAAGACATGCGCGCGGAAGGCAACAGTCAAGGTCTATGACATCTACGGCCACCCACGCGAGTCACGGGCGACACGGAGCGGTGAACATGATGTGGTTCAGATTCCCTGGCACATTTGATTCCCTGCCACATTTCATCCTCATCTAAAACTGGACATGATGACGTGTACAACGTATGATACGACATGAGTAGGGAAGGCAACGGTTAAACATAAAAATGGTATATGAATTAAATGTTAAAACAACAAAACGAAGCACAAGGGAAAAATACATACTATAACCTCATAAGGAGTGAAACATAAAAATGGTATATGAAATTGGATATAGTTAACAGAATGCAACCATATATATAATAATTACACTGCATGTACAATTCCAGTTACTCTTCCAAACAATTAATATTAAGAACATTTCAATCAATTAAGAAATAACATGCCTAAAAATGCAAATGTTAAACAATGAAACGGTACAGTTAAAAGTACCTGCACAACCACAATAGGCAAACATTTCATAAAAAAGTTATTCTTTATTCATAAGTCCAATAGGTTACATTCGAAAGATGGACAATAACAAAGATCTATCAAAGACTACTGGGTATACAATAACAAAGACCTATCGAGTACAGAAAACATCCTAAACTCGACTGCGACTGCGCTTGTGCACGAGAAACCGGACGGAGAATTTTCCTATACAGTCAAAACACCACTAGTCCTCCATCAAGCGTTGTGCCAAAGACTAGGAGAGCCAAGATGAACTACCACGTCGCAAAACTTCCACTAACATCACCCAAGAAGGGGCATGGAGCGGAGTTTGAAACGATAGAGTTGTAGTCATAGGCTACTCCGATGAAGAGAGCCGAGATGAGACCCACTGATGCGCACACGCCAATTGTTTAGCTCTACTTCTTGTAATTGGACCAGCTATATCAAGTGGAGTTGCATTTGAAGATGAGTGAATGCTAGGAATGTCCTCATTACCCACCTCGCAAAGATTCCACTTGCATCCCCCATAGGCAAGGGTTGCAGCGGAAGCACGAGGAGACGTACCTGCATGTCTGACTCCTCCACGGAAACGGAAGAGAGGATCACACCGGTGCCCCAAACCGTTGAATTGATACACGGCACCGGTAGCTCCATCGAGTATACCTCGGTGTGACAATCTCCAAACACCCCGAGGCAACGCGCAGTCACTGAGGGCCATCGAGGAAGCTATCTTCCATGGCAACACCTTGGCACCGCGGCAGCCTGATGAAGCCCACCATGTGAGTACCTTGAGATGGCAGATTACAAAGTGTAATCAGCACCCCTGGCATACCAACGGTGGTCATCCTCCCTATCTTCGCAAAACTTCCACTAGCACCTAGGACAAGCAGCCATTGCTGCACCCCAAACGCGGAACAAAGCCAATCTTGAAGGCCATATCCCATCGCTAGTGTTGTCGCAGGAGAGGTTGAAGAAGGAGCACCACGGCAATGAAGATTGATGACTGTCTCAAAAAGCTTCCTTTCACTAAAACTAAAGGCGGTTCTTGGAGGAAGAAGGTGTGGAATGAACACAATAGAAGCATCCCAAACCGGCTTAAATATGGCATCCTAAAGCACAATTATGAAAAAATAAACCAATATTAAAATGTGTCAAAAAGAATCTTCTCCATTTCCAATATTAAAATAAAATGTGTCGAAAAGAATTCCCCATGTACCCATAACATTAGAAATCAATATAAATATTCTACTACTACAGTGCTTCATCCTTCTTCATTGTCTCGCGGTCCTTCCTCCTCTCAGAGGAGGGCGAAATAACATTAACGTTGAATCATCGTATGAAACGGCGACGAGAGCTGTAACGCCACCATAACATACTATTTGCGCCAGAGAAATAAATCAATTTGCAAACACAACAAAGATGGCACACTAGTTTAGCTGCAATAATGACAACATCCATCCTAGACGAAATGAACATGTCCGTAGACAATCAAACAACATTGGTCCATTTGAACATTGTTGGTATTTATTAACTTATCACTTGTTTAAGTAGTCACCTAATGTTGTTGACATTTCTTAGCATCACTTTTACTAAGTTGTCATCTCTAGCTATGATGCAAGAAATGCTTGTTGGTACTACCTAGTGCCACTTCAAGAATGACACTACGAAGTGCTTTAGTATTTTATGTGACTAGAAAGAATATATATATGAAAAAGAATCTGCAAGCGCAAAGATAATTATACCATTGTAGCATTTCACCCAGGAGTATTCCAAGTATCATTATTTATATTTTTACCACAGGGAATGACGGACAGTTGGAATATATTGATATCTTATACGTATGATGGAGAAGTAAACCATTGCAGCATTTCACCTAGGAGTATTCCAGGTATCGTTATTTATATTTTTACCACAGGGACGGACGGACAGTTGGAATATATTGATAACTTATATGTATGATGGAGAAGTAAACCATAACCAAACTTCTACTCATAACAGGGGTAAGTCAAGAGATAAATAAGTAATGATAAATGATAAATGATCACTCAGAGTACTCCTTTCTATGGCATTAGCGTGGCTAAGTAGAATATTAGAGGAATAATTCCTAAATCATTCTTAATTACAAGTCAAAGCGTACATTGATTAGTGCAATTACACTTAGTAGTCATGGCTAAAATCAACTTCATATCTACACATAAGGGATATTACTAGGGAAGATTAAAAACAGAGCTTGTCTTCCTTCGTAACTAGATCCTACTTGTCCTATATTTAGGGAGTGGACTACAAAGGACTCAATGGGAGTGTCACATCCGTGATCTACCATATTGCCTCGGAATATAGGGTGCATCCATAGGTAAACAACGTATAAGCACCACACTTACACAATGTCGACCACTCACCCCTAGTACCTTAGAGCGAGCGCTATACGAACTTATGCTTGAACATGATTATAATCTAACTATACTAAGCATATAATCAAAGTAGACGATGAACATGATAATAGGAACATGATTAATATTAGGAACAATGTCGAATCAATTGTAGCAAACATATGAAAGTAATGAGAGATACAAAAGAGAGAGGGTACAAAGGCTATACCAAGCCACGCTCTTGACACGATCCGGAATCCAAGCAAAGCTTGCCTCCTTCTAGATCTAGCCTAGCTAGCTATGCCCTAGAATATGGTGGAGCTCTGAGGATGATTAGGGTTTCTATCTTCTTAAATGGCTTGATCAGGATTTGATATGCCAGGGGTGGCAGGGGCTGGTATATATAGGCCAGAACATCAATCCTAAGCCCTCGAAGCAAATTGACTTGAATGGATGGCATGGATGCAACCTAGGAGGTAGTGGAGAACCGACGTCACGAGGCGGAGGTTGACAGTGGCCCCCATAGACTGGCCGGCCTGCACCTGGTGGCCTCTCGCCCTCCGCCGTGGTGTGGTGTCCTCTGGTGACTTCTAGATCCTTCTAGTGTTGTTTATACCGCGGATAAGCCCGATTAATTCTGATATATAGGTCCACCTTGATGATTTCCTGGATAAACCCTGTAGAAAACACAGATGCACCAAAACACGTGGAATTTGTTAGTTTAAACCCCTAAGTCTATGTTGGTGAGTACTTTCATGCCCTTACATATGTTATATTGACGGTTTATAATTGT
Organism: Miscanthus lutarioriparius; assembly: GCA_904845875.1. Lineage (NCBI taxonomy): Eukaryota > Viridiplantae > Streptophyta > Magnoliopsida > Poales > Poaceae > Miscanthus > Miscanthus lutarioriparius. Next base: position 50,453,313 of record CAJGYO010000011.1, on the reverse strand, counting down.
TGTTAACTACCATCAATAAACATATCATGACATCAGCTTTATTCACTGCTCTGCTAATGACTCCAAGAACAAGAACAAGGGAATATAAGGAAGAAAGTAAGGTCTGCTCATGAACTCTAACAAGACGCTATGTCTACCATACCGACGACTAACATAGGCAGGGATGACAGAAACTTTTCTGCGGTCCATGTCATATGCGATGATTGTTATTTCCTCCCCAACAAAGAAAATCAAATTTCAATCTGGGTGAACTGTAATCGTTGTGTAGTCTGAATCATAATCCACATCACCAAATTGAATATCAGTCTTTCCAAACACCTTCAGCGTGCTGATAGTATGCTTCATTGTCCATTTATTAGTAGCACATAGTCTTCAAGGATCTAGACTGAAAGCTAGGACATATTGTGACCACCAACACCACCAACTATACATACACATAAGTGACCCCAAGCTTGATGGATGGAGGGTAGAGCACCATGAGGCTTAGGAATTTTCCTCCATGTCTTTCCCTCCATATCCACAGCAAGTATCAGAGAGTACCCCATAATGTGCAGATAATTGTTAAGAAACACTCTTATTGATCTTGAACGTACCACATGATCAATGTCCTGCCCCCGTTCAGATTCCTTATAGATCCATGCTGCACATTCCGATGAGAAGATCTTCACACCTAGGCACTCAACGTCCTCCTCCTCCACAAATTCAATAACATGAAAGTGCGAGGAGGCTGTCGGATCAAACCCCAATCGAGCCTGACCAGCAGCACGGATGCTAGGCGGCAGTACCCGCAATTTCTGGGTTGCTGGATTGCAAATGACATAGCGGGATCCAGCAGCCTCAACGCACAAGCATAGGATGAGACCATTGCAGCAATCTAAGACAGCTACATTTTTGGGTAGACCATAAAGATTTCTTGAAAGTGGTCGAACTCCATTGGAATAATGCTCCTTTCTATGCCAATTCAGCTAGAACTTTATCCAAAAACTAAAACAGGTCAGATCTGGTCTAAAAGCTTAGAGTAAATGTTTCTCTAATCTTGGGAAGCTGGTTTATAACTGCAATTGGGTTCTTCTATTGCTGGATGGATTAGAAGAGTAGAGAAGTCTATCCCCTTGGAAATCACTCTCAGGAAATTACTCAAGAAGCATATGAGTTCTTTATTGGAAATGAAGAGGACGTACTGGAAACAAAGGAACACTATCAGGTGCGTTAAATTTGGAGATGAAAACACCTTTTTTTTCAAGATTTAGATACCCATAATCATAGAAAGAACTTTATTGTTTTTCTCTGCACTGTTGATAATATTCTTATAACTGATCATGAACAGAAAGCAGGTCTCCTCTTTGAATCTTTCAGAAATAGGCTTGGTGTCAGTGAGTTTACTAGCATCATTTTTTATCTTGCTTTCCTTTTAAAATCTCACTAGTTGGAATGCTTAGATCATGAGTTCAGCCCTGAGGAAATTAACAAGGTCATAAAAAATCTCCCAAATAATCATGCTCTTGGCCCTAATGGTTTCAATGGCCTTTTCATAAAGAAAACTAGGTCCCTCATTGAGTAGGACTTTTTGAGACTTATCTTGGTTTCAGCTTGCATCAGTTGGACTTAAGTAGCATCAATTCATCTCTCATTACCCTGATCCCCAAAACAGACAATCCTGCTGTGATTGATGACTATAGAATGTTGTTGTCCTCCAGGTTATAGACTGTTCTTCCCTCTTTAATTCATGAAAACTAGTATGGTTTCATCAGAGTTCGAACTATCAAGGACTGCCTTTCTTGGGCTTTTCAATTCCTGCATCTGTGTCATCACTCTAAGAAGAAGATTGTAATCCTGAAACTTGACTTTGAGAAGGCCTTTGACAAAACAGAGCACACTTTTATTCTAGAGATCCTAAGGCACAAAGGTTTCTCAGAGAAATGGATTAGTTGGATGAGGGCTATTCTTAATTTAGCCACTTCTGCTGTCCTACTTATTAATTGCATCCCAGGGAAACCTTCACTTGCAAGAGGGGTGTTAGGTAGGGGGATCCCCTATCACCTCTCCTCTTTGTTCTTGCTGCAGATTTTCTCCAAACCATTGTGAATAAAGCTTGGCATCTGGGGGTACTCAAGCATCCACTTAGTAAAGATTTTGGAGGGGACTATCCCATTGTCCAATATGTAGATGATACCCTATTGATATTTCCAACAGATGCCAGGATTCTTTTCAACTTTAAAGGTCTGCTAAAACCCTTCTATGATATTTCTGGGCTCAAGGTAAATTTTCAAAAATCCTCCCTAGTACCAATAAACATAAATGCAAAATTCACTCTTCATTTGGCTAATACCTTCGGTTGTAACTTGTAAATTCCATTCCGGAGGCCATTCCGTTTTGGCTATTGGAATGGAACATTTCGATACCGGCCAATACCGGCATACCATTTCCAGACTTTATAATAATAATAATACGTGAATATACTTATACATAAATGTGCATATAAATATATATGACCTAACTTATGGTGTAATTATCATTTTTACCAAACTAACATATCATTCAGCAAGTTCATAAGACCTTATTTCAAAGTTCAAACTCCAAAGTTCATACATGGAAAAATAAAATACATGCAGCTCCGACCGGTATTGGCCGATTTTTTATCGGTATTTGACCCGGTACGGGATTGCGGCTCTTCTATACCGGTCTAGGTGCCGGTACGAGGCATTCTGGACATTCCGGCTGGTACCAAAATGGAATTTACAACTATGTCTGGGTACAACTAGGCCTACCCTTCAAGAATTCAGTCCCCTTATTTGCAGGATAGAGAGGAGACTTAGTGGTATTAGTAAAATGTTTTCTTATCAAGGCAGATTGATCTTGGTTAACTCAGTTTTTTCAGCTCTACCAACCTTTTACATGTGCAGCCTACAAATCCCTCCACAACTTGTTAAGAAGATTGATAGATACAGGAAACATTGTTTATGGAGTGGTGGAGACATTCATAGAAAAGGGTCTTTCTTAGCAGCATGGGATTTAGCCTGCAAGCCCAAGAAGGATGGTGGGTTGGGCAGCATTGATCTTAAAGCCCAGAACTCAGCTCTACTTTTAAAACATTTGGATAAGTTTTATAATCATGCAAATATTCCCTGGGTAAAGCTTACTTGGAACAAACTATATGTCAATGTTCAGACCCCACCACATGCCAGATGTCCCACATGATCTTTTTGGTGGAAAGATGTTCCAAAACTAGCAGACGATTTCAGAAGCTTCTCTAGCTGCAAGCCCTCAAAGGGCAATTCGGTTATGTTATAGCTTGATCTTTGGTTAGATAGCTTGTTGAAAAATAAATTTTCTGAATTGTTTTTCTTTTCAAGGAACCCAAAGTGTTCCATCAGGTTTTTCATTCAGAAAGAACCATCTGTGGTCTTTTTTCTTCCTCTATCTCCTCAAGCCTCCAGTCAACTAACCAGTTTGCAGGCCTTGTTTCATGAGAGAAGTTGGGACTTTGATAGTGAAGATCAATGGTTATATACTGGGGCTCAGGTAATTACAGTTCAAAAAAGGCATATAAAATCCTGTTGGGACAGCAGCAAACCTCTCTTCTTTTTGCCAGGTTGTGGTCTTCTAGAAACCTTGGAAAACACAAGTTCTTCTTTTGGTTACTTCTAAGAGATAAACTCAATACTAGAAACATGTTGCAAAGGAAGAACAAACACTTAGATGACTATAATTGTGTTTTTTTGCAACTCCAATACAGAGGAAACATGCTTTCATCTTTTCTTCTGCTGCCCTTTCAGCATTGCGTGTTGGAGCTCCATCAATATTTTTTGGGATACAAATCTGCAGCCTCTAGATATTGTCGTCAGTCAGGCAAGGAATACTTTTGGTAGTGCTATTTTCAGAGAACTGGTAATCACAGCTTGTTGGGTCATTTGGACAACTAGAAATGGAGTGATTTTTGATGCAAAGAGTTTTAATCTAAATTCGTGGAGGGCTGCTTTCAAAGAGGAGCTTGGTTTGGTTTGTATCAAGGCCAAGCAGAAAATCAGGGATCCCCTTGTTAGATGGTGTGAAAATTCTCTAATGTTTCTTTCTTTCTTTTTGGCTCTGGGAGCCTGGTAACTTGTAAATATTGTACTTATTTTCTCATAATATATAAAATACCAAAAAAATAGGTAGGGGGCTTCCCTGCTGCATTTTTCAAAAAAATGAAATTTTATGTAGAATTGTATCGAACCTTCATACAGGATCAATGTACTATAAAATCTTGGATCTATATTGTTTCGACTTGGTATGATCATCGTAATATTAGAATACATATTAGGATACTAACAACCTAGGCAAAAATAATGACAATGGCATCAATGGGATTAAAAATTAGAATTGGTGATAGTTAAGAGAAGATATAATATTTTATGGCCCATAAGAGTTGAGTATAAATTTGAATGGCACTAAATCATTTTTTTCAGTTGGTGAACGGTGGAAGGAAATTAAACAGCCGATTGACATTGTCAGATCCAGCGCTGTGGTTGCTTGTGAACTGGCCCATGCGTGTTTTCTACGGTATCGAGCAAATTGATGTCTTTCTCATTCCAATAAATGCCTAAAACGAATGCGGGCAATAAAATGGTTTCCCACTCTAAAGTTAATATCTGGTTCTTATAATCGAAAACGTTACGGTAATGCTAGCATTAAGATGTGACGCCTTGTTCTACTCATTGCCGCTTGCGCCGCTCGCCTAAATAAATAAATAAAAAGCCTCGCTCTGCTTTGCTCCGCACGTGCTGCCTGCCCAATGAGCTCATCTCTCGTGCTTCCCTGCTGCTCCTTTCTCTCTCTCGCTTGCTCACCCCGGCGCGCGCCCTCCCCCACCCCGGTGGCTCTTTTCCTCACCGCAGCAGCGCCCCTCCCCCCACCCTGACGTCCTCACCCACCAGGAGCCCCCAATGCTGCAGATTTGGTGGCCCTCTCCCCCACCCTGGCGAGATCCGTGGAGCACGAGCGAGATCCATGGAGGTGACACGGCCGTGTTGCAGGGGAGTGGGCGGCCCTCCACACCGATACACGGCGCCCTCCCCATCCCTGGCGGCGCCCTCTCTCACCCCGTTGACCGAGCTCCCCCCACCCCGCGGCCATGGCGCTCCTCGCCCCCCATTCCCCACCGTCGCCGTTGAGCCAAGCCCGGTACTGGTGGCGCCGGTGCTCGCGCGCTGCCGCTCGCCGCCGTCTCCGACCCTGATGACTAGAATCGACCGGCCCAACCTTTCCCTCCCCCTATGTTGCATATGTATGTTTCAAGTGTTTTAGGCGTTTCAGATGTATGTTGCAATTGTTTCATATAGATGTTGTAAAAGTAGATCGGGGGATGTTGCAATTGTTTCAGAGGCATGTTGCAAGCGTATCTTTCGAGTGTTTCAAATGTTTCAGAGGTATGTTTCATCTGTGTTTTCCGAACGCATGTTGCAAGTGTGTTTATCGCATATGTTTCACATATACGTTGCATGTGTTTTATTTGAATGTTGCGTATGGTTGCAATGGTTTTTAAGTGTTTTCAGGGTTTTTTTCAAGTGTTTCAGAAGCATATTTCAAGTGTTTCAACTTCCTTCATACGTATGTTACAATAATTGTATTTGGATGTTTCAAAAGTAGATGTGGTGTTGCACCTCTCCTCCCCACCTTCTGCTGCATCGTCTATGTGTGTCCTCGTCCCGACGCTGGCAGGGCATCCATACGACGCCGCGGTCGGGTCCTTTCAAATCGGAGGCGCCACGCCGCTTCCCATCTTGTCACTCGGGCGGCGCGAGCCCCGCGTGGAGCGTGCAAAACGGAGTACAGCGCGCGAGCGTCCGGACGTGGATGTCCGTCCAGACGTCCGGGCGCTAGCACTACCGAAAACATTACGAATTGCAATGAAATTGTAATAAAAGTTTCTACTGAAATATGTTGACATTTCCAACCCAACCCGGCATCCCCAGATCACCTTGAGATGTGAGCAATGAACTTTGTCAAGATCCTTGTTCTCTGACCCACCGCCTACTGCTGCTGACGACGCACGGATAGCCTCGCCCAGCGCCATTGCACGCTGCTGGATGTTGTGCCCTTCATCAGAGACCATCATCTTCTCGATTGCATCCTGTATGGCCGCTGCGGAAATAATCTCCCTTTGCTTCTCCATCGGGCGGACTAGGATGCCCGCCTTGAGGTGCTTGCACACCAGCTCAGCGTCCCATGGCTGGTCCGAGTGCATGGGCCATGCGAGGATGGGCTTCCCGTGTCCCATGCTCTCCATGATTGAGTTCCAGCTGCAGTGGCTCAGGAACGCCGCCGTGGCGCCGTGCGCCAGGATCTCCAGCTGCGGCGCCCACCCAGTGATCACCATCCCCCTGTCTTGGGTGTGCCCAGCGAAGTCGGGCAGGAACTTGGCGTGCCGGCTCTCGCCGTGGTCCGCGAATATGTTGGCGTCGCGAAAACATCGATGAACTCGCCCTCGAGCGCGCGGGACGTGTTGGCGAGGATGCCAGCGCTGCACGGTATGGACTGCTCCCATCTCGCCCGCTCGCCAACGAAAGCCAGAAACTCCTCCGTCACAAAGGAGTTGACGGGCTTGAAGTCGAGCCCGCGCTCACGCACGAGCCGGCTGCCGGCGTCCGTCCGCCCGACGATGCACGACACCGCGGTGCATACCAGCCCGTACCCCTTGCCGTTGGGCAGCCGCGCGGCCTCTTCAGCGTCGAATCCGTTGGCGACGTCGTACAGGACGACGACGCGGCGGCAGGAGGCGGAGACCCCGCTGAGGAGCGCCGCGAGCGGGGAGGGCGCGTCGGCGGTGAAGGCCTCCCACAGGGGCACGAGGTGGGAGGGATAGGCCGATTCGGCAACGGGGTCTGGAGGCGGGGTCTGGAGGCGGGGAGGCGTACGCGGAGATGGGGAGCTCGTGGAAGTGCACGCGGCGGAGGGTGTCGTCGCCCCAGCCGTGGACGCGCGACCGGGCCTGGCGGACGTGCTCCACGGGCACCGCGTAGTGCACGGGCAACCCACGCGCCGCGAGCTGCAGCGACAGGTGCAGCAGCGCGTTCAGGTGGCCCTGCGCCGGGAACGGCACCGCCACGACCGCAACCGACTCCATTGGCTGAGGATGCCTGGGCTTGTGATTGTGAGCAAGGCGGCACGTGGGCTGGCTCTGGTATGAATACTTGTACAGTTCCTCACGGCTTCACCACAACAGTTACCCGCAACCACAACCGCGACCGCAACCGCTCCATATGGCTCAAACTGGTTGCCCGCCGGTCGGCAGCTCAGTGTTCCTTTGGCAGTTTCACAAAATACCAGATCAATCGGCCGCCGCCTGCAGAGTCGTCTCTTGTTGTCTACTACTGTGCTGCCGCGCCCACGCTCCCACATGCCCTTCTTCGGCTGTTCATGTCTTGCGGCAGGCAGTGCGTCATGCATGACGCCTGCGGCTTACTGTATTGAGCAACGATCCGCGTGCTACTGTCGCTGTGGTTGGAGCAACTCCGACAAGGTCCACGGCAGAGCAAGAAATAAAACTAAGATACAGTGGTAAGTTTAGATTTAAAATGTCTAAAAGGTTCTCAAATCTGCAGTAGATGGCCACCAATTTAACAAAAGGTTATAAAAAACAGTAATACCGAGAAGCGGGCGTCCGTCCGCCCGGACGCTCCATTGGTGGGTCGCGTCGTCAGCACAATAACCTCCTGCTCCTTCGTCTCAATAAACTGCTCATCCATGATTTCCTATCCACTCGTTCCTATTGCTCGTATCCGCTTGCCTAGTGCCTCCGAGCGTAGCGCCCTACTTATCCACTCATTCCTATTCAATCCATTCGCTTCCTTGCCCCACTTTTCTCTCTCCCCAATCTACTCCCTTGTGCTCATCCAACACAGAGCCGCGAGCACCGATGGTCTACGGCGTGTTGGTGAGCCGCAGCGTGGCGGCACACAAGAAAGAAAGCCCCAGCGGCATGCGGTCTGCGCAGAGGTGAGCTCGCCTTGACGCGGAGGCAAGCGAGCCCCGGCGGCAGTCGCTTGTGCACGACGACGCGAGGCCAGCGAGTCGCGTGGGCAACGGCGTGGAGGCAGAGGCGAGCTTGCGGCGGTGCGGAGGCAACGAGCCCCGACGGCAGCCGCCCATGCACGACGACACTAGGCCAGCGAGCCGCTTCCGAGGCACAGCGCTCAGCCGCTGGGCCTGCCAGGCACGATGCGCTTGACACTCGGCTGCCGGCCCTGCTAGGCGCGGCGTGCTGCTGCCCTCTCCCAGTCATGCGGCCGCTGCCTCCCTTCCGCATCGTGCGGCCACGTCGTGCAGCCGCCGTCGCTAGGCCGCCGCCTCCAAGCGCCGCCGGGCCGCTGCATTTGGTGAAGTCCACACGCCGACGAGCCTCCGTTCACTCGAGCAGCAAGTAGATGTTGCGTCGCGCTGAAAGCGCATGTTGCAAGCGTATGTTTCAATTATTCCAGATGTTTCTGAGGTATGTTGCAAATGCTTAGTACGGATATTGTAAAAGTAGATCGGGATGTTGCACATGTTGCAAGAGTATGTTCCAAATGTTTCATTTATTTTTAGTCTTATGTTGCAGCAAGTGTTCTCATGTTGTAAGTTGCAAGTGTTTTATGTGGATGTTGTATATGTTGCAAATGAATTGTTTCAAATGTTTCAGATGCTTCAGACGTATGTTGCATGTGTTTTATCTGGGTGTTGCATATGTTTTACGCATATGTTTGGAAGTGTTTCGTCCGGATATTGTATATGTTTCACACATATGTTGTAAGTGTTTTATCTAGATATTGCATGCATTCTGCAATGATTATAGTTAAAGGGGGTTGAGCGCTATCAGTTCAGTTCATCCATGAGTGCCTTGCCCTTCTTGCACCAGCGTCCTTGCTTGCTGCAACTTGCAACTTTGCAAGAATGAAGAGTTTACGTGTGTCTACTACTGTACTCTAGACTTTCACTGTACTAATATATTATTGTCTGATCTTGAATGCCAACTGCCAAGTGTTGTCAATAATATTATTGGGACAGTTAGCTCGAACAATGAAACGTTTCTGGCTCAAGCCGCCGTTCAGCTCCAATGACCTGTGACGACGCGGCCATAGCGGAGACCGCACTACCGGAGACTGTGTAGTCACCGAGTGCCCCGACAATTACCGAGTGTCAAAAGTCGGGGCACTCGGAAAAAAGTGATTACCGAGTGCCAACACTCGGAAAACATAAACACCCGGTAGTCAACCGCTTTACCGAGTCAGCACACTCGGTATACTCAGACACTCGGTAAAACCACAAGTTTACCGAAGGGGTGCACTCGGTAAAAACGGTCACTCGGTATTGACGTGCCACGTCACCTAGGATAGCAACCGTGCCCAAACGGCGTCAAGGCATGACATGTTTACCGAGTGTTATGATCATACACTCGGCAAACATGAAATTTTTACCGAGTGTTGGGCCAATACACTCGGTAAACACTATCTTTTACCGAGTGTATTTTCCCAACACTCGGTAAAATTCAACCAAATTTCTTGTTTTTCCCTTCATTCTTTTTCCTCTATCCACATATGATATTTAGTACTCCATTCCAAAATATGGTGTTTATTTCGATTTATTTACTATATTTCACAAAATTTTCATTCTTTATGAAAATTAGGAACATATCGTGTGAATTTAATTGTAATAATTAAAATCGAACTCGATAAATCACAAGATTGGAAGAATTAACATTGAAGCATACATCTATGTTATAGAAAAAATTTCATAACGTTTTGGAAGTATTTTTACATTCGTCATCATTTGCCCGAACCGGTACATCTCCCAAAGGGACGCTAAACATTCAAAATGACGAGTATGATTTCTATTAAGAGTGAAATTCAACATTATGATTTGAACTTGGAATTTTTAGATAGTAAATAGATGACATGAAATAGTTCATGTGAAAGTTTGGTGAATTTTAGGATTAAATTGGCATTTTTCTTTTTTGTTTTGCATGAAATAATGGATACTTTTTACCGAGTGTGACCTCAAACACTCGGTAAAGGTTAGCCACGCCCACCGTCTGCCATGCTTATGTTTACCGAGTGCCGTAGATCGGGGCACTCGGTAAACATGTACCAGGGAGCTGCGGTGCTTGAGTTTACCGAGTGCCGTACATCTAGGCACTCGGTAAACAGAAGCATTGAACAAGCCGTTTCTCCCTCAAATCGTTTCCTACTTTCACACACACACCGCACACGCCTCCCCACCGCCGCGGCCGCCTCCTCCCCTCCACCACCGCCGCCACCGGGCGGTCCCCCACAGCCGCCGCCACTGGAGAGACGGAGAGAGAGAGAGACGGAGAGAGAGACAGCGGCACCGGCGCACTGGACGACGATCCCCTCCGCCGACGCCGCCCCGTGCTCCCTCCTTCGCTCCCGTTCCCGCGAGGTGGGGTGGGGTGGGCCCCAGCAGCAGCGGCGACGGCGAGCACTCTCTCCCCTCCCCTGACCGCGGCCTCCCCTTCCGTACGTGCTCCCGCCGCACCGGTGGCGACAAGGGACCCCTGCCTGCTCCCGTCGACGCCAGGTACCTGCCCTGTTGCCCACCTCTCCCCTCCGTCTGGTGGCGCCGTGATGCAACTAGTATTAGTAGATGGCTGCAAACATCATGGCGCTGTGATGCTTTTCATTTGATTGAGTGTCCTTTTTTTCTAAGTAGGTCATGATTTGTTCAACCTAAATGTAAGGAACCTTTGGTTCACTATCACTCTATATCCCACTAATTTTTTTTATAGTTCCTGGAGGTGGCTGCCACTAAGTGGCTTAAATTAAAAACCTTTGGTTATGAGCCAACACAAATAATTTAGCTATCCGCAACATTGATGGTATGATTATGTTCTATACATAGACATATGGATGCAAGGTTGATAGGAAAGGTCGAGCACACAGACACACAGCACTCCTGAAGGAAGCTTTTGGAGGCGAAAGTCTAAAGCTACACTAGAGTGCCTAAATGCATATAAATTCTATGATGATTAAGAAAGGTGTGGTTGCTGCTGAAACTAAAGAAGCGTTGTGCTAACCAGAGAAAATACAGATTTCAATCTAAGATTGATATTGTTAGTTTTGCTCCTCCCGGTGAATCTTGATTGAAGTTTTCACACATATTTCCAATTTAACAGCTAACTGTTCAGAAATGTATATGTCAATAAAAACGAATAAGATTGAATGTTCAAAACGATCAGGAAATTGGCTGACAACGAACCTAATATATAATTATATATACACATTATATACTAATACTTGAGTAGCTCAATTCAACCAAAATGCCGATAAATTTGCAAATTTAAGTGTGCACATATATATCTATTATACTTTGGTTATGGCCATATCGGGTGAGAACATATCCTGCTCCCTCCCGGCCCTTCACTAGCTCCCATTTGAAAAATAACCACCAAAATGTGCCAAAAGGTTCCAACAAAAATATGAATGGATAGATTATGGAAAGTTATATGTTCATGTAAAATCTTAGATGCAACAAAAATATATGCGATAAAGATACAAAAAAGTGAACTCAGCGTTTGGATAGTTGCAGGTTGCACTTTGTTTTTTCTGATCCAAAACATGCAACTATTCAAGTACAGATTTCATATTTTTGCATCTTGTCACATCTCAGATTATGCATGAACATAGGACTTTGCACCCTTTCTATCTATTCATATTTTTGTTGGAATTTTTGGGCACATTTGGGTGTTTATTAAAAAAAATAGGAGTATGGGAGCATGAGAAGGGGTGGGATGCTTCTTGAAAAATATTTTTAGTGCATCCATGGGGTTCACATTGCCTTTAAATAGAAACCATCCCCTAAACAATTAAAAGATGAAAGCAAAATATTAATTGCAATTCGATATAATGAATTGCCATCTAAAAAATGGATAGGAGAGAATTGACTAAAAAAGTTCACATGAATAATGTTGCCTGCTCATTATAAGTAGGATGTAGAGCAACGTAAACTTTAACAAATCAGAAGATTCGAAAATAGTATAATATAGGACAGGTTAGGGGGATGGGGCTTGCTACTTCTTGTTTTCATCTTCTCCCTCGTTGTCATCATCTTTCTCCTTTCTTTTTCTCCACCATCTTCTTTATCCATATATAAAAATTGTTCGGGGAAGTTTGGGGGTCTTCGTTGTATGCATAAGGATTGGAGTAGTAGGACCCGTCCACTCCTAAGCCCACACGCTGGATCTGCCCCAGGTTCAATTCGTTGGTAACAAGCACATGAATTGCCCCACATCAGTATTATTTATACTGTCCATACGTTGTACAATAACCAAATACATACATCCCGAATACATACAAACAGTATTAAACAACAAAGCAAATATTGCTATTTCATGTTTGTCTAGTTGCTGAAGGCATTAAGAATCAGTTATGCAGTCATTCCAATTCTGTTAACCAACTTTAATTGATAAAAAAACCATATATTGTACAACTTTCATTGGTGGACCATACACCTGAAAAATGGTACCTGGCTTAGGCTACACACATGGACAAGAAAACCATGACTAAAATTTGTATACCAATGTTTATTGTGCGAGCACTTGGCTTAATCTTTTGTTGGCTGTAGCTTCCAGTTTTTTTGGTGGAAATCAGGCACCAGTCCTAAAGCATCAGCTTTTATGTTTCAAGTGAACAATATATGCTACAAAAGAAAAATGAAAATGGTGGGAGTAACACATAAGGTGTTGATCTGTAATGAATCAAATTGCAAGTATTAGAATCAAGCACTGGACTGCATCAATGAAAAAATGATGTGCAAGAGAGCAACAAGATAAGAATCCTACATAAAAACAATAATGCTTCTATTTCTCACTAAATTTTAGTGTATGGATCATGTGAAATTGAAGTTCAGTGAGCAACATTGTTTTGCTATAAGCATAAGTTTTAGTGTATGCATCATGACTAGGAGACATATTTAAAGAGGGAGATTTAGCTTGCCATGGTTAAGAGTTAATAAGTAACAAGTAGCAGCTGGCTATATTTCAAGAGGAAGAGCTAATTTATGTCAACATATTAATGCCTGAAATAAAAGGCACATCTAGCTTGAGTTAGCACAATATATGAATATGCTGCTATTTGCCTACGCAAGCCCATATATCCATGCTTTTCATTCAAGTATGAAATATGAAATAACAATATTTTCACGCAATGTCAATATATCCCTTCTTCTAAACTGTCCCAAAGAATTAGGAAATGGACCTTGCAGTAGATTTCCGATAGATCTACAAATTGTAAGTACTTCAATTTGCAAAAGGAATTTGGACTGGCTTTTGTTTTCCTCGCAAAGTTGACATCTGCACAATATTGCAGGAATCCACATCCTCTGTTGATGTTGTATTCTTATTTTCTTGGAGGAATTGATCTTATTTCCGCTTTTATTGCTCTAAACTGCAATATCGTCTATATGTTAGGATGGATGACCGTCGGTGGATGTACACGGCTATCCGGAAGAGGGGTCAATACACAAATGAATGGATTGAGAAGGCCAATGATTTCATGACGAAGGCATTTGCAAAACGGACGGCGACATGCCCGGTGTCCTCAGAGGAAGTGTAAGAACAAGGCAATGAAAACATATGAGGAGATGAGTAAAGATCTTGTCAACAATGGATTTGTAGAGAACTATACCCGGTGGACCATGCATGGTGAACGCCATCGTGCGAGAGAGAGAGGTCGTGAGACAACGGATCGAGGAGTTTGATTCGAAGCCGGGTGGCGTAAATGTTAAATGACCATGACATGGCTTTCGATGAAGGAAGTGCAGAGCGGGAGCGAGCAAATCGCAAAGGCGTTTTACGCCATGTTGGATGCGGCACAACAACCCCTTCACGCAGCGCACCAATGTTTCTAAACCGGATGCCATTGCACGTCTAATGGTACGTGAAGTCCCGGTTTAGCCGAGTAGAGAATCCTTCGATCAATCAAGGATGATGGTTGGCACCCTACTTCCGGATGATCACGTTACGCCAAAGAACACATATGAGTCAAATAAAATCCTTCGTGCACTCAAGATGTCGTGCGAAAGCAGATACATGCTTGTCCGAACGGATGCATCTTATTCGAGGGGAGAACATGCCGACGATAAGTCTTGTCCAAGTGTAAGGCATCTAGGTACATTGAGTTAGAATCGTGATGGTCGGAAGACGCAAACAAAAGTCGGCGCAAAGATCCCGAGGTACCTTCCTTTCATACCGAGGATCCAACGGCTTTTCATGAGCGAGAATCCGCAAAAATGTATGACGTGGCACAAAATCGACGCCGATACAATCGACAAGATGATACATCCGTCCGATGGTGAATCATGGAAAAGCTTCGATCGGAAGCATACCGACAAAGCCGATGAGGCTCGTAATGTACGCATTGCAATCGGCAACCGATGGGTTCAATCCTTATGGAATGGGTTCTTCACCATACACATGTTGGCCCGTGATTCGTCATCCCTCTCAACCTCCCACACAAGCGTCGCCTTTCAACGGCAAAATATTTTCTTGTCACTTATAATTCCGGGACACCCGGGGCTAATATGAGTGTGTACATGGAGCCTTTGATAGACGATTTGGTCCGTGCATGGGACGAAGGGTAGTGACATACGACCGATTCACAAAGACAAACTTCGAATGCATATTTGGTACCATTATTCCATGCATGACTTCCGGCTTATGGGTTATTTTGTGGTGGTGTGTTCACACGAAGATGCCATGCCCGATATGCAAGTCACCGTGGAGTTCTTTCGGTTGGAGAAGGGGGCAAGTTTTCTTCGTTTGACAAACATCGACAATTCCTCCCTCTTGACCACCCATTCGGGAGAGACAAGAAGAACTTTCGAAAAGGTGTCACAAAGGAAGACTCTTGCACCGGAAATGATGACAGTGCCAGTGTTCTTGAGATGTTAGATGGTCTTGTGGTCGACAATGAAAAGGGGGCTTCGTGGGATATGGAAAAGAGCATGCTGGACACACAAGTCGTGCTTGTGGAAGCTTCCTTACTTTAAGGACCTTCTTCTTCCACATAACATTGATGTAATGCACACTGAAAAGAATTTCGCCCGAGGCGGTCCTTCACACAATCATGGATGGGGAAAAGTCAAAGGACAATGTCAAGGCTAGATTGGATCAAGCAACGCATGTCGATAGACCAAAGCTAAACATGTTGCCTCCCTTACGCGGAAGTCATGGAAGAAGCCTAAGGCCGACTTACGTCCCTAACGAGGGCCCAAAAGAAAGAAGTTCTTCAATGGTTCCAATCGTTGATGTTCCCTGACGGGTATGCAGCGAATTGGAGGAGGGGTGTGAACTTAAGTACCATGCGAATCACAGGGCTGAAGAGTCATGATTACCACATATGGATTGAGCGCCTTCTTCCGGTGATGGTTCGTGGCTATTTCCCTGATCACATCTGGCGAGTGATGGCAGAGTTGAGCATGTTCTTCCGCAAGCTATGTGCTAAGGAGATATCTCGGACCGAGATTGAAGAAATGGAAAGAATGGCCCCGGTGTTGCTCTGCAAGTTGGAGAAGATCTTTCCCCCCGGCTTCTTCAATCCGATGCAACATTTGCTCTTGCACCTACCATATGAGGCAAAAATGGGGGGCCTTGTGCATGCCCGTTGGTGCTATCCAATTGAGCGATGCCTAAAGGTTCTTAGAACAAAATGCAAAAATAAATGCAAAATTGAAGCTTCTGCATGCAGAGGGCATCCATTGTGGAGGAGGTGTCATACTTCACAACAAGATACTATGCCGACAACCTTCCTAACGTGCATAATCCACCCCTCGTTACAATGTCAGCCGACAATCGATTCGACCCTCACCTTTTCCGAGGGCAACTCGGAAGTGCAAGTGAACCTACCTTGAAGATGTTGAGCCTAGAAGAGTGGCGCTCTATCCAAATTGTATGTGTTGCGGAACCTTGAAGAGGTTGGCCTGATACATTCATGTAAGTTTTACACAAACTTGTTTCTTTTCTTGTCGATTTTACATGCACCCATCCAACCCTCTTGTTAACGGCCGTTCTGAAGAAATTTGTTCTCCTCTACCATCGTCCATCACGGAGGGAACCCACCGGCGGAAGTTGAAACCCTTCTAAGACATGGCGCGGAGAACGAAATCCCACTTTTATTTGTTGGTTCAAGGAGGAGGTAGTGTTCAATTTCATTTGTTGTTTGTACTTAACTCTCAACTTGACAAATATATAACGAATCATCCTACTTGAACTAGCAGGCCAAAACTGACGTGTCTATGAGTGCCGAGTTGAGGCAAGTTGCCAATGGATTTGAATTTAGGGTCAAGTCATTCTCTGTGTACGATGTCAATGGATATCGCTTTCACACAACTTCGGCATGAGCAAATCGGCGAATCGAAGAACCACAAATACCGTGTGTTTTCACGCCAGCACGTATGGGTTGGACTACTATGGAATAATTGAAGAAATATACAAACTCAAGTTTCCTGGTTGTGTACCTCTTCATCCTGTCATATTCAAATGCCATTGGTTTGATCCCAAAGAAGTGATAAAGACCCCTGAGCTTGGGTTAGTCGAAGTTCTAAAGTCATCCGTCTTGTTAGGAGACGACGTGTACATTGTGGCCCAAACAGCCACGCAAGTTTATTATCTCTCATACCCGTGCCAAACCAAAGACCGTCTTAAGGCGTATGATGTTGTTGTGTACAAGGTATCGCCAAGCATGGTAAAGTACCGTCCCAAACGATGATGATTATAACATCGATGCAAACACATATGACGGAGAGTTCTTTCAAGAAGAAGGATTAGAAGGGAGTTTTGAGATTGTCTTAGATGTAGATCTCAAGAATGGAAGTAGACAATGATACGATCATTGTTGACGGGATGATGGAGAGGAGGTTCACAACGCGAAGGACTTGTTATTACTTGAGCAACACCATTCAGGCGATTAATCGCTAGTGATGAGACTTTGAGAGACGATCATAATTACATCGACAATAGCGATGATGAGATTTTTGGCCCACCTATCGATGATCTTGATGATTATTTCTAGTACATGTAAGATCTGTAGTACTTATGGCAATTTTATACATGTATGATACATTTACTTATTTTGCATCTCTTTTATACATGTATGATATATTTACTTATTTTGCATCTCTTTTATACATGTATGATACATTTACTTATTTTGCATCTCTTTTATACATGTATGATACATTTACTTTTGTATATGCGTCTTGATAGTTTATTCCTTTTGTTGCGGTGATTGATGGTGGGCGGTGGAATCGAAGCTTAGGTCGGTTATGACCTTCTTGGCCGGTGGCGAGGGGTCCAGCCGAGGTGGAGGAGGAGGGCGTGCACAGGCCGAGGTGGGAGGGCGTGCCGGGGAGGAGGAGGAGGACGACGACGAGGGCGTGCCTGGGAGGAGAGGAGCCTGTGGATGGAGGAGGAGCCTGTGGTGGAGGAGGAGGAGGGCGGCGACGACGAGGCGTCGAGAGTCGACACCTCCTCCACAGGGGCGGCGACCACCACGAGTTCAGAAGCGGCCACGGGAGGAGGATGAGGAGGAGGAGGAGACCAGGGAGGAGATAGCGGAGGCGGTGGAGGAGGCACGGAGGAGGATGCTTCCAGCGGGTTGAGCGCGAGGAGGATGCCGACTTGGTGGCGAGGAAAATGGGGTGCCTACGGTTTGGATGCGAGGGTCGTCGTGCCTCCCGGACTTACCCATACTACTGAGAGGCGGCCGGTGATTCACCATCCGGAACTAAGTAAGTAATTTTTGCATGTTAACACTAATTCACGTGTTTTTAAGTTATAATGAAACTAATATTCAATCTCAATAACTTTGTGCGAGGATTGGGAAATGGTGATCCCAGTGGAGTCATTCTCGCCGAGTAAACGGGATCCTGGGTCTTCATGCGCAGGCAAACTACCCCGGATGGTGAGGATCGATGGTGTTGTGCAGCCCGCCATGAAGTGGTCCCATCAGCACGCCGCCAAATGATCGACCGATCGAGCTGGGCAGTGTTATAACAACAAAGGCCGACCGGGTGATGAAAGAGCTGTGGGTGCGTGTTCATCGCACTATGCCGATAATAACATCACATTAATTGTATATTATCGATCAGATTTGCTTGTAGGATTACTACACCTTGGCGGAGGGAGTACGTAGGGAGGGCGCGGATGACGTGGTGAACAGTGCATGTTCACCGAGTGCGTGACCTCTTCTACGAGACAAAGCTCTGTCTTGCGTAAGAATTTACCATGCCCGCAGAGGAAACAGAGTCACCAGAGCGCAGCAAAGGCACCGCCCCTAACTAAGGAGCAATACTTGACGGTAAACATGAGATTACATCGTCGTGATTAATTGCAATCGAAATTGATTTATGATTTGTCATGTGCTCGTAGTACGCGTGCGGTGCCTCCTGCTTGGTGTGCGGGGATGGACAACTGCTGGGAGGCCATTGTGGACACGTGGTTGAGTGAGGAGTACGAGCAATATCACGCCGTACGCTCACGTTGCCGTGCGATGATGCAGGTTCCTCGCACAAACAAGGGCCCACTACCCTCAAGGAATATGCAATATATGTACGCGGATTTCATTTCGTTGTTGCTACGCTAACTTCGAATGCATAATATCTTATTGTTGTGCTTCTTCCTGCAGACGCGGTTCCACCCGGCCAGAGTGCGCCTCATTCAAGGCATATGCCTTGGCACACAAGGGCAAGGCAAAGAACCCCGACCTCGTCTACAACCCGGAGGACCCGCCCGAGGCATACAAGAAACTGAAGCGTGCACGATCGCCTCGGCCGAGTACACGGCGATGGCGAGAGAGATCCATGGGCGAAATTTGATCCGAGCACCGGCCCGACCTCGAGGGTGACATCGTCATGAGGTTGGGACCCGAGTAAGCCACACGGGAGGTACTATATGGGCAACAGCACCATAGACACGGCCAACACACAGACACTCGCCCAGATTAGAGCCCGAGCACGAGTTCGAGCCCGCCATACGCCCACGCCACAGCCCCTGTGGTAGCACTCCAGGTTAGTTCATTGCATTCGTTGTCCATTCATTTTCTACCCGTTCTTTATTTGCATTCTAACTATGTGATAAATAATTGTAGGCCCAGATTGAAGCCCCGCGAGAGTCACAAAGCAGCCTCACAGAGCCGATTTCAGCCCTCCATTTATCGCGCACCAGGCCGAGTTGGCACAGGAGAGGCGCGAGTGCAGCCCAGCTTGAGGCCTTCCAGCGATCATGAAGGCACGCATGCAGTACATGGCCAGCTTTTCTCGAGCATGGGCCAGCCTCCACCGCCTCCGCCACCGCCGATGATACTGTTGGTGCCTCCACCTCCAGCAGCAAGCACTCCACATGAGTCACTCTTCATCTTGAAAGGCTTTTTCATTCAGATTGTGCTACAATCAACACTATCATGTTAGAACCTAGAAGAGAGTAGGATACATACATGTATAAGTTAGATTATTAGTAATTGTTTCAGACCTTGAAAGGCATCATGTTAGGTTCTACATGAGTACATAGGTGTTTGCCCAATTCATGTTCATCTACTCGACCATGTGTGACGATATCTTGCACATAGAGGAGACCTAAACAAAGAACTAACTTGATATGTGTTATCTATTATATGCCTATATATTGATGTCACTGTTAATCTGGTCTTTCAAGGAATATTTGAATTTGGCATACTACCTTATGATTAATTGACAAATATGTTTATTTTCTTTTGCTCCCTCATTCCAGGGACCTTCTATACCGGATCGAACAACGATCAAGACTTGGACTTGTCTCCGCTTTCTCGGTAGGGCTCCGACCATGTGACAGGACCATGTTTCACTTGTTTGTATGTTGAACTTAGAAGTGGGTTGAACTTTGTGGACTTTGGACATGTTGATGGTGTTTGTGGACTTTGCATTGTGCTTGTGACATTTGTTGTAGCTATATGTTGGTTATAATGAGTGGATGTGACATTTGTGGACATATATGTGATATATAATGTCTATCTCACTGGTAATCGTGATATTCGATATAATTGTTGTTAATTGTGGCTGGATATGCAATCAAACAAACAAAAAAAATATCAGTGGACAAATTTTACAGAGTGTTACACTCGGTAATGGTCATGTTTACCGAGTGTTACCCTCGGTAAAAGCGGAGAATGTAAACCAAATTGTTTCGATTACATTAATTTTGCCGAGTGGTGCCATTTTTTTTACCGAAAGTGCCACGACCCCACTCGGATATATGTGCCATTTTTACCGAGTGGAACACTCGGGTTAACGAAGTTACATGTTTACCGAGTGTTACCGTACACTCGGTAAAACTATATTAGGGAAAATATTTGCGGAATTGTTTTAATCATGAAAATGGTTATCTGCTTACCGAGTGCTATGTCTAACACTTTCAGTAAACGACGCCGATTAACGGCGAGCTTGAGTCCGACGACCGTCACGTCGTAGTTGTTTATCGAAAAGTTTGCGGCTAGCACTCGGTAATATTTATTCTCCGAGTGTGCCCGTTAGTTGACACTGGTAAACTAACTTTACCGAGTCGTTGTTTACCGAGTCATGTTTATCGAGTGTGGCACTTTCGGTAAAAAATTTACCGAGTGTTTCTCCATATTTGCCGAGTGTTTATCACACTCGGTAATTAATCAGTATCCCGTAGTGCCGGCCGGAGAGCATGAAACATAGCGAGAGCAGCTTGTACCTGTACCAATGCAACATGCTAGGCTAGGCGGCCATATTCATGCAATGCATGTATCGCTATACGCTAGCTGGACGATAGGAGCTCTCCAGTCACCACAGCATGTTCCACAAGTTCTTCACAGCACTGCTAGGTGCAATTCATTAATATCTATTTTATGCTTTCTCTGTGTATTATATAGATTAAACTCTCTTGTGTATTAATTTGTCGGGTATGCTTATACTTTGTCATCCACCATTTGTATGCATACACTTAGGGGGGAGTTTAATGTGAGAGTCAAGTTTTGTTATCAATTCCATTACACATATAAAGGATTGCAAAATTTTACTCTCTCTTATGCTACTAATGTCTTCCTTTTCGGTATTTGATTCCAAAGGGAATAATTTGAAGGACCAAAAGCAAGCCCAACTCGCACTACTACATAAAATCTTTTACACAACGTTTGGCAAATGGGCTCCGAGGCGGTTGGCCTGGCTGCCCGCCTCGGTTATTCGAGGCAGGGCAGCCAGGCCAGCAACTGTTGACGGTAGTTATCATCTATCAAGAACCATCAACATAACTTGTAAAAGGGCATAAAAATAATCACCAACATAGACTTAGGGATTTAAACTAACAAATTCTACGAGTTTCGGTGAATCTGTGTTTTCAGCAGGGTTTATCCAGAAAACCATCAAGGAGGATCAAATCGTCAAAGTAAATCGCGCTTATTCGCAGCGAAAACTACCCCAGAAGGTTCCAGAAGACTCGAGAAGACACTACACCGAAGCGAAGGCCAAGGCGCCGCCAGGTGGGGCCGGCCGGCCCCTGGGGCCCACCTGTCAGTCCCCCATTCATATGTCGGTTCTCCACTGATGTTTAAGATTGCATCTACGCCATTTATTCAAGTCGGTTTGATCTGAAGGTCCAGAATTGACGCTCCGGCCTATAAATATCAGCCCCTACCCCCTCCCTGAGGCATCTGCATTGCATAAGTCAAGAGTAGATCAGAAATTAGGGTTTCCAGTGAGAAGAGAATAGAGCTTCAATTCTTCAAAGTTCTAGTATAGGCTAGCTAGCAAGATTCAAGTAGACTTTGGGCTATTACTCATGATTCCGGATTCACCGTCTGGAGGCCGGTATATCCATTGTATCCCTCTTATTTTATGACTTTGTGCTACTTCAATATTATGTTGCTATTTATTACGTTCCTAGTTTGCTCTAGTTATATGCTTGATATAGTTATGATTACTTATGAATATATGCATATGTTCGCAAAGCGCTTAACTCAATACTCGAGTGAGTTAAGTGGTTGACATTATGTAAGCGTGGTGCTTAAATATTGTTTACCTGCGGATGCATTCTACTCTCTGGATCATGTGGTAGATCGCGGATGTGACACTCCCATTGAGTCCTTTGTAGTCCACTCCCCGTTTGTAGAGTAAGTAGAATCCAGTTGTGAAGGGAGTCAAGCTCTGTTCTTGATCTTCCTTAGTAATGTTCCTTATCCATAGATACAGAGGTAACTATGCTATAGATGAAAGTGTATATACTTGGGTGTACAAAAGACTTAGTAAATAAGGAATGACCTAGTAATCTTTAGCTCTTAACTAATCTCTTGCCTAGCTATACTATATTTATGAGTATCTATTCCTATCTCTAAAATACTTTTAATGCCTTACACTTATCATTTATTTATTATTTGACTTACCCCTGCTATAGCATGATAGTTAATGATTGTGTCATAAGTATGCATATTTGTCAATATCTCTATGCCACCCCATTCGCTCCTCCCTGTGGATAAAATATAAATAACGATACCTGGTATACTTCCGGTGAAATGCTACAATGGTATATTATCTGTGCACTTGCGGATACTTAATATATATATGATTTTCTCTAAGTTTACAAGTGTCATTAATAATTACCAAACCAACGCATTTCTGGCATCATTGCTAAGGATGACAACTTAGTATTAAGGTGATGCTAAGAAATGCCAACAAGCATTTTTGGCGCCGTTGCTGGGGAGGGGCACAAGGGTAAGATAATTGATCAAATAAATACTTATAGACGAGATCATAACTTTATACCTCTATTTTAGCAGGCTTACCCTTGTTTGTCTTTGTTCATATCTTATACAGGGTATTGCAGGATTGGTGCTGATTCATCAACAAATTCCATCAATCACAATCAAACCAATCAAGAGGAAGCTCAACACCAGTTTCTGAAGCTATGTCTGAAAAAAACTCTGCGTGAGTTCTCTGCTCCAAGCACTGAGAACATCCGCACTGGTCGAACACTCAAAACCAACAACCTTGAGTTCGAGCTCAAGCCAAGCCTCATCAACATGGTGCAAGCTACTCCATTTAGCGGAAAGGCACATGAAGATGCTAGTGCTCATCTCTAGGATTTTCTAGAGATTAGCAGCACAATTATCATCAAGGACATTGCTTAAGATATCATACTACTCCACCTGTTTCCATTCTCGTTAGTGGGAAGGGCGAAGTAGTAGTTTTACACCAATAAAGATAACATCAACGCGTGGGCAAGATGTTCGAAGGCCTTTCTAGCAAAGTTCTTCCCTACAGGCATGACCAATGCCTTAAGAGGAAAAATTTTCAACTTCCAACAGCAGAAAGGAGAAACCATTCCAGAAGCATGGGAACGTTTTCAAGAATATATTTTAGATTGTCCTCATCATGGAATGGAAGATTGGTTGCTCATGCAAAGTTTCTACTATGGATTAACTCAGAAAGCTCATGAACAACTAGACGCTACTGCTGGAGGATCATTTATGTCACTCACCCTTTGAAAAGCTAAAATTCTTATGGAGAAGATAGCCTCTAATTAGGGCTGGTCTCAATGCAATATTCAATTATGCAATAAGAGTGAAGAAGTATCAGAAGAGGTGTGTGCACTGTCAACCAAGATGGACGTCTTGTTGAATTGGCTTGAACAGCGAGCCAATTATAAGAAAGATCATCAAGCAATACAAGATGCTTTCAATTCTCAAAATATATGTGGAGAGTATTTGGGGGTTGATTTCATCGAATATCAAGAATATGCAAATATTGTCATCAATAATTCTACTCCACAACAACAGAGGCAAGGATGGAATCAACAACAACGGTCAAATTACCAAGAAAAGTACCTAGGTAATTATCCTTCCAAGACTAAGCAACCATCGTTGAGAGACTTGATCTTAGAACAAGCTAAGATTAATGAGAACATTTCTAAAAAGCTTGCTTTTAATGATAAGGTCCTAGAAAACATAAATACCAAAATGGATATTTTTTCTTTTGCTATAAAATACCAACTTAGCAATAATAAAAAGATAGAATCTCAATTAGTCCAGTTAGTTGTTGCTCTGCCTTTTGCCACTAACCTTGAAAAGGTCAATGCCATAACCACAAGAGGTGGCAAGTCTACTCAAGATCCGCCATATCCAACAAGGACAGGCAAGACACCGGCAGCAGTACCTGAAGAGAAGAGAAACGATGAAGTTGAAGAAGTTGAGCCACAAGCACAAGAGATGATGTAAGATTTTCATGACACCACCTTCCTACCGTTTCCACGCAGAAATCGAAAGGCAAAAATGGATGAGCAGTTTAGTAAGTTCATAGAGGTAATTCAAAAGTTATATATCAATATCCCTCTGCTAGATGCCATATAGGTACCCACCTATGCGAAGTACCTCAGAGACATTCTAAACAACAAAAGACCACTACCCACCACTGAGGTAATCAAGTTAATGGAGGAGTGTAGTGCGGCCATCTTGAACACATCACCTATCAAGAAGAAGGATCCAGGATGTCCCACTATCGACTGTTCAATTGGAAACCAAAATTTTGAAAATGCACTATGCGATCTTGGAGCAAGTGTCAGTGTCATGCCCAAGAAGGTTTTCGATAAGCTCAACTATTCTACACTCATGCCAATATCAATGTGCCTGCAACTAGCCAACCAATCAGTTCTCTATCCTGCAGGAATCACCAAGAATATTCCGGTAAAAATAAGAAACTTCTTTGTTCCAGTAGATTTTGTAGTGCTTGACATGCAGGAAGACATTGAGACACCCCTCATTCTTGGGAGACCCTTCCTGAGTACTACAAATGCACACATTGATGTCGGAGCTGGAGAAATCAAATTCCATATCAATGGCAAGAAAGAGCGATTCGCCTTCAAGCCAAGACCGGAACAATGCTCTAATTTGGAGTGGCAAGAGAAGCAAATACAACCATCAGGGTCTCCATCTTCGGGACCAACTTATGCATCCAAGGAATAAATGCAACTGGAGAAGTCCGGTTCAGCGGACTTAAAATCCTGAACCCTCGCCGGGAGGTAAAATTGGTAGTTATCCATATTTACTTCTTTCATTGCATTAATCATTTTATCTTAGTATATTTACTTTTCAACACCCGCATTATAAAATAAAAATTCTCATCATAGCATTATAAAATTCAAGCCCCATGTAAATAATTTTTATGGAGCATAAAAACACGTAATAAATATTTACCGTGGAGGCATAAAAATTTAAAAATACCATTCATTCATCGTCTTATATTTCATAGTTTTATAAAATATTGCATATATATATACATATGTATACAGTAGAAATATAGACATGTGGGACCCACTCAATCACCAACCATCACCTCCATTCCCACTCATCTCCACTCTGCATTGTTCAGAGGGCATTTTCATCGAAAGGAGCACTCACCTTGCTTAACCATGAAGTAAAGAAGCGTCAGGAAGAAGGGGAGGCCATTTAGCCACTATGTGGGGCTGGCCAGCCCCACCACTTGGCCGGCCAGCCTGCTGCTTTCCTGCCTATAAATACCAACCCTCCTGCTTGCTCTCGGCCACAACCACGGCTGCAATCAAGCATCCCAAGTTTGAAATTCCAAACTCCAATTTCGTAGTTTGAAAATTCACTTAGTAGATGTGATTTTTGAATTAGGAAAAAAGAGAAGTTTTAGAGTGGAAGTGTTGCTAAATTTTGAGAAAGGGTGATAGAAATTAAGAGTAGAAGTGAGAGGGTTTAAGAGTGGAAGTGTTGTTAAATTTGAGAGAAAAAATCAATAGAATTAAGGGGAAAGTTCTGCCAAAATCTTGATTAGAAAATCCATTAGGCAACCTTGAATGATTAACGCTTGAAGGACCGACTCCTGGATGGCTAACCACTGACTTTCTATTTTCCTAAATCGTTCCACGAGTGGTGTTGTCTATTTATTTTGCAGGAAGATGAGCAAGTATTTGGGAAAGCTCAAGCGCGCGGCATCGTTCCATTCGATGAGAAGCTCGTCTTCTAGAGGAAGTGCCGACATGTAGATCGACGTTCCATCTCCCGTTATCGGAGCGTCATCCGGGTCATCATCCGTCAAGAAGAACATTCTCCTAGAAGAGAAGCACCTGAAATTCTAGAACAAGACGGAGAAGGACACCTACACGAAGATGAAGACTCAGAGGTTCATTCTCACTCCCGCTTATGATCTAGCCCTCCTGCAGTCAACAGGTATGAATATTGAGTTTGAAATCATTTTTAAAACTATTGGGTGGGAGAATGTTTGGGAAATTAATGAGCCAGAGTCTAAGCTTTTAACTGCTGAATTTCTATGCACCTTGCAAACCACTGATTCTGAAGTCACATTTAGACTTTTTGGGAAAGACTTTTTTGTTCCCTGGAAGAATGTTAGTGAGCTTCTAGGATTCCATGCTTAGTGTGTAGTGGATGTAGACACCGCTATACAAGATTTCGATAGGACAAAATTTTGGAGAGAAATATCTAAAGAACTTACCTGTTACCGTCCTCGTACAAATGAAACTCATCACCCTACTCTGCGTTTTTTGCATAAATGGCTAGGATTTTCTTTATTTCCTAGAAATGATTTTTGCACTATAAGGAATGATGAACTTAAACTGCTCTATGCCATGGTTAAGAGAAGAAAGGTGTCATCGGTCAAATTTATCATGAAACAGTGGATAAAAATTCTTGAGCTTGAGGGAGATGTTTGGTGTACTTCTCTGGTCACCCGCATAGCCAAAAATTTGGGTCTTTTTGGAAAATGCTTCTGTTGCTTCCATTTATGACATTCCCCGTTGGTATATCGACTATGAATATTTTGTCTAAGCACACATGTTAAAAAAGAACAATAATGGTCAACTTGTCATGATGTATCTGGGATATACAACTGAGATTCCGTTACCAGACCGGAACCTCGGGTTGTATGCGGTGAATTCTTTTGTCTTTGATTTATAGGTCAAGGAAGCAACCCCTCACAGGAGTGCCTCTACAAGATTGACTCACAACCCACAACCCAGATATCGTGGCAATGATCTGATTCCAGAGGGACCGACTTTCACCAGCTATGCAGGCTAGGATCAGCCAGGATCCTCCTGCATGTACCAACCCGAGCTTGCTGGTTGGGAGCAGCCCGCTCCTCAGCACTCTGAGAGCTCCTGGCAACAAGGCTCAAGTGAGCAATGGCAAGATGGCAACTTCAACTACTATCAGCAATAGCAATATGAAGAAGTTTTAAGCGGCTACTAGGGAGGACGTATGTCCTCTGCTCGTGGCTACCATGATTAGCTAATGGGCTATCATGACCAGCAGATGGAGCATGCTCGCCTCGACACTAGGTTGACAACCATAGAAGAGACGCAGCACGACATTCAGAACATGCTTCACCAGCACTCCTTGTGGCAAGTAGAAGTAGGAGACTGCCTCACCCACAACCAGCAACAGGAGAATGAGAATTGGAACTATTTGTTCGAAAAGCTTAACTTCGACCCGCCATTCTGAAGACTGTAGCAACACCCAGCTTGGGGGAGGATCCCCCATTATCTAAGGTAAATTTTCTTTTCTAGTATTTTGTTTCTTTTAGTTATTTCTTTATTTTTCAAGTTTGTCTTATATTTTTTTAAAAAAGATGCATAACAAAAACAAAATAAAAATTTGTCTTTGTCTTTTATATATTAGTAGGAGTGATCTAAAAATTGATGAAAACCAAATAAAAAAAGAGTGTGTATAAAGTTTGCTTTAATTTCTATTTTTAAGAGCCAATAAATAAAAAGAACTTGAAGATGAATTCTCATAATGGAAATGATGAATAGTTGCTCTATTATAATTCCTTTCAAGTACCTAGTTTTCAGCCTTGAATTCCCTCGAGTTTGGATATGACTGTTTTTATATGAGAATTTGCTCTAAACTTGAAACTCGTGGGTAGCAAATGCTTGATCTAAGTCTTGGTAATTGATGGATATGATAGGAGAAGGCCTGAGCTACTATTTATCTTATTCCAAGTGATACTAAAATTCTAGAGATTTCTTTTGAAAAACATAAAAATACAACATGATGAGTTCCTGTATGACAAATCTTGAATTCCTACCAGAGCCAAACCTGATATTTAGGCTAGGAAAATTTCCACTCATATATGCTGCTTGTTTTGCATTGAGTTAGGTTAAGCTTTGTTGATCCTTATATGAGGTTTGTCATGCTCTTAAAATCAAGATCACGTACACACCACCCACATATGCACTACTCCTACACTAGGGGTAGGTGCAAAAATATGCATTCCATCTAGATCCACCCAAAAATATTTTACTCCTACACTGGGAGTAAACATCAAAAATATTCTTGATAGAAATCCATCCACCAAGTAAATGCTCTAAGTTCTTGTTACTATCTCTCAAAAGTTTTATTGCAGAGAAGAAGCATGGACTATGCAAGAGTTATTCATAAAAAAAAGAAAGAATTGAAAAGAATGGACAAGTGTCCAAATTATCAAAACAATGGGTACTTAGATGCCTGCCTGAATTTTTTTTGAGATGAATAAGATAGCCCATGTCTTCTTGCAAATGTTTCCAAGTTTTAAAAGAGAGATAAGTTTTCAAGGAGCATAGTAGAATTAGGTTAGCCACCATATATATCCACCACACTCCACACATATGCACATCTTGATTTGATTGTATGACTCAACTATCTTTGGATCCGTTGTTTGACTTTACAATATATGTGTTGCAAGTATGCTCTTTCATGTTATCACCATTCCTATGAGCTTCACATAAGCCTTAGTTGTAGGAAGAGAAAGGCATAATATCACTATTGCCTTGGTAAGGATCCACAAATACCATATATTTTGAGAGACTTGAGAGTGTCATACAATGGAATCTCTGAATTTTATTTTCAAAAATTGTAAAAACTCCGGAATAATGGTAGAGCAAAAAACTTGAGACATAGTACTTGACTTGATCGTTCTATCTTTCAATTGAACAAGACCCAAGTGAAGGCTACAAGCACCATGGTTAAAGGTAATATGGGTAAGTTTGAAAGTCAGATCAGTTTGATCTAATCCGGAGGAGAATTCTTGTTTGAACGCATGTGCACTTTTGAAGAGTTACTACAATGTTTTCAAAGATCCTAAACTCCTGTTTGATTGCTAAGTTTAGCATTGCTCAGGGACGAGTAAAGGTTAAGCTTGGGGGAGTTTGTTGATGGTAGTTATAATCTATCAAGAATCGTCAACATAACTTGTAAAAGGGCATAAAAATAATCACCAGCATAGACTTAGGGGTTTAAACTAACAAATTCTTTGAGTTTTGGTGAATCTATATTTTTAGCAGGGTTTATCCAGAAAAACCATCAGGGAGGATCAAATCGTCAAAGTAAATCGCGCTTATCCGTAGCGAAAACAACCCTAGAAGGTTTCAGGAGACTTGAGAAGACACCACACCGAAGTGAAGGCCAAGGCGCCGCCAGGTGGGGCCGGCCGATCCCACCTACAGGATGGTCGACCCCTGGGGCCCACTTGTCATTCCCCCATTCATATGTTGGTTCTCCACCGTCTTAAGGATTGCATCTACGCCGTTTATTCAAGTCGGTTGGATCTAAAGGTTCAGAATTGATGCTTTGGCCTATATATACCAGCCCCTGCCCCCCCTGAGGCATCTGCATTGCATAAGTTAAGAGTAGATCAGAAACTAGGGTTTCCAGAGAGAAGAGAATAGATCTCCAATTCTTCAAAGTTATAGTATAGGCTAGCTAGCAAGGTTGAAGTAGAGTTTGGGCTATTGCCCAGGATTCCGGATTCACTGTCTGGAGGCCGGTATATCCATTGTATCCCTCTTATTTTATGACTTTGTGGTACTTCAATATTATGTTGCTATTTATTATGTTCCTAGTTTGCTCTAGTTATATGCTTGATATAGTTATGATTAATTATGAATATATGCATATGTTCACAAAGCGCTTAGCTCAATACTCGAGTGAGTTAAGTGGTCCACATTTTTTAAGCATGGCGCTTAAATATTTTTTACCTGCGGATGCATTCTACACTCTAGATCATGTGGTAGATCACGGATGTGACACTCCCATTGAGTCCTTTGTAGTCCACTCCCCATTTGTAGAGCAAGTAGAATCCTATTGCGAAGGGAGTCAAGCTCTGTTCTTGATCTTCCTTAGTAATGTTCCTTATGCATAGATACAGAGTTAATTATGCTATAGATGAAAGTGTATATACTTGGGTGTACAAAAGACTTAGTAAATAATGAATGACTTAGGAATCTTTAGCTCTTAACTAATTTCCTGCCTAGCCACACTATATTTATGAGTATCTATTCCTATCTCTAAAATACTTTCAATGCCTTACACTTATCATTTATTTATCATTTGACTTACCCCTGCTATAGCATGACTGTTAATGATTGTGTCATAAGTATGCATATTTGTCAATATCTCTATGCCACCTAGTCACTCCTCCCTATGGATAAAATATAAATATCGATACCTGATATACTCCCGGGTGAAATGCTATAATGGTATATTATCTGTGCGCTTGCGGATACTTAATAAATATATGATTTTCTATGAGTTTACAATTGTCATTAATAATTACCAAACCAATGCATTTCTAGCATCTTTGCTAGGGATGACAACTTAGTATTAAGGTGATGCTAAGAAATGCCAACAGGCACTGTAAAGAAACCACCATGGTTAATGCGGCTTAACCAAGGCGGTTGCCCTAACGCATTAACCGAGGCAGTTGTTCTAAAACAACAGCCTCGGTTCATGTTTATTAACCGAGGTCGTTGGCTTAAAGCAACTGCCTCAGTTAATAGGTGATTAACCGAGGCGGTTTCCTTCTAGTGCCCACCTCGGTGAAGTCTAGGCTATAAATGTAGCCGCACCCACCCTTCTTCCCCATGGCTTCTCCTCCATTTTTTTAGTTTTTGACCTCAAAACCCTAAAAATGGCCATTTTCTAGGGGGAGAGGTTTAGCCCTTAGATTTGGTGAAGGGGGCACCGCAGGAGGTTGATTCTCGCTCTCAAACCCTCAATCCTCTCTCTTTTCCATGATTTGGGTGCTTTTCCTCAATATCTAGATCTAGATTTATTTGGAGGAGAGAGAAATCATCAGATCTAGTGCTACCCGGTGGTCTTTTTTCCGTACTGTTGTGCTTATATGCGCCATTTTCATTATTTGTGTGTGCAAGGTGTTCGCGGTGATGGGCTGAGAATGGATGTACAAGACATCGTGGCTGGATCTAGCTTTCCTGGATCATGTGACAAAGTTTATTGCCACTACGAAAAGGCATCGTCTGAGTCTGAAGTGGGAACTCACCATCTGTCCGTGTAAGAGCTGCAAGAACCTTCTTGCCAAGGGAGATGACACTATGAAATCTCACTTGGTCCGGTACGGTTTCATCAAGGATTACATCATCTAGAAGTTTCACGGGGAAGCAGAGGATCCGAGTGCCGGTGCATTTGGAGGGAACTTGTCGACAGCAATGATAGCAGCGGTGAATGCTTAACAACAAACCTCATCAGTAGTGGCCGGCGGGCACGACAATGCTTCTACTAGTGACAATGCAGATCATGATTACATCATGATGGATGATCTGCTCAAAGACACGGCTGGCGACGATGATGGGGATGGCGGTGAGCTAGTGAGGGAACCCAAGACCGTGGAGCTTTTTGAGTCAATCGCTAACCACCATGACCATGATGATGTTCTATTTGAGAGCCTGAGGTGGCTAGAGAATTTTAGAGAGATGAAGCGGGCGGCAATTGATCCCTTCTATAAGGACTGTCCGAAGCACTAGACGACGCTGCGTTTTAACCTCTAGATGCTGATGCTGAAGGCTCGCCATGGCTGGTCCAACACTAGCTTCAATGACCTATTACATATCCTTGCTGACACATACCCAGAGGGTAACAAGGTGCCCACCAATACCTACCAAGCAAAGAAGCTAATCCGGCTAGTGGCGATGAAGCTTAAAAAGTTCCATGCCTACCCTAACCATTGTATCCTATATCGAGGCAAGTATAAGAACTTGTAGAGCTGTCCGCATTGTGGCATGAGTCAGTACAAGAGGAATGCCAGTTGTCGCATAGATGTGGATGACGAGAGAGGGCCGAAGAAGAAGATGGCTAAGAAGAGTACCACGAAAAACATATCCCGTCTCCTAAGGATGAGGAAGAAGAGGGTTACACGTGGAGGAAAAGTCCAGCCCTATCGATGTGGTACCGCCGTGATTGATCACCTACGTGCTATATTTGGGAACCCCGAGGATGCCAAGCGGATGTCCTAGCATGCATCTGATGAGCGCACGAAGGACGATGGCAAGCTGCAGCACCCTTCCGATGGCAACAATGGAATTGTTTCTGTCAGCACGAAAACGCGTCGACACACAACAAGCTGGAAGGATCTGCTTGATGGAGCTAGAGATCCACTTGACTTCAACACAGGGGTAACCGATCCTACGAATTTCTCCCGAGACGTGCCAGTCAATTTGACCCTGCAATTGACAAGGAGAGAAAGTTTATCAGTAATTTAAGGTGGAACATGCCGGTCTTTGCGCAGATAGTTCCAAGTGTGCCGCTTCGGGAGCAGCCAGATGGGAAATCAACTAAATAGCATATACGCACAGAAATCGGCTATTACGGATTGTAAAGCTCGTGGGTAGTGATTGATTTTATATTCACCGATACAGTACACGTAGATGTAATGTGAGATCATCAGCTAGATAGATATTACTAGTTGTCGACATAGAATTTTTGTCCCGTGCCGAGGACACACGAGCAAGCCAGAAGGGTCTGCTCGATGGAGCTATAGATCTGCCTAGCTTTAGCGCAGGGATGGTCGATCCTCAGCAATCCTCCCGAGACATGCCAGTCTATTTGACCCTGTAATTGACAAGGAGAGAAAGTTTATCAGTAATTAAGGGCAGAACATGCCGGTGTTGCCAGACAGTCATGAATGTGCGGCTCTGAGAGCCGATATGAAAGGAGATCGACTAAATAGTCGATTCCAGCATATTCGTAAGAATAAATCGGTTAAAGCTCATGGGGTTGCGTAAGAAGAATCGGTTATCATTCTGGATGAATATCATTGTTTAGACAAATATTGGTCACTGGCAAAAAGATATCAACAGTAATTAGTTCATGCTAAGCCAATGACTGCAAGTAACTGAACCCCTTTTATGAAAGAAACAACTCATCATCATTCAACCATTTAATAGAGATAAATCTAATGAACATATTAGATCTCATCTATCGCTATGACCAGTGGGGCATGAGGTAGAATCATGCAGGCCGTAGAAACAACAATAGACTCGACGAGCCTAACTTATTACTAATATCAGTGGGGCATGAGGTAGAATCATGCAGGCCGTAATACAAAAATATGATCATGGGGCTAACATATCTTTCAACCTATCACTACTTCAATGATCTCGTGATGTGAACTATTCGTGAAAGCGCTCGATATCGGCTAAAACAACCGTTTTAGGCATAACGCACAGTTAAGGTCATGCCCTCCCAGGAATAGATCTATCAAATAACGATCCCCACTCTACGGTGCTAGTAGTGGGCTATGAGGCAGAATCACACAGGTCGTGATAACAGGCCATGGAACAGTTTTCGCTAGCCAATAGATCTACTCAAGATCAAACATGCCTTAGCTGCATGCTATGCACGATCAAGATTGACGTAAAACAGCCGATAAAACATAACTCATCCTTTAAAGTGCAGATTAAATCAGTTTAGATTAACAAACGATGGGTTAACAAAGATACAAGGCCGATCTAGATCAATTCCAATCGGACAAAGTGATATTGCTGTAATTAAATAAACAATGGAAGCAATAAGCAATATCGGTAACTTAATGAATCTATTCGAAGAAACGCCACCCTTAGAGCCGATAACTTGACCTTAATATAGTTCAAACAGTGGAGGTGGACCGGATCGATGCAGCCATAGTTGAACTAGACAAGAGTCGATAACTAACTCATACCAGAGTCGCAGTGGAGGTCGACCGGATCGATGCAGCCGTACGAACAGAGGTATAAGCCATGACGGTTGTTACAGACAAGTAGTGGAGGTCGACCGGATCGATGTAACCGTACTTGCTGAAGAACTCACCAAGATCTACTCTAATCCTACTCCTAAGGGGTGGCCGAAGCCGAAAAAGTAAGTAACTTGTATTTGATTGATTGTGTGTTTTTTACAATAGTCGGGGTTTGATATTTATACCCGGGACCTACGTATGACTCCAATCTAAGCATGACTCATTACAATCTTTGGCCCTAAGAGAAAATATTCTTAATTTAAGATAACTTGGACTCTAATCTTTCCCCTTTTGTAGAGTCCAACATGTCTTGTCCCGGCACCGATCTTAGCCTTTGTCATTATCTGCTAGCGTTGCCTGAAGAAAGCCGATTCCAGTGCTGAATTTGAATTAGCTGATTCCGATCTACACGCAATTGATTCCCTACTGACATGATCTTGGGAGCTTTCGAGTCCCTTGTGACTCTTCTTCCAAATTTTGGTGTAAACACATGCACCCCAATTTTGGGATAGAAGTAATTTTATCCCAAAATTATCGCATCTGTATCCCTGATAGGTCTACAGTCACGGGTAGAGAATCTTGATCTAGGGTCTACCATTTGTCATCGCCTATGTCAGCTCATGAGCCCATGCTTCAAAACTTTTACGAGAGCATCATTGCTTCACAGGCACTTGGATTCATCCTTCCGTGCCGGCTATAAACTATCTATTCGACCTTGGCGAGAGCAACTCAACAATTTAGCTATGTTTCTCTTCTATCTGCCTCCTTGAGTGCTCCCGACTCTGCTAGACCCTCCATGGTCTATCCTTTTGCTATGAAGATCTTGAGCAGTTAGAAGATGTCTTGTGCATAGGGTGATTGTGTCTCCCATCTTAGCACCTTGCCAAGAAAGAGAATCAGCTACTATGGTTAGAAGAATCCTTGTGATATCATCTAGGTCTTCTCTCCATGCTCGTAGAGCTGTTCTAGTGTTTGTAAGGGCTAAAATGCGTGGACACCTTCCCCTTGTTTGCTCAATTGAATGCCCATTAGGAAAGCCACAAGCTTCTTTCCAGCGGCTTTGAGAAATCAGCTGGGCATCTGTTAGACATGCGACTTTTTCCCTTCTCTGTCGCAATTCTATGAACGGGCTGATGTGACTTGGTTTATGATGACTTTTGGCCCTATGGGGATTCGAACTTCCTTCAATCCAAAGAAACCTTGGTGGGCTGATTGCTGGTCAATGTAAATCTTTTGTATCTGTCCCATGATATTCTGTAACTTGGGAGAGCAATAAGTACGAATTTGTTATCTCTTCGTTATTTGTTCCCTGAATTCTCGGAGCGTCGATCCTTTTTCGTATCTGATTTCAATTTCACATCGCTGGTGCAATCTATCTCTTTGCCTTCCCAGGCTATATATTCAGGACCATGGCTGGGGATCGAAAAACAACTCGCTTCACCTCAAACCTTCCGTGTCCTTAGTATAGATCCTGCTTCTCCGTAGGTTTGAGATCATGGAGAATAGCAAGAAGTTTCCTAAGGAGGCCCTCAATGGACCTGCATCATCATGTCATCGCCTTCATTGTTAGGAGGATGCAACTCATGGTGCCCCCACTGCCTCAGGGGATAGGACTGACTCCGTTTGGCCTTTAGGGTCCTCTTTGTTAACAGCTCGTCACTAGCTCCCTTGTTATCAGAGGAGGCAGATTGACAACAACGATCTGCTTGCCTCCATTGATCGGCATGGCTAGAGTCTCGTTGAATGTCTCTCCCTCGCAAAATCGGCTCTGGCCATGGTTCAATGTCGATCACCTCCCAAGGTCAGTTTAGTGGAGGATAGGTTGGCCAAGGTCGATGCCAGAATTATGGGTGAGAAATCTGTCATAACCTTTGCTACCTTTCAATTTCATCTTCAAGACTCTGATCATCTCCCCTTTGAATCTTTTTAGATTTGTCTGCCCAACTGGAGAGCCTCCGATTGGTTGCGGAGCACGTGGCGGGATTCATCAACGCCAGAGGCGCTGTCCCGGTGGTTCGCCTGCACGACATCCCAAACCGTGTTAGGGGGTCGCTTTGCATGGCGTTCGCCATGGTGCTGCCATGGCGTTGGCTTCTACGCAAGTCCATTCTAGCCACAAGCTTCGGTTCCTTCCCCACTGCTTCCCAGCCGCGGCGCACCCTAGGGATTATGAACGCCTAATTGAGGACTTCTTCAGTGCTGCTAACTCTATAGCCTTCATCTCTTAGGCCGATGATATAGTAGCCAAAGTGTTTTCCGGCCCGTAGTTTGTAATAGGTGATATTAGCAAACAATTTCTCCGTCTTGAGTGATTTTCCCTTTTGTTTTGTACTTTATACTATATGCATCACTTTGTCCATGTTTACTTTGTTTCTGTGGGCGATACACATTGTACTAGCTTTTACCCCTCTGGGTTTATCTTCGCACTAGAAGCGATACCCTTCTGGTATCGGCTATTAGAGCTGACAACCGAGCAAATTGGTTATCAAGTATTAATCCAAATGTTAGGGTAATATTCCTTTAAATATTCCCCATTTGATTGCTCTACCGAATCCTTCTTCTCCTTTTAGTATTTCCAAAATATAAGTATTACCCGACACACAACGCTCGATCCGATAAGGTCCTTCCCAATTAGGTGACCACTTTGTTGGATTTGTTGTCCTTTGACCCGATCGGCAATTTTACTCTCCAGACCAAATCTCTCTCAGAGAATTACTCATTCTTGACCTTTTAATTGTAATATTTTGCAATCCTTGGTTTATGGGCTTCAATGTTTTCAAGAACACGTAGCCAAAGGCAACTCAAGTCTTCTAAGTCATTCATCACAAAATTCTTGTAGACTTCGGCTGATAAATCACTCTGTAACATAACACGCCCCGATCTAGTTTGAACTTCCCAAGGAGGGACTATATTATGGCTATACACGAGTTCATAAGGCGACTCTATCAATTCTTTTGCTCTTGGCTATCAAGGGTAATTCATCCCAAGCCCTCTCCAGAGTCTTATCTCCTTTCTTTATTTTTGAAGATCAAGTCCTTTGTTCCGGCTAAAGAGCCGATTTTGAAAATAGCCGATTCAAGACTCTTGGTTTTAATTCTATCTAGGTCTAAAAACACGGCCTTTATTAAGAGAGCCCTTTGATCTCCTATCCTTAGTCATCCGGCACCGTATTCTCTTCGGCATTGGTGAAGTGGCGTTTCACCTTCTATTAACTACGGTTGCCTTTTACGCGTCCCGAGGCGTCCGCCTCTTCGCTTCATGCCTTCAAATATCAGCCAAGGGCTTCGGCCTCAAACACATCTCCATCCGCAACTGTTCCTTTGCTCTCTTCCGTTTGCCGAAACCCTGTAGCGGTTTTCTTCCTTCCTTCCGTAGATCCAATCATCTCTCTTGGTTGGCAAGGACAACCGAGGCAAGCACGCGGTGGAGGAGATCACAGAAGAGGACATGTCGATGAACCAGCGTCTCCGATGCATGAGGTGAGATTGACAACCTTTGTTCATGATAATGATCTGTTCTGACTCGCCTATAGGTTCATTGTGAATGACAGCCTTTGTCCTTTCCTAGGACCGGCAAACCCGCTGATGCTGCATCTTCCGTGCCGGCTTCGTCGTTGGATTCTTCTAACTCGTATAATGGCGATGATGCCCGATGCTTTTTTCGAGAATGGAGGGTGGCCGAGGACCGCTATTCCAAGGCAATTCGGAACAACGGCCAGCTTGAGATTCGTCTAGGGGTCTTCCAAGCGGCCCTTAATGCGGCTGAGGAGGAGGCCAGCACCGTTCGAGCGTGGCTGGCTGAGTCTGACGCCGTGGTAGCAGGTAAGATGAGTTCCATGAATGTTTCTATTCTAGTTTCCACTGCCTTTGTCTTGATAGTCTTATGTAATCGCCAGCTCAAACGGTGCAGTTGGAGTCTCTCCAATTGGCGGCGAATGCAGCCGCGGACGCCATCAATGCTCGGGGCTCCCTCATTGATGCTCGTCTCCAAGACATCCCGGCCCGCGTTTAGGAGATTGCTCTTCACGATGTTCGTTATGGCGCGTCGGTGGCGCTAACTACAGCGTAGGTCTAGACCGGGCATGACCTCCATGCCATGGAGGTTGGCTTCTCGATTGGCGACGGCCCTAAGGGACATGAGGACTTGATAGAAGAATTCACCGTAGCAGCGGAGGCCATCGTGGACATCACATCTGCTCAGGATGTGGTGAACAAAGTCTTCGACTAGATTGTACTTTGGGGGAAACAATGAACAAAGACTCCTCTTTCATAAATGCGCCTCAGTGCAATGCCCTTGTGCATGACTGTTTTTTTGCTTTTTGTTTTTGCTCTATAGGCGATACATATCGTATCGGCTTTCATTGTCTTTGAAGATCTTTTTCATTTTTTGAACTAGAGGCGATACCTTTCTGGTACCGGCTATTAGAGCTGAGAACGAATTGGCTATCGAATGTTGATCTGATACTAGGATAACGTTCCTTTAAATATTTCGCTGTAGAAATTTTCATACCAAAGGTTAGATGATTGATCAACCTAGGTCAAGCATCCATTAAGCGAAACAAAATTCCTTTAAGAAATCTATTACTCTTGACCTGCACTTAGGATTCCAATTTAGCATTCATACATCGGCCTAAACCCATCTCCAAGACTAATGCTTATTTTTCCTTAATCCAATAGCCGACGTGAAGCCGTGACTTTTACTAAAACAAACTTTCAGAGCCGATCGCTTGCATTGGCTGTTGACTTTCATTGCTGATCTTAATGAAGCCTCCTTCCCATGACTTGCCAGAAAAACATTCGAAGTCTCCTAGTTCCCAAAAGACTGGATTGGCTGTTGCGATGCTCACAGACTCATCAGCGCGAACCAGTTCGACATCATCTCCATGTCATTGAATCAAACACTGATGCATGGTCGATGGTATACAATAGTTCGCATGAATCCAATCACGACTGAGGAGCAAATTGTATGACCCTTTTCCATCGATGATGAAGAATGTGGTGAGCAGAGTCTTGCTCCCGATTGTTAGTTCAACGTTTATTGCCCCCTGGGTCTTAGACGTATTATCTCCGAAGTCTTTAAGCATCATGTCAGTCTCCATCAGATCTCCTGGTCCTTTGCCAAGCTTACAAAAAGTGGTGTAAGGTATAAGATTGACAGAAGCACCTCCGTCCACCAACATCTTGTTCATCGGCTTCCCATCAACAAGACCTTTCATATATAAAGCTTTTAAGTGTCGATGTTTGACTGGTTTGTCAAATATTGCTTGCTGTACAACCGTTAACTTGGCAACTATCTCCTCACACTCCGATTCATCAAAATCCGAATAAACTTCTTGATCTGCCAAAGCTCTGAATTCTGATGCTAACAGAAAAGCCATTTGGATATTAGCCGATGGTTGCTTTCTATCGGCTATTTGCTTGGTATGCCATACTTGAGGTTTACCGGATGCCTG
Source organism: Miscanthus lutarioriparius (assembly GCA_904845875.1). NCBI lineage: Eukaryota > Viridiplantae > Streptophyta > Magnoliopsida > Poales > Poaceae > Miscanthus > Miscanthus lutarioriparius. The sequence continues at coordinate 50,413,820 of CAJGYO010000011.1, read as the reverse complement.
AGCCTGTTCCATCTCTTTATTCCTTAGGCGTTGCACCCTTCTCTTCTGGCTTCTTGTTAAACCTCCTAGACACCATTGGCCTTCCTGCCAAATATATTTTCTTTCGTTGCCTTCTTCTTTATAATCAGCCCAGTCCTGGTCAACAACTCTTTTTCCCAGCCGATTATGAACACTTTTATTTTTTAAGTGCTGATCCATGTTATTATGATGATATGCATCTTGAGCATGGATAGACCGGCGGTTGGTTTGAGACTGCCTAAACTCCCAATATTGATTGCTGTATTCTGGACAGTCATGTCTGGTAGGCAACTTCAAACCTTCATTCTAGCAAAGTCTGAAGAAAGGACAATTCCAATGTAATTCGGCTTGTTTCCTTTCATACCTCTCTTCTTTCAGTTGATGCTGGTATGCTTGATCCTTTAACCAACGCTGATAATCCTTTTCCTTCTGCCGCTGCCACTTATTCAACAGGATCCGAGATGTAACTCGGGGCTTTATCGCCCCATCTTTTGACGTCTCCCCCTGCTTGTATCGGCTCTTTTGCTCGGCGTGATGTCTTCTAAGCTCTCTGTACTCGTTAGCCAACATTTGCATCTTGGGGTCGACTATTCTAGCTTCTTTTGATTTGGTCGATGTTAGGACCTTATCTTTTCTTTTGATCATTCTAGCATCAACCATATTTTGATCTCCTAGGAAAGGATTATCATCGACTTTCATTTTCCGAGGCATGTCAAATTTGAGCCTCCCTTACTGAATAGCCCTCTGTATATGCTGTCTGAAGATTTTGCATTCATTACTGGAATGAGAGGTAGCGTTATGGAACTTGTAGAACTTCTTATTCTTTAATTGATTAGGGGGCATCATAACATGACCATCAGGCAACTTGATCTACCCCTTTTCAAGTAAGAAATTGAAGAGCTTGTTTGATTTGGTGACATCAAAGTCATAGCTCTCTTTGACTCCTCTTCCCCAAGGATTTGGCACCATTACTGTCTTCTTGCCCCAATTCCAATCAACCGCAGCAACCTCTTCTTCTTCATCTTCATAGCCGTTATCAACTAAGTATGGATCATAAGCTTTGGCTACTATGGTACTCTTCTGGAATCGGGTATCTCTGCGCATACTCTGGAATTGGCTATTGAGCGCTGCCACTCGTTGAGCCAATTGACCCAAGTTGTCAAATTCTTGTCCCCTAGCAGCTTTTCTTTCCACATTGGTAGCATTCCTTGAACAACTAAAGCAGCTAGTTGATCATCAGCCAAGTTTAAGGAGAAGCAAAGTTCCTGGTTTCTTGGAACCTCTGAAGAAATTCAGTGCCCGATTCTTTAGTCTTCTGTCTTATAGTTGTCAGATCAGTAATCTTCTTTTCTCCAGTCCAAGTGTAAAAATATGTATGAAACTTCTTCTCTAGGTCAGCCCAATTGACAATGGAATTGATTGGTAGTGATGAAAACCAAGTGAAGGCTGGCCCTGATAAGGACAAGGAGAAGAAACGAACTCGACGGGCATCCTCAACTGATGCTTTGCCCAATTGTGTAAGATACCGACTGACATGTTCTATTGTGCTTGTACTGTCTTGGCCAGTGAACTTAGCAAACTCTAGGAGCCTGTAATTTGTGGGAAGAGCGACCAAATCATACCATTCTAGATATAGGCGTTTGTACGAAAAAGTCAGCCCTTTTGGCTTCAGACCGAACTGATTCTTCATCATCTGTGGATTGAAATCCCATGTGCCTTGATATCCTGAATTTGGCATCATGTGAAGGGTGTTACAATCCATGACATAGTGACACCCTTGTGGAATCTCGATCTGCTGGGTTCTTTGCTGGCTTGCTGCTTGAAGTCTCTGATTATAGACATAAGGATCTATATCTCTATGGATCATTTGAATTGATGGTGCTATTTTTTGAGCCGACAACGGTATGTGGCCTGATGTGCCAAAATTGGTCACCTGGTTCTGACCTTGCCCGGCCAGCTGTTGCACATGCTGTACTGATGGTCCAGGATTGTACTGTATTTGATTGGCAGCAGTTCCTTGAGTTTGTTCAAATGAACCTTGAACTACCTAGACATCACCATTACCAGCTGGTGCTGCTTCTTGATGGCTGGTACCGACTTGATTAGTCCCTTGGGTCGACGGATCTGGAATGTTGTAATAAGCTGGCCCACCTTGACCAACTGGAAACCCATGAATCGCCTCTCTCATGGCGTTGTGGAATATGTCCAATAAAGCTTCGTTATGGCTTGATATGGCATCACGAACAGATTTGTCTACAACTTCCTTAAAGAAACGCCTATCTTCATCTTCAGTTGTATCTGTCTGCCTGTGTAATAGAACTCTTGGTAGTGGAAATTTCTGAACAATTGTGTTGTCACGTGTTTTGGTGTAGGACAACAAACACTTGTTCTAAAACTCTTCTGTAGCTTTGCTGATGATACCCTTACCCCATCAGGTAGATCTTCATAATACAACATAAGGATGTCATTGTTGTAGTGAACCGCCATGACGATTGTGGTGTCCCACCGGGCGTGCCAGAAACGTGTGTCAACACAGAATTTTCGTCCCGTGCCGAGGACACACGAGCAAGCTGGAAGGGTCTGCTCGATGGAGCTATAGATCCGCCTAGCTTTAGCGCAGGGATAGTCAATCCTACGCAATCCTCCCGAGACGTGCCAGTCAATTTGACCCTGTAATTGACAAGGAGAGAAAGTTTATCAGTAATTAAGGGCGGAACATGCCGGTGTTGCCAGGCAGTCCCGAATGTGTGGCTCTGAGAGCCAATATAAAAGGAGATCGACTAAATAGTTGATTCCAGCATATTCGTAAGAATAAATTGGTTAAAGCTCATGGGGTAGTGTAAGAAGAATCGGTTATCACTCTGGATGAATATCATTGTTTAGACAAATATTGGTCACTGGCAAAAAGATATCAACAGTAATTAGTTCATGCTAAGCCAATGACTGCAAGTAATCGAACCCCTTTTATGAAAGAAACAACTCATCATCATTCAACCATTTAGTAGAGATAAATCTAATGAACATATTAGATCTCATCTATCGCTATGACCAGTGGGGCATGAGGTAGAATCATGTAGGCCGTAGAAACAACAATAGACTCGACGACCCTAACTTATTACTAATATTAGTGGGGCATGAGGTTGAATCATGCAGGCCGTAATACAATAATAAGATCATGGGGCTAACATATCTTTCAACCTATCGCTACTTCAACGATCTCGTGATGCGAACTATTCGTGAAAGCGCTCGATATCGGCTAAAACAACTGATTCAGGCATAACACACAGTTAAGGTCATGCCCTCCCAGGAATAGATCTATTAAATAACGATCCTCACTCCACGGTGCTAGCAGTGGGGTGTGAGGCAGAATCACACAGGCCGTGACAACGGGCCATGGAACAGTTTTCGCTAGCCAATAGATCTACTCAAGATCAAACATGCCTTAACTACACGCTATGCACGATCAAGATTGACGTAAAACAGCTGATAAAACATAACTCATCGTTTAAAGTGCAGATTAAATCAGTTTAGATTAACAAACGATGGATTAACAAAGATACAAGGCCGATCTAGATCAATTCCAATTGGGCGAAGTGATATTGCTGTAATTAAATAAACAATAAAAGCAATAAGCAATATCGGTAACTTAATGAATCTATCCGAAGGAACGCCACCCTTAGATAGAGCCGATAACTTGACCTTAATCTAGTTTGAGCAGTGGAGGTCGACCGGATCGATGCAGCCGTACTTGAACTAGACAAGAGTCGATAACTAACTCATACCAGAGTCACAGTGGAGGTCAACCGGATCGATGCAGCCATACAAACAGAGGTATAAGCCATGACAGTACTTACAGACAAGTAGTGGAGGTCGACCGGATCAATGCAGCCATACTTGCTGAAGAACTCACCGAGATCTACTCTACTCCTACTCCTAAGGGGTGGCTGGAGCCGAAAAAGTAAGTAACTTGTATTTAATTGATTGTGTGTTTTTTACAATAGCCGGGGTTTGATATTTATACCCGGGACCTACGTATGACTCTTATCTAAGCATGACTCATTACAATCTGTGGCCCTAAGAGAAAACATTCCTAATTTAAGATAACTTGGACTCTAATCTTTCCCCTTTTGTAGAATCCATCATGTCGTGTCTCGACGTCGATCTTAGACTTTGTGATTATCTGCTGGCGCTGCCTAAAGAAAGTAGATTCTAATGCTGCATTCGAATTAGCTGATTCCGATCTGCACGCAATTGATTCCCTTCTGACATGATCTTGGGAGCTTTCGAGTCCCTTGCGACTCTTCTTCCAAATTTTGGTGTAAACACCGGTATAGAGCGTTGAGTCGTTGAATCTAACAAGAAAGGATATAGCACGCGAACAAATCGACTGTCTGATACAAGTCGACCTACAAACGCTCTGAATCTATTCTGTTACCATCAACAGTGAGGTTCGACCGGATCGATGGCAGCTATGATGATAATAACAAACTAAAACTAAAGAATCCATAAAAACATCCATACTTCGACAGGCTTTTCGAAAGACATGCTATACGTGAAGGCTCAGATGAATCGACTAAAATAGCCGATTCAGGTGAAGAGAACTACAGCGTGTGAACAATCGACTATTTCACATGGACAAACCTATGGACTCATCAGACCTAACCTGCTATCTCTAACAGGGGGGTTCGACCGGATCGATGCAGTCGTGATAAAGACAACAAATCAAACCTTTAAAGTAAACAGATCTATCTACGCTTAACAGGATCATGTAAACATACTGTAGGCATTAACGCATAGGTGATCGGCTATTTAGCCGATGCAAGCATAGCAAACAGTTAAGGTCATGCCTGATCAAGAACAGACCTACCAACCAGCATCGTCCAATCTAAAGTGCTATCAGTGGGGATCGACCGGATCGTTATAGCCATAATAGCGAACCATATACCAGATTTAACTAACCAGCAAACCTCCTCAAAATCATACATGCCTTAACCGCGTACTATGCACGATCAAGAGCAAAATAAAAATAGCCGATAAAACATAATCTGTCGCTCAAAGTAAGAAAACATCATGTTGTAACAAAGCAAATGATGGACTAAAAGGATATAAGGCCAATCTAAATCGATCTCGATCGGGTAGATTGATGTTGCTGCAGACTAATGACAATAAGAACATCAGCAAGATTGGTAACTTAATGAATCTACCAAAGATTGCCACTCTTAGGTAGAGCCAATAACTTGACCTTAATCTAATTCGAGCAGTGGAGGTCGACCGGATCGATGCAGCCGTACTTGAACTAGACAAGAGTCGATAACTAGCTTATATTAGAGTTCGCAGTGGAGGTCGACCGAATCGATGCAGCTGTACAAACAGAAGTATAAGCCATGACGGTACTTACAGATAAGCCAGAGGTTGACCGGACCGATGCTGCCATGCTTGTTGAAGAACTCATCGGAATCTACTCTACTCCTACTCCTAAGGATTGGCACAAAGTCGAAAAAAGTAACTTGTATTTGATTGATTGAATGTCCTTTACAATAGCCGGGGTCCAATATTTATACCCGGAATCTAAACATGAGTCCTACTTATGCACGACTCATTATAATCTTTGGTATAAGAGAAAATATTCCTAATTTAAGTTAACTTGGACCCTAATCTTTCCCTTTTTGTAGAGTCCAACATGTTTCTCCCGACGCCAACCATAGCTTTTGTCGTTATCTGCTGGCGCTATTTGAAGAGAGCCAATTCTAATGCTTCATTTGAATTAGCTGACATCGTCTTTATGCAATCGATTCCTTGATGCCACGATCTTGGGAGCTTCGAGTTCCTGCAATTCTTCTTCCCAAATTTTGGTGTAAACACATGCCCCCCCCAATTTTGGGATAAAAGTAATTTTATTCCAAAATTATCATGTATGTACCCCCGATAGGTCCGTAGTCACGGGTAGAGAATCTTGATCTGGGGTCTACTATCTCTCACCGTCTTTGCCAGCTTATGAGCCCATGCTTCAAAGCTTTATGAGAGTATCATCGCTTCATGGCCATTTGGATCCATCTTTCTAGGCCGACTATAAAATGTCTATCCGACTCTGGCGAGAGCAATTCAACAACTCAGTTTTGTTTCTCTTCTGCTTGCTTCCTCGAGTGCCTCTGGCTCCGCCAGACCCTCCATGGTCTAATTCCTTGCTATGAGGATCTTGAGTGGTTAGAAGAATTCTTGTGCATAGGGTGATTGTGTTGCTCATCTTGGCGCCTTGTCGAGCAAGAGGATCAGCTACTGCGGTTAGAAGAATTCTTGTGATATCACCTGAGTCTTCTCTCCATGACCGTAGAGCTGTTCTAGTGTTTGTAAGGGCTAAAATGTGTGGACACCTTCCCCTTGTTCGCTTCATCAAATGCCCATCGAGAAAACCACAGACTTCTTTCCCATGGTTTCCTAGCCACCAAGAAATGAGCATCTTTTACTAGGCGGCTTTCTTTCCCATTGTTTCCCGGTCACCGAGAAATCGGTTGGGTATATGGGCATCTTTTAAGCAGGCGACCTTTCCCCTTCCCCTGATTCAATTTTATCAATGGGCTGACGTGACTCAGTTCATGATGACCTTCGGCCTTGTGGGGATCCAGACTCTCTTCAATCCAAAGAAGTCTTGGTGGGTTGATCGTCGATCAATGTAAACCTTTTGTATCTATCCCATGATATTTTGTAATTATGGGAAGCGATAAGTCTGAATATGTTGTCTCTTCATGATCCGTCCCCTAAATTTCCAGAGTGTCGATCCATTTCCCTATCTGACTTTAATTCCATAACACCGGCGAAGTCTATCTTCTCACCTTCCCGAGCTATATATATGGGCCACGGCTGTGGATCAAAAAACAACCTGCTTTGTCCCAAACCTTTCGTATCTTTTGTGTGATTTTGCCTTCCCATAGGTTTAAAGGCATGGAGAACGGCAAGAGGTCTACCAAGGAGGCCTTCAACGAGTGTATGTAACCACGCCGGCGTCTTCGTCATCAGGAGGGTGCAACCCGGGATGCTCCTATCATCCCGGAGCATAGGGCCGGCTCCGCTCATCTTCCGAGGTCGTCTTCATCGACAACTCACCGCCAGCTCCCCTGCTACCTGAGGAGGTGGATCGACAAAGATGATCTGATTGCCTCCATCGATCGGGCTGGCTAGAAGCTCGCCGACTGCCACTCCATCGCAGAATTGGCTTCGGCCTTGGCTCGATGCCGATCACCCTTGGAGGCCGACCCGGTGGAGGACAGGTTGGCCAAGGCCAAGGCCAGAATCATGGGTGAGATGTCTACCACAACTCTATGTCTCTTCTTAATCTTATCTTCTCGATCTTGATCATTCCTCCCAAATCATGTCAGAGAGGTCGCTCTTCATGGCGTTCATCATGGTGCTACCATGGCATTGGCTGCTGCGTAAGCCCACTCTGGCCACGAGCTTCGGCTTCTTCCCCATGGTTTTCTAGCCACCAAACACCCTGGGGATCATGAGCGCTTGGTCGAGGATTTCTTCGACGCCGCCGACTCTGTGGCCCTTACTTCCCTATCTGATGACATAGTGAACAAAGTATTTTCTGGCCTGTAGCTTGTAATAGGTGACACTAGCAAAAAATCTCTTCATCTTAAGTGGTTTCTTTTTAGTTCGTACTTCATGTTTCATGCATCAATTTATCCGTGTTTGTTTTGCTCTTATAGGCGATACATATCGTACCGGCTTTTCCCCCTTCAGGTTTATTTTTGAACTAGAGGTGACACCCTTTTGGTATCAGCTATTAGAGCTGATGATCGAACAAATCAGCTGTCAAGTATTAATCCAAACACTAGGTTAATATTTCTTTAGATATTTTCCATTGATTGCTTTATCAAACTCTTCTTCTCCTCCTAGCGTTTCCAAAATATAAGCATTGCTAGACGCACAATGTTTAATCCGATAAGGTCCTTCCCAATTAGGCGACCATTTGTCGAACTTTCTGTTCTTTGACCTGATCGACAATTTTACTTTCCAGACTAAGTCTCCTTCAGAAAATTGTTTGCCCTTGACCTTTTTATTGTAATACTTTGCAATCCTCAGTTTATTGGCTTCGATATTCTCAAGAGCACGTAGCCAATGGCAACTCAAGTCCTCTAAGTCGTCTATCATAAGATTCTTGTAGACTTTGGCTAACAAATCATTTTGCAATGTGACACGTCTCGATCCGGTCTGAATTTCCTAAGGAAGAACCACACTATGACCATACACAAGTTCATAAGGTGATGTTTTAATCAATCCATGATAGGCCATCCTATATGCCCACAATGCCTCATTAAGCGTTGAATGCCACTTCCTTGGCTGCTCCTCAATCTTTTTTTTGATCAGCTTAATCATAATCTGATTGGATGCCTCTGCCTGGCCATTAGCCTAAGCATAGTAAGGAGAAGAATTTAGTAGCTTGATTCTCATACTAGCAGCAAAATCTCCAAACTCTTTTGATGTGAACAAAATCAACCATGTTCTTTGAGGTTACCATCTTCAAAGGAATTGCCTCAACCCACTTAGTGAAGTAATCTATTGCTACCAATATGAACTTATGTCCCTTACTTGAAGGCGGAAAAATCTAGCCAATTAGATTAATTCCCCAACCTCGAAATGGCCATAGTTTGATTATCGAATTCATAGCTGATGTGGGTGACTTCTGAACATTACCAAAACATTGACAGTCTTGGCACCCCTTATAATATTCAAAACAGTCTTCCAGTATTGTTGGCCAGAAATATCCAGTCCTACGAATAATCCATTTCATCTTATAAGCCGATTGATGAGCTCCACATATCCCTTCATGTACTTCACCCATCAGCACCTTACCTTCTTCTTGATTTAAGCATTTAAGCAACACCCCATCAACTGTTTTGTAATATAGCTTATCATCTAGTAAAACAAACTTAGTCGATTTGTACCTTAGCTTCTTGATAACTTTCTATGATGGATTCCTAAGGTAATCAACTATTTCAGCTCTCCAATCATTATTCAAGGTCTCGCTACTTAAGATCTCTTGAAGCACTCGATAACCTAATGCACTCTGAGCTAAACGATTAGCCTCTTGATTCTGTGCTCTCAGAATATGTTGAAGAGAGACATGAGGAAATTCCTTGAGCAACCTTTGGCACTCATCATAATATCCCCTCAGAGTATCTTCTTTGCACTCATATAGGCCGATCAACTGATTAATAATTAACTGTGAATCTCCAAATACTTCAATTGCCTCGGCCTTTACTTCATGAAGAAGTTGAAGCCCCTTAAGAATAGCTTCGTATTATGCCTGGTTGTTGGTAATCATTGGCTCAATTGGAAAAGCAAACTCAAAACTTGCCCCTCGAGGCGAAATAATAACAATATCAATGCCACCACCTTGCTTGCATGATGACCCATCAAAGAACAACGCCCAAGGTACCGGCTCCACATAGCCCATGCATGGCTTATGATACTGGGTGACAAAATCGGCTATTACTTGCCCTTTGACTGCTTTAGCCGATTCGTACCTCAAGTCAAATTCTAACAACGCAAGAATCCACTTTCCCATTCTTCCATTTAATATTAGCATGTACTTGATCACATCAATTTTGGAGACAACTATACATTTAGCCGACAACAAGTAATGCTGTAACTTAGTGCAAGAGAAATATAAGCATAAGCACAACTGTTCGATGAGGGAATATCTTGTCTCTGGATCCAGAAGCCTCCTACTGAGATAGAAAACAACTTGCTCTTTCCCTTCGAATTCTTGTATCAGGGCCGATCCAATTATCTGGTTATCGGCCGATATGTACAACTTAAAAGGCTTACCTTGCTGAGGAGGGACCAATACAGGTGGACATTTCATATACGCTTTTATTTCCTCAAATGTCTTTTGTTGTACGTCACCCCACTTTAATTTTTTTATCATTTTCAACTTTAACAAGGGAGAAAATGACAGAACTCTTTTCGACAAATTTAAAATAAACCTCCTGATAAAATTAATCTTACCAAGCAAAGATTGTAACTCTATTTTAGTAGTTAGGGGTACTGCCTCATCAATTGCTTTTATGCTTTTTTGACCAATTTCGATTCCTCTCTCGTGGACCATCAAACCCAAGAATTGCCCAGCTGATACTCCAAAGGCACACTTATTAGGATTCATCTTTAGACTATGTTTTCTGGTGCACTCCAAAGTCTCCCGCAAATCAGCTAGATGTTCCTTGTACCATTTGGATTTTACTATCACATCGTCAATGTAAATTTCAACAATCCTGCCGATCAACTTATGAAAAATATAATTCATTGCCCTCTGATAAGTTGCACTGGCATTTTTCAAACCAAAGGTCATCACAACCCATCCAAATCAACCGATTGTGCCAGGGCACCTAAAAGCTATTTTTGCTATGTCTTCCTCAGCCATAAAAATTTGGTTATATCCTGCATTGCCATCCATAAAACTAATAACCTTATGCCCGGCTGCTGCATCTACCAACATATCGGCTATCGGCATCGGATAACTATCCATGGGTGTAGCTTTGTTCAGATCTCTAAAATCGATGCACACTCTTAACTTTTCATTCTTCTTATACATAGGAACAATATTCGATATCCACTCTGCATATCGGCACGGTCGGATAAATTTTGCTTCTAGTAATCTTTCCATCTCCTTTTTGATATCATTAAGTACGTTTGGGTTGAATCTCCTTATAGCTTGTTTAAACGACTGATATCTAGGTTTGATTGGTAACCGATGTTCAACAATTGATCGGTCTAGACCAGGCATCTCATAGTATTCCCAAGCAAAAACAATCCTTAAATTTCTTTAATAAATCAACCAACTCTTGCTTATACTCAGGATCTAATTTGGCACTTATATTCGTCGGCCTAGGCTTATCTCCAGAACCAATATCTACCTCTTCTAACTCATCGATCGATGTAAAGCCATGTCCTAGTTTGCCATCTATACCATCTATTGGATTATCCATTAAAATAAATTTTCAAAGCCAACTACTTGGATCAGCTATTGGCTTTCATCATTGACTCTAATGAAGCCTCCTTCCCATATTTTGCTAGAAAAAACACTCAAAGTCTTCTAGCTCCCAATATACTGGATTGGCTGTCGCGATACTCACAGATTCATCCGCGTGAACCAGCTCGACATCATCTCCATGCCACTGAATCAAACATTGATGCATGGTCGATGGTACACAACAGTTTGCATGAATCCAATCACGACCAAAGAGTAAACTATATGACCCTTTTCCATCAATGACGAAGAATGTGGTGAGCAAAGTCTTACTTCCGATTATTAATTCTACGTTCATTGCTCCCCGGGTCTTAGACGCATTACCCCAAAATCCTTGAGCATCATGTCGGTCTCAATCAGATCTCCTGGTCCCTTGCCAAGTTTCTAAAAAGTAGTGTAAGACATAAGATTGATAGAAGCACCTCCGTCCACCAATATCTTGTTCATCGGCTTCCCATCAACAAAACCTTTTACATATAGAGCCTTTAAGTGCCGATGTTTGATTGGCTTATCGAATATAGCCTGCTGTATAACTATCCACTTGGCAACTATGTCTTCGTACTTTGATTCATTGAAATATGAATAGACCTCTTGATCTGTTGGAGCCCTAAATTCTAATGGCAACAGAAAAGCCATTTGAATATTAGCCGATGGTTGCCCTCTATCGGCTGTTTGTTTAGCATGCCACTCCTGAGGCTTGCCAGATGCCTGAGCTTGTTCCAATTCTCTATTCCTTAGGTGTTGCACCATTTTTTCTGGCTTCTTGTCAAGCCTCCTGGACACCATTGGCCTTCCTGCCAAACATATTCTTCCTCGTTACTTTCGTCTTCATAATCAGCCCAGTTTTGATCAATAATTCGCTTTCCAAGCCGATCATGAACACTTCTATTTTTTAAGCACCGATCCATGTTATTATGATGATACGCATTTTGAGCATGGATAGACCGGCGGTTGGCTTGAGATTGCCTAAACTCCCAATATTGCTCACTACACTCCGGACAGTTATTTCTGGTAGGCAATTTCAAACCTTCATTCTAGCAATGTCTGAAGAAAGGACAATTCCAATGTGTTTCAGCTTGCTTTCTTTCACACCTCTCTTTTTCCTGTTGACATTGGTATTCTTGTTCTTCTAACCAACGCTGATAATCCATTTCCTTTTGCCGCTGCCATTTATTCAACAAAATTCAAGACATAACACGCGGTCTTGTTGCCCCATCCTTTGATGTTTCCCCCTACTTATATCGACTCTTTTGTTGGTCACGATGCCTTCTAATTTCTTTATATTCATCAGCCGATATTTGCATCTCAGGATCGACTGTTCTAGTTTCTCTTCATCTAGTTGATGTTAGGACTTTCGTCTTTCCTTTGAGCAACCTAGCATCAACCATGTTCTGATCTCTTGGGAAAGGATTATCATCAACTTTCATCTTTTGAGGTGTATCAAATTTGAGCCTCCCTTGTTGAATAGCCCTCCGTATATGCTGCTGGAAAACTCTGCACTCATTAGTAGAATGAGAAGTGGCATTGTAAAATTTGCAGAACTTCTTATTCTTTAGCTGATCGGGAGGCAACATAACATGATTATCGGGCAACTTGATCTGTCCCTTCTCAAGCAAGAAATCGAAGAGCTTGTCTGATTTTGTGACGTTGAAGTCATAGCTCTCTTTGACTCCACTCCCCCAAGGACTTGGTGCCATTACTGTCTTCTTACCCCAATTCCATTCAGCTATGGCAACTTCTTCTTCATCATCGTCTTCATAGCAGTCATCAACTGAATATGGATTGTAAGTTTTGGCAATTGCGGTACTCTTCTGGAATCGGGTATCTCTGCGCATATTCTGAAATTGGCTATTGAGCACCACCACTTGTTGAGCCAACTGACCTAAATTATCAAATTCTTGCCCCAGCAGCTTTTCTCTCCATGTTGGCAACATTCCTTGAACGGCCAAAGCAACAAGCTAATCATCGGTCAAGTTCAATGAGAAGCACAAGTTCCTGGTCTCTCGGAACCTCTGAAGAAGCTCGATGCCTGATTCATTAGTTTTCTGCCTTATGGTCGTTAAATCGGTAATCTTCTTTTCTCCTATCCTAGTTTAAAAATATGTATGAAACTTCTTCTCTAGGCCAGCCCAATTGGCAATGGAGTTAACTGGCAGTGATGAAAACCAAGTGAAGGCTGGCCCTGACAGGGACAAGGAGAAGAAACGAACTCGATGGGCCTCTTCAATGGATGCTTCGCACAACTGTGTAAGATATCAACTGACATGTTCTATTGTGCTTGTGCTATCTTGTCCAGTGAACTTAGCAAACTCCAGGAGCGTGTAATTTGTAGGAAGAGCGACCAAATCATACCACCCTGGATATGGGCATTTGTATGAAAAGGTCTACCCTTTTGGCTTCAAACCGAACTGATTCTTCATCATCTCGGTCACTCTAAGCAACAACTCATCAGCATTTGAATTTGGATTTCTCTGTAATTGCTGACCTATCTGTGGATTAAAATTTCAGGTACCTTGATACCTTAGATTTGGAATCATGTGGAGGGTGTTGTAATCTGTGTCATAATGATACCCTTGTGGAATCTCTATCTGCTAGGTCCTTTGCTGGTTCGCTGCTTGAAGTCTCTGGTTATAGATGTTAGGATCTATATCTCTACGAATCCTTTGAACTGATGGCGCTATCCTTTGAGCCGATGACGGTATCTGGCCCGATGTGCCAAAATTGACCATCTGATTCTGAACTTGTCTCATCGGCTGTTGCACATGCTGTACTGACGATCCAGGATTATGCTATATCTGATTATTAGTAGCACCTTGAACTTGCTCAGATGGGCTCTGAACTACCTAGACATCATCATTACCAGCTGGTGCTGCTTCTTGATGGCTAGTACCACCTTGATTAGTCCCCTAAGTCGATGGATGTGGAATGTTGTAATAAGCTAGCCCAACCTGATCAATTGGAAACCCATGAAACACCTCTTTCATGGTGTTGTGGAACATGTTTAAGAAAACTTCATTATGGTTTGATATGGCATCATGAACAGATTTGTTTACATCTTCCACGAAGAAAAGCCTATCCTCAGCTTCATCTGCATCTGTCTGCCCATGCAATAGAACTCTTGGTAGTGGATATTTCTAAACAATTGTATTGTCATGTGTCTTAGTGTAAGACAACAAACACTTGTTCTAAAATTCTTCTATAGCATTGCTAATGACATCTTTATCTCCATCAGGTAAATCTTCATAAGGCACCATAAGGATGTCATTGTTGTTGTAAGCCGCCATGACAATTGTGGGGTCCCACTAGGCATGCCAAAACGTGTGTTGGCACGAAAACACGTCGACACACAGCAAGCCGGAAGGATCTACTTGATGGAGCTGGAGATCCGCTTGGCTTCAACGCAGGGGTAACTGATCCTACGAATTTCTCCCGAGATGTGCCAGTCAATTTGACCCTGCAATTGACAAGGAGAGAAAGTTTATCAGTAATTTAAGGTGGAACATGCCAGTCTTTTCCCAGACAGTTCCAAGTGTGCCGCTTTAGGAGTAGCCAGACAGGAAATTGACTAAATAGCCGATACGCACAGAAATCGGCTATTACGGACTGTAAAGCTCGTGGGTAGCGACTAATTTTATATTGACCGATACAGTACATGTAGATGTAATGTGAGATCATCAGCTAGGTAGATATTCCCAGTATAGAGCACTGAGCCGATGAATCTAACGAGAAAGGATATAGCACGCGAACAAATCGACTGTCTGATACAAATGGACCTACAAACGCTCTGAATCTAATATGTTGCCATCAACAGTGAGATTCGACCGGATCGATGGCAGTTATGATGATAATAACAAACTAAAACCGAAGAATATGTGAAAACACCCATACTTCGACAGGCTTTCTGAAAGACATGCTATACGTGAAGGCTCAGATGAATCGGCTAAAATAGCCGATTCAGGTGAAGAGAACTACAGCGTGTGAACAATCGACTATTTCACATGGACAGACTCATCAGACCTAACCTGCTATCTCTAACAGTGGGGTTCGACTAGATTGATATAGCCATGATAAAGACAACAAATCAAACCTTTAAAGTAAACAGATCTATCTACACTTAACAGGATCATGTAAACATACTATAGGCATTAACGCATAGGTGATCAGCTATTTAGATGATGCAGGCATAACAAACAATTAAGGTCACGCCTGATCGAGAATAGACCTAATAACCGTCATCCTCCAATCTAAAGTGCTATCAGTGGGGATCGACCGGATCGTTACAGCCATAATAGCGAACCATAGACCAGATTTAACTAACCAGCAAACCTCTTCAAAATCATACATGCCTTAACCGCGTACTATGCACGATCAAGACCGAAATAAAAACAGCCGATAAAACATAACCCGTCGCTCAAAGTAAGAAAACATCATGTTGTAACAGAGCAAACGACGGACTGAAAGGATATAAGGCCGATCTAAATCGATCTTGACTGGGCAGATTGATGTTGCTATAGACTAATGACAATAAGAACATCAGCAAGATCAGTAACTTAATGAATGTACCAAAGATTGCCACTCTTTGGTAGAGTCGATAACTTGACCATAATCTAATTCGAGCAGTGGAGGTCGACCAGATTGATGCAGCCGTACTTGAACTAGACAAGAGTCGATAACTAGCTTATACTAGAGTTCACAGTGGAGGTCGACCGGATTGATGCAGCCATACAAACAGAAGTATAAGCCATGACTGTACTTATAGACAAGCCAGAGGTCGGCCGGACCGATGCAGCCCTACTTGTTGAAGAACTCGTCGGAATCTACTCTACTCCTACTCCTAAGGGTTGGCATGGAGCCAAAAAAAAGTAACCTGTATTTGATTGATTGGATGTCCTTTACAATAGCCGGGGTCCAATATTTATACCCAGAATCTAAACATGAGTCCTACTTATGCACGACTCATTATAATCTTTGGTATAAGAGAAAACATTCCTAATTTAAGATAACTTGGACCCTAATCTTTCCCTTTTTGTAGAGTCCAACATGTTTCTCCCGACGCCAACCATAGCTTTTGTCGTTATCTGCTGGAGCTATTTGAAGAGAGCCAATTCCAACGCTGCATTTGAATCAGCTGATATCGTATTTATGCAATCGATTCCTTGATGCCACGATCTTGGGAGCTTCGAGTTCCTGGAATTCTTCTTCCCAAATTTTGGTGTAAACACATGCCCCCCAATTTTGGGATAAAAGTAATTTTATTCCAAAATTATCATGTCTGTACCCCCAATAGGTCCGTAGTCACGGGTAGGGAATCTTGATCTGGGGTCTACTCCATGGTGCTAATAGTCGGGTGTGAGGCAGAATCACACTAGCCGTGATAACGGGCCATGGAACAGTTTTTGCTAGCCAATAGATCTACTCAAGATCAAACATGCCTTAACTGGACGCTATGCGTGATCAAGATTGACGTAAAACAGCCAATAAAACATAACTCATCGTTTAAAGTGCAGATTAAATCAGTTTAGATTAACAAACGATGGGTTAACAAAGATACAAGGCTGATCTAGATCAATCCCAATCGGGCGAAGTGATATTGCTGTAATTAAATAGACAATGGAAGCAACAAGCAATATCGGTAACTTAATGAATCTATCCAAAGGAATGCCTCCCTTAGATAGAGCCGATAACTTGACCTTAATCTAGTTCGAGTAGTGGAGGTCGACCGGATCGATGTAGCCATACTTGAACTACACAAGAGTCGATAACTAACTCATACTAGAGTCGCAGTGGAGGTCGACCGGATCGATGCAGTCATACGAACAGAGGTATAAGCCATGACGGTTCTTACAGACAAGCAGTGGAGGTCGACCGGATCGATGCAGCCATACTTGCTGAAGAACTCACCGAGATCTACTCTACTCCTACTCCTAAGGGGTGATCGGAGCCAAAAAAGTAAGTAATTTGTATTTGATTGATTGTGTGTTTTTTTACAATAGCCGTGGTTTGATATTTATACCCGGGACCTATGTATGACTCCTATCTAAGCACGACTCATTACAATCTTTGGCCCTAAGAGAAAATATTCCTAATTTAAGATAACTTGGACTCTAATCTTTCCCCTTTTGTAGAGTCCATCATGTATTGTCTGGGCGCCGATCTTAGCCTTTGTTGTTATATGCTGGCACTGCCTGAAGAAAGCCAATTCCAGTGCTGCATTCGAATTAGCTGATTCCGATCTGCACGCAATTGATTCCCTACTGACATGATCTTGGGAGCTTTCGAGTCCCTTACGACTCTTCTTCCAAATTTTGGTGTAAACACCAGTATAGAGCATTAAGTCATTGGATCTAACAAGAAAGGATATAGCATGCGAACAAATCGACTGTTTGATACAAGTGGACCTACAAACGCTCTGAATCTATTCTGTTACCATCAACAGTGAGGTTCGATCGGATCGATGGCAACTATAATGATAATAACAAACTACAACTAAAGAATCCATAAAAACATCCATACTTCGACAGGCTTTCCGAAAGACATGCTATACGTGAAGGCTCAGATGAATCGGCTAAAAGGTGAAGAGAACTACAGCGTGTGAACAATCGACTATTTCACATGGACAAACCTATGGACTCATCAGGCCTAACCTGCTATCTCTAACAGTGGGGTTCGACTGGATCGATGCAATCGTGATAAAGACAACAAATCAAACCTTTAAAGTAAACATATATATCTACGCTTAACAAGATCATGTAAACATATTGTAGGCATTAACGCATAGGCGATCAGCTATTTAGCCGATCCAAGCATAGTCAACAGTTAAGGTCATGCCTGATCAAGAACAGACCTACCAACCAGCATCCTCCAATCTAAAGTGCTATCAGTGGGGATGGACCGGGTCATTATAGCTGTAATAGCGAACCGTAGGCCAAATTTAACTAACCAGCAAACCTCCTCAAAATCATACATGCCTTAATTGCGTACTATGCACGATCAAGAGCAAAATAAAAATAGCCGATAAAACATAACCTGTCGCTCAAAGTAAGAAAACATTGTGTTGTAACAAAGCAAACGACGGACTAAAAGGATATAAGGCCGATCTAAATTGATCTCGACCGGGTAGATTGATGTTGCTGCAGACTAATGACAATAAGAACATCAGCAAGATCGGTAACTTAATGAATCTACCAAAGATTGTCACTCTTAGGTAGAGCCGATAACTTGACCTTAATCTAATTCGAGCAGTGGAGGTCGACCGGATCGATGCAGCCATACTTGAACTAGACAAGAGTCGATAACTAGCTTATACTAGAGTTCGCAGTGGAGGTCGACCGAATCGATGTAGCCATACAAACAGAAGTATAAGCCATGACAGTACTTATAGACAAGCCGGAGGTCGGCCGAATCGATGCAACCCTGCTTGTTGAAGAACTCGTCGGAATCTACTCTACTCCTACTCCTAAGAGTTGGCACGGAGCCAAAAAAAGTAACTTGTATTTGATTGATTAGATGTCCTTTACAATAGCCAGGGTCCAATATTTATACCCGGAATCTAAACATGAGTCCTACTTATGCACGACTCATTATAATCTTTGGTATAAGAGAAAACATTCCTAATTTAAGATAACTTGGACCCTAATCTTTCCCTTTTTATAGAGTCCAACATGTTTCTCCTGACACCAACCAATGCTTTTGTCGTTATCTGCTGGCGCTATCTGAAGAGGCAATTCCAGCGCTACATTTGAATCAGTTGATATCGTCTTTATGCAATCGATTCCTTGATGACACGATCTTGGGAGCTTTATGTTCCTGCAATTCTTCTTCCCAAATTTTGGTGTAAATAGTTTCAATGCCTAGTTCCTAGAGTTTGGCGACGAGATGAGGAACGTCAGGTTCGCGCTGAGTACTGATGGGATGAATCCGTTTGGTGACCTTAGCAGCTTGCACAGCCCTTGGCCAGTCATCCTCACCATCTCCAAGCTACCTCCCTAGTTATGTCAAAAGCGTTGGTATCTTTTACTAACCATGATTATTTCTGGACCTAGGCAGCCAGGCAATGATATAGATGTGTTCCTAGAGCCTCTCATAGAGGACATGAAGAAACTATGGGAAGATGGGGTCAAGATGATGGATGTGTCCCTAAAGAAGGAGCTCACTCTAAAAGCCATCATATTTGTCACCACCACCAATTACCTTGGTCTTTTTTCACTATCGGGGCAAATCAAAGGTAAGTTAGGTTGTGTAGTTTGCATTGATGGTACCTGCTACACTTACCTTAGTGCATCCAAGAATATGGTGTACATGAGGCATAGGCGATTCCTCGTCAAAAAGCATAGGTACCGGGTAGCTACGACAACCAGGAGGAGCCTAAAACTGACGACAACAGGGAGGAACCTAAAACTGATGAGCCAGAAAGGATGAGGTCTGAGCAAATGGTGTTTGACATGGTGAAGGGCATAGACATTGAGTTTAGGAAGAAGAAGAAAGAGAAAGATGGGACCATGACAAAGAAGAAGAGTTGCAGGAAAAGATGGAGGAACCACCTATCGCCCCCATTCCTTTCAAGAAGCAGTCGTGTTTCTTCAAGTACCTGTCATACTAGAAGGAGCTAGATATGCCCCATGCCATCGACTGCATGCACCTAGAGAAGAATGTATTCGAAAGCACCATTGGCATACTGCTAGACATCAAGACTAAGACAAAGGATGGTCTGAAGTCACGGTGGATCTTGTCAACCAGGACATTAGGTCTTAAATTCACCCGACACTGGCGATACAGAGCGGGAAAGTCAACCTTTTGGGCACGAGCTACAACCTAATGAGAGATGAGAAGAGGGCCGTGTGCCAGTGGCTTAGGGGTGTCAAGGTGTCGACCGGTTTCTCTTCCAACATCAAGAGCCTAGTCTCGATGAAGGACCTCACACTAACTAGGTTCAACGCACATGACTACCACATCATGCTCATGGTGTTCCTTCCAATTGTGATTAGGGCTATCGGTCCAGAGTATGTGAAGATGGTCACGCATGTCCTACTTCTTCAGCTGCATCACACAGAAGGTCATCGATGAAGCTGAGATGCCTGGCCTAAAACAGTTAATGGCCTACACCAGATGTGGATGTACGAGCGGTTCATGTTGACCCTCAACAGATACATCCTTAATCGTGCCTACCCGGAGGGCTCTATGATCGAGGCATACACAACCGAGGAGGCCATTAACTGCTACACCAGGTACATCCAAGATGGAAGGGCGATTGGCCTGCCCGTCCCTCAGCACAAGGGTAGAACCTCGGGAATAGGTTGCATGGGGAGGAAAGTATGCACCGATGCACAGTATGAAAATGGTGCAAGAAGCTCATCACAACGTCCTCAATCAGCTAGTGGTTATGGAACCATATGTTGACAAGCACCTGGAGGAGATCCGCGCCGCTCATGACAGACAGCGCATGGAGGCATGGGTCCAGAAACAACACAAGATCAGTTTCACGATGTGCATCAAAGTGCTGCAGGACATACCCCGTAGAGAGTCCGATGAAGCGAGGCTTGCGTTCGGCCCATCCACCCAAATCACCACGTGGCAAGGGTATGACATCAATGGATACAGGTTCCACATAAAGGAGAAGGACAAGAAGAGCGCGGCACAGAATAGTGGTGTTCGATATAAGGGCATCGACGAGTCAACGGGGCAGACCAAGACATACTTTGGGCAAATTGAAGAGATATGGAAACTTGACTATGGTGGTGACCTACAGTTAGCTGTCTTCCGGTGCTAGTGGGTCAAGCCAAAGCAGGTTGTCGTGGACGACTATGGGCTAACCACCATGGAGCTCCAAAGTATTGGCTACAAAGATGATCAGTGAATACTAGCAAGCCGCTACGTGCAAGTAGCCTACTGGCCGATGCCCAAAGACAGCAAAAACACATGGTTGTGTTCGGAAAGCAAAGGATTGTGGGAGCTGATGGAGTCCAGAGCCCCGAAGAATACAACAACTACGCTGAGCTCTCGCTCTTTACCAATCATCCACAAAAGATCAAGTTGGTCAAGACCCGCGTCAACAAGACCAAGATGATGCCCTGGTTCCGCCTCGATGGTGAGAAGAAGACCACCGTGGGAACACTTGCAGCAAAATGATATGTGTGCCACACATATATGTAATAGTCACTTATTGATTAACAAGAACTTTTATGTAACTGATTATTATTGTAATGGAATCATATATATATGACCATGGGAGATCGTAATCTGTACATGTTAAGTGTTGGATTTTAAAAATAATTTGATATTTGTTGAAAGGAATGAAACAAGTATTTCATTAACAAGTCCTACTCTACTACTCCTACTCCTACTCCTACTCCTACTCCTACTCCTACTCCTACTCCTACTCCTACTCCTACTCCTCTCCTACTCCTACTACTACTACTACTACTACTACTACTACTACTACTACTACTACTACTACTACTACTACTACTACTACTACTACTACTACTACTACTACTACTACTACTACTACAACTCTACAACTACTCCTACAACACTACTACTACTACTACTCCTAGTAGTCTTACAACACTACTACAACTACTCCAACAACTCTACTACTACACTCCTACACTACTACTACTCCTACACTTGTACACTACTCCCACTACTCTATTACTCCAACACTACTACTCCTATGAATTTTATAAAGCATTACAAATTAAATTTCAATTTTAAAACGTTGTAAAACCAAAATAACCGAGGAATTTAATGAAATGTCAAAAATGCAAAATCTTAACCGAGGCGGGCACCCTAAGCCGCCTGCCTCAGTTAATCTTAACGGTGGTGGTCATCCTAACTCGCCCACCTCAGTTATTGATTAACCACGGCGGGCACCCTAACGCAACCGCCTCGGTAAATATTAACCGTGGCGGCCAACTTAAGCAGACTGCCTCAGTTAATCATTGTCTATATATACCGCATCCACTCCCCCAAATTTTTCTAAATCCTTCGCTGGTTTCAAATTGACCCCGAAGGGCTGCCCAATTTTTTCTCTGTCGTCGCCGAGCTCCTCCGCCTGCGCCCCCGACCTCACGCGCTCAGGCGCCCACCCCCGCCACCAAGATCCCGGAGCACTGCCGTAGCCCCAGTCCGGAGAGCTCCACCGCACCATCCTCCAGGGTGCCACGACCCAAGCTCCGCCGTGCCGTCCTCATCTTCGGCCAGCCGCAAGCATGGGTTCCCACACTGTGCGCCCCCCGCGTCGAGGAGATCCACCACGCACCACCGCGTCATCTTCCCCAGACCCGTGTTCTCGCCGAAACCTAGCGTCGCCGCCATCCACTGCCGGCGTGTGCTCCCTCCTCCTAGCTGAGAATCTCCATCGGCTCCATCTTCCCCGGCTTCTCCCCTGACTCCATCTTCCCTGGCTACATCTTCCCTGGTACACTGCCTGTGATGTTCTTGTCCCCGTGCCTATGATGCCTGTGATGCCTATGATGCGTTTTTTGTTTCAATTTGTCAGTTTTGATTAAATGTTGCCTGTGGTGCATTTTTTTGTCACAATGCAAATGCCATTGCCTATGATGCCTAATGTATTGGTTAACTAAGCATTTGCCACTCCTTTCAGATGAATTTGACAAGGATTTGAGATGAATTGGGACAAAGTTGAGTAAATTGAGATGAATTGGGACAAATTTGAGTGATATGAGATGAATTGGGATAAGTTTGAGATGATTTTGAGACGAATTTGTCTACTCCTATTAGTTACTACTGCTGCTGCTCTATTGTCCTCCTACTCATCTACTACTTATGTCCTCACCGGGCACATATATGCAATCAAGATAAATTGAGATAAATCTAACGAAATATATGCAATTTGGCTACTCCTATTGCTTGCTTGTCCACTGTTCTTGTACAGTTTCAGCAACACTCTTTGCTATCCACCTACTACTTCTATATACTACTGCTACACTTCTCTACTACTCCAATTTGATGAATTGCTCTTTTCTGTCTACTCTTCTATGCTTCGGGCAGCCCTTCGGGGTTGATTTGAAACGGCCGATAAGGACTTAGCATAGGGCAAGGTGGAGCTTGCTGCGCTTCCTCTCTCCCTCTCTAGAGCTGCTGGTGCTGGCTGCTGTTCTCTCCCTCTCTATAATGCCAATTTCATATTGAATTGATGTGGATCCGGTGTTATCACGGTTCGGGCTGAGAAATAAAATTGTTTCCTAAAGCAAATCATTTCCCAACCGGACCGTGATAGCACCGGATTTACTACTGCTGGTGCTCGCTCTCTAGTATTCCTACAACTACTCCTACAACTACTACTACTACTACTGTATACTCTACTCTACTACTCTTACTACTCTACTACTTCTATACTATTGTCCTACTACTACTCTATACTACTACTACCTAACTAATGCTGTCCCTCATCCTATATACTACTACTCCTCCTCCTATATACTACTACCTAACTACTGCTCTCTACTCTACTACTATAATCTCTATTCTCTCTACTCCTACTACTCTTACTACTATCCTCTACTACTCTCTACTTGTCCATATCTGGCTGCTCCTTCGGGGACGATTTGAGCAGCCCTTCCTCGAATAACCAAGGCGGGCAACTAGGCCAACCGCCTCGGAGCCCAATTGTGAAATGTTGTGTAAAAGAATTTGTGTAGTAGTGCCTTCAAGGTCGATTTGAAATGGCCGAAGGACTTAGCCCTTCGTGGACAATTGCCCTTAGCTGCTAGCTGCTACACTTACTCTACTACTACTACTACTCTACTACTCTACTCCTACTACTCCTACTACTCCTACTCCTACTACTCCTACTTGTAAGATGTTGGCTGCTGCACTTACTCTACTACTCTACTCCTACTACTCCTACTCCTACTCCTACTCCTACTCCTACTGTACTACTCCTACTCCTACTACTCTACTACTCCTTGTAAGCTGCTGGCTGTTGCACTTACTCTACTACTACTCCTCCTACTCCTTCTCTACTACTACTCCTCAACTACTACTCTACTGTTCTACTCTTACTACTCCTCAGCTCTACTCTACTAATGGGGCTGCCAGCCTCGGTTAACCGTTTTTTGCCCACGTCGGTTAAGATTCCTGTATTATGCTTTGATTGAATTTGAGCTTCTCTATGGCATATGCAATGATGAACTGCTTAAACTTTGAAAAATGTGCTCAGGCAGTGGCATTTGCAATGATGTGAACCCTTTTATGCTGAGGCAGCGGCTATGATGATCAAATGCCCCCCTATTGGTAATAAGCTCCTAAACTAGGATGGCTTGTATACAAGCAACCAGTTTAGAATCGATGTGATGACAATGGGGCAAATCTGAGCCAACTATGTACATGATTTTGCTCCAAATTCTTAAATTTTGTACTTTTCTTGTATAATATTGTACTTTTCTTGTACAATTTTGTATTTTTCTTCACTTTTTGTATCCCTACTCCCAATGTAAATGAAAAAAGGATGTAATCTTGTTTTCAAATGAATATATATAATTAATGATTCCTTTATATATGTTTTGAGTTGAATATGGCATTGTGTTTATATAATTATGAAATGTCCATATAACTCTCTTCTTCATAGCTATCAATGTCGACCGAGGCTACTGAAAATTGGCGTGAGGCTACTCTAGATGTGAGCGATGATGAAGGCTCATCATCATCAGACGGGACCACCTCATACGAGAGCAAGGAACTAACACCAATGCCGGTGAAGAGACCTCATGATGAGCAAGAAGATGATCCGGACTTTGATCCGAAGGATGAGGCACGAGGTTCTCACGTGGAGCCACAAGAGCCTCTAGAAGATGATACCGAAGCCCCAAGGCGTGAGGTACGTAGATGAAGCAGTGCACGTTAATTAACACAACATTCAGGGGCCTCGCGCAAGTATATAACTAATGCAAGTTCTTGTCCTCGATAGATACCGCTGGTGCCTATTCGTTTGGAGTGTCCCGACGGTGAAGAAGGGGCGGAGGAGGAAGCACCCGGTCCCTCCATGGGGACTTCTTCAACCGCAATGACCAGTAGCAAGAAGAAGTCTGACTTGAAGAGGGGCCAACATGGGAGGCACCAGATTAGCAAGAAGAAAGTGTTCGCAATACACAAGATAGGGCCAAAAGGAGAGCCCTTAGAGCCAACTATCATCATCCGCACCTTCAACAACCAGTGTTCCTGTATAGTTAGGGAGAAGGTGCCTATCACATATGCTGATTGGAGGAAAGTCCCCAAGGACATCAAGGGTAATGCGTGGGGAGAGGTGAAGAGGCGGTTCACGTATCCAGCGGAGGGCTATAATGAAGACAAGTGCATGGGGCATGCGATGTTTGTTGCAGGCAAAGCACTTCGCAACTTTAGGTCCATGCTCAATAGGGAGTATGTGCAGACAGGGAGGACACCATTCAAAGACTACAACTTCATCACACGTGACGTCTGGGAAGAGTTCGTCGCGAAACAATCGACCAAAGAAGCAAAGGCCAAGGGCGAGAAGTTCTCTGAGCTCACAAAGAGGAACGAGCTCCACCACCACCTAGGCATGACAGGGTATGCCACTAAGAATGAGAAGTGGCGGCAGGAAGAAAGGGAGGCAGTTGAGGCCAGGCAGCCGAATCCATTATAGGGCGTCGATGAGAAGTCGTGTAACTACCTCTATGCCCGTAGGCCAAAAAAGCTGAAGGAGTGCAGGACCAAGTACAATGAGCCAAAGATCGAGGACGTGGAGAAGAAGATCTTGGAGGTCTCTGTGGCCAAGAAGAGCGGGTCGTTCGAACTTCGCCGAGAGAGGGACATACTAACTGAGGCACCAGGAAACCCTGAGCATCGCGGCCATGTCCATGGGGTTTCCTCGAGGCAGAGTTGGAAGGACATGGAGGCCTAGCAATCTGATGCCAACTCGTACCACACGAGGCAGAGGTACAAGGAAGGGCTCGTCCAGAAAGGCCGCGATGAGGCAGTCAAGGACATGATCATGGGGAAGATAGAAGACGCTTTCACAAGCACTGACCCCAAGATGGTGGAGCTGAGGACACAGATGTTTCACCAGGCTAGCATGCTGGCGCTATAGGGTCAAGCCGCTGTACAAGGGTAGATGGTGCTGAGGACCGGACAACTCCCAAGGTACCCGGTTGATGACATCATACAACCAATGACCTGCACGCTCCAGGTGCCCTTCGGCAGGGCGTCGAGGAAGAAGGAAGTGGCCCAAGGACTGGCACTGCTGCCCAAAAGTTACGCCACGTACGACGGCAAGCCCCTCCCGCCCGACTATGCTAGGGTGGACATGATGTGGACAAACCCAGATTTCGATGAGGATGAAATCAACATTCCCACTGAAAAGGGGTACAGGTTCATCAGCGCTACTATCGGCGTGCGCAGGTGTTATGGAACAAGAGTGACATTATCTTGGACATGCCGACGCCGGCGTCACAACACTTGATATGAACCCGCTAGGGTGAATCCTGATCTTTCGATGAGAGAAGGTGGATAACTCGATTTGGGGATGGAGATGACATTCACGACCCGACTACAACCATCCAAGGATGCAGCGCCTTAGCAACCGATACACCACCTCCAACGGTCGTCGTGATCTTGTGGAGCACGATCAACCAAACCACTAGGGTAATTCCTGCAAGCAATCGAGGAACAAGCAAGAACAAGTAGAACAAGCAACTCAATTGCAAATATGGAGATGAAAAACCAATCTGAACTCACAAAGTTGGGGTTTTGAATCAAGTAGAACGGATGGTCTAGTCAACACACGCGTCTACAAGGAAGTAGCAATGGCTAAACTTTCAACAAAACAAAACCCAATCTGTTTGTGGCGGCTCTAATCCTTATTAATACCTAGGGGAATGACCATGGGGGTGTTGGGATCGTTCTCCAACCTTAGGACGCGTCCCTAATGGACCCAACTTGATACATGGGTCATCGGCCCAAAATAGGGTGACGCAGCACCAAAGGCAGAAAAGGTCCCGGCGTTGAAACAACGACTGCGGAAGTACCGGATAAGATATAGCCATGAGTCTAGATCCGTTGGAAAATAGACTTGATAAGCTTTCCAAAAAGTGCTAGAACGTCCCAATCGGAGAACGTATGAAGTCGTGGCAACCGTCGCAATTTGGGACTATTTTGCAGTCCAATTCAACTTCCAAAACATGTTGGACTCGGACTCTTTCTGTCCTTGGAACCAAAGCGATGTGGTGGCCTAGTGGAGGACGTTAGGAATACTTGGATTTGGTCCCCAATCAACTTCATTAACCTTCCATGCTTTCCATATGCAATCAAACCTTCCCTTGATCCATGTAAGTAATTCTGAAAATGAGAATGAACACACATCATGGTGCAGCATCAATTCATCAAATGTATCAAAAACAATCATGATAAAGAATTGTTTCACCTGTGAATCAAAAGTTGCCAATGTGGTTATATCCGAGCAGGTGATGTCCTCATCATTCTCCCCTTCTTGCCTGCAAGTCGACCTCGACTTGCTCCAATGGCATTCAAAGTTGCTTGCTTTGATGTTGGAGCATGGAGCGACGACTATGCTGCAAGGCCACAACTAGCAATGCTCTCCTTCTTTGGACTTACCCTGTTGCATATCAGAAAAACTAGGAAAACTTTGCAAGACATTATTAGTGTTAGTGCAGCCCCCTATTTGATCATGGTATTGTAGCCCAAAAGGATATTTCATCTTAGAGCAAATATAAACTTTATGCACCAAATATTCTCCTTTGTTGTCGTATTTGCCAATTGCATAAAGCGAACAATGATTAAAACTTGGCAAACCAGAATCAAATTTAAGTTTTTCTTTTAGACAATTTAGATTACATAGAATATCAATTTCAATATAACCCAAAGTATTTAAAGAGGACAACAAATTCAGTTCATCTTGTGCACAAGTAATAGGATGAAAAATCTTTTCTTCAGCACATTTGTATGGTTCCAAGCCAAAAGTATCACACTTATTCGCTACTTGTGGCATAGAAGTAAAGGAATCATCAGCACACAAGCCCTCTTTATCACAAGGAACAACAAGTAAATCATTTTCTAACAAAGGGAAATCAGCAGTGGGTTCCACTATTTGTTGCTCTTCATTAGCATGCAGAGTGGACAAATTTGGACATTATGGGTCACATCATTCTTGCAAGTATTCACAGATAAAAGAATCTCTTTTTCAGCATTGAGAGCAAGACAAAACAATTGACCAATATGGCAATATGATTTGCTAATTAACAAGGTTCGAATTTCAGAATTGAGCCCTCTCATGAACCTACTCATAACATCTTCCATGCATTCATCCAATCCACCAAACATGATACAAATCTTAAAATCATGGTAGTATTGTTTCACAGTCTTACTACCCTACTTCAAGTTGTCTAATTTTGCAAGCAAATAATTAGCATAATATGCAGGAATGAATGTATCTCTAAAAAGAATTTTTGAAGTCTTCCCAAGATTCTAGAACTTTCTTGTGCCTACAAATGTGTTTCCATTCTAGCAAAACAAATTCAAGTCAAAACATTGGAGGTAATATAAATCTTTTGTTTCTCAGACAGGTCATGCTCATCAAATTCATTATCTACTTTTAGCTCCCAATCAATGTAAGCTTGAGGATCAAACTTACCATCATCTAACGGCAAGTGTTGAATGACATCCTGAATATGAGGGTCTAGTTTCAACAGCTCAAAAATCTTCGTATCACCTACCATGATTAGTAGAAAACAAGAAACACAAAAATATTATGTATCCTCCTATCAACTACTAGGATGTGTCGGTTGTAATTCTCTCAAACTCAACTTGTTAAAACAAGCCCTTACAAGTTCTTACCAAGCCAAACAGGAGGTGATGGCAACCAACAAGTCTGCAACCGTGGAATGAAGTGTATCGGTGCCGCAACAACAACACCTGTCAAGCTGTAGTCGAAATATGTGGAGCTATAGGTGGGCTGAAGCAAGGAAGTACTAGCACCACGTTAGTCACAAAAGCAAGCTGAATAATTGTTCAATGGTGGTCCTGTGCTGGTTCTAGGCTAAACCATGCTAGAGACATGAGCCTAGGCACAAAGGTAGTCACTGAAAAAGAGCAACTAGCACAGCATGAAGAAAACAACAGATTCAGCCCCTTCTTTCTTCTCCTTCTCTTGTCTTTTTTTTCCTTTTTTCTTCTTTTCCTTTTTTTTGCAGAGGCCTAAATATTTTATTTGGTACTATGACAACCCAAATAATAAGGCTATTGCACACAGCCCCTTCAAATTCAGATTTAACAACTCTTGTTAATACCGCAGATGCAGAAATCTTTAAGATAATTGTGGAGTGCTCAGATCGAATTGCTGCAAGGTCAGATCCGTTGGAAAGAAGACAACTTCAAGTTTCTAGATTGTATTTAAACTCCCAAATCGGACATCATATGGATCCGTGGTGGCAGAAACACAGCAACGATGTATATGTGATGGTGGATCTCGTGGTGACCAAAACGTGATAGAACTCAAAACTCTAAAGGAATAGACACTAAGACCAGCAACTCGACACAACCGATACAACCGAAAACTCAACAAGCCCTAACTAAGAAGTGCTAGCAAAGGCTTGAAGGGTTTATAGGATTGCGGGTAAACCAATCTACTTTTTTTGGCTTTTCTAGACTATAGGAAAAATTAAAAACAACGAAGGATTCGAAGTCTCTCACCGATAAACCTTGCTCTGATTACCAACTGATATGAACCCGCTAGGGTGAATCCCGATCTTTCGATGAGAGATGGTGGATAACTCGATTTGGGGATGGAGATGACATTCACGGTCCGACTACAACCATCCAAGGATGCAGCGCCTTAGCAACCGATACACCACCTCCAACGGCCGTCGCGATCTTGTGGAGCACGATCAACCAAACCACTAGGGTAATTCCTGCAAGCAATCGAGGAACAAGCAATAACAAGTAGAACAAGCAACTCAATTGCAAATATGGAGATGAAAAACCAATCTGAACTCACAAAGTTGGGGTTTTAAATCAAGTAGAACGGATGGTCTAGTCAACACACGCGTCTACAAGAAAGTAGCAATGGCTAAACTTTCAACAAAACAAAACCCAATCTGTTTGTGGCGGCTCTAATCCTTATTAATACCTAGGGGAATGACCAGGTGACCAGGGGGGTGTTGGGGTCATTCTCCAACCTTAGGACACGTCCCTAATGGACCCAACTTGATACATGGGTCATCGGCCCAAAATAGGGTGACGCAGCACCAAAGGCAGAAAAGGTCCCAGCGTTGAAACGATGACTGCGGAAGCATCGGATAATATATAGCCATGAGTCCAGATCCGTTGGAAAATAGACTTGATAAGCTTTCCAAAAAGTGCTAGAACGTCCCAATCGGAGTCCATATGAAATTGTGGCGACCGTCGCAATTTGGGACTATTTTGCAGTCCAATTCAACTTCCAAAACGTGTTGGACTTGGACTTTTTCTGTCCTTGGAACCAAAGCGACGTGGTGTCCTAGTGGAGGATGTTAGGAATACTTGGATTTGGTCCCCAATCAACTTCATTAACCTTCCATGCTTTCCATATGCAATCAAAACGTTCCTTGATCCATGCAAGTAGTTCTAAAAATGAGAATGAACACACAACATGGTGCAGCATCAATTCATTAAATATATCAAATACAATCATGATAAAGAATTGTTTCACCTGTGAATCAAAAGTTGCTAATGTGGTTATATCCGAGCAGGTGATGTCCTCATCATAATGATCAGGACACGCCTACGATGCCCTGAATATGTGCCCAAATCTTTCACGGTACAAAACAACAAGGAAATATTTCCTTGATTTTTTTATTGTAGTTTCAGCCGAGAACAATACCAGCACAATGATATATGATAAATAATGTGTACTTATAAATCAGAAGGGTGCAGTATATATTCTCCAGAAAACCACACTAACAAATTACTCACGACAAATAAAATGATGCTAATTTGCTTTGCCAATAATCACTGGGCAGCGATTACAGAGGCTGTATCTCACGGCAATAATGAATAGCTCAATCTCACAGAACTACCAATATAAAATTCACAGAAGCAAACGTCCAAGACTTTATGAACTGGCCGATCAATGTAGTTGTATCAACCAGACACAAACAGCAGCAGATATATGTGTCGAATTGGGATAATCCAATTTGCGAAATAAGCCAAATATGCTGATAGGTAAAATCAGACAAAATAACTTCCAATATGATTAATCTCCAATTCTGATATAGTAGCAAAGATAGAGGAGGGATCGTCTTACAATAAGATGTAATCCAAACCCTAGCAATGTTCTTCCACCCGTGGCTCCGAGAGACACGATCAGAAGACAGGGATTCCGTGGGAATCTAGGATACGCCCAAGACGAAGCTTACTCGTACACAATTCTCAATCCAGATGGATCGGTTAGGTAGATGAGAGGAGACGTCCTCTCGCTGTTCGTAGGAGAAAACCTAGACGAAACACTCACAAAAATAAAATCCAATCTATCTGATACATGGCTGATTAGCAGCCCTTTATACGCACGCAGGCGCACGGCTCTGACACGTGAACCAGGACACCAAAATAAAGAGATGCCACATGCACCTAACCGTACGCCTGGTTCCAAAGCCATATATTGAAAGAAATACTAAACAATGCGGCTACTTAGCTAGTTACCATAAACTCTATTTTAATTAAGCAAATAAATGCATCACTTGCTTAGGTTGGACAGCCCAAGTCCATGGCGTGCTCAGGTTGGACTGCCCTTCATATCTCCACGTCTGGATATTTGATATTACCCACGCCTCTCCAATTATTTCTCCACAGCCATAACAATTCAAGTGATATCAACCTGTATGGAGCCAATAAATATATTGTTTCTTGACTTCATATTTTTTGCTTTCTTGAATGTCACACCGCCAAAGATGATATTTGAAGATAGGCCACCAGTAGTAAATTTCTCCATATTTGTGATAGTTTCTCATTAAAATGACAGCTCCAAATTTAAGACCAGAGGATTTCAAAGAATAATTGGCAGCTATATTTAAATTAATGATAGAATTATCTACATGAATATTTTGTGGATCCATGGGCTCATCATCCTCCCTTTCTTTAAACAAAGCCGTCCTCGGCTTTGGCTCAATCTAGCATCTTCCTTCATCTGATCATCATCAACGCGTCATTATCTTTAGACTTACATTGGGTAGCAACAAGCATGTTTCGTCCATTGCCCTTCACGTCAACAAAACATGAGAAACGTCATGATACAAGACAGGCTTTCCCTCTAATATTTCCTTGAATGAACCATTATTAATTGAAACATCAGTCAAGTCACTCTTGGTTGCAACTAGCATGTGTTCTCGGCCAATCAAAGTCACATTATTTGAAACATGGTCATAAGTACTAGCAGATGCAATCTTGGGAATAGAATCCTTGCTGGAGCTCTCACAAGCAATAATTTGAGAAGTCACTGTCACATCATTCTCGCCCTCTTGAAGCAAAGCTGTCCTCGGCTTTGGGGTAACTTCAGCAACCTTTTTCTTCACTTTCGAAGTAGCAAATACCTCAGCTTTAATAGCACTCTCAAGCATTGGTTTGAGAACATGACAAACTCCCTTGTGCACAAATGAATAATTATTGGAACAACCGGTATGAGTAGCATCAAGATCAAACTGCCATGGCCGACCTAATAATAAATGACAAGCACTCATCTTTACAATATCACAGTCAACTGTATCCACATAATTTCCAATAGAAAATTTAGCTCGCACCTTGTGAGTAATTTTGAGTGTACCACTTTGGTTCATCCATTGGATATAATGCGGCATTGGGAGCCTCCGTGTTGACAGAGACAAAGCATGCACAAGATCTGAACTAATAGCATTTGTGAAACTACCACCATCAATAATTAGCTTGCATACCTTATCATGGATTGTGCATTCTGACTGAAATATATTAGAGTGTTGCCCCTTCACATTACTAGCAGTACCATCCTGCTTGACTTCTTGAGCCAGCATAGATAAGCCACTTGCTGCATCATCAACAATATCAATTGATGGCTCTATAGGAGAATAAAAGGAAGAGTCCATAGCTTGTTGTTCTGGTGTGGAAAAAAAATCAGCACTCACGCTTACATCTCTCTCTTGCACAATTAACTCATCTTTAGGTTCAGTTATGTTTTCTTTTGTAGCAGACACCGTTTTGTTTTCCTGAATATGACGAATAATATCAGTAACATGAGCACATTTCTTCTCGGGCTGCTTGGCAATAGAAAATGCAGAAGCAATAGTAGCCTCCGACTTTTTATCAACATATTGACTTTCCTTTGCTGCCACACACTTTTTCGTGGGACCAAGAGAACGGCGAGCACAAGCAGATAACTTGTCACCATTATTGTGACCGGTAGCTTGCTGTAATTTAGCGGAAGAAACAAATTCAGCATGCATAGACTTGCCATAACTAACACCAGAACCAGCTTCGTCTCATAAGAATTAATATCACCGACTGGCCGGTTAAAAGCAGGAAGGTACTCATCTCCAGCAATAGAATCAACCCATGATGAGCGCATATTTGCCTTAGTGCCTTGGGGATTTTGTGCACGTGCAGTAGCTACCTTCTTTGACTCAAGAGAACCAAATCGGCGCCGAAGCACAGCTTTCATATCGCTCCACGTCCAACAAGAAAATTTTTTGTCACAGCAATCCCACCAATGTGAAATATCTTTAGCCATTGTCTCTTCTGCATAATACATCTTTAGGGCCGATGCAAGTCCATGACCCTAGAAGAAATCTTCCATATGTTCTTCCCAATCATAGTACTCCTTGAGACGTGTTGCTAGAGATAACTTTGGCAAAAGATGAACTTTCTTGAGCAATTTCAAATCAGCCATTGAAAAAAATATCCAAAATGCACCGTGAGCAACCCAGAAGTTGATACCAACTGATAAGGACACGCCTATGATGCCCTGAATATGTGCCCAAATCTTTCACGGTACAAAACAACAAGGAAATATTTGCTTGATTCTTTTATTGTAGTTTCAGCCGAGAACAATACCAGCACAATGATATATGATAAATAATGTGTACTTAGAAATCAGAAGGGTGCAGTATATATTCTCCAGAAAACCACACTAATAAATGACTCACGACAAATAAACTGATGCTAATTTGCTTTGCCAATAATCACTGGGCAGCGATTACAGAGGCTGCATCTCACGGCAATAATGAATAGCTCAATCTCACAGAACTACCAATATAAAATTCACTGCAGCAAACGTCCAAGACTTTATGAACTGGCCGATCAATGTAGTTGTATCAACCAGACACAAACAGCAGCAGATATATGTGTCGAATTGGGATAATCCAATTTGAGAAATAAGCCAAATATGCTGATAGGTAAAATCAGACAAAATAACTTCCAATATGATTAATCTCCAATTCTGATATAGTAGCAAAGATAGAGGAGGGATCGTCTTACAATAAGATGTAATCCAAACCCTAGCAATGTTCTTCCACCCGTGGCTCCGAGAGACACGATCAGAAGACGGGGATTCCGTGGGAATCTAGGATACGCCCAAGACGAAGCTTGCTCGTACACAATTCTCAATCCAGATGGATCGGTAAGGTAGATGAGAGGAGACGTCCTCTCGCTGTTCGTAGGAGAAAACCTAGACGAAACACTCACAAAAATAAAATCCAATCTATCTGATACATGGCTGATTAGCAGCCCTTTATACGCACGCAGGCGCACGGCTCTGACACGTGAACCAGGACACCAAAATAAAGAGATGCCACATGCACCTAACCGTACGCCTGGTTCCAAAGCCATATATTGAAAGAAATACTAAACAATGCGGCTACTTAGCTAGTTACCATAAACTCTATTTTAATTAAGCAAATAAATGCATCACTTGCTTAGGTTGGACAGCCCAAGTCCATGGCGTGCTCAGGTTGGACTGCCCTTCATATCTCCACGTCTGGATATTTGATATTACCCACGCCTCTCCAATTATTTCTCCACAGCCATAACAATTCAAGTGATATCAACCTGTATGGAGCCAATAAATATATTGTTTCTTGACTTCATATTTTGCGCTTTCTTGAATGTCACACCGCCAAAGATGATATTTGAAGATAGGCCACCAGTAGTAAATTTCTCCATATTTGTGATCTGTTTCTCATTAAAAATGACAGCTCCAAATTTAAGACCAGAGGATTTCAAAGAATAATTGGCAGCTATATTTAAATTAATGATAGAATTATCTACATGAATATTTTGTGGATCCATGGGCTCATCATCCTCCCTTTCTTTAAACAAAGCCGTCCTCGGCTTTGGCTCAATCCTAGCATCTTCCTTCATCTGATCATCATCAGCGTCATTATCTTTAGACTTACATTGGGTAGCAACAAGCATGTTTCGTCCATTGCCCTTCACGTCAGCAACATGAGAAACGTCATGATACAAGACAGGCTTTCCCTCTAATATTTCCTTGAATGAACCATTATTAATTGAAACATCAGTCAAGTCACTCTTGGTTGCAACTAGCATGTGTTCTCGGCCAATCAAAGTCACATTATTTGAAACATGGTCATAAGTACTAGCAGATGCAATCTTGGGAATAGAATCCTTGCTGGAGCTCTCACAAGCAATAATTTGAGAAGTCACTGTCACATCATTCTCGCCCTCTTGAAGCAAAGCCGTCCTCGGCTTTGGGGTAACTTCAGCAACCTTTTTCTTCACTTTCGAAGTAGCAAATACCTCAGCTTTAATAGCACTCTCAAGCATTGGTTTGAGAACATGACAAACTCCCTTGTGCACAAATGAATAATTATTGGAACGACCGGTATGAGTAGCATCAAGATCAAACTGCCATGGTCGACCTAATAATAAATGACAAGCACTCATCTTTACAATATCACAGTCAACTGTATCCACATAATTTCCAATAGAAAATTTAGCTCGCACCTTATGAGTAATTTTGAGTGTACCACTTTGGTTCATCCATTGGATATAACGCGGCATTGGGAGCCTCCGTGTTGACAGAGACAAAGCATGCACAAGATCTGAACTAATAGCATTTGTGAAACTACCACCATCAATAATTAGCTTGCATACCTTATCATGGATTGTGCATTCTGACTGAAATATATTAGAGTGTTGCCCCTTCACATTACTAGCAGTACCATCCTGCTTGACTTCTTGAGCCAGCATAGATAAGCCACTTGCTGCATCATCAACAATATCAATTGATGGCTCTATAGGAGAATAAAAGGAAGAGTCCATAGCTTGCTGTTCTGGTGTGGAAAAAAAATCAGCACTCACGCTTACATCTCTCTCTTGCACAATTAACTCATCTTTAGGTTCAGTTATGTTTTCTTTTGTAGCAGACACCGTTTTGTTTTCCTGAATATGAGGAATAATATCAGTAACATGAGCACATTTCTTCTCGGGCTGCTTGGCAACAGAAAATGCAGAAGCAATAGTAGCCTCCGACTTTTTATCAACATATTGACTTTCCTTTGCTGCCACACACTTTTTCGTGGGACCAAGAGAACGGCGAGCACAAGCAGATAACTTGTCACCATTATTGTGACTGGTAGCTTGCTGTAATTTAGCGGAAGAAACAAATTCAGCATGCATAGACTTGCCATAACTAACACCAGAACCAGCTTCGTCTCATAAGAATTAATATCACCGACTGGCCGGTTAAAAGCAGGAAGGTACTCATCTCCAGCAATAGAATCAACCCATGATGAGCGCATATTTGCCTTAGTGCCTTGGGGATTTTGTGCACGTGCAGTAGCTACCTTCTTTGACTCAAGAGAACCAAATCGGCGCCGAAGCACAGCTTTCATATCGCTCCACGTCCAACAAGAAAATTTTTTGTCACAGCAATCCCACCAATGTGAAATATCTTTAGCCATTGTCTCTTCTGCATAATACATCTTTAGGGCCGATGCAAGTCCATGACCCTAGAAGAAATCTTCCATATGTTCTTCCCAATCATAGTACTCCTTGAGACGTGTTGCTAGAGATAACTTTGGCAAAAGATGAACTTTCTTGAGCAATTTCAAATCAGCCATTGAAAAAAATATCCAAAATGCACCGTGAGCAACCCAGAAGTTGATACCAACTGATAAGGACACGCCTATGATGCCCTGAATATGTGCCCAAATCTTTCACGGTACAAAACAACAAGGAAATATTTGCTTGATTCTTTTATTGTAGTTTCAGCCGAGAACAATACCAGCACAATGATATATGATAAATAATGTGTACTTAGAAATCAGAAGGGTGCAGTATATATTCTCCAGAAAACCACACTAACAAATTACTCACGACAAATAAACTGATGCTAATTTGCTTTGCCAATAATCATTGGGCAGCGATTACAGAGGCTGCATCTCACGGCAATAATGAATAGCTCAATCTCACAGAACTACCAATATAAAATTCACTGCAGCAAACGTCCAAGACTTTATGAACTGGCCGATCAATGTAGTTGTATCAACCAGACACAAACAGCAGCAGATATATGTGTCGAATTGGGATAATCCAATTTGCGAAATAAGCCAAATATGCTGATAAGTAAAATCAGACAAAATAACTTCCAATATGATTAATCTCCAATTCTGATATAGTAGCAAAGATAGAGGAGGGATCGTCGTACAATAAGATGTAATCCAAACCCTAGCAATGTTCTTCCACCCGTGGCTCCGAGAGACACGATCAGAAGACGGGGATTCCGCGGGAATCCAGGATACACCCAAGACGAAGCTTGCTCGTACACAATTCTCAATCTAGATGGATCGGTAAGGTAGATGAGAGGAGACGTCCTCTCGCTGTTCGTAGGAGAAACCCTAGACGAAACACTCACAAAAATAAAATCCAATCTATCTGATACATGGCTGATTAGCAGCCCTTTATACGCACGCAGGCGCACGACTCTGACACGTGAACCAGGACACCAAAATAAAGAGACGCCACATGCACCTATATTGAAAGAAATACTAAACAATGCGACTACTTAGCTAGTTACCATAAACTCTATTTTAATTAAGCAAATAAATGCATCACTTGCTTAGGTTGGACAGCCCAAGTCCATGGCGTGCTCAGGTTGGACTGCCCTTCATATCTCCACGTCTGGATATTTGATATTACCCACGCCTCTCCAATTATTTCTCCACAGCCATAACAATTCAAGTGATATCAACCTGTATGGAGCCAATAAATATATTGTTTCTTGGCTTCATATTTTGCGCTTTCTTGAATGTCACACCGCCAAAGATAATATTTGAAGATAGGCCACCAGTAGTAAATTTCTCCATATTTGTGATATGTTTCTCATTAAAAATGACAGTTCCAAATTTAAGACCAGAGGATTTCAAAGAATTATTGGCAGCTATATTTAAATTAATGCTAGAATTATCTACATGAATATTTTGTGGATCCATGGGCTCATCAGCACTCACACTCGTCGTCATCTCCCTCGGGTGACCCTGGTGACGACGATGACGGCGGCGATGGCGATGACAACAACAATGCTGGCGGCCCAGGCACCAGTCCTCCAAGCAGTCCACCTCCCGGCAACAACAATTCATAGGGAGGCACAGGGGAAGCACCGGGCGATGTGACACAACCACCTACAAGTGGTTCGAACTAGGGCTCAAACCAATGTCCTCCCCCGCTGAGGAAGCCTACAGATGAAGAGGAGGCCATACCACCGAACCACACCAAATCGAGTTGGGCGGCCGATCAAATAGTCGACGAGCACCCATACTCAACTATGTTTGAAAGGTATGCTACTAGCAAGCATAGTCAATCTATAATTCATTTTGAGATGTTATCTGCTTTTCCAGTCCCTAACATCTCAAGCCCCGGTGTTGCAAGCCAAAAACACCACAGTCATTTTGGCCCCGGTCGAATGATTGCCCCAAAAACTACGACCATGGGAAGTTCATGTTGACCTTGGGCAACCTCCTTGATGAGAAGTGGTAGGTAAGGAGGTTCCATCTGTGGTACATGGAAGCAGTAAAAGTGGGCCTAGAAAACTTCGTCATCAACATTCCGACGGAGTACTTCCACACACCCAAGGATGGTGAAGTCATCGTAGATTTCCACGACATGCATAGACTACTGCGGTGAAAGGACCTCGACGTCACCCAAGTCACCATATTTGCCCTGTAAGTTAATTACGACTTTGACACCACTGCATTGCTAGAGGTACTTTAGGAACAAACTAGTAATGCCATGATGAATTTTTCTTGCAGGATGCAGGCCTATTTAAGCCAAGGGTATTATCTATCTCTCTCCGATGTTTATTACAGAGAGAACCATCATAGGTTACAATATACCAAACACTCATGAAAAGTTGGTGAACTTGGACCTAGAAGAGAGAAAGAAATACAGGGAAGATCTGATGATTGAATATAAGTATCGGGCAGGAATGTACATCTATGAGGCCATGAAGAAGATCCGGGAAAATGGGTGTGTCATGGCTGCCCACCAGTTCGGGTAAGTCCAAAAGATACTTGGAACATATATATAGCAATTGAGATCATGACTTCTCATATTTGGGCACCATGGGCCACTGGCTTGCATTACCTTAGTTGCACATCTAAATAGTTTATTTATTACATAGATTTTGACTAGTGGAAATTAGGGGCCATAGTAAAAAGTAGATTTTAAGTTGCCTAATTTACTTCTCTCTTAGGCGTCTCGGTCTGTACATGACCGAACATGCCTCATCCATGTCAGTGCTGAGTCATCATGCATATCAGCGTAAGGAGCGAGTCGAAACCCATTTGGACCTTACTACCTGAGTCATCATGTTCTTCTATTAGTTGCAAAATTTTGTTTGTGTATTCACAACAATACACTAGTGGCTGTTTGTCTTGTGAAGCAATATGTAAGAACACAAGATGAGCAAAAATAGAAGAACAGAAAACAATACGTCGTGTTGTAGCTGTAGCCCAAGACCGCAAGAATGCCCACCAATTCATGAAGCAGATGCTTGTCTGCCTCCTTGTTCCTCACAGCTTTTTTCCAGCGGATGCTTGTTTGCCTCCTTGTTCCTTCCCAGTTTTTTCAGCGGCGGGTTGGGTGGCACGAGGATCTAGCATGATAGTGAGTGTGCAACACAACGGCAGCGGCGGGTGGCAGCGGCGCGTAGGATGATGTCGGTGGCATGCAGTAGGGAAGCAGCAAAGTCACCAGCTAGTCCAATCAACATGCTTTACCGTCTGCTGACGAGGTCACCGACTCACCGTGCTACCACCAGCGCCTTTGAGTCACCAAGTGAGAGAATCGATATTAGCGACTTGCGAGAGGATGGGACCGATATTTGTTGCTTTTTTGTCGTCTCTAGAGTAGATTTTTATTTTCCGATTGGATTGGACCAAGCCGGGTATATATAAATAATATTTCTTTACGACTCATCCAAACAGCTATTTTCAATCGAAATTGAAAATTAACGAACTTGTATTTTACACCTGTTTTAGGTCTATATAAAACTGCGTTTCCAAACAGCACCTAAAGAATATTTGTGGTTCAGTAAAGATCAAATGATATAAGGCAAAAATTATTCCTACGAGCTGTGAGAAATTGATAAAAAGGCACGTATAAGTTGAAAGAAAAGGAGATATGAACATACATATATATATATATATATATATATATATATATATATATATATATATATATATATATATATATATATATATATATATATATATATATAGTCTCATCTGTAAAAAGCATGTCTACACGGTAGTGGCAGAAAGTTTAGCTGAAACTTCACGAATCGTATTAAGGCTTAGTGTTTTACTTTGTATTGATAAAAAAAGTGTTTTGCTTTGTATGCTAGCTCACTAGTTGGGCTGAACCTTGCTTTTATTTCCTCTTGTGTGTGTAAGCCTTATAGCTTTTGTTGTTTGTACTGTGACTATCGGCTATGTACTATCCTCGGATGATAGAGGCTGTAACTTTATTCTATTACCAAAAAAAAGATACGATAGTTGCAGAATCAAAGTTTATATGACCACCAAAAAGGGAGGCTATAGATCAAGAAAGTGTGCATATTGACTGTGTGGGGTACGACCCCAAATACCTACGACAGATCATATGGGCTACGCCCCTAGGGGCGGTCCAGCC
This sequence comes from Miscanthus lutarioriparius, assembly GCA_904845875.1. Classification (NCBI taxonomy): domain Eukaryota; kingdom Viridiplantae; phylum Streptophyta; class Magnoliopsida; order Poales; family Poaceae; genus Miscanthus; species Miscanthus lutarioriparius. The sequence continues at coordinate 50,372,626 of CAJGYO010000011.1, read as the reverse complement.
CATAAGACGAAGCCTTACAGGCCACGGCGTTGCTCGGCGCGTCCCGCAAGACACCGGAAAGATATCCTCAAGATACTACGAGATCTGTTAGGATACGTATGATCCCATGTTTCCTGTAATCTATTATTACTTTCCGGTTATCTCCTAGATCTAACCGACTTATAATCCTGCTCCCCAAACTATATAAGGCGGGCAGGGACCCCCTCCAAACACACGCAATATCATACGATAGCTAATATAATCCAACAGACCACATGAGTAGGGTATTACGTCATACTAACGGCTTGAACCTGTCTAACTCGTGTGTCTTTGTTGTCTTCTTGTTCTCGATTACACGCATCTCTGCCGATCAATCTACCTTCGTGGGATACCCCTCGGAGGACTGCCGACGATATTATGTCGACAGTTGGTGCGCCAGGTAGGGGTGTGCGTGTTGTTTCAATGTCGAACAAGATGGTACGTTTTGCAAGCTCTTCGTCCCTCCCACAGCCCGGCCAGATCTTCATGGTCGGATCGATCTCCTGGATCATCAATGTTGACGGAGTCGGAGAGCTCATCGAGCTAGTGCAGATCAATACTGCGTCGATCACCCCAACACCTGCGACTGTAGATCCGATCTCAGAACCACCTCCGAGGTCGCTTTCGCCGACAATTCGCCGCCCAATCCCCTGCTACCAAAGGAGGCAGATCAACAACGACGATATGATCGCATCTATCGATCAAGTCAACTAGAAGCTTGCCGATTGCCTCTCCATCATAGAATAGGCTCTGGACACTCTGGTTCAATGCCGACCACCCTCCGATCCAGATCTATCGAAGGTTGCTCAGGGAACTCCAGGGGTACGGCCCTACCCTTTGGGCTCACCGGCGTCGCCACCGCCTATCAAGATGCCCTAAGGGGCAAATTCACAGACCATGTGGGGGATGTCCATCGTCTCGCTGACCAGATCGCCGACTAGGTCCCGCCGGCTGTCAACATGCTACACGTCAGCCGATGCCCCGAAGCATCCCTCCAAACCATCTTGGAGGAGAATCCAGACTCTGAGTCCCAAGGCTCTACGGAGACTGTCATCGAAACCACCGCCGAACAACTTCATTTCCCTCCTTTCCGTGGAGGCGCAATCTTCAACGTCAGTGTCGACAGCCCCCGCGGGAAGGGGAAACCAAGGAGGACCGCGCCGCCCGCGTCAATAGGAACGTCAACCATGCACAGTGCCAAGCAAATGAGGCTGCCCTTGCGATGGACGAGGCTCAGCTTGACTCGCAAGGAAGGCCACAACAACTCCAACACAACCTCGACGATGAGTTTGTCCATGTTGATAGCCACGATGTCTACAAGACCCCAAGCGCCAACTTGGCCATGGCTGCCAATGAGCTCGCCCGGCTCCCGCAGACACCGAAGGCCGCCAAGGTCGCCGCCATGCTTAAAGCGGCGCACTGCCAGGTCAACGAGATCCACCAGGATCAGAGGCCTTCGTACTCCACAAGCTCGATTCGTCGATCAGCTGCGCCAAGATCTGAGCGCCGCCTAAGTCGTTTCACTGATCAGCACCGCGACGACAGACAACCCCTCTAGGGGGGCTAGGGGCAACCGCATTGAACACCTTCACCAACACGACCAGGAGGTCAACCAGGACGTCCGAGCGCACCTCAACAATCTCTGAGACGCGCTGATGTATCGACGAGCACCGCTTCGGTCACCATGAAGAAGTACGCCGCCGTCAAGAGTATGAGCAAGAGTTTAGTAACCCAGACTTAGCTCTAGAGCCGCTCAACGTCGGCAATGCTGTAGATCACGGTGCTGACAATCCCAAAGGGCCCCCAGCATTCACGAGGGCGCTCCGAACACTCTAGTGGCCCCGTGGTTTCAAAATCACTGGGGTCAAGCCCTACGAGGGACGGATGAACCCCACACAGTGGCTACATGCTTACGCCACTGCTGTTTGTGCCACCGGAGGAGATACCAGTATCATGGTGAACTATCTTCCCGTCATATTCATGCCAACCATGATGAATTGGTTCACAAGCCTCACCTCAGACTCCATCGGATCCTAGGAAGAACTGAAGAAGGTCTTCACCGACAACTATATGGCTACATGTACTCGGCCAGGCACCAAGCATGATCTGAACCGCATCTACCAGAAGCCGTCTGAGCTCCTCCATAGCCACATCAGACGTTTTCCTAAGATGAGGAATTCTATTCCTAACACCACGGAAGCTGAGGTCATCACTGCCTTGTCCGTGGACTCCATCACCGTGACCTCCGCTTCAAGTTCAACTGCAAGCCGCCCATGGGGATTGGCGAGATGATTACGACCACCAACCAGTACGCCGACATCGAAGAAGCTGAAGTATGCTTCAATGAGGACGCGGGCACTCATCGCCCAACTCGACGCAGCGACGAGCACCCCGACGAGTGATGCCACAGTGACCGCTGCTATGACGACCGCAATCACCATCAAGACAGTGGTTGTGATCGGCTAGAAGGATCCAAATCCAATCAATATCGCCGCCGCCGACTAGACCACATCATCGCCGCCGTTGATGAACCTCATGCCAAGTGCAACTACGACGAGCAGTACAAGAAGATCCTTGAAGGCCCGTGCCCTCTCCACAAAAATGCCAAGCATAAGATGAAGGACTGCCTTAGCTTGGCTAAGGAGTTCCAGGCTAAAAAGACAGACGACGACAACAATGATGGAGCCGGAGGCCGCTGACCACCTAGGAACAACAACAATGCCTTCTAGGATCACGACAAGGTGGTCGCCACCATCTTTGGGGGCCCCGCCACCACCGAGAGCAGAAGAGATCGGAAGCTCATCGCCCGCCAGGTGCTCGCCGTCAAAGCGAAAGACGTCGTCGCCAACCCCAACTATCGCCCCTGGTCCGAGGTCCCCATCACCTTCAGTAGGGCCGACCAGTGGGCGGATATCCCATACACAGGGCATTTCCCCCTCGTCCTCGATGCAACCGTCTAGAAGATGCTTTTCAGAAAAGTGCTTGTCGACGGCGGGAGCGCTCTGAACCTCCTCTTCACCGGAGCCCTAAAGGAGCTGGGCCTTGGGATAGGAGACCTCACACCCTCCGATTCCTCCTTCTAGGGTGTGGTACCGGGCAAGGCATCCAAACCGCTTAGAGAGATCATCCTCCCAGTACAGTTTGTCACGGCCAGCAACTACCGCGTCGAACACATCAACTTCTACGTCGCCGACTTCAACTCCGCCTACCACGCCATACTTGGTCGGCCAGCTCTGGCCAAGTTCATGGCCGTACCACACTACACCTATCTGGTGCTGAAGATGCCTTCGCCTGTAGGAGTCCTGGCCCTGTGGGCCAACCTCTCCATCGCCTACACCTGCGAGACAGAGAGTCTCGCCCTCGCCGAAGCCACCGACCTCTCCATCCAGATGGCTAGTGTGGTCACTGACACCAAGACGGTGCCCGCCGATGACCTGGAGATCCCATCGTTGGAGCCTCCTCGCGCCTCCGCCAAGTCTAAGGAAACTAAGGAGGTCGGCCTCGGCCTCGACGACCCCTCCAAGACCGTGAAGATTGGGGCTCACCTCGACCCCAAATAGGAAAGCGCGCTCATCTCCTTCCTACGTGCCAACATCAACGTGTTTGCTTGGAAACCTACAGACATGCTGGGGGTACCACGGGAGAAGATCGAGCACTCATTGAATGTCTCGCCGACCACCAAACTGATCAAGCAGAAACTCTGATGATTCATGCCAGACAAGAAGGAGGCTATTAGGGTAGAAATAAAATGGCTCCTAGCTGCTGGATTTATAAAAGAAGTGTATCATCCTGAGTGGTTAGCCAATCCTATTCTCGTTCAAAAAAAGAATAAAGAATGGAGAATGTGTGTTGATTACACTGATCTTAACAAACACTACCCTAAAGACCCCTTCGGTCTGCCTCAGATAGACAAGGTTGTAGACTCCATCACCGGCTATGAACTGCTCTCCTTCCTCAACTGTTACTCTAGCTATCATCAGATATCCCTGAAGGAAGATGACTAGATCAATGCGTCGTTCATCACGCCTTTTGGTGCGTACTGCTATACCACCATGTCCTTCGAACTAAAGAACACCGGGGCGACCTACCAAAGGGCCATCTAGATGTGCCTCGATCAATAGATCAGCCGCAACGTCGAAGCATACATCGACGATGTGGTCATCAAGTCCAAGACCATCGATAATCTCATCGCCGACCTTGAAGAAATGTTCGCCAACCTAAAAAGGTATAGATGGAAGTTGAACCCTTCAAAGTGCATCTTTGGAGTTCCATCCGGCATACTCCTGGGCTACAACATCAGCACCCATGGCATCGAGTCCAACCCCGACAAGGTCTCCGCCATCACCAACATGAAACGGCCAATGTCCGTAAATGATATACAGAAGCTTATAGGTTGCATCGCTGCTCTCAGTCGCTTTATATCATGCCTCGGTGAAAAGGGACTACCGTTCTTCAAACTCCTCAAGGCCTCCGAGCGTTTCTCCTGGTCGGAGGATGTAGACACAGCTTTCGAGCAGCTCAAGTTGTTTTTAACAAAGCCTCCGATCATGACGGCGCCTCAACCAGACGAAACTCTACTGATCTACATCGCCGCCACTTTGCGCGTCATTAGCATAGCTATCGTCGTCTAACGCGAGGAGGTCGGGCATGCCTACAAGGTGCAATGTCCGGTCTACTTCATCAGCGAGGTCCTTAATGAGACCAATACTCGTTATCCTCAAGTTCAGAAATTGCTATACGCTATTTTGATCACGTCGTGCAAGCTCCGCCATTACTTCGAGTATTACAATATCACCGTGGTCACAGAGTTCCCTCTGGGGGACATTCCGCAATAAAGAGGCCAATGGCCGCATTATCAAGTGGGTTGTTGAGCTCAGCACTTACTCCATTGAATTCAGAAGCAGGCCTACCATCAAGTCATAGGCGCTTGCTAACTTCGTCGCCGAGTGGACCTAGATCCAAGAGCCCATCCCCGCTACTTGCCCCGAGCACTGGGTGATGTACTTCGACGGCACCCTCAACATCAACGGTGCTGGTGCAGGCATTTTATTCATTAGGCCAACCAAGGACAAGCTCTGATATGTTCTCCGAATATATTTTCCAGCCTCCAACAACGCCGCCGAATATGAAACATGTCTCCACATACTCTATATAGCTGTTGAGCTCGGCGTCAAATGCCTCATGGTATACGGAGACTCCGCGCTGGTCATCAACCAGCTCAACAAAGACTGGTCCTATTCCAGTGATAAGATGGATGCATATTATGCCAAAATCAGGAAACTCGAAGGGAAGTTCTATGGTATCGAGTACCACCACGTGGTACAAGATCAAAATCAGCTTGTCGACCACCCATCTAAGATAGGCTCTTCTCGCGCCGCAATTCCACCGAGGGTCTTCGTTCAAGACCTCTTTGCGTCGTCTATTAAGAAAGAGAAGGAAGTTCAGGAAATCCCCCCTGCCAAGCAGTTGGTACTTACAGTACCCTCGCCGGTCACCGATTGGAGGGAGCAGTTCATCAAGTACCTCACTAGTGCCGATGTTCCCGCCGACAAGACTGAAACTGAACACCTAATTTGTTGAAGCAAGCATTACGTGCTGGTAGACAGGAACTTGATGAGGAAAAGTGCCAAGCATGGGATACTGCAGAAATGCATCACCCAAGAAGAGGGAGTGAAACTACCTCTCGAAATTCACTCTGGTTCCTGTGGCAATCACACGGCCTCGAGAAACCTGGTCGGCAAAGTTTTTCGAGCTAGTTTTTACTGGCCCACGGCCATCTCCGATGTAGAAGACCTCGTCCGACGTTGTGAAGGATGTCAATTTTTCGCCAAGCAAATCCACGTGCTAGCACAAGAATTCCAGACCATTCCAGCTTCCTGGCCTTTTGCATACTGGGGACTAGACATGATTGGGCCTTTCAAGCCAGCGCCAGGTGGCTTCCGGTATGTGTACGTCGCCATTGACAAGTTCTCCAAGTGGATCGAGTACAAACCGCTTGTCTTGGCTACTACAAAGAAGGCAGTCGAGCTCTTCGAAGATATCATCCACAGATTCAGTCTCCCGAACAGCATTATCACCGACCTCGATACTACATTCAATGGTCATCATTTTTGGGACTTCTACAAAGACCGATGCATCTCCGTCAAATATGTCTTTGTTGCCCATCCTAGAGCCAATGGCCAGGTCGAACGGGCAAACGGCATGATCCTCGATGCCCTCAAGAAGAGGCTATATCAGAAAGAGGAAAAGCATCCAGGCAGATGGCTCAAAGAGCTCCCAGCTGTGGTCTGGGGACTGTGTACTCAAGCTAGTCGCAGCACTGGTGTATCTCCGTACTTTTTGGTCTACGGCTCTGAGGCCGTACTTCCAGCGGACATTACCTTCCGAGTACCTAGGGTGGAACATTACAATGAAGAGCAAGTTGCAACTATTAGGATAGAGGACGTTGATAGGACCAAGGAAGAACGCCTAATCACCTATGTCTGCACAGCCAAATATCTTGAATGCTTGTGGAGATACTACAACTGCAACATCAAAGGTCGTTCATTTGCTGTTGGCGACCTCGTTCTCCGCAGAAAACAGAAAACCGAAGGGATGCACAAGCTCTCCTCCCCCTGGGAAGGGCCTTACGTGGTTAAAGAGGTTACCCGACCAGGGTCTTACCGGCTATGTGACTTGGACAGATTCGATGTCCCCAGTTCATGGAACATCGAGCACCTTATACGTTTTTATCCTTAAAACGCTCTAGATATGTATTCTCCACTCCATAATGAATGAAGTTTTGGTCGCCATAATTTGTCTCCATTGTATCTCCATTACGGTTTAATCTCCATTTGCGGTCGCTAGCTCTAAGCTACTACTTAACAAACTCCAATACGTGATCTCCATAAACGCTCCGCCATGTTTCTCCATATCTCCAAGATATTTCACCAACCGCCGAGCAACACATGTTCTATTCTGTGCTCTATGGAGAAGACTCAGTCTTCGATCTCTCCCGACACGTGCTACGGGCTCCGCACTCTGCGTTATGGGTGGTCGGCTACGGTTCCTTGGTCACGCCTGTTCCTCCTACACGTGCATGGGCTACGTGCTCGACGTTATGGACTATGGGCTAGCCAATGCCAAGAGTTCAGTAACGAACTAACTGCTCGGACGCTACTTATCCTACGTATAATTGTGCTAGGGTTAACACTACAATGATTTTTTCACCGAAATACTGGCAAATTGCATAAACATGAACATGTCACTTTACAACATTTATACATATACATAAATGTCTGCCTACGTCCTTGTGCATTTTAATTACCCTCTCCAGTTATTACAGAATATTCTCCGAGCAGATCATTGGGCTTCGCCATTGCCGTCCATCTCGCCGAACAGGTCGACGTCGTCGGCCAGTTTCTTCGTCGCGTCTTCCACCTCATCTTCTAGTTGCTGATGCTTTGTCACGCCTGTCCCTCTGGCGAATCTGGCCCAAATCGCTTGAAGGTTGATGGCTGGGTAGTGGGACCGGACCACCGCTAGGGCGTGTGTAACGGCGGTGACAGTGGCATCGTGGTTGAAGCTTTTGAAATTCTCCCACACCGCCTTACACCTATCGATGATGGTGTCTGGACACGGCAGCCTACCGTCGGGCTGAGGGGCCACCTTCAGGTCGACGCAGTCGAGCACCGGCATGATTCCGGCAACCACAGCGTCGAGCTTGTTCCTCTGGGTCCTAGCCTCCTGCTCCAGCACATCAAACTGTGCCTTGGTCCTCCGACAGTAGTCTGCATGCATCACAAGGATCCGTCAAACGAAAGAAATCACTCTAGCAACGACTCCGATCATGAAGTACTCACCTTTTAGCTCCTCGGGCAGCTTCTCCGCCCGCCCAGCTGTCTTCTTCTCCTCCTCTTGGAGTTGACTGACGACCTGGCGCAATTGGTTGAGCTCTGCGTCTTGCTCTACAAGCATAAAGATCATCAGCAACAATAAAATTTCAGCAACGTAAAGTAATTTTGCCGATCCGCCATGCCCTTCTTCTGCTCGGAGACTTTCAGCAACTGCTCGAACTTGGTCTTCAGTTGCTCGGAAGCACTCACCAGCTGCTCGGAGATGGTGGCTAGCTGCTCCGACCTGCCCCGCAACTGCTTGGACACGGTCGCTAGCTGCTCGGATAGGATGCCCTTCTGGTACTCCAGAGCCCGCGCGTTGGATTCGGCAAGATCACGCTCGCGCTGGGCCCTCTAGATGTTTTTCTCCATAAGTTTCAACGCCTCCTTTAGTTTTTCATTCTCCTCGACGAGGGGCTCCATCCTATTGATCCGCTAGCGCCGTTGTTCGGTAGTCCGAGATATGCCCTGCAATAGCAACAAGACTATGAAGAACTCCAATCTCCAACGACAAACACAGACATTGATGATGCAATGCTAACCTTGATGTGTTTCACCGTCGTGGAAAGGGTCGACTCTAGCCTCCTGACCTCCCTGGTGGTGTCCTCCTCCTCAATGACCACCACTTCGTTGCCCCGCTTGTGGAGGATTCAGACTGCTTGAGGTCACGATTCCTCACGCTCAATCTCTTCCACCTTGTCCTATTCCTCCACAGTGGGTGGTGCCACATGGAGGCTTGGTGGCCGCACAACACGTCTGACCATGCCCTCCGATGTCTTAGGGAGCGTGGTTGGCTCTTCCGACTACACTGGCCTCCCTACTCTAGACTCAGGCGTGGCACCAGCATCTCTAGCATTCGCCTCTGAAGACCCGGCGGTTTCCGCCGTTGCCCGGCATCGCCACCGACCCATCCGCCGTCGGTCCCAACCGCTCGCCACCGCCAAGTCCACCAGCAGGGGCGGTTGACTCCTCCATAGGCCGCCGAGCGCCCGAGGACTCCGGGACGGGATCTGTCGGCATCGCCTCCGCGCCGGGACCAGCCCCCTTGCTTGCTCACTGGTCTGCATGAATGGATTCAAATCCTCCATACACCTCGCTCTGCATCAGATTACCTCATCAAACGCCAAACAAAATAAAGATAAGACAACAAAATAAGTTCAAGGCAAGGATACTTACATGTTAGCCTACCAGTACACTTTTCTGAATAGGCGCTACCTACCCGAGCCCCCAGGCATGGCCTTGGGGTTGATTCCCGCACCCTGGGGTGGAGGTCTTGCGGTCTCCACCGTCGGCCTCTCCTCTGCCTGCCGCTCCGGACTCCCTCGCCTTCGCTCAGCAACTCCCTTCGCCTGCTGCTTGGGGACTCCTTCACCCTCCTCGGGGACTCCCTCTCCTTCGATTGCTCCTCCACGCTGCTCGGAGGAGCTTTAATGCTCAGTGGAGGAGCCACTAGAGCCTCGTCGTCATCCAACCACTCGGACATCGCCGCACTTCGCGTCTAAGTGGTCTGGTCATCGCCAAGCGAGATGCCGCCTGGCTTGCGGGGAACAGCACCCGTCGTTTTCCTCTTCTTCTGGGCCGGCTCATCTGTCGCTGCCCTCTTCCCCCAGACTTCATCCAACATTGGGGGGTACTCTCCGTTCGACCAGCGTCCACGCCTCTGGACTCCGACGAGGCGCTGACGGTACCTTCCTCCGGCTACATTGTTGGCCGGGCGTCCACTCCCCTTGGCCAATCGCCCCTCAGCATGCCCGAGAAGTACATTGCTCTATCCTGTAAATGGATCTTTCCATAAGTGAATTAGTTCACTGCTGGGCAACTATAAAGGATAAAAAGCACCAGGAACAAACAATTGACATATTTACCTAAGGAGATGGATTCGTGCAGTTAAAGGCTCTCGTCTGGTTTGACAAGCTGAACGAGGCATTTGGAGTGAAAAGCCATGCGGCCTGCTCTAGCACGTCGTCCTTTGTCAGCCTCTTCAACCTCTCCCAGGTGCCGTCGGAGTCCCCTTGAAGTCAAAGCCCGCGTGGGCCCTCTCCTTGCAGGGCTAGACCCGACGCACTATGAAGCTCACCGCCACCAATCCGTCATTCATCCTCACGCCCTTTATTAAGCTGAGGAGCTCATTCACCAGCTCCATGTCAGCACTGCTCGGCCTCTCCAACTAGCTCTTCTGGTTCTCTGGCATGTGGTCGACGTCGCAGCGGATGGCGGGATGGCTCTGCTTCATGTGGAATCACCTGGCGTTCCACCCCTTCAGTGAAGTGTTTAGTGGTACAGTGATGTACTCACCCGCCAGTCCATCGCGGAGTTGAAGATAAATGTCGCCGACCACCTTAGAACCACTGCCACCCTTCTTCTTTAGCCAGAATAGATGACGGAAGAGGTTGAAGTGGGGAAGAACTCTGAGATATGCCTCATAGAAATGGATAAAGATAAAGATGTGCAAGATGGTGTTTGGGTGGAGGTTGCATAGACTGACTCTCCAGAACTCCAGCAGATCCATAAAGAAAGGATGAACGGGAAATCCTAACCCGTGCCAGAAGTAATCCTCAAATACTACAACTTCGTCAGTATGCGGCATCAGGAAAGGCTCACCTCTAGTTGGCCTCCATCCGGCGGTGACGCGGTCAGAGAGAACGCCCACCTCCACCATCCTATCGATTTCTGCCTCCCCATGTTCCACGCCACCCACTCATTATCGCGGCTGGCTCCATCGGCCGCCTTCTTTGGGTTCATAGCTCCCCTCTTCAGCGCCATCTCTCAGATCTAGATTGGGACTAGCGGTGGAAGCGTGTGTGGATGTGAATCTAGAAGTGCGAGGGCTGAGGAGGAAGATGAAATGGCAAAGTGGCAAAGGTGGGAGCGCGGGGTGCAGCGGCGCAGTTATAAAGCACTCCCCCCACCTTTCGCATTCGAGGGTTTTTGGGAAACTGCTCCACGATTTGCGCCTCTCCAAATTCTCCACAACAACGTGGTGGGCCGTTACCTGGGCTTTCGTGCAACTATAGCCCGTATTGCCCATTTATCGCCGCAAGTTGTTGCTGCTCACCGAATATTCACCAACTTCTTCGCCATCTATTATGGCTCAGTAACCGCTACTGTGCAGCCATTACTCTAGTTTTTTCTCCATGATTTGTTTTCTCCAAGATTTCCACTTGTGGCTCGGGGACTTCGTCATTAATGCGACTTGGTTCCTCGCCGCACTGGGGACTTTCTTTTGTTGACTGTTTCTAACCCTGGCACCACGTGACCACGTCACCTACTGTCAAGCTCGGGGACTAAGTGGGCACACTTCACCTTGCGGTGAATGTGCTTTTCTCATTTTGGGGCTACGCCCGGGGACTGGTTGCCTACTCAGCTGGTCTTCTATTATTCTTCTACTTTGAACCCTAGCACCATGTGACTACGTCACCTACTGTCAGGCTCGGGGACTAAGTGGGCACACTTCACCTTGCGGTGGGTGTGTTTGCTTTAATCTAGAAGACTCCGCGCCTCCTGAAGCTGAAGAAGACTATCTCCCTTCCTCGTGGCCGGACTCTAAGTGGGCACACTTGGTTCACTGCGAGGAAATTTTCAATTTTGGACTTGAGCTCCTTACATCCTTATGGCAAGCCTAACTTGGGATACGCTGCTCGGCGATGGTTCACAGCTGCTCGACGATGGTTCACACTGCTCGGCGATGGTTCATAGTTGCTCGGTGATGGTTCACAACTGCTCGACAACTCATCACGGTGGTCGGACCATGAGTTTGACTGCTCGACTTTGTTCGCACCTGCTCGGACAAGCTCAAGACGGCGTTGCACAATGGATACAAGGCGCTCGGGGACTAGCTGTGGGGGTACGACCCCGGATACCCACGGCAGACCACATGGGCTACGCCCCTAGGGGCGGCCCAGCCCACAAGATGAAGCCTTGCGGGCCACGGCGCTGCTCGGCGCATCTCGCAAGACACGGAAATATATCCTGAAGATACTACAAGATCTGTTAGGATACGTATGATCCCATGTTTCCTATAATCTGTTATTACTTTTCGGTTATCTCCTAGATCTAACCGACTTGTAACCCTGCCCCCCAGACTATATAAGGTGGGCAGGGACCCCCTCCAAACACACGCAATATCATACGATAGCCAATACAATCCAACAGACTATAGGAGTAGGGTATTATGTCATACTGATGGCCTGAACCTGTCTAACTCGTGTGTCTCTGTTGCCTTCTTGTTCTCGATTACACGCATCTCTGCCGATCAATCTATCTTTGTGGGATACCCCTCGGAGGACTACCGACGATATTCTATCGACATTGACATTCTATTAATTAAAGAATAATACTTGGTGAAATATATTGAAATAAGATGGTATTAAAAGTGAAGAGATCGTTTGAAATTTGAAACAAAGCAAGACTTGACTTGAGAATGGCAAGATAAGATGAAGGGTTTTTTTGTAACCTCTCCACTAAGAAAGATCTCTGGCATCCTTTCTTCGTATGCCCTTTCAACACTTAGGCCCTGCTTGGCTAGGCTCCTTCAGGCTCCGGCTCCGGCTCCGCGCTAGTCAGTACCAAAGAAGCTGAGGAGCCACAAATCATGGTTTCTCCTGGCTCCATGTTTATTTTGTCAAGAAAGAAAAATACTACCTCCATCCCCAAAAGAATGCAATTCTAGCACAGTGTCATATTTTAGTATCTTAAGTTTGACCAGTTATAGATACAAAGTCTCCATATTTATGATACCAAATAAATACCATCAGATTAATTACAAAATCTATTTTCATAATAAATTAATTTAAAGACATAACTATGAATATTATTCACTAAAAACTTCATCAAACGTGAACCACTTTTCGTGGCACGCAACCCATAGTTGCATCCTTTTAAGTGAATAGGCTTGTGTCATATTTGACAGCAATGGTTGGAAAAGGCTCCCTAAAGTTGAACATGATTGCAAGGGGTCGCCAAAGATGCATAAGTTCTTGGCTACAACAAGTGTTATTAAAAAGAAGGCTTCTCCTAAATGCGGGAAGGCAAAGAAGATCGGAGGTTCTCCGAAAGGTATGTTGTTTAATTCTCTGCTATTATTGATGTTATTTCTCTGCTGCTATTTGCTACTAAAAAGAAGTTTCTTGAAGTAATTCTCTGCTGCACAGTTTATTCCAACATCTGCTATTATAGAAGTTTTAGTAAACCTATAAACTGTTATTTCTATTTGCTGATTGTTGGTAGTCTATAAGCCTACCAATAATAAACTGGTAATCTGATGTCTGAACATTGTTTATGTAGTAGTAAAGCAAATAGCGGACTAGAATCCGGCCCTTGAGAAGTCCCTAGTAGACATTCTCCATGAGTATAAAGATAGTGGCTACAAAGGTGACAACGGTTGGAACTCTGAAGGGTGTAATAAGATGGTGAAGGAGTTCCATCTGAGGAACAAGTTAACTACACAAAGAGTTAGATTCAAGACAAAGAAGGGCAGCTTTGGGAGAGCTTTATGATGTTAGGTTCACTTTCTATAGTTGCAAACAGTGTCAATCAATATATTCTTTCTACTTCTCACTTTAGTATTTGTTTGTTTCTATCTTACTGCTCTATATTATCCTGTGATTCACTTGACTTGTCTAGTAGTCTTTGATCAAGTATTTTTATAGTGCTGATGACTAAGCAACAATATGCTAGTTACAGTTTATATTTTCTATCGATGGAACAATTACAAGAATGCTTTTCTACTGGTGCTGATGACTAAGCAACAATATGTTAGATTTGTAGAGTTAGGTTATATGCTTCTACTTGTCACAATTTATAGATGTCAGAACAACAACTCTACATCCATGTTCTTCTCATCTGTACTGTCATGATGTAGATTTAAGTTACCAGAGTATATGTTGTTGCACATGTGCTATTTTCTCAGGATGAGTATTGCTTTGTTCTTCCATGAGGCATATGTTTAGTCTTTAACATTGATGAACTAACCTAAAAGTTATGCATTGCTACACACTTAGTTCTGCCATGAGACATCTTGCAGTACATGATAAGATTGCCCGAATTCAAAAATAAAGCTTGATGAACTAACCTAAAAGTTATCGTGTAAGTCATTTGGCTGAAGGTACTTATAATCTCACTTCCCTTGGGCCACCACAAGAAGAAGAACCACTTCAACAAATCTATGAAGTAGAAGACTTGGACAACATTGAGGTTCATGAGGTACTAGATGAAGATGATTCAATCACTGAGATGCAAACAAGTGAGCCTGTAGCTATTGAAAGAAGTGGACAGCGAGATTCTCTATCACGGGATGAAGAAAATGAGGTCGTAGCTGTTGAAAGAAGCGGGTAGCAAAGAACTAATACTACTACATCAAGCAAAAAACATGAAAAGGAAGAAAAGAGGCCTAAGAAGGCTGAAAGGATTGAAGAAATAATGGGGAGATACCTAGACATGAGGACTAAGCAAATACAAGATGAGTCTGCAGATCTAGCCAAAGAAAAGGAGGTTGCTGAAGGTAATGACTTCTATATCAAAATGTGTATATCCGTTCTGAGCACAATGGAAGTGACAAAGGAAGAGAAGGCAAAAGCATTTACAGTTTTCATCAAGAGCAAAGAAAATAGAGAGGCCTTCCTAAGTGGGTGTAAACTAGATTGAGAAGCAACTTTGGTTTGGCTCAAAAGTGCGATGGTCTAACAGGTTAGTCTACTTAATTGCTGAAAACTTGATGTTTTTTTCTATTTGACTACAAGAGTCCTTTAGTCACTGCAAAACTGAAAGGAGAAATATTTTCTAGTTCTGTGCAACCCTTAGAGATGAGAACATTTTGATAGTTGAGTTGCTAGTAAGAGGATTTGGACTATAGAGATGCATTTCTAGTCAGGTTGAAAGCTGAGATCTGCTCCTTTCATTTAGCTTGAAAATTGATGTCCTTTTACAGTAAGGTTGAAAGCTGAGATCTGCTCCTATCATTTAGCAAATGAAACGGTTTTCTTTGAATTGTCAGTTTGTCACTAGTTGTCTATTTTCACCATTCCGATTATGTTTTCACCATTCCTAGTTGGTAACTAAAATGTATCTCATGACTAGTAAAGTTATTATTATTATTATACATAATGTGCATCATAAGTTAATAATAATGGCTATCCCTTGCTGTGAATGTATATGTTACTGTTTATATCAAGGGACATTTGAATCTCATGGTTAAGTTGGATTTTTTTTATAACCACAGTAATGGTCAAAATAATTTATATATCACAAACTTGAACAAGTGATGTTTCTTATTTGTGTATGTTAGGGCTTGTTTTTTTTTCTCTACCTTTTAGTCTTACAATTTCAATCTAATAGCAGCTGCTGATTCACAGAGGATTCAGTCACTTCCATTTCTATATGCTAGGAGGTTAGCAAAGTTTTTGCCATGTTAGTACTTAAGATAACTGCAGCTAGTTTTAGATCATAGAAAAGAATCATCACCAGCATGGTTAATGAACTCCACAGAAGTAAACATGGTTGCCGGCGCTGGACTGAACTTGTGGTAAAATTTGGTTGCATCATTCTTCTAGATTTGATAAGAAAGACAGAGAAACCATTTGTCCTTTCAGTTTAATAAGATAGGGATAAAGCCTGTGAATGCACTGATTAGTTTAACTAATCAAAGCTTTTAAACTGACACAATGATTTAATTATGCTTTGGTTGACTACGTTGCGAGTCATTTTCGTTCAATAAAAAGCTTACTGTCATTTTTAGGGAGGAGGCAATGATGACCAACAAACATTCGATTGGACAAAGTGCCTGAACGCTTGAGTAGGCTTAGACGAGTTATCTACTGGTTTAAATTATGCTTTAGATTTGTGCACTTTGTGATGGTTTATGTGAGAAAAGATTGTAATTTCATGAGTGGCTCATGACAACCTTTTGGTGCACCTTTTATCAATTTTGGCAGTAGCTAGCATGTCCTTTATCTATGGCTGCACATTATCTATGGTACTCTTTGCTGCCCATTATCTCTACATGTATGAGAGCACGGTGAGAGACTTGCAGATAAAGAACTCCAAAACATAGGAGATTTATTTATTTTATTTTGCTGCAATGTATGAGAGCTTGTTTTTGTTGCAATGTATTTGTAATGTATTTCATGAGATGTATTTGCAGCACTCCAAAACAGGCACGTATCCAAAACAGGTATCTGCTGTTAGTGCCCCAAGCATTACCTGTTTTAGATCCCTGGCAAACCGAACAGCCGATGGTTGAAGCAGGGAATAGTTACAGGCAGGGAATAATTACAGGGCAGAAAATGAGTGACAGGCACGTATCCACTCATTCCTGGGCTGGAAGGAATCTGCTCTGGTATTGAATTCACAGCAAACGAATGAGGCCTTAAGAAACTGTAAATACCCTATGTGCCTGTTTAAGAATTTCAAGCATTTCTTGAATACGCTGCCTTCTGATAAGTACTTCGTCAGTTTCCCTCATCAATTCATTGAGCAGGTTCTCTCTGCACAACATATCATTGTTTCAGAACAATTATAATCAGAACACTTAAAGAGAACTGTCCATGAGAAAATAGACAACCAAATGTTGACTTATGCACATGTATAGTTTGCGAATTAAAAAGTTGTGCAGATCCCGCTTCGTATGGTTCACCTGCCAAAAAACAATGCTGTCAAACATCAGTGTCCTGATTAGACAGTAATTATGAGTATTAATAGTATACATCTACCATAAAACAAAATCCTCTAAGTAGGGTAGCTTCTAAGTCAGGCAATAAAGCTTTATCCAGACATTTGGTGGATATTAAATATCATAACCCTCTAGAATTATTGCGTCAGGAAGTTGGAAGTACGTAGTACCAAAGTAGCCTTTACTGATATCACAGCAACTGTGTAAGGTAAACTTACCAGAAAGTGCATTACAGCCTTTGGGATTGCATCCTCAATACTTTTTCTCACAATGTCATAGTAGGATTTGATCAATAGTTTCACAATGGCTACCTCTGTTGCATCCTGCTCAGTTTCTGATGGCTTCAAGGTAATGGGTGGCTAGTACAGACATGGAGAACAATCAGATATTGAGTATTAAAACTAGATGAGTTCCAATTTCCTATGCTCACTTGTGACAGTAAACTTTTACCTCTTTTAGAGGAATGATTGAGGGTAATTTGCTTGATGAATTTCCACCAACCTGTGAATTACCTATCTGACTACCACCGGTCAGACTTGTTTCTATATTTCCAAAGACAACAGAATAAAAGTCAAACTCTTAGTCTTGGGCTGCAACACTCAAACCGGTTTATACATTGTAATTTGCAACTACAAAAGAAGATAGCATGGTAACTGTGAATAGAAACATACTCATTCCAAAAATATAAGTTGTCCTAAGTAAAATTTCTCTAACATTGAACAAGTTTCTGGAAAAAAAAAATGCACAAACAACTACAGCATCAAATTAGTTTCATAAACTCCATCATGGGATGTCTTGATACTGCTTTTATTTGGTGTTGTAGATGTTAACACATTTTTCTTCCAGGTACCACTGTAACTGATTGAAACTCATTTTAGACCAGCATGGGGCTATGGAAATTTCAACTTCTTGGTAAAGAAATATGGCTTACAAGCAATTGGCTGTTTCCTTCAGACACTATGAAAATCAGGAAAAAAAAAGTAGAATGCATACTCTCTAGTTAATAGCTTTAGAAATTTCCAGTAATGTGTAGGTCTTGATTTTTGCCATGTGGACATCCACAAGATTAGCTCTATCCAGTTTAGGCCCATTTATAGAGTGCTAAACAAGTGAACATAGTGCTTTGTTATTCAAAAAATATGAGGTATTTACAATTGAGTTGACCACAAATATCATTACATCTAAATTAGCACAAGAGTGGCTCCAGAGCAAACAATACTACTTTGAAAAGAACACTACGCTCAAACAGCTGCCATGTCTAGTGCAACAAAATAAACAATCAATTAAATGCAACCCCAAAACAACATTGCAATCCATAAAGAAAAACAAATGCAGGTGAAGCATGCGATTAGCATAATTACAGGTGAGCAATTTACCTGCTTCCATAGAAGCCTGCAATCCCAATCAAGCAGAAACAGGATGGACGAAGAAATCAAGCAGAAAAAAAGAAACTGTAAATACCTTCATACATAAAATCTTTTAAGAAAAAACTAGTATTTCAAACACTGCTAGCCTGTTCAGATGTTGCTCTTCTGGTTGCATCTCTTGTGAAAACAGCACGTGACTTTTGGCTTCTTTCGGCTGTTAATTGTATATCAGAACCAACAATAGTACCATCCTACAGTGAAGGGAAGCGAAGTGGTAACCAGCAATACTTTTGAGCCCAGAGTAAAAAAAGACAATGCCAAATAAGTAATAGATTACATGAATGATTTGAATAGGTAATATCCTTCCCCAGCCCCTTCCCCTCCCTCCCTCTCTAACAGGCCTTAAAGCCTGTCTACCAAGGCGCAGACAGAGCCAAAGATGAGGGTAAGTGCCATACACTTGGTCCTCAGATGGTCAGACCCCTACCCAGCTCACACCATATCAATACAGTAATCCACATAGGTTTCAGGGTGATCATGAAAAATGATCCATTTTTTCTTTCAATGAATCATTTTCTTCATTTAGCACAACAGTGTACCATGGAATTATTAAACTGAACAAAAAAAATATGAGCAATTTTGTAAATATAAAATAAAGTATTGCATTTTTATCATAAATAAGCTATTAAAGTCCAGATCTGGATCCCCCAAACTCAATGTGCTACTTGAGGTCCAGGTCTCCCAAATCAATGTGTAAAACGGTCTATGTGGCATGTCAACATTGTCATCTCTCTTCCTATCTCTCCATTGCTGACAGTTTGCCAATGACAAAGCCGCGAGTTTGCCAATGTCTCCATTGCCACATAGACAGTTTTACACATTGATTTGGGAGAGATGACAGTTTGCCAATGTCAACATGTCAGCATGATGACAGAATGGCCCATGGGAATAGTTTAGGGACCACTAGTGTATTTCACTCCAAAATGAACTAAAAAACTTTTGTACCAGAGCAGAACAGACATTCAGGTACAGGAGAAAATAAAAGGCAAAGTACAAGATTTTGGTTGCAAAGGTACAAGCCCAATATGTAATACCTTACGACCTGATAGTGAAGCTGATGTTTTGGGAGGTAGAACTTCATGCTTTGCAAGTTCAACGACCTTGGTGCCTCCAACAAAGCTTGGGTGTGAAGAATTTATATAATCCATCTATAAAAAAGGTGCACAAACTTGTCACTACTCAAAGAAACATAAGAAAATAAACAATACAGATATTAAGTACATGCAGAACAGCATAAGGGTAGGTTAAATCAAATGGGTTCCGTATTAGCAGGTATACTCAATTTCACTAGAAAATAGCAAACCAAAAAAAAAATGACTAGGAAGCTAGTAAAACATCTGACTTATATGATTATGTCTTTGAAGTGGCAAATGAAGATCTTCGAAAAAAATGATTCTTTATGATTCGACAAGATTTATGAAAAACTGGTAACAGACTCCACCTTGCTACTTCGAAAAGGATACAGATATCCAATAGCACACAATAAAATATTTTTAATGTTCAATGCTAAATAATTTTGAATGCAAAAGGAATTCAATGGTTAATTATTACCTACTGCTAGAAGAATACAACTGAGGGGACAAACAAGACAATTTTTGTCGGAGCAATCCAGTAGCTACATGCTATTGGAAGATCAGAACATAGGAAAGTAAACACTTGCCTCCATTTCGATGATATGGGTTATCATTGTTTCTGCAGGTCGAAGACCATCTCTCAAGAAACTGCAAACGACTTCACTCATCCACTTTTTAAGAACTGGAAATTTCTGAAGTTCAGTGATTAAGCAACCATGGCTAATCTGCATCAAATAGGATATTCTAAACAGTTTAATTAAAGGTTCACAAGATAAAAGCATACAAGAGTTATGAACACATACTTTGATTAATTCATCATAGATAAATTGGGCACACTGAAGACTTGGGTCAAGTAAGCGACCTATCTGCTTTCGCACAAGAATCTCAAATGGTACCTAAAACTCAAAAAGGAAAATACAAGCATTATGTAAAAAGAACACAAGTTAGTAGAAATACCAAACATAATCTAGCGAAAGACAAACCTCGGGCAGAAACATAGCCCCTTTTGGATCGCCAGAATTCTGGATGGTTGTGCGGATATCTTCATCAGTAATACTCTTGCAAGGGTCAATTTCCTGCTGGTATGAGTAGGTAATTAAGAGGTGCAAATTACACAAACACCAGACAAGGCAGAAGAACAATGCATATTCTTGCTAATGAAATTGTGGAGATAAATAACGGTTTGTTGGATAGGAAGGCATCAGAACCAATTAATTCAGAACGATAGGAAACAAAGATCATTTTTCCAACACATCCTGGTACCAAACAAAGGTTAAAGTAGTTTGTTGTGCTAGTAAATAACTTGACAGCACAAAAGTATGAATGTATGATATTGGGTACCTAAAAACAGACTGAACTTTCATGGCAGGAAAATATTCTTCGATCACACAATGCACTGTACACATTTTTTTTTTGTCCCGGAGCATGTTAATAAGGGAGGCAAGAGGCATAATGTCAGACTTAGCAGCCAAGAGATACTATGACCGAAGCTTAGCTGCTGTTTGCCTGAAGCATGACTTTACTGAGATATGTCCAGTACTAGGACAGCAGGAAACTTTTTTTTTAAACACAATGGTAGGAGCTCTGCCTTTCAGTTAAGAAGAAATATAATTGACCCAGTTTATTAGGAAAACCAAGCCTAAGAACATCAGTCACGGTTTAGTAAAGGAAAACAGGCGAAAAACCTAAACACAACAAGCCAGACGACTAACCCTAAGCAACACACATACACACAAAGATAATACACAACCGACAGAGCCCACCACACGTCATCATCACCAAAGTTTGGCTAGGTGGCGACTACTCGGCGACTACGCGCGCCTAGTCGCTGGGCGAAGCCCGTCGCCGTGACTAGGGGCATAGTCGCGCATCGCGGCGCTAGGCGGCGCAGAGGCGGCGCTAGGCGGCGTGTAGGCATGCTAGGCGGGCGCGGACGCGGCACGTAGGCGCGCGAGCTCGAGGGCGGCCAATTTTGGCGTGCCAAATCGGAGCGTGGGAGGAATTCCCACGCGGCCAGGCCCGCGCGCGGCCACGAGACCCAGGCGCGGGAGGGTTAGAAGGGAGCGCGCCATTCGCTCGTCCCCGCGTAAGATTTGGTCGTCCCCGCCGCCGGTCCTCCTCGTCGGGCGAGGTCCATCCCGCCGGACAACCTCCTCCCCGCTGGTCCTGATCCTCCCGCCGGTCCTGCTCCTCCTCTGCTCCTCCCCTGCTCGTCCAAGCTCGTCCCCTGCTCGTCCCGACTTCATGGCAGCAGTCCTGC
Source organism: Miscanthus lutarioriparius (assembly GCA_904845875.1). Lineage (NCBI taxonomy): Eukaryota > Viridiplantae > Streptophyta > Magnoliopsida > Poales > Poaceae > Miscanthus > Miscanthus lutarioriparius. The sequence goes on along the minus strand of CAJGYO010000011.1, from coordinate 50,351,309 downwards.
TCTCTCGTCGTCGACTCGCGCCGCCCGTCCCCGCTTGTCCTCGACTGAACCCCTCCCCGCCGGCCACCCCAAGTCCCCAAGGTGAGCTCCCTTCCCTCCCATGCTCCTCTCCCCTCCCATGTCGGCAGCTGCTCCCCTGCTCATCTCCCCTGTATGACTGAATCTGCATGTGTTTGTTCAGTGAAGTCTTTTGTTTACTGAATGAGTCTACTGAATATGAGACTACTGTTGCTGTCATCATTAGTTAACAGTAAAAATGTGTTTGTTCAGTGAAGTCTTCCAATAATTTCAGTTTTGATTACAGTTGGAGTTTACCTACTAAATATCTAATGTGCATGCTCTGTTCCTAATGAATGATTGCAGTTGCAGTTTACTGAATGTCTAATGTGCATGCTCTGTTCCCTGTGGTTCATTGGTGAACTCTTGAATTTGAATGTAGGATGTCGATAGAACAAGGTGTTTCTGCACCAGATGCAACAGGAACTGAGGCAACTAATCTACTGAAAAGGAACTCATATAATGTTGGATGGGAATATGGTGTTCTTGTTGATGCTAGCAACAAGGACAAGGTGAAGTGCAAGCTCTGTGACAAGGAGATGAGAGGAGGGATTCATAGGTTGAAGGAACATTTGGCTCATGAAGGAAAGAATGTGAAGAAATGCACAGCAAGAACACCACAGGCTATGGAGGCTAAAGAGAAGTGCAAGAAGGCACTAGCTGATGCAAAAAGAAAGAGGGAGGAGAAGACTGTTCGTGAGCTAGAAATTAGAGAGGAAGTTCATGTATCTAGAGTTGGAACAGATTCAGATGAAGTCACCTGTATTGGAAGTTCAGAGCCCCACAAATTAGGACCCATTGACAAATGGACACGTGCTATTGATCCTAAAGCTACCAAGTCTGATTCTTTGAAGCAACAGCAGCTGAACAAGGAACTTTGGAAAGAAAGAACCAATGAGGTGCATAAGTACATTGCAAGATGGGCCTATACACATGGTAAATTGCTAGTATACTATGCTGTTTTTACATTTCAAAGTTCATTAGATGTTGTTTTCCTGTACTGAACACTAATTATGCTTCTTTCAATGTTGTGTTGGCAGGAATTGCTTTCAATGCATGTGATAATGATGGGTTCAAGCAAATGTGCGAAGCAATTGAACAGTTTGGTCCAGGACTTATACCTCCAACTCAGGATGCACTGCGAGGGAAGTTGCTGGAAGAAGAATATGAAAGAACCAAGAGTTTGCTGCAGGAGCGTGAAGCCGAGAAGATGAAAAATGGGTGTTCTATTATGACTGATACTTGGTCAGATAGGAAGAGGAGAAGCATAATGAATCTGTGCACCAATTGTGCTGATGGAACCTCCTTCATCAGCTCTAAGGAGATGTCACATGTCTCACATACCAGTGAGGTCATCTTTGATCTTGTGGACAAAGCAATTGAAGAGATTGGTCCAAACAATGTGGTGCAAGTAGTGACTGACAATGCCTCTAACAACATGGGAGCAAAGAGGCTATTGGAAGAGAAGAGACCACACATATTTTGGACCTCTTGTGCAGCTCACACAATCAACCTTATGCTCCAAGGAATTAGCAACATGACTCAGTTCAAGAAAGTGGTTGACCAAGAAAAGGCATTTACCATATTTGTCTATGGCCACACAAGGACATTGGAGTGCTTGAGATACTTCACAGAGGGGAAAGAGGTAGTGAGGCCAGGAGTGACTAGGTTTGCTTCAAACTTTCTCACTTTGAGTAGCATGCAAGAGAAGAAGGACCAGTTAAGGAAGATAGTGGTTCATAGTAGGTGGGACTCATTGAAGGATGTGAAATCAAAGAAAGAAAAAGAGGCAACAACAACTATATTGAGTCCAAGCTTTTGGAAGGATGTGAAGCTAACATTGACTATTTTTGAGCCATTGGTCAAAGTCCTCCGTTTGGTTGATGGGGATGTGAGGCCATCCATGGGTTTCCTTTATGGAGAACTACTAAAGGCAAAGAGACAGATCAAAGAGGCCTTTGGAAATGTTGAGGCTCGGTTCAAGGATGTAATAGCTGTTATTAACAAGAAGATGAATGGAAGACTTGATTCTCCATTGCATTTGACAGCCTATTTGCTGAATCCTCACTATAGCTATAGTGACCCATCAATCTTTGATCAGCCCAAAATATCAGAAGGGTTTATAGCTTGTGTTGAGAAATTTTATTATCATGATGAGGACAAGCAGCATCAGGCTGCCAACATTGAACTAAAGAAGTTTCAAAATAGAGAAGGACCCTTTAGCAAGAACCTTGCTAGGACTTTTGAAAACTTTGATTACAACCCAGGTAGAGGTACTTCCTATAAGCTTGCACGGCTCATGGTTGTTTGTTGTTTGCTGTTTTCTAAACTAATAGAGGTGTTTTTTTATTTTAGCATCATGGTGGAGACTGTATGGATATGAAACACCAGCTTTACAGAAGATGGCTACAAGGATCCTATCTTTGACATCAAGCTCTTCTGGTTATGAAAGAAATTGGAGTGGGTTTGAAGGGGTTAGTACCTATCTATTATGAACATTTTAGTTTCAGCAGCATTACAATTAAATTGTAGAACTGAGAATGCTCTTTTTAAATTGTAGATACACACTAAGAAGAGGAATAGGCTTACTACAACCCGCCTCAATAAGCTGGTGTATATCCAATTCAACTCCAAGCTACTTAGTAAGAGAGAAAATATCAAGTCAAACAAAATCACTGATGTTCTCTTGTCTAGTGATACAACTGAAGCTCAAGGTTTTCTCCAAGAGGGTGGGGATGATTGTGCATTAGTTGACTTTAGAGATGGGAAGGAAGATGAGATGGAAGGTACAGGGATACCTTGGTCTGTCATTGGAGAGACAGTGGGAGCAGATGAACAGCTTAAGCTGCATAGAAGTGCATGAAGGAGAAGAATTTGAGTGTGAAGAAGAGTGTGACGATGAGGATGTGTACTACAGTGAAGAAGAAATATGATCTGAACCATCTCCATCTAGTAGTGAAGCCTTTTGTGATGCCCTAGTCTTATGAACTGCAGTTGTGTCACTTTGTGTTTGTGTGTCTTCTTTTGTGATTTGTGAGACCTGAACTAAGAACTATGTGCTTGTGTTGTCCTTTATTTATAAATTGTGTTGTGCACATGTATTACTGTTCTATCCACTTGTATTGTAATTACCAGCTGCTGATATGGTGTGCTCATGGATGGGAGGCTGTTGAAATCATCCAGATAAGTCACAACTTAGTGTTTTCTTTTTTTTTGATGAACAACTAGCTGTCTATTGACTAATTTACTAACTACTAGCTGTCAAAATGTGTTGCAGGAGCTAGGAACATGCAAGAGTAAGCCAGCTAGGAATCAAATATGTCTACTGGCCCTCTTTTTATACTTACTGTGACTCATATATAGTAGTTATATACATAATATATATATATATATATATATATAATTTATGGCTATATTGCCAAAACGCCTAGGAAAACGCCTAGGAGCGCCTAGGACCGAGTACTCCCGACTAGGCGCTAGGCAATGGGTCAGCGCCTAGATTCCGCCTAGCGCCTAGCTGAACTTTGATCGTCACAAGTTATAGCGATAAGAAGCTCCGACTTCCCACAATGAACATCAGCCGAAGCCCTAACACGCCGCCACCTACTCATTACTCACAACATGCCCCAGGCTCCAAAGAAAGTGAACACAGCGTGTCATTGTTGCCAAGCTTTGTTACACCCCCACAACGAAAGCAGCTCCAACTTCGCCACTGATCCACCCTAGGAAAGCCATAGCTGTGCCGCAAGCAAGTAGCAAACCTGAGGCTTACAGATAAGAGTAAATGTCCCACGCGGACCAGCAACCATCAAGGCAGTGCAGGATCTTCTAGGCGGCGTCTGTAGGAAGGATACGACGCTGAGCGCCGCCTTCACCTACCTAGGGAGTAGGGGCCCTAGGTGGAGTTTCCTCACAAGAAGAGGGGAGGCGCCTCGACGACGCTTCCAAGGATGGAAACGATACTCATAGGTGCCACCATCGTCGGCTCTGGCTAACATCGGCCAAGGCTTTTGCCCAACACATTCCTCCTCACACCTGCACACAAGGGCCACACCACCGCTTGCCAGCTAGTCCTGCAAGCACTGCGGCGCGTGGTCATAGAACACTGTGTGCGGTCAACGCAGCTGCTCCTGTGAAGCCAGGTGAAGTTACCCATCGTCCACCACCGCATGCAGCTCACAAGCTAACTTAGAGCGATTGCAGATGAAAGGCCATGGCCAGAACAGGGTCGTTGTGGCAAGCCATCAGGGCTGCCCAAAGACAAACCATGCCGACGTCACGACCAATGCAAGCCTGCTCGCCACCTCCTATGCCACGGTCGCAGGCCTATTGTTCGTTCGCCTCGCCGACAAGCACCCACTGCCAAGAGCAGCAGCACCCACCCCAACCCCCCCAACACACACACACACCCCACCTCGCTACCGCACGCCCGCCACGAGCCTCACACTACCGCCAACCCGAAGCTGACAGAGTCGCTAGAACCACCTGGCCGCGCTCATAGGTGAAGCTGCCCTTCACCGCCTAGGAGACACCCGATCCGACCACGACGGTAGTGCATCTGGGCAGCAGCTCCCCCGCCCCCCCCACCCACCCACCCAAACTAGAGCCGAGCATGGCGCCATGAGAGGGAGAGGGGGCCATAGTTGCTCTGCCGCCATGCAGCCGCCATAGGTCTCACCGGCGCAAGTCCAGCCCGAGGATTGTCGGATCCGGGATCCAGAGGTCGGAGGTCAGCCACCGGAAGGAGCAGCTCTTACAGCACCATGGCGGACAAGAGCTTGACGGCGCCGATAAGCACGAGGAGGAAGAGGGGAGAAAAGGCCCTGTCGCCGCCTTCCTTGTGAGCCCGCGCACCGGTGGCGCGCTCCGGCGACAACCAGGGAAAGCGGAGGAGGAAGACGGCGCAGCGCTGGCTTCTAGTTCCGCCGGTGTCGCCCATGAGGGGCGACACAAGAAAGAAAATCCAAGGTTCAAGTCTAAGTGTCTAACCCTACGGCAGGAAACTTTCTCAATAGCTATGGCAAGCATCAAGAGCGGGACATCTCATTAGAACTATATTGCCTGTAATGTAAAGTTCTAAAGCCCTTAGTCAATATTAACATTAAAAAGGAAATAATGTTATTAACCAAAATAAGAAAGGGTAAACGTCTCCATCCATGGTGGTTTTGTGTTATTCAAAAAAATAGTATACTACTTCAATGTCCATTTCTCACTCATCGTTATAGAATTCTTATCCCTATGGTCCTGGTTGTGTTTGGTTGGTTGGATTTGTATGGATGGGATTGGACCATCCATGGATCACTGGCGTTTGGTTGGATGAATCACGTGGACCAGTAAAACCATGGATAGGGAATATACCCCCAGATGCTGGATTTTCTGGTTTGTAAAAATCTCGCGAACCAGCTTCTCCATGTCTTCTAATCTTTATCATTAGTAAATAAATTAAGGATGATTAGTATGTTATATTATTACTTAGTAATTATGATGGTAGGATTAGTTTTTATAAGTGCTAATACTGTTTCGTGTGCTAATTAGGTTATTAGTTGTGCAAATTAACATATTTATATTAAATTAATGATTTTCATGGCAAAATTAGTATTAGTGAGTATTTATTAGTGTCTAATTAGTTGTTATTATTTTTAAATAATAGATATAATTAGACAATTATTCTAATCCCATCCAGTTTTATCCATCCAACCAAACAGAAAAATGGCTCGTCCTATCCATCCTACCAAACATGCATCGTGGATATCCTTATCCCAATATCCATGGATCGTCATATCACATCCAACTTCATCGTCGAACCAAACGCACCTTTAGTGACTAGTGAGTCATCCTCACATTCACATGCCTGCTAGCTAAATATTTAAAGCTGTTTCTTTCACGAACCTCCAGACTCTTGACAAATATTGACTGAAAAATGTAGTGAATCCTTCCTCCACCAGAAAGTTTATCTGTAGATACCCTGTTTTTCCCCTCCACCATTGAAGAAAAAGCTGAAAGTAGGAAAACAATAAAATGTTAGAATAATACAGCTCTGAGAGAATTTAAACCGAAAGATAGAAAGAAGACACATCTTGCATGAGAAACGGCCTTATAAGATAAGCATCAAATTTCAATGTAATGCAATCTAAAGAGTTACACAGTAAGAACAAGTAAACTATTCCTGTTTTCTTAAAAACACACACATATGATTTCTAGTTGTTGCAACCAGAAGTAAGACCAATTTTAAAATCTTTAAATAATGAATGCGAGCACAAATTGCAACCATCATAATAGAAATACAAAATGTTGTCATTAAGGTTTTTAGGCGGAACAAATTATTCTTCACCTTCACAATATTTTCTCAATATATTCAACAGTTGGACTCCCTGACCAACCTGCATCCACCAAGATTAAAAAAAAATCTAAGATTAAAAGGGTAATAATGTAAGTACAGGAAATTTCCAAGGTTTCCACATATGTGCTGAAAAAATATCATAAAACCACGTCAAGAAAATATTCTAACTTGATGTTATCAACTACACTTTTAATGTCATTTTGTTGTCATCAAGAAATATATTAATATCTACAAGTGCAAATAAATGCACAATAAAACCATATCTCGTGGAGAATTTAATGAAACTAATTTGATGTTGTAGATGTTGGTGCATTTTTGTGTAAACTTGGTCAATGTTAGAGAAGTTTGACATATGACAAAACCAAAGTGAAATAATTTGGAATGGAGAGAGTGTATCTCTAGTGCTCCATGACAATCCAGCATGATGCATGCCTTACAGTTTTAGAACTATGGAGGCATCTATCAATGTAATTACCACTGATTCTACAGTATCACCATAGGCAGCATGTTCCTTCGCAACATAGTTATTAAGGCGCTAAGGTGAGACGTGGCGAGCCACCCCCTTCCAATCGCCTAGGCGACGCCTAGGCGATCATAAGGCTAGACAAGGCGACGCCATATGATTATAAGAAACTTCAAAGCAGCAGCACAGAGGAAGGAAAAAAAGAAAAAGAAAAAAAAGAAGAAAAGAAGAAGGACAAGACACTAAGAAAGGCCCAGCCCACTAGCCAACCCATATATCCTTCCTGGTGACCTATCTGTTCCCTCAGCCCTTCCCATCGACAAGCATTCCATCTCCGCCGCCACTGCCCCTCTCTGTGCGGGACTCTTCTCTCCGTCCTTCCCTCTCCTGTTCTCCATTTGCGCCGCTGCTGCCTACAACCATTCCTCCCTACCTCTTCCTCTCCCCGTCCTCACTGCTAGTGCCGCCCCCTATCCAAATCCTCTCCAGTCACCTGTAGATCGCAGATCGAGGGTTGCTGACTGCTGCTGCCCCTACCAGATGTCCGATGTCACAGAAGTTTGCGACGGCCATAGCGTCTAGAGCCGATGGGGATGGAGCAGAGACAAGTGCTTGGCCTTCCCAGTCCTCCTCCAGTTCTTCCTCTCTCTTCTGCCTCCCTCCCTCTCTTGTTTTGCTGATTTTTGGTCATGGCGTTGGGGATGCCCAGGTGAAAGGTCCTAATGGCTAGAGGGGAGGTGAATAGGCTAATAAAAATTTCTACAACAACACTTAGCAAACGGGTTAGACAATTATAAGGCAAAGCAAGTGTTGCGCTAGCCTACTAAAATTACAAGCCACCTACCACAATTCTAGTTGATATAGTTTCTATCCACACAATAGCTATGTCACTACACTAAGTTAGTGTGCTCTCAAAGGCTAATTAAAGAGCCACACTAACCAAACTAACAAGTTCTCACAACTAGCTACACTAAAGAGCTTGACAACTAGTTTGCCGTAATGTAAAGAGAGTGAGCAAGAAGGTTATACCGCCGTGTCGAGGAAGGAGCCAATCAATCATAAGAATAAATAACAATGAAGACCAATCACCTCGGAATCAAATGATGAACACAATGATTTTTTACCGAGGTTCACTTGCTTGCCGGTAAGCTACTCCTCGTTGTGGTGATTCACTCACTTGGAGGTTCACGCGCTAATTGGCATCACACGCCAAACCCTCAATAGGGTGCCGCACAACCAACACAAGATGAGGATTACACAAGCCGCGAGGAATCCACTAGAGTACCTTTTGGCACTCCGCCGGGGAAAGGTCAAGAACCCCTCACAATCACCACGATCGGAGCCGAAGACAATCACCAACCTCCGCTCGACGATCCTCGCTGCTCCAAGCCGTCTAGGTGGCGGCAACCACCAAGAGTAACAAGCGAATTCCACAGCGAAACACGAACACCAAGTGCCTCTAGATGCAAACACTCAAGCAATGCACTTGGATTCTCTTTCAATCTCACAAAGATGATGAATCAATGATGGAGATGAGTGGGAGGGCTTTGGCTAAGCTCACAAGGTTGCTATGTCAATGAAAATGGCCAAGAGAGTGAGCTTGAGACGGCCATGGGGCTTAAATAGAAGCCCCCACGAAATAGAGCCGCTGTACCCCTTCACTGGGCACAACACGGGGTGACCGGACGCTGAACCTCAGCGTCCGGTCACGCGATGCGTGCCACGTGTCCCCTCTCTTCAAATGTTGATCGCCCGATCTCAACGGTCAAGTGACGACCGGACGCAGCAGCTCAAAGTGACCGGACGTTGAACCCCAGCGTCCGGTCGTTTCTAGTAAGCATCCAGAGACGACATTTCACGACCGGACGCATCCGGTCATGCTCGACCGGACACAGCCAGCGTTCGGTCACACGGTGTCTTCCTTTGTGCTGCCATGTCAGCATGACCGGACATAGCCTTCCAGCGTCCAGTCGCTGAGCGACCCAGCGTTCGGTCATTTGACCGACGCCAGCGTCTTCGCTGTTACAACTGACCGGGCGCGCTGGTCCTTCTGAGACCAGCGTCCAGTCACTTTGTGACCAGTGAGACCAACTCCTCTTCACCTCTATCTTCTTCACCCTTGCTCAAATGTGCCAACCACCAAGTGTATCACCTTGTGCACATATGTTAGCATATTTTCACAAATATTTTCAAGGGTGCACATGAGTTAGAGCATCTAGTGGCACTTTGATAACCACATTTCGATACGAGTTTCACCCCTCTTAATAGTACGGCTATCAAACCTAAATATGATCACACTCTCTAAGTGTCTCGATCACCAAAACAAAATGGCTCCTACAATTTATACCTTTGCCTTGAGCCTTTTGTTTTTCTCTTTCTTCTTTTCAAGTCCAAGTACTTGATCATCACCATGGCATCACCATCATCATGTCATGATCTTCATTTGCTTCACCACTTGGAATGTGCTACCTATCTCGAGAATACTTGATAAACTAGGTTAGCACTTAGGGTTTTATCAATTCACCAAAACCAAACTAAAGCTTTCAATCTCCCCTTTTTGGTAATTGATGACAACCCTTTCACAAAGATATGAATTCAAATTCAATTGAATCCATGTTGCTTGTCCAAGCATATTTACCATGTGTAAAAGGATATGGACAAGTTTCATGAATTCTACATGGTAGCAATTGCTCCCCCTACATATGTGCTAAGAGTTTGGATTGTAGCTTGCACATATGTTTAGATAGGAAATATAGGAGACAATGTCTACCAAATGATGCTAAGGTATAAAAGATGGACCTTTGAAGCGTGATACCAATCGGAGTGCACCAATATACCATCCTTAGCATCATGGTTAGCTCTATACCACTTGGAAACACTTGGAGATGAAATTACTAGATAAACTTATGCATGCTAGATTTATATTTTATCATTCAAACCTACAACTAGCATACACCACACAAGCATGGATATTGAAATTTAAAACTTGTGCCATGCAAGCAAACATATGAAATGCACATTCAAATGCACCATACAAGTTCATGAGCTTGCTCCCCCTACTTGTGTGCTCAAAATTTTAATTGATCCCTTTCCTTTGTCATATCTCTCCCCATATATCAAATTCTCCTCCTTTGTTGTCTTTTCACTATCTTAGTACACTAATATCTTTGTTTTTCTCCCCATGTACTAATATCTTTGTTTTTCTCCCCCTTTGTCATCAATGACCACAAAAGGTTCAAAACATAGATAGGTTGAGATTATCAATGTCAATCAATGGGGTGAGGATTATTTTCCCAAATTTGGTCCAATCTAGATCATTTGCCAAAGATATTTAACTCGGTTTGATCTAAGGACAAGCTTCTTCACACCTCCAAATAAGGGTTATCTTGTATCATGTTGAGTTAAACACTTATAGCTCATTTTCTAGATCAAACACTAGGTTTACAAGCCCACAAACATGTTATATGCTACCACTAGATCAAAATAAGCATAGAAGCAATAGTGGTGCCATATAATCATCAAATTCATTTGATTTTCATGAATGAGCCTATTAAATGTGAAAGATGTCTAGATGCACTAAACATGTCCTTAGCAAGGATGTATGCCATGCCAATCAACTTTTACCTTGGATTGCTCAAAGGAGAGACATGTCATATAAGTGGGGGGTTTGAGAAATCCAATATGTTCAACTCATTCCTTAGCTTGCAAAACCTTTTCTCATCCAATGGCTTGGTGAATATATCGGCAAGTTGATCTTCGGTGCCTACACTCTCAATGCAAATGTCCCCTTTTTGTTGGTGATCTCTTATGAAATGGTGGCGGACATCAATGTGCTTTGTTCTTGCATGTTGAACTGGATTGTTGGTTAACTTGATTGCACTCTCATTATCACATAGCAATGGCACTTTCTTGAACTTGATTCCAAAGTCACTTAAAGTGGCCTTCATCCAAAGTATTTGTGCACAACAACTACCGGCGGATATGTATTCAGCTTCGGCGGTTGATAATGCAACACTATTTTGCTTCTTTGATGACCATGAAACAAGTGATCTTCCCAACAATTGACATGTACCCGAAGGTGCTCTTCCTTTCAACCTTGCATCCCGCATAATCCGAGTCAAAGTAACCAACTAGCTCAAACTTTGCTCCTTTGGGATACCACAAACCAACATTTGGTGTATGCTTCAAGTACCTCAATATTCTCTTTATAGCCTTCAAATGACTTTCTCTTGGTAAGGCTTGAAATCTTGCACACATGCATACACTAAACATGCATCCGGCCTTGATGCGGTCACATAGAGTAGGCTTCCAATCATAGACCGATATAATTTTTGATCCACCATATTTCCACTCGCATCACTATCCAAGATACCATTTTTTCCCATTGGTGTGCTAATGGCCTTACTATCATTCATGCCAAACTTCTTTATCATGTCCTTGATATACTTGCCTTGACCCACAAATGTACCATTCTTCAATTGCTTGATTTGAAGACCAACGAAGTAACTTAACTCTCCAATCATGGACATCTCAAACTCTTTAGCCATCATCTTTCCAAACTCATCACAAAAGTCTTGATTGGTTGATACAAATATGATGTCATGAACATAGATTTGCAACACAAATAAATCTTTTCCAATCTTCTTGATTAAAAGAGTGGTGTCAACCTTACCCATTATGAACCCTTTAGAGAGTAGGAAGTCTCTCAATCTCTCATACCATGCTCTAGGTGCTTGCTTCAAGCCATACAATGTCTTCTTCAACTTATACACATGGTCGGGCTTCTTGTCATCTTCAAAATCAGGAGGTTGCTCAACATATACTTCTTCATTGATGTAACCATTGAGAAATGCACTCTTAACATCTATTTGATAGAGTTTGATGTTGTGGGCACAAGCATAGACTAGCAAGATTCTAATTGCTTCCAATCTAGCAACCAGGGCATATGTTTCTCCAAAGTCAAGACCTTCAACTTGTGTATAACCTTGTGCTACCAATCTTGCTTTGTTTCTTACTACTATCCTATCTTGATCTTGCTTGTTTCTAAAGACCCATTTGGTTCCAATCACATTGTGTCCCTTTAGTCTCTCTACTAATTCTCATACTTGATTTCTTATGAAGTTATTCAATTCTTCATGCATAGCATTCACCCAATCAACATCTTTCAATGCTTCATCTATCTTCTTTGGTTCAATGGATGACACAAATGAGAAATGCTCACAAAATGAAGCTAATCTTGATCTTGTTTGTACATCTCTAGAAATATCTCTAATGATAGTGTCCAATGGATGATCCCTTGCAATACTGATTGGTTGGAGGATTAGAACTTGATTGCTTGCACTTACTTGATCATTGGGTAGAGATGATGTACTAACCATTTGATCTTGTCATTATCATGAGAGCCGCTTGTACTAGCTTGATTTATATCATCTTGCACATTTGAGTTAGAGAGCATTTGCACTTGATCATCTTCATCGTCATTCACTTGCCTAGGCCTCAATTCACCAACATCCATGTTCTTCATGGCATTTGAGAGTTGAATGCCTCTAACATCTTCCAAGTTCTCATTCTCTACTTGTGAACCCTTGGTTTCATCAAATTCAACATCATAAACTTCCTCAAGAGTACCACTATCCAAATTCCAAACTCTATATGCTTTGCTTGTAGTGGAATAACCAAGTAGAAATCATTCATCACATTTCTTGTAAAACTTGCCCAATCTAGTGCCTTTATTCAAGATATAGCAATTGCAACCGAAGACCCGAAAATATACAATGTTGGGCTTTCTACCATTCAAGAGCTCATATGGTGTCTTCTCTTTCAATGGATGACAATAGAGGCGGTTGCTACAATAGCAAGCCGTGTTGATAGCTTCAGCCCAAAAGGATTGACTCACATTGTACTCACTAAGCATAGACCTTGCCATATCAATGAGTGTTCTATTCTTTCTCTCAACAAGGCTATTTGATTGTGGAGTGTACTTGGCCAAGAATTGATGTCTAATTCCGAATTCATCACATAGCTCATCAATTCTAGTGTTCTTGAACTTACTACCATTGTCACTTCTAACTCTCTTGATGGTTGTTTCAAACTCATTGTGAATGCCCTTAACAAATGATTTGAATGTTGCAAACACATCACTTTTGTCCACTAGAAAGAATACCCAAGTGTATCTAGTGTAATCATCCACTATCACAAAGTCATATTTATTTCCACCAATGCTAGTGTATTGTGTTGGCCCAAACAAATCCATATGCAATAACTCAAATGCTTTACTAGTTCTCATCATGCTTTTCTTAGGATGGGTGTTTCCAACTTGTTTTCCGGCTTTACAAGAGCTACAAAGCTTATCTTTTTCAAACACAACATCTTTCAAGCCTCTAACCAAGTCATGCTTAACCAATCTATTCAATTGTTTCATTCCAACATGACCAAGCCTTCTATGCCATAACCAACCCATGCTAGACTTAGTGAACAAGCATGTAGATAATCTAGCTTCACTAGCATTGAAATCAACCAAGTATAGATTCTCATATCTAAAGTCTTTGAAGATCAAATTAGAGTCATCTACACTTATGATCTCTACATCATCTACCCCAAATATGCATTTGAATCCAAGATCACATAATTGAGCCACGGATAGCAAATTAAAGTTCAAGCTCTCTACTAGCAACACATTGGATATGCTCATGTCATTGGATATTGCAATTTTACCAAGCCCTTTGACCTTGTCTTTGCCATTATCACCAAATGTGATACTATCATAACCATCATTGCCATTGGTGTTGATTGAGTTGAACATTCTTGCATCACCGGTCATGTGTTGAGTGCACCCACTATCAAGAACCCAATGCCTTCCTCTGGCTTTGTAATTGATCTACAAAAGAAGATCAATTCTTTTTAGGTACCCAAACTTGCTTGGGTCCTTGAGGGTTAGTCACTAAGCTCTTTGGTACCCAAATGATTTTCTTCTTTGAGCCCATCCATGGTTTACCAATGAACTTAGCCTTTACACCATTTGCACCCTTGGTAAGCACATAGAAAGAATCAAGCTTAATGGAGGATACATTAGCATTTTTGCTCTTGTTTTTGCATTCATGCTCTTTATGACTAACTTGCTTGCAACTAGTGCAAAACCGACCATTGTTCTTCACAAAACTAGTCTTGTGAGGAGCAAAGGCCACTTTGCCTTTCTTGGGGGTATAGCTCAATCCCTCTTTGTAGAGAGAAACTCTTTGGCTACCTAAGCACATAAGCAAGCGGTCCTCACCACCATAGGCCTTAGCCAAGGTGTGAATGAGCTTATTGATCTCCTTCTTGAGGTTCTCATTCTCAACCATTAGTGAGGCATCACAAGTGAGATCATCACTACTAGATGAGGTAGAAGTAGAAATACTACAAGAAGGGTTAGTGGGAGCAACAATGATAGCCATAGATAATGATTCATCAATTATATCACAAGTTAAACCTACGTCACAAGTCTCAACATGCTTATTTTTATCTTGCTCATTAAGCAATGAGGAATGAGCTTTTTCAAGCTTTTTGTGAGCCTTCCCAAGCTTCTCATGGGCTTCCTCTAGCCTCTCATGAGTTGCTTTGAGCTCATCAAGGGCTTGCGTAAGGGCTTTTACCTCCTTATTCAAGCTTTTACATTCCCTTCTCTTAATGTCAAAGTGTTCTTTAGCATCTTCTAGCATGTCAAATAATTCATCTTTAGTGGGTTCGTCATCATCACTATCACTATCATTTTCATTATCATGTTCATCATCACTTCCATCATCATCACAAGTTTGTACCTTAGTGGCCTTAGCCATGAAGCATGATGGAGTGTCGAAGAGAGAAGACTTCTCATTGATAGCAATGCTTGCAAGTGCCTTCTTCTTGGTGGTCTTGTCATCATCACTATCATCATCATCACTTGAGGAGGCATGACTATCCCAAGTGACCACATATGAACCACCCTTCTTCTTCTTGAAGGTCATCTTGTCCTTCTCTTTCTTTTCCTTCTTGTCCTTCTTCTTGTTCTTCTTGTTGTCATCATCATTGTCGCTATTGTATGGACATTGAGCAACAAGATGATCTTTGCTTCCACATTTGAAGCACCTTCTTGACTCTTCCTTGTTCTTGGATGAAGATTTCTTTCTTCTAGCACGGTACCCTTTCTTCATCATGAACTTGCTAAATTTCTTGACAAAGAGAGCCATCTTCTCATCATCATCATCCCATGAGCCATCATCTTCACTTGATGTTTCTTACTTAGCCTTGCCCTTGGATGATGTGGCCTTGAATGCCACACTCTTCTTCTCATCTTTCTTCTCATCTTTCTTCTCCTTCTTTTCTTCCTTCTCATCATCATCTCTATATGTATCATCGGTCATTATATCTCCCAACACTTGGTTTGGTGTCATGGTGTCCAAACCACTTCTCACTAGAATAGTGACCAATGTGCCAAATCTTAAAGGTAAACATCTCAAGAACTTGTGGGAGAAGTCCTTGTCCTTCACCTCTTCTCCAAGTGCTTTGAGATCATTGACAAGCACTTGAAGCCTATGGAACATCTCCGGCACACTCTCATCCTCCTTCATCTTGAAGCTTGCAAACTTTTCTTTGAGAATGTATGCCTTTGCACCCTTCACGGCTTGAGTGCCTTCAAATGATTCTTCCAACTTCTTCCAAGCCTCATGAGCCATCTCAATATTTTTGATTTGCTCAAATGTTCTCTCATCAATTGCATCATGAATGGCACTTAGAGCAATGTCATTGTTTTGGAGAAGCACTTCTTCAGCCGCGGTGGGATTCTCCGGATCTTCAATCTCAATTTTGGTTTCTACCACCTTCCACACCTTTCTATTGATTGACTTGATATGTGTGGTCATCTTTGACTTCCAATAAGGATAATTTGTGCCATTAAATTAGGGTGGCTTCTTAGTGTTGTTGATTTGAGCCATTTTTACACCGAAGGTTGTTAAGCTCAAATCACGGTGACCTCGGCTCTGATACCACTTGAAAGGTCCTAATGGCTAGAGGGGCGGGGTGAATAGCCTAATAAAAATTCTACAACAACACTTAGCAAATGGGTTAGACAATTATGAGGCGAAGCAAGTGTTGCGCTAGCCTACTAAAATTGCAAGCCACCTACCACAATTCTAGTTGATATAGTTTTATCCACACAATAGCTATGTCACTACACTAAGTTAGTGTGCTCTCAAAGGCTAATTAAAGAGCTACACTAACTAAACTAACAAGCTCTCACAACTAGCTACACTAAAGAGCTTGACAACTAGTTTGCCGTAATGTAAAGAGAGTGAGCAAGAAGGTTACACCGCCGTGTCGAGGAAGGAGCCAATCAATCACAAGAATGAATAACAATGAAGACTAATCACCTCGGAATCAAATGATGAATACAATGATTTTTTACCGAGGTTCACTTGCTTGCCGGCAAGCTACTCCTCGTTGTGGCGATTCACTCACTTGGAGGTTCACGAGATAATTGGCATCACATGCCAAATCCTCAATAGGGTGCCATACAACCAACACAAGATGAGGATCACACAAGCCACGAGCAATCCACTAGAGTACCTTTTGGCTCTCCGCCGGGGAAAGGTCAAGAACCCCTCACAATCACCATGATCAGAGCCGAAGACAATCACCAACCTCCGCTCGACGATCCTCGCTGCTCCAAGCCATCTAGGTGGTGGCAACCACCAAGAGTAACAAGCGAATTCCGCAGCGAAACCCAAACACCAAGTGCCTCTAGATGCAAACACTCAAGCAATGCACTTGGATTCTCTCGCAATCTCACAAAGATGATGAATCAATGATGGAGATGAGTGGGAGGGCTTTGGCTAAGCTCACAAGGTTGCTATGTCAATAAAAATGGCAAAGAGAGTGAGCTTGAGCCGGCCATGGGGTTTAAATAGAAGCCCCCACGAAATAAAGCTGTTGTACCCCTTCACTGGGCACAACACGGGGTGACCGGACGCTCCGGTCATATTGACCGAACGCTGGACCTCAGCGTCCGGTCACGCGATGCGTGCCACGTGTCCCCTCTCTTCAAATGTTGATCGCCCGATCTCAACGGTCAAGTGACGATCAGACACAGCAGCTCAAAGTGACCGGACGCTGAACCCCAGCGTCCGGTCGTTTCCAGTAAGCATCCAGAGACGACATTTCATGACCGGACGTCCGGTCATGCTCGACCAGACACAGCCAGCGTCTGGTCACACGGTGTCTTCCTCTGTGCTACCACGTTAGCATGACCAGACACAGCCGTCCAGCGTCCGGTCGCTGAGCGACGTCAGCATCTTCGTTGTTACAACTGACCGGACGCGCTGGTCCCTCTTAGACCAGCGTCCAGTCACTTTGTGACCAGCGAGACCAACTCCTCTTCACCTCTATCTTCTTCACTCTTGCTCAAATGTGCCAACCACTAATTGTATCACCTTGTACACATGTGTTAGCATATTTTCACAAATATTTTTAAGGGTGTTAGCACTCCACTAGATCCTAAATACATATGCAATGAGTTAGATCATCTAGTGGCACTTTGATAACCGCATTTCGATACGAGTTTCACCCCTCTTAATAGTACGGCTATCAAACCTAAATGTGATCACTCTCTAAGTGTCTCGATCACCAAAACAAAATGGCTCATACAATTTATACCTTTGCATTGAGCCTTTTGTTTTTCTCTTTCTTCTTTTCAAGTCCAAGAACTTGATCATCATCATGGCATCACCATCATCATGTCATGATCTTCATTTGCTTCACCACTTGGAATGTACTACCTATCTCATGAACACTTGATAAACTAGATTAGTACTTAGGGTTTCATCAATTCATCAAAACCAAACTAGAGCTTTCACCAGGTTTCTTTTAGCGCCTCGACGCCTAGGCGACGCCTTAATAACTATGCTTCGCAACTGCTACCAACTGAGCATTTAAGCGAGTTTTCAAGCCTGGAAGCATATTTGTGATGTGCTTTAGTAGAATCTACAAAAAGGACCATGATAAATCATAATCAGTTGAACAGATAAAATCATTAGAAACATACTAATATTATTTGTAGAAACATCACAACTTCACAAGTGTATACAAAGGTGGCTACATACAGAATAACCACACTCGGTCAAGTTGCAGTACCAAAGCCTTAAGTCTTGAAGTAAAAATATCAAGCATCATAATAAATTCATTAAGCATTTTGTGCTAATTATAATCTAAGCTTCAAGATTTTTACTGTATTTTTACTGTGTTCCTGACTATGCCATATAGCATTGCTCATTTCAATTTCAATTAAAGCATGAGAATTTAACTTCGAGTCATTATCCTGAACTAGTTAAGATTGATTCATTCTTCATCATATCAGAGATTGCGACAACTTTTCCAGGAAACCTGAAGTTTTTAATGTTTCTGCAGGAAATTAACAGATAAAATCCAGAGGGTGGAAAGAAACATGGTATACAGAGGCAAAGTACAATGAGCAGATATTTAACAGTAATATACCATATTTAGCTTTTTGGCCAATTGAGGAACACCACAACAATGTGCCAGACCATGGTAAGCCTGTTAAACACAAAACGATGAACAAATTTTTTAAGCAAGTGTGCTTGATCTACAGTAGAAATTGTTGCACAGATAAAAATTAATTTCCTGACATACAGGTAGAGTCGAGAAGAACTTTTCCTCAAAAGCAAGCGCATCTTGGACGCTTCGGTTGAAGTTGATATCCTGTTGCAATCAGATAGTTAAAAGTAAGAACGTAAAACTTCAGAAAAACAGCTAAGCAGGTACCAAAACCCTGCTTCTAAGATCAAGAAAATAAACAGAACAAAATGTAAAAGCGAATCAATACTTGTAATATCAGAAATTTCATTTTTCTCATTAATACAACATAATGATCTCCTATTTTTGCTCCTTGCGATTGCAGACATCAATCTAGCATTATGTGAGGCCATAGAAGCTATGAACCAACAACAACAAAGCTTTTTATCCCAATCAAGCTGGCATTCGAAGGTTATAGAAATAACTACTATTGAGAGAAAACACAAACTGACAATCAAATATTACAAGGCCTGTGGTTCGGCAAAGAATATACCTCCTGGCTGCGATTTACAACACCTACATAACCAAACTTGAGCAAGAAATTACGAGCATCAGTGCCCCTGTCCATGATATCTAAGTAAAGGCATTGAAATGAGGTTATCAAAATGACCATACATCATACAATGATCGAAGGACTATACAACATTAGTTGTGTACAGTAAATAAATACCTTGGTGATAACACCAATTGTACGAGACCCTGCCAGTAAAACAGCAAGCAGTTAAAGGTTTACACTTAACTAGCTGTCCACTACAAAGGAAATAGTAATCAAATGCATTATTTAAGTTGATTAAGTACCATCAGGATCAGCAAGCCTTGCCAGTTGGAGCGCATCAGAATTAGCTAAATCAGCATTTGCAAGAGAAACAGCCAAGATAATACAACTTGGATGCTTAATGTATTGCATGATCATTGCTCTTATTCTTGACTCAATATCACTGGGCTGGTCTCCAACTGGCACCCGTGTTATTCCAGGGAGGTCAACCAAGGTGATGTCTAGTACATGGACATTCGGTGAAAAGATTTTCAAACGAATTTGTTTCTTAGAAACCCCTTTATTATCTCCAGCTTCTTTGTCCGTTTCAAGCTGAAATAATCAATTTCTTTCATCACATGAGAACATAAGAAGGCATAAAAGATTTTTTTTTTCAAACATGGTACCAATGTAAGAATAGAATAAGAAAGATTGGCATCGGAGTTCAGTAATAGTGTCCAATGACTGTAAGAGTAAATAACTAGATAAACAAAAGAGGAGTGAAGTAAAATGTTAAGAATTTAACTTTTTATTGTAGCGACT
This sequence comes from Miscanthus lutarioriparius, assembly GCA_904845875.1. Lineage (NCBI taxonomy): Eukaryota > Viridiplantae > Streptophyta > Magnoliopsida > Poales > Poaceae > Miscanthus > Miscanthus lutarioriparius. The sequence goes on along the minus strand of CAJGYO010000011.1, from coordinate 50,331,551 downwards.
CTGAAAAAACTAAGGAACGAAGTACATTCAAAACTGATTCAAAATGCAATGGACAATATCGATACTAAGCAAGTAGATTATCACACTGGAGAGCAAATTTTTGTTAACTTTGAGCTGCATCATGTAGTATTCCTCATGAAATGCACAATCAATAACAGCACGTGGCTGTTGCACACGGCAAAGCACATTTCTTAAGTACTAAAAACAAAATGTGCACCCTTGCCAAACATCAGCAGCACAGGATAGGTTCTAGGTAAGCAAGTGCACGAGAGACTGTTGGGAACACTCCATAAAGGGTAGCCTGGCAAAATTCTCATTATTATATACTATGACCAACTCGGATAGTAGCGTCAAGTCTTCAGCATTTTAGTAGAAAAATGGCTAATAAATGTAACTGTGTATATAGTAACTAAGCAATCCACAGTAACGCGAATGTATGCTAAAATGGCTCATGTTGTGATCCTAGGCAAAAATCAAAACAAAGTATTAAGTTTTTACACGGTCATCATCTTTTCCACTATACACTATACAGCCTGACTATAACTATGTTAAAAGGTCACAAAAATCTTCATATTGAAGTAGTACTGAAAAAAAAGCATCATAGCACCAAGATTTAATCAAATTTTCCTTCTGTTAGCTTTTGCCAATAATATTGGCTGTATCGATATGCCATCGCACAGCGTCTCAAAAAGCTCCTTAAAAATTACTTGATAAGTCAATGATTCTGCCGAGTGAGCAAAGTAAACAGGGAGCTCTATGTTTACCTACCTCCAATAGTTTCTGGTAATTAACTTAATAAAACTCAAAAACCGGGTGAGAAGAAAAACCGGGCAGGAAAAGAGGAAACCATGGCGGAGGGGGCACCCGGACGGATAGCAAATGTTGAACGCATGCGTATATATATATATGAGTTGAGGGGGGATTTACCAAGTGCTTATCTTTAGGGAGTTCAAATACAAAATTGTTGGAATGCTGTTTTTTTTCCTTTTTACAAAAAAATAATAATAATAATAATAGGGAGCCATTTTAAGGAGCTCTTGGAGATGCTCTTACATTTTTTTAGAAAAGAGGATCTGCTAGAGTTGCTCTAAATCAGCACATTATATGAACTACAAGTTCAGAATGGTTTTATGTAAATAGGAGTAGATGCCTAGTGTCTCAAGCATTGGACCAAACACATAGCCTATATGCAGCCAAAAAGAGCTGCAGAAACCACAGCATCACGGCACTTACCTGGATCTCGCGCTTGATCTGTTCGAAGTCATGGAACTGGCGGCCGGGGGCATGGAGAAATTCCCCCCATTCCTCGGGGGACGCGTGGCGCACGAGCTGGAGCACGAGGGGGCGGCGCGTGCAGATGTCGGGGCCCCGAGGGAGGAAGTCGCGGCCGACGAGCGCCTCCAGCACACTGGACTTGCTGCTGCTCAGCCCACCGATCGCCGCCATCTGCAGCAGCTCCAGGCCAGCAGCGGCGTCGCCATCCAGCCGCGCGATGATGTCCTGCAGACTGTTGACCAGCGGGATCACCGCCTGCCCCACCGTCTCCGGTACCGCCGCCGCTAGCTTCGGCATCTCCACCGGCTGAGTAGGGTTTTGAGATGGATTATTCATGGGAGAGCGCCGGAGCGGGGTTTTGTCCTTTTTTCTTTTCTTTGAATTTTTTATGGGTTCTGTAAGGTTTGTGTGCTTTGTGTGAGGCACCGGCTCGTCGAAATTGCTACATACTCCTTGTCTCCTTCCGTCATTTTTAATAAAAGCAAAAAAAGGAAGTCAAATATATTCAACTTTAACTATATAGATATTAATATTTGTGATATATAAAAATATTAATATTTATAATCCTTAATTAGCATCGTTTGATAGATTGTTTGAATCTATTTTTATAATAAACTAATTTAGATATACAAATGTTGTTAATATTTTCTATAAACCTAATTAAATTTAAAAAATATGACCAACACGAATAACATAGTGACATTTAAAAGAGAGAGCGAGTAAGATGCAATTTGGTAAACTTTGAATTTATTATTAGGGTAACTTTTTTTTGCCAAACTCTGACCATTTTCTCGGTATTTTCATACAAGTAATCAAGTTTACAATTAAATACTTTATTAACTATTTTCTTTTGTTGAATACCTCATGTGACATGGTCACTAATTTTGCTACAACATTATCTTGTACTCCCTCCATTCTAAATTATAAGACGTTATGACCTTTCTACATATCTAGCTTTCATTATGCATTGAGATATACGCTATGTCTAGGTATATAGTAAAAGCAATATATTAAAAACCAAAAATGTCTTCTAATTTGGAACGGAGTAATAACAACTTTATCTCATCTCCTTCCTATTAAGATTAAAGAACATCATTGTTTCTAGTATATTGATTTGTGAGTACAATACTTCATCCCTTTCGAATAGTCACTCCAAGTATAAAGCTATCCAGCATAACACGGGGTGATTTGGGCAGCACCCAACGCGGTAGGTAGCAGGGGTGGGGCTTGGGCAGATCTGTTGGCACGCTCGCTTCCTAGCTTAGGTCGAGGACACTTGTTGATTTGGGAGCGAGAGCTCTGAGGGGGGAGAATGAAGGGCACCAACACGCCCCTAGCCCCTCATGGAGGAAGACGAAGGGGTAGGAGTGGAGGCAGAGCGGAGGGGCGAGGTCGTCGGTTGCTTGTCGGGGCTTCGGCCTTCAGCATTATGTAGTCGGTGCTCGCTGCTTAGGAGTTAGGACTGGGGGTGGCTCTAAAAGGGTAGACCCACGTCAAGTAGGGCAAAACGCTAGAGTCCTATTCCCTCTGGGCCGTTCTAGGTTGGAAATTGAAGAGGAGGAGTTGTTTTTTTGGCCGCGTCTTGAGGTGTAGCCCCCCTCCCAGTCACAGCTCTACCCTAAATGCATTATTGCAAACAATTAGATCTTGTTAAATACGGGGGATATAAGAAATCTAGTTGAATTACTAAGTCGGATGTCTTACACAAGTCTAGGTCTGGGCAAAAAGCTCATTGAGTTTGGCTTGGTGGTTCGGTACCAAAATGCTCCGATTGAAGTCATTTTTTCTTTTCTCTTCTTCTCTATCTCCATCTCTATCTCTATCTTCTACAACTAAAAAAATATGAAGAGGACTCATCTACCCAACCATGGTGAAGCCTCTCCAAAACAGGTCTACCGGTCGTGAGAAAGTCTCTTCCAAATCACGTTAATCACGGCCCTTAATCTTGATTTGCACGCATGCCCGCCCGGCCAAATAGGAAGAAAAAACACCTGCTACATTTCCCGGCTGAATTATAGAAAGAAGAAAGAAAGAAAAGAAATGCGCGGTCGAATAGAAAGGAAGGAAGAACGGGCATCACGTCTCTCCTTCCTAAATCCCCATCCACAAACCGGCATCCGCGTTTGCGGCGCCACACCGCGATCTCTGGCACTGCGCAATCCTACGTAACCCTGGCGCTCCGTTCCCTGCCCGAACCAGGCCCCCCGGCGTTCCCTATTCCAGCTTGCTCCTAATTCACACGGACGAATGATTTCTTTCTCTCTCTCTCTCTCTGTAAAATGAGGACAACTCTGCACATATCGAGCTCTCCGGCCACTGTCAGGCCTAAGCAAGCCCACGCACAAGAGTCCCTTCCCTGTGCACACGGCCACCGGGATCGCGTCCCTGGCCGCCCGCAGTTCTCAGCGTTCTTCTCTGCGACGGCCTCTGCTGGTGCTGGCGGTGGTCCATGCGTCGCTGCGCGGGTGGTGTACACTACTGCACGGCATTCTTTTGCATGCGGCCCGTCGTCGAGCTCGCTGGAGCGACGTGGGTCAGACCCGGACCCCTTCGACCTCTGCGTCACGGACCGCCACGTGCCCACGTCCCTGCTCTCTGCCATCATCTAGCCCGCGCACGCCAAGATCGTCGCCAAGCTCCTCGCAACATGGCATGTCGATCGGCGGCAAGGGCAACGGACTGCACGCCCTCGTCCTCTGCGCTGTGAGCTAGCTAGCCCCTTTCCACTGGTAGTTAACTTATTTACCACCGCCACACGTTCCTGGTCGATGACTATGAGGCGAACGTGCCCGACCAAGCGCAATGACAACTACGACACCGCGCCGACCTAGGACACCGCGGTTAGCGAGGACAAGTGGGAGCCGGGTGCCGAAGCTGCTGGTGACTTACGAGTTACGACAAGACAGTGGCGCTCATCAAGAGTTCGCGGACAAGGGGAAAGTGGTGGCCAGCATCGACCACCTGCTTCGGGCAAGAAGTGCGCCAGCAGGGTGCCCATGAGGGTGATCTTGAGGCTGTCAAGATCGAATGGGCGGTCGCGGGTCACCCATGGGAAGCTTGTGACGGTGGCGAGCTGGCAGGACCTTGCATAGTTCGCGTCTCACATTTACCTCCTCGGCAATCTCCATCACCCTCTAAATGTTCATTGCATCTTTGTTCCGCAACTATGGGTACCACCGCATGCTATGTTCTGAATGTTCAGTCCACCGTTAGATTGTTGACGACATCTGAGAAAGAGCCGGTAAGTTACATCTAACTTTTTCTTGAGAGAAAAAATACACCTTTCTTGCCAGTGTAATACCGAATTTCATAGGAGTTAAGATTTTTATTTTTTAGAAAGATGGGTAAGAAATTTGCCGCAAATTTATTAGACAAGAAAAATAGTATAAGACACAATAAAATAGTCATGTTAGTCAAGTCCTCGAGGAAAAAAATTGAAAACACCTGAAGAAGAAATAAAAAAAACATATTGGGATAGTTGACACCGAATCACCGATTGGAGTTGCGTCTAACACTCAACCATCGGACGCCGAGAAGGATGACCTCTAGGCTTCCAATGTCCGCATAGACTTAGGGAGAGGTGGACCAGGAGGAGCCACATGACTTTCCCATAGCACGAATATTGTTGCGGAAGTGCATGCCTAATGATGAACGCCAACCTGTCAGCAACTTCTCTTGTGCAGCGTTCAATATACGCGCCAGACAAACATCATGCTACCCATCATTTTTTAGGGGCATGCTACCCATCATTCACAGGTTCTTTCTAGAGGTGCGCGTTGTTACCTAACTCGAACCATCCTGCCGCCTCCACATCCAGCAGCTTCACCTTGATCGGCGCAACATGGTTGTTGATCCATTCACCTTCAAGTCAATGTGCCACTGCCTCACCTTCAAGTCAATGTGCCACTGCCTCACGAGCTTGACGCCTTAACCATAGAAAGTTTGTGTTTTTATAATACATGTTATCCGGTGAATATTTTTATACCTGTTGCAATGCATGAGCACATCTGTTGACGGGTTTTAACACCCTATTTTGTCATCAACAAACACTACTACATATTGATTTTGATTTATCACTATCACCACTTTCACTGCCATAGCGATAGAAGCGACAGTGTTATACTTCCACAGCCGGTTGGACTGATAGCTAGGCCTCCTAAGAAGGAAACCGGCAGTTCAAACTTCTACCACCGATGGGTTAACAATAGATGCGGCAGTGGTATTTTCTCCGTCATATGAAAATCCGATCCGACTGGGATAGGTGTTATGGCCGCTGACCCTATACGACCATTTGGTATATCGGCGGTAGTAAATTCAGCGTGAGTTATTTCCCCATTTCCCAATTACCCACAACACAATTGCATCACCATTACTCTATGCCTCGTCTTCCCTGATGCGTATTAACTGCTCCTCTCGGCTTCTCCATCTTCAAGGCTGGCCTATTTAAGCCGAGGCTGGATGCGCTTGGCAATCCACACACTCCTTTCTCCTTAGATACATATAGATAGAGACAAAGCTATTTTGAACCAACCATCTATATTTTCTTCATCGCCATGACGCTCCTTCTCCAACTCCTCCTGCGGCAGCAGCGGTGTTGGGAGAAGGCCTTCAAGATTGGGTACTATCGGCATTTAGGCAGCATTTAGGCACAGCGGGGGCTGCTCAATCTAGGTGCTAGTGAAAGTTTTGTGATTAAGGGGTTCGCTTATTTGGGTAAGCCAAGGGGTACTGAATTTACTTTGGTATTCCTAGTTTGGTATCTGATATGCACAAGGCCGCTAGGAAGGTGATATGTCTGTATGTACAGTTCCCACCTTTCTACCCTGTGTATTTCTTGTACTGCCGCCGATTCATCAGTCCGGCGCCCTAGCAATCCTCTCCTTCCTCTGGAGCAGCAGCGGTGACGACGACGCTTCTCTTCCACGCCTCCTCTTCTTGCCTCTCTGTCTCCTGACTATGAGAGGTGCAGCAGGGAAGGTAAACCACCTCGCTGAGATGCTCCTCTTGCTCTCTCTCTCGACCGTGAGAGGTGCAGATGCTAGTGGAAGTGTTGCAAGGTGCTGCCTCATCCTTAGCGTGCACTGCTTGCTTCCAGACTCGACTATGGAATGTATCTGTACTTGCAGATCTTTGTTATTGTACACCTAGTAGTCTTTGATAGGTCTTTGTTATTGTACAACTGTGGAATGTAACTGAAGTTATCAACGAAGTTGCTGTGATGATTATTACTGTGTCGTTTATATATAGTTTTGCCTTAAAAACAATTAACAACTAAATGGCGATGCTTGTTACTCCATTTTTTTAAATGTCGTAGTATTTGCCTTGGCTACACAGATGTGCTGGGGTGGAAGTATTTGCCTTGGTTTATTTGCAAATTGGTTTGCTGTGTTTGCAAATTATCATTATTGCAGCTCCCGTCGCTGTTTCATACGGTGATTCAGCGTTAGTGTTAGATCGCAAAGTGCAGGGAATCAAATGGTCCGCGTTGTCTTCCTTACTCCGTCGCCTGTGACTTGCGTGGGTGGCCGTGGATATCAGGAACCTTGACTGTTGCCTTCCTCGCTCGTGTCTATGATGCTTGTTACTGTGTTGTTTATATATATTTTTTGCCATAAAAACAATTAATAACTGAATGACTGTGATGCTTGTTACTCCATTTTTTTGAGTGTCATAGTATATTTGTTATTGTGGATGTCACGGACCTTGACTGTTGTCTTCCCCGGTCGTGTCGTATCATACACTGTACACGTCATTAGGTCTTGTTTTAGATGAGGATGAAATATGACAGGGAATCAAATATGCCAGGGAATCTGAACCGCATCGTGTTCACCGCTCCGTCGCTCGTGAATCGTGTGGGTGGCCGCGGATGTCACGGACCTTGACTATTGCCTTCCCCGCGCGCATCTTGAGGTGGGGCTATTTAAGCCAAGGTAAGGGGAGCCTCTCTAGCATACTCCAATCCTTCTTCCTCCCTTAGCATCAGAAAAACTAGAGAAAACACCTTAACCATCGCCATGGCCTCGCTCCTTGCCGGCCTCTTATCCTCATCAAAAGTTTGCACCAACGTGAGATGTATTGTGCTAATGCCAACTTCTGGTGAGGATAAGAGGACGTCCACGAGCGTTTCTTATGAAGCTGTTGTAAGATGTGCCAAACAAGTCTCCCATCACCATGGCCTTGCTCCTAGTCCCCTCTTATCATCATCAGAAATTTGCACCAACGTGAGACGCATTGTGCTAATGCCAACTTCTGGTGAGGATAAGAGGACGTCCACGAACATTTCTCATGATGCTCTTGTGAGCTGTGATGCTAGTTACTATGTCATTTATATATAGTTTTTGCCTTAAAAATAATTAATAATAATTAAAAACAATTAATAATAATTGAGATTTTCTGATGCTTATTACTCTATTTTTTTAAGTGTCGTAGTATTTGCCTCAGCTACACAGACGTGAGATAAAGCGTAGAGGTGGTTTGGATCCAAAGGCGTAGGGGGACCGTACCTTGCGCTAAATAGGCAAGCGGTTTGTCATTTCGCCTCCCCCAAACCGCGTGGTTAGCGCTAGAGGGGCCGAGCCACGTGGATGCCCTCTGGCTGGCGCTCCACCGTATCCACCATATTAGAGACCATACGCCTTCTATATTTCTTATATTGATATTGTGTTTATTAGTGGAGATGACTTAACTTGTATTTAAAATTGGAAACATGTGCAAGGGAATTTGAACCGCATCATACGAGAAGGAAGGTAACTGTAACGAGTTTAGAAAGGAATAATCATACTTGGCGTATCATTGTAAAGGAGAATGAAGAGTTTATTAAATAAATCCCCATCATCTAGATATATACATATCAACATTGATCAGCCCAGAATCTACCACATTGATCTGAAGAACCTATCACACTTGTAGTAGAACCGACCAATTTATAAGAGCACAAGTACAATGGCAGCCCACAAGTGGTCGTTCTGTCATACTTGAGCCCATATAAACCCGATAGTCCGTTAAGTACCGCGAAGGGTCTCGATTAACCATCAACATACAACCAAGATCGTACATGATTCAAAATACATGTCATACGTTACATAAAGTTCACAAATACAGTTTATCCATCATAGTACGAATTAAAGTTATTACAACCCACGTTTAGGTAAGATAGTAGCGGAAGCAAATTAAAAGTTTGAAACTAACATCAGCAACATTGTTTAAATATAGTGCCAGCTCACGATCACACTTCCACGAAAGCATAAGAGAGGGATTAATAAGAGATACCTATCTAGGGCTTACTCCTCGTCTACGGTGGGACAGAAGCAGTTCTTGCAATAGCCATGATAACTGTACCATCTGCAACAATAGGAATAAAACCCTGAGTATGAGAAGGTACTCAGCTAGACTTACCCATCATAAACCAAAAATAAAGTGACTCCAAGGATTATGCAAGGCTTTATAAGTGGAGCTAGCTTGATAACATTTTGCATAAAAGCGACTAATTCAGTTGTACATTTATAATTCGATCATTAAGTTAATTATAGCTATTCATCTCTAGATTAGCAACTAACATGTGTCAAACATGTGGTATATCATTTAATAGCATAACAATAGTAACCATAGCTAGTATAATAATTCCATGTTCATCATAACCATTATTCCATAGTATAGTTACTACGATGCTGGAGCTAGCTAAGTTTCTCACTGTCTAGGAGAGACGGCGATTCGAATTGATTTCAACCAGCTGGAAATTTATTTCTAACATAAACCCAGACATACCAGATCAACGGTCACCTTAGATCAGCTTTGGTACAACTCAGGTCCACATTTCACGGGTTCGCCCAGCGTCGCACAATCAGAGACAACCAGCTGCTAGGACGTTTAGGCCCAGCCTGCCCTTGGGCTCCCGTCTAGCTCCTCGCACATCCTTAATACCATCCAGAGTGCGCACTTTTATAGAATGGGGCCCGGTCTGAGTTGAGCTACTCGGCTTCATGGTCGGAACGAGTTATCCGACCAGCTAAGTGAGAGGCATGCGTTCAATCTTAACAAAAGTTCCAACAACGGTACGGTCCTTAATCGGCACAGACAGAATCACATGAGTCAACCTACACATAGACTCCGCCCGGCCTCCAGTTACATTACCCCCATGGTTCTTTTTCATGATAGCAAATATAGCCAACCGTGCTTCGGTATCCATCTATATCTCGCAGGTGATAGGAAATCACCCGACTTCTACTGGTCTAAGCATGGCTAAACATATATTCAATCATAGACCTACACAGGGTTATAGGTGTATATATCTGGACAAGGTAGTTCTATGCATCAAGTGTCTCCAATCAAATCTTATAACCTAATGCATCAAACATAAAGGACTCAAGTGAAGTTTTGTAAAACATAGGAGACTTAGAATGCTCCGGGGCTTACCTTTGAGGAAAGAGGTTGGCTAGTGATCCGGGCACTCATGGAGGTCCTCAAGAGTTTGCTCCTTTCCTTCTAGAGCTATTGCCTGAGGTGTTTCCTACTGTTCCTACTCTTCTTCTTCGTTGAACTCCAAAAGAGTTATCTCTTCGGACGATCCTATATGCATGAGCATGAAATAAGATATCACCAATGCATATATAATGACATGTATAATATGATATGATATGATGAATGCATCCTCATAAGTGTTCTCGGCAACATTGCATTAAGGTGATAACAAGTTACATTTTCTTTTACTGAGTAGGTGCATATCTCTTCTCTAGTAACTAAACAAATTCTCATCTAAGCAATTTTCTAGACTGCAAGACAACAACCACTTGTTTTACTCATAACTAGAGTTATACACATCAAAATAATATCGTTATGGACATTCTGAAAAGCTTATGAAATTTCCTACAACTTTATTTTAATCATCTTAATGTGATTCAGCAGTTATCTAGGTCAAATAATTCAATAATTTAGATCTGTCCAGAGAACAAACATTTCTGACACAATAAGGCCTATGATTATGAAAATTTAACACAAAGTAGATAAGTAAGTCATCTACAACTTTGTTATTAACAAGTTTCACATAAAAAGTCATTATCATCATGAAATTATTACCACAACAGAAACTACACATGTAGTCATCTAGTTGAATTATAAAGCAATAATTAACTAGTTGCATACAACCAATTATTTCTAAGCCTAACTAATAACATCAACAGATCATATACATCACAAGCACCATAGAAAATATCATGGTTAAACATAACTAATTTATTTATATTCATTTATTAATTTCCTTAGATTATAAGGTGATTTAAAGGATAAATATTTCTATTTCTTAATAAATTTTGACAAAATTACAGTAGACTACAAATGACCCTAATAGTATACTGTACAAATTTCATGCCATTTGGACAAGTATAGCTACCTCTACAAAAATGACAAGTTACATATGCTTATTTTAGCAAAAATAGTTTAGCATAGTGAAAAGTGTCAAGCAATAGATTTAATATTTTTCTTACTTTTCTCCTAGCATGAGAATACTGTGTAAAAATTTGTATGATCATATGTTATGTATTTTTGCCCCATTTAATTTCATTAGAAACTAGCAGTTAATTAGGATTAAATATGAAGACCATATTATAAGTATGTTTACTGTAGGTTTAATATTTTTCCTAGCTAGAGCATGTCAACACAAGATCAGAAAAATTGGAATCAAAATTTTATCACCTTCCTAGCTCAAGATATGTATTTTACAAGATATAAACTACTTTAAAAGCACTTATCTTGCTCAATTTAATTCTCCTAGAAAAATACCCTAAACAGTAGATTTCATATTTTTATCAAAGAGTACACTTCAATATGAATCCAACAAAATTTGTTTCACCCCATTTGGATACTCCTAGCTCTAAATATAATTTTTGCAAGTTTGCATTCAAATATGTGAAAATAAATCAGGAAAAACATTTCAAAAACTGACTGACAGCTGGGATCCGTGGGTCAATGGGACCCACCCGATAGCGACACACAGAGTAGGGGTGCGGCTTGACCGGTGAAAATCTCATCGACGACGAGGTCACCGGCATTGTGTTCCCCACTCGTGCGCACCTACTGGTACCCTAGGTTTGCTTAGAGGATCACCAGAGCTAGCTCGCTGGCGAGCATGGCGGCTCGCCGGCGGCGCGTGGTGGTGCTTCGGCCATCCCTAGCGATGGCATGGCTAGGCGAGCGTGGCTATGGCATCTACAAACCCTAGCGAGGCTCTACGGCGTGGATTAGGTCCGGGTGGAGAAGCGATGGAGCTTGGCCACATGCATGGCGGCACGATGAAGCGAGCGCAACGGCGGCATTCGGCTCCGATGAGGCCAACATTGGCCTTAGGCTCTTGCCTCGAGCTAGACCTAGCTCTAATCTAACTCTAATGTCTAGAAGCGTGTGAGGAAGAGAACCGAGCATGCACAGCCACGACGGCGTGCATGGCGGTGACGCTCTCAGCTCACGGCGGTACAGCCCGTGTTCCAGCACCGACAACATGGTAGCGGCTCAATGAGCTATGGCTATAGCTTCTAGGACCTACAACGAAGATGAATCAAGAGAGAGAGAGATGGGAGGAGCGGTGGATAGGGCTGGCCACGATAAGCTTGGAGCTTGGCGGCGCTCCGTGACCATGGCGGCGATGGCGACATAAAATATCGCATTGCCTAGGCTCTAACTAAGACAATGGTGGGTCAGCGAGGTGGAGGAGGTGATGGCCGAGCGGTGTGTACTAGCAATCACACAATGGCACGGTGGTGGTGGTGTGTGAGCTCAGCGAGGGTGCGGCGAAGGCGAGAGAGAGGTAGAGCGAGGCGAGTGAGAGCGAGTGAGGAGGGAGGGCGTGTCGCTGCCGTTTTGATGTCCACAGCGGCCTGACACATGGGCCCAATGCCGGCGGATGGCCTCCATGCGGCGGCCATGGCCTAACTCCGGTCGGCCACGACACGCGCGCGCGGCGTTAGTTCAGATGCCTCTCACCCGACTGACGAAGCAAGTTCAAGCGATCAGTCCTCCTAATCCATGGCGAATTTTTGAAAACTTACTTAATAACAATTGTAGAGCTATGTGAGATCTCCAACTTTGCTTTAGGAACCATCATCTAATTCACAATGGTTTTCAAACTACAAAGCTCTAAAGTGAGGTACTTTGAAACTGAAAATAGCTTCAACACTTAGAAAAAATTCAGGTTTTGAAAATAGCATTTTGTTGATACTGATGACAAGAACTACAATTTTTATTTAGGTCACACAGCCATGCAAACACTCTAAGCTAATGTTCAACTTTGGTCAAACTAGCATCATGAAAATGGCATTTCAAATGAAACCAACACTCTGGGCTGCCGACGCTAGCAAGCCTGGCGATGAACTTGGCATGGTATTCGTGGTCATAGAACCACTTCCAGATCCCATGTTGCATCCCACGCAGCAGCGCCCATCGTAGTGGTATGCTCTGTCTCACTATGGTGTTGCTGCACACCCTGCGCATCTGTGAACAGGTTGCCTATAGGCTACCAAGATCTTCCATGGGATCTGCTGCAGCCGCAGTGACGTGGCTAGCAATCTCAACAGCCACCTCCATCGGGAGCTTGTCCATGGAACGCGATGGTAAAAGATGGATCCTCGGGTCGGGGAGCGACGTCAAGGTAGAGCGAAGCACTGGGGAGGAGGATCAGAGCGGAGCAAGGTGAGTTCCAAAAAACCCTCTTGGGATTTTATGAGCGCTCCGTTCTTGAAGGTTCTGTGGCACGAGGATGTCGAACGTCTTGAGGAAATCAATTGTCATCCTCCAAACCGTGTGAACTGCATAAACTGCTCCCACCGCATGCTTCTCCAAACTAGCGCTAGAGGGGCCGAGCCGCGTGGTCGAGTCAATTTTCTCCATCCAACTTCCAACAACATTCCATCACCATTACTTCCGCTGGGAGAAGCATGCTCCACTAAGATCATGCGAGACGTGGCCTCGCCATATCTCCTGCTCTCGCTCAGTGCAATCGAAGGGAACTCCAACGGGCGCCTATCTCGCCCAACCTTTTATAAAAGCGGAGGCTAAGGTAGGGAAGCAAGTACACGATTCCTTTTCTAAACTCATTATAGTTACCTATCTCCACCTCGACACTCTATCTTTCATATATCATCCAATGCGGATCGAGCAATGAAGCACTCAATGGAAGAGTTGTCGGAGGTTGTCCCTACTCATCCCCACATTTGTGCAATGCTGTGATAGGACGGGGAGGGCAGCTCGGCGATCTTCTTTGACACACAAAATGTGACGCTTGGTCGCACACACACAAGAAGCCGAGCGCGTAGCTTCAATCCGGTGCCCGGGTGCTTCGTGATCCGGACGTGCGGTCGGTTTGACTGAAAAAAAGCGACAAGGGATAAAACGATTAAATGTCAAACCGAACATGTCGGGTGAGACCGAGGCGATTCCGTATATATCTGACCTGAAGCCACTTACAACGACATACGACTATAGGAAGTCATGCGCCAACAAGTTTATAAATCATTGACTGCTTAATCGTAGGATGGACATACGTAAAGATCTGATTGCCGAATGCATATGCATGGGAAGACATGTTTGAACAAGTGAAATTGATTATGCGTTAATGCATATCCAAGCTCGACAATCCAAATGAGTTGGGGTCCATGAAGAAGAAGGAGCGTGTAGATAAACACGATTAAGCCAATCTAAAACTGCAAATGCTGCGCCGACACACTAGTTTCGTCAAAAAACTTAAACGTGATTAACATACATGAACCCACAACATGTGACAATCTAGATTAAAATAATTCAGCCATTACGAGCATGTTATCTATTTGCAAAGGTATTATGAAAGTAATGATCATTGAAGCTCGAATAAAACCATAGAAGAGGGCCGAACAATATCAATCTAGATTGGGCAAAAGTGTGCTACAAATATATAAAATATTTAAAACATGCAACACAGGATAACTTGATGAATCTATTTAGATTTTGCCGTAATCTAATAGAGCCGATAACTGTCTTGCTTCCACTAAGCATATTGAGCAAACGCCTGCCGCACGGTATCTACTCATAAACAAAGTATAAGCAAAGACTTCTTGATTGTCAAGCAAAGATCCGCCGCACGATCATTGAAAACAAACAAGACTACTTGCATCACGTCTAAATCCACCGCATGATACTAAACATGATAACAAGGTTGTCGGAACTTACGGAGGTCGACGGATCGATGACTCCTCTCGAAGAACTCCGGCGACCACGACAAAAAGGACTCGAAAGTTGGCACGGGGCCGGTTGTATTGATTTGGTTGTGAACGCCTATTACAATGGTCGAGGGTCAATATTTATACCCTAGACGAAACACGAGTCCTAAAAGACTACGATTTACAAAGGAACTCTTAAACAAACTTGGAAACTACGATTCCTTGCCCCAAACTCTCAGAGTCCTTTATTATTACAACTTTCATCTTTTCGATCGGCTTTGCTTGCCATCTGTTAACACTGGATTTTGGTCAATTACGAAGATGACAGTGGACCCACATGCAGAAGAAGAGTGTTCGGCAAATAACGCACGCGGCGTCGGCTAAATGCTTGTGCGGTCGGTTATTCGAAGGCGGTAACTCCATTCGGAAAGCGTAAGATGGCAAGCAAAGTCGATCGAAAAGATGAAAGTTGTAATAATAAAGGACTCGAGAGTTGGGGCAAGGAATCGTAGTTTCCAAGTTTGTTTAAGAGTTCCTTTGTAAATCGTCTTCTTTAGGACTCGTGTTTTCGCCTAGGGTATAAATATTGACCCTCACCATTGTAATAGGCGTCACAACCAAATCAATACAACCGCCCCGCGCAACTTTCGAGTCCTTTTGTCGTGTCGTCGAGTTCTTTCGAGAGGAGTCATCGATCCGTCGACCGTAAGTTCCGGCAACCTTGTTATCATGTTTAGTATCATGCGTGGATTTAAACGTGATGCAAGTAGTCTTGTTTGTTTTCAATGATCGTATGCGGCGGATCTTTTGCTTGACAATCAAGAAGTCTTCGCTTATACTTTGTTTATGAGTAGATACCGCATGCGGCAAAGCGCTTGCTCAATATGCTTAGTGGAAGCAAGATGTTATCGGCTTATTAGATTACGGCAAAATCTAAATAGATTCATCAAGTTATCCTGTGTTGCATGTTTTAAATATTTTATATATTTGTAACACACTTTTGCCCAATCTAGATTGATATTGTTCGCCTCTTCTATGGTTTTATTCGAGCTTCAATGATCATTACTTTCATAATACCTTTGCAAATAGATAACATGCTCGAATGGCCAAATTATTTTAATCTAGATTGTCACATGTTGTGGGTTCATGTATGTTAATCACGCTTAAGTTTTTGACGAAACTAGGTGTCGTATGCGCATTTGTGTTTTAGATTGGCTTAATCATGTTTATCTACACGCTCCTTCTTCATGGACCCCAACTCTACCGGATTGTCGAGCTTGATATGCATTAACGCATAATCAATTTCACTTGTTCAAACATGTCTTCCCATGCATATGCATTCGGCAATCGATCTTTACGTATGTCCATCTTACGATTAGTCAATGATTTATAAACTTGTTGGCGCATAGCCTTCCTATAGTCAGATGTCGCTGTAAGTGGCTTCAGTGGTCGATATACGGAATCGGTCGGGTCTCACCCGACATGTTCCGGCTTTGACATTTAACTGTTTTATCCCTTGTCAGCTTTTTTCAGTCAAACTGACCGCACGCTCCGGATCACGGCACCCGGCATCCGATTGAAGCTACGCTTTTTGGCTTGTCAGGTGTGTGTGTACAGTTAAGGCCACATTTTGTGTCAACACACTTTTTGGCACGCCGGTGGGACCATCTCGCTAGTTCAAGATGGCATCCGAGATCAACAATGATCATGTTCTCGATGTAAGCATGGCGAATTGCAAGCGATAATTACAAGGATTTAGTGCTACAAGCGTGTGAGCAATACCAACGGAAGTGCTTGATGTCTTTTTCCAAAAACAAGAGCAATAAAGTATTTCAAAAGCAATCAATGCCAAGGGTTCTTCTTCCGCATCAAACCGATTACATCAAGAGGAGGATGCTCGAAAGATGGCAGCCCCGGTTTATAAAGCTATGGGAGAAACCATGACAAACCATCACACGCCTTTTTCCGAATACCTTTCGCAATCATGATCAGTTTTTTGGCCCAATGGTTGATAAATACTTCGAGGAAAATGTTGGACCACTTAGTGGGCCGATGCTTTTCAATGTTCCAAAGCATCAAGAGAAGCCTGTTGGAAAGGAAGTAGCGTCGCCTTCAAATATAGGTGGATTGACTCACACTGAAAAGCAATCACATCCCACTTATGGCGGATGACATTTGGTACCACAGAGAAGTGCCACTTTCACTTATAGAGTTTCTCCGGCATCAAATAGATTACGTAAGAATATGTATGGAGATGGATATCAAGAATTTACTGATTACAGTGCTATCAATGCTGTGCCAAACCCAGGGTATAGAAGTGTTTCAGGATTGCCTTCTGGAGTGCAAGTACAAGGAAACCAGGATCCAGGTATTGATGTTTTGATGCACAGGATGGCTGATATGATGCAGAATCGGTTGACTTGAAGCCAAAGAATCAATCCTATTCATACAAATCTCCTTATCCGAATGGTACAACAGAGTGGCATTGCCTCCAAGGGTGAAGCCTCCAACAGATTTGACCAAGTTTTCTCGGTCAAGATGATACTAGTACCATAGAGCACATCGGTTCGGTACTTAATGCACTTGGAGAAGCCGCTTCAGATGAAGCATGGAGGATTCGATATTTTCCTTTGTCTCTTACAGACCGGCTTTCACATGGTTCACGCCTCTACCGGCTCATTCCATTGGTACGTAGGCGTAACTAGAGCGAAGTTTCATTCATATTTCTATACGGGTACCAATGAGAAGAAATTGGTTGATCTCATGAGTCCGAGGATGAGAACAAATGAAACACCATTGGAGTATCTTCGCAGATTTAGGGAGACCAAGAATATGTGTTATTCTCTAAATTTACCGGATGATCAACTACCCGGAATTGCTATAGTAGGAATGTTGCCAAATATCGTGGAGAAGTTGTTCGGTTTAGAGTTTGATGATCTTGGTCAACTTGCACAAATGTTTAGCGACTATGAGTAATCAAGCCCAAGGGTTCGGGAGAGATAATCGCTTTCGTAAGAACAATGCCACTAATGAGGTGTATCGTGGCTTTCTCGGATGAAGCGAATCGAGTATATTGATGAAGATGAGATAGTCAAGCAATGAAAGTTAAATTGGGACAAGGAACCCACTCAAGTTAGTCAACGCTGGTTGAAACAACAAAAGGGAACCTATGATTTTGATGTTACTAAGGCGTATGACTTTTTGCATTGTTGATAAAGGAAGGACGCATCAAGTTACCGTAAGGACATCCTATGTTACGTCCCGAAGGAGTGAAAGACAAAAATATTGTGGCTTTCATAACACTAATTCTCATTCTATTAATGATTGCCGAGTGTTCGAATGCGAATCCGAAAAGCTATCCAAGAGGGACATTTGAGGTTTGATGGCAAGATGAAAATTGATGATCAAATTTTTCCACAAAATATGATTTCTTTCTCTGTGAATGTGGTATCTCGCCAATGATCTCAAAGGTAAAGGCAAGGTGAAAGTGTTGACTTGATAGAGCAAAGGAGAGTGGTGCTGTTGACCCGGATCGAAGAAATCACCAAATGAGAGAGTCAAGAAGATCGAGTTCGGTTTCGAATAGCCAACCGAGAAAGGTCAAACTTCCAAACCCGAGTTACATCACGTATTTTGCTAAACAAGTGGCGAGAGAACAAGAGAAGGAATCTTGTAAGAAAAAATGGTTTATGGAAGAATGGCGGAGGTATGAGGAAGAAGTATACCGAAGGGAGCAAGAAGAATACATGACGCGAACAGGAGCAGTCTCATTGGGGTTGTTCGTTCTTTAGGCATTGTTGGAATGAAGGTTTGAGGTTGCCTGCAAGAAATAATTGTCCGAGTGTAGTGCTCGATTACTCGAGTATAGGCAATCTCGAGTCAACCGCCATCCCGTCTATGAAAGACTTGGAACGAAGATTCCTCAAGATGATCGGCGCTTAAAAATAGGTGGCTTTGAGAATCAAAGAAAGGAAAAGAGTTGCGGTGTTCAGTTGGATTCATGATAGAGTGCATAATGAAGAAGCCGACTTTTGTAAATACGTATGGCAAAAAGGACGGTGGTGTCCTCCGTGCCTAAGGAAAAGCCGTAAAAGAAGAGTACAACGATTGAGGAATAGGGAGTTGGAACAAGAAGTTGCGAAACAAAGCAAATTTGGCGTCCCTAAAAAGAAGCCCGATGGATGTGGTCCTTCTACTAATGCTTGCATGGCTTTCTTCCTCCCATCGAGTTTATAGCTCCCGAAAGCCAAGATTTCCAAGAAGAGGTGTACTCGATTTTGATGAAAGTGAATGTCGATTTGATGGCTCAAACAGGCTTAACACAAAGAGTCGCTTTTTGATAAACCAATCAAGAATCGTCACTTGAGGCCACTCTATTTAAAGGGATATGTCAATGGCAAGCCTTTAACTAAGATGTTTGTCGATGGAGGGGCTGCTATCAATATCATGCCTTATACTACCTTCGTGAAACTTGGGATGACTAATGAAGAATTACTTGAAAACCCGACATGGTGCTTAGGGATTTTTTGGCAATCCTTCCGATACCCGAGGTGCTATCCATGTCGAAATGACTATTGGGTCAAAACTCGATTACTACCTTTTTGTCATTGATGGCAAGGGGCATATAGTCTACTCTTGGCGTAGATTGGATCCATGCTAATTGTTGCATTCCTTCAACTATGCATCAAATTCTCATTCAATGGATTGGAGATGATGTTGAAGTTGTACATGCCGATAATTCGGTAGAGTGTTGTTGCCACGGAATCTACCTATTGGGAATATGAGGGCGTCGATTGTTTCTCCGGAAAAGTGTGGAAAGAAGGTCCTGTAAATGTTTTTAGCGAAGGCCAACAAATTGATCCAAGCGATCGGCTCTCATAGCAATTTTTAATGGGAAATCCGTCGATGGCAACAAAGGAAAGTTGGGCGTGGTTTTATGTCACCGATAAGTTGGAGGAAATCAATGTTGGTGATGGTTCTAAGCCAAGGCCGATGTATATTAGTGCAAAGTTAGACCCGTAATATAAGTCAAAGTTGATAGATTTGTTGAAAGAGTTTAAAGACTGCTTTTGCTTGGGATTACACGGAAATGCCCGGATTGGATCGTTCCATTGTTGAGCATCGATTACCCATTAAACCTGGGTTTCGTCCCTTATAAACAACCTCCAAGGAAGATATACAAGGAGGAGGTATTGGCCGATGTGAAGAAGGAGGTTGAAAGGTTAATAGAAGCAAACTTTATTCGCCATGCAAGTATGCAGAGTGGATTTCAAATATAGTACCGGTATATAAGAAAAATGAAAAATGAGAGTTTGCATAGATTTTAGAAATCTTAATAAGGCTACTCCCATGGATGGTTACCCAATGCCGCTTTGCCGATTCTTCGGTAGATCTTGCGGCAAAGAAAGTTATGAAGTCATTAGTTTTATGGATGGTAATGCTTGGCTATAACCAAATTTTTATGGCAATAGAAGATATTTCGAAAACAAACTTTCGGATGTCCCGGTCATATTGGTTTGTTCGAATGGATAGTCATGACGTTTGGGTTAAAGAATGCTTTGGTGCAACTTATCGAGAGCTATGAATTATATTTTCCACGAGTTGATCGGCAAGATTGTAGAAATCTACATCGATGATGTAGTAGTCAAGTCTAGAAATCATGAAAGACATTTAGCCGATTTAAGAAAGACTCGGAGTGCACAAGAAAGCATGGATTGAAGATGAATCCAAACAAATGTGCCTTTGGAGTTTCTTTGGTGAGTTTTTGGGATTTTTAGTTCATAAAGGAGGAATTGAAGTTGGGAAAAAGAGCATGGAAGCAATAGACAAAGTTGTGCCGCCAACTAATCTCACGTAATTGCAATCATTGTTAGGCAAAATCAACTTTGTAAGAAGATTCATATCCAATTTATCGAGAAGAGTTTTACCCTTTTCCCTTTATTGAAGCTCAAGAAAGATCAAAAATTTGTATGGGGTGACATACAACAAAAGGCTTTTGATGAGATCAAACAATATATGAAAGCACCACTGTGTTTGGTACCTCCACAACTTGAAAAGCCTTTTAAGTTGTATGTGGCGACCGATAGCCTAACGATAGGATCGGCCCTTATGCAAGAGTTTGAAGGAAAAGAAAGAGTCATAGCTTATTTTAGCCGAAAAGTCATTGAACCCGGAAACAAGGTATTCGCTGAGAGAAACTTTGCTTGTGTGTGTATTACTCCTGCACCAAATCACGGCACTATTTGTTGAATTCGAATGTGGTGGTTTCTAGTTTTGATGTAATCAAACATATGTTATCAATGCCGATTTTGAATGGAAGAATCGGCAAATGGATTTTAGCATTGTCGAAATTTAATTTAAGGTATGAATCGGCAAAAGGCGGTAAAGGGTCAAATTATTGCTGATTTTATTACCCAACATCGGGATCTTTCTGTTGAGGCGATAAACATTGTGCCTTGGGCCTTGTTCTTCGATGGGTCATCTTGCAACAAAGGTGGTGGTGCTGGTATTCTTTTGATTTCCCCACAAGGAAAAGCTTTTGAGTATGCAAATCCCTATTGAATTTCATGTTACTAACAATCAAGCGAGTATGAAGCATTGCTTAGAGGGCTTCACTTCTTATAGAAGTAAAGGCCGTTCTTGTTGAGATCTTTGGGGATTCGAGTTGGTGATTAATCAACTAAATGGTCAAGATGAATGCAAGAATAATGTGTTAAGAGAATATTATGAGGAGTGTAGAGAACTTTTGAAGAATTTTCTCGATAGTAACCTTGCATCATATCCCTAGAGAGTACAATGAAGAAGCAAATAAGTTAGCTCAAGTCGCTTACGGATATCGAGAGAATCGGGAAGTTTTTACTATAGAGGAAGATGTTTTAAATATCGATCCAATAGATGGTGATTGGAGATACGAAGTTACCAATTATCCGAAAAATCCATCTCAAAGGGTTTCAAAACTTAGGTACAAAGCTCTCAAGTTTGTGTTTCTTGATGATCGGTTATATTACAAGTCCATCGATGGAGTATTGCTCAAATGCTTGAGTCGAAGAGGCCAAGAAAGTGATGTATGAGGTTCACGAAGGGTTGTGTGGTGCCGCGTCGATTGACTTATCGGATGAAGTGGATAATTAGGAGAACTGGTTATTTTTGGCCAACTATGTTGGAAGATTGTTTTGAATATTACAAAGGGTGTCACAATTGTCGAGAAATTCGCAATATTCAAAAAGTTCCAGTATTCTGCTATGAATCCTATAATCAAGCCTTGGCCGCTTCAGAGGATGGGGAATAGATTTGATTGGTCGAGATCAATCCTCCTTCTAGTAAGGGACACAAATTTGTACTTTTGGCCACGGATTATTTCACCAAGTGGGTTGAGGCTATCCCTTTGAAGAAAGTAACGTCCGAAAAATATGATCAGTTTTGTTAAGGAACATATAGTTCACAGATTTGGGATTCCTCGGACTATAACAACCGATCGGGACTCAATTTACTTCTTCGAATTTTGTGACTTTGCCAAAAGTATGGGGATTAAGTTATATAATTCTTCTCCTTATTATGCACAAGCTAATGGTCGAGGCGAAGCATCAAATAAGATTATGATTAAAATTATCCGAAGAAGATTGATGAAAAACCAAGGAAATGGCACTTGGTTCTTAATGAAGCAATCGTGGGCTTACCGAATGGCTTGTCATGGATCCACTCAAACGTCTCCCTATGAACCGGTTTATGGGCATCATCTTTGTACTACCATGGGAGTTACTTGTAGATTCAAGGCGAATTGTGTTACGAAAAGAATTGGCAAAGGAAGATTATAAGAGTCGATGATGGATGAATTGGAAGATTTACATTTGATTCGTCTCAAGGCATTGGAAAATATTGAGAAAAATAAAATACGCGTTGCCGGGTATTATAACAAAAGGTTAGGCTTTGAAAACAATTCAGCGAAGGAGATTTGGTTTGGAAAACTGTATTGCCGGTTGGAACAAAAGATAGAGCGTTCGGCAAATGGTCTCCAAATTAAAGGTCCTTTCCGAATTGTAGAATGTGTGCCTGGCAATGCATACATATTAAAGACTTTATTCGGAGAAGAGTTTACGAGCTATTAATGGAAGATTTCTTAAGAAATACTACCCCAAAGTTGAGGTTGGTTCATAAATATAGATCGGAAAAACCGATGTAAGGAAAAATCGTCTTTGGCCTAGAAGATTGGATACATGACTAAAAATAGCCGATATTGTTCATATCGCCTTTAGCCTAAAAAATCGAATCACGAGATTGGAAATAGCCGATATCGCTCTATATCGCTTTTAGTTAGCAAAAATAGCCGTCTGCGCTTTGCATCGCCTCTAGCACAAGAATGTTTATCCAAAATCGGGATTGTTTTCGGCATTTTTACGATAATCGCAAGTGGGATTTTACCGAAAAGAATCAAAGAAGTAAATATCATTCCAAAGGATGAGATTATTTATAAAAGTTCGTCCTAATACAAACTACTCCTCAAATAACTTATTGAGGACGGATTGAGGGTTTGTGATTTCGGCAAGGGCAAAGACAGATGATCGTCGTAGGCCTCCGGACGCTCTTCGATGTCGCCGACTTCGTCCCCAAGCGTCCTCCAACAAAGCCAACCGGCTGGGAGGAGTAGTCCTCGTTGGTTTGGGAGGTCATTGCCGCCACCCCGAGAGAAGCGCCGAGGTGCACACCTTGGGTGACGGCTGATCAATGCGGCCGTCCACAAAGACCAAGGCGTGCCTCGGATGTCTCCCCGAGCATTCACCTTGTCGGCAATCTTGTTCGCCGCGTCTTCAAGCGGTCATTTTCCATGGAAAGAGTTGGGCATGAAAGAAAAAATGAGTCGGCAAGCAAAGGAAGTCGGGATGATAAAATTAAATGAAGATATCAAACCAATGATGGCGTCGCAAATTGTTTCATTGATCCTCCCATTCGGCTTGATCGATGCCGAACTTCTTGGAGACTTCGCCTAGCTCCTCCGGGCTTCATCCCTCTCTGGCGAAACTTAAGCGCTTCCTCGTGGGAGTATGGGTGGTATGCATCTCTTTGCTCACCCGAACCCCAAGGGTTGGAATGGTAAGAGCTTGAGGAGTTGGAAGACCCGGAGGAGCCGGAAGATGGAGTTCCCTGCTGAGTTGCCGACACCGGAGGGAGGAGATGGTATTGATCGAGCTGATGACTCTTATCCTGATGAATGGGGAGGAGAAATCGAATTAAGAGATGAACGAGGAAATTACAAAGGGGCAAAGAACCGAATCATACCCACGACGCCGGCAAGAATATGATGCTCTCTCGCTTCCTTGACCTCTCTCCGTCGGCGGGGGACGCTTGCCACGGTTGCCGCTGTTTAAATCATTTGCTTTGACGGAGGTTAGGGTTTCTTTCTAGAATGAATCGACGAAGGAAGTGGAAGAGACGGATGTGAGAACGCTGAGGCAAAGATAGTGATGAAGGCCAATGGGAGGGGCTATTTATAAGCCGAAGCGAAAGATCGTGGCGAATTCCACGGGGTTGTGGGACGAGAATCCCGAACGGCGGAGTAGGTTTTCTCCCTTTTGATGGACCGTTACTGGACTGGGCCAGGTCTGAGTTAAGTCGAACGTCGCTTGAAATATCTCCATGATTTATTGGAGCCAACGTTGTTCGGCTATACCCTCACAGTGTTTGGATTGGATTCGTTCGGTTATCGGAAGAATGGAGACAATCGGCTACATTCTAATCGAGTAATTTAAGGGAAGATGGCCGATTGCTTTTTTCCGAACGGATGAAAATAAGTGGACATAAAGTTGTTTAATCAAGGAAAAAAGGGTATCACACTTAAAGTTTATTACAAGCCTAATGTCTACTGGTTCAGAAGATGATTGATCGCTTCTATGGCCTCGGTCCTGATTCGGCTAACATTATCTAGCACCTTTTGATCTTCATCTTCAGAACTCTGGATGCTGGACAATTTATTTTTGATCTGCTGGTCTTCTTTGATGGTCGAAGCTATCTTTAGTGAAGTTGCTTCTATGTTCTTCGGCAGATTGGCTATGTGGGCCCTGTGAGACTGAATTTTGGCATTCAGTTCGGCTAGTTGAGCTTCTAGTCTGATTTTTTCATCCTCCATGGATCTCGCCTCAGCTCCAAGGTTGCCAAAGAATTTCTCGTGAGTCCGGATATGAGAGTGAAGATCTTTAATCTCCAAATTTTTCAAAGATCTATCCTTCTCAAAGCGGCCCTCGAAGATATGTTCTTGGTTGCCCTTCTCACCATAGCAAAGTGATCATCAAGATGGGCTGCAGATTCTAGGGAGCCTTGAGAGCGTAAGGGATATCTTGATCAATGAGTTCAAGGAGGTCTTTTATCCGTCTCATCATCCCGAACGGTGATGGTGTCCTTATTCATGAGAATAATCACTTCTTTTAGCCGAGCTCGATTCTCCAAAGACAAAGTTTGATGAGAAGTGATCTCTTCACCTTTCTCAATAATGTAGTCCTCAATAGAGAAGGAGTAGGCGGTGGTTGGTTTAGTGATGTTCTTCTAGACAAAGAGGAAGAAAGAAGGTGTTAGCCGATTGGGTAATTTTGCTAAAATATAGTATGAGACAAGGCATTACTGTTGGGGTGATTGGTCATCGTGGATGGGTTATACCTCAGCTTGCTTTGGAGGACTTGATTGAAGGTTCAGAGGAGATGGATCTGGAGATTGATCGGAGAAGTTTCCTTGCCGGTTCATATAAGATCTCATCTATTCTCAATAAAGTAAGTGATAATGAGCATAAGAGATAGATGTTGTTAAAGAGAAAGGAGAGGAGAATTGGTTGAGCAATGTTACCTATAGTCTCATCAGTTTATGAACCTTTGAACCTTGACTTCATGGGTCTCTGAAATTTTATCATGGATTTCTTCATCTTGATGAGAAACTTCAGGGGTGGTTCTCTGATGAGGTATTACCCGGTATGGGAATTTCGACTTGTGGCTGCAGTGGAAGGAATGAATGTAGAGATAGTCGAGCTTCTTGCTAAATGAAATGGTTGACCTGATAAGAAAAGCAGAAGGTTCATGCCTTAAGGGATAATCTGGCTTTCTTGGTCCTTGGTTTCTTGGGTAGGAGAAAACTTTCGGTGTTTTCCTTTTGCTTTTTCCTCCGGAAGATGCAAAGAAATGAAGTAACAGGAGTTCTTATGAGTGCCTTTAGAGGTGCTTTGATCCAAAGTTGCGTAAGTTTTCATGAATTCCTTTAAATTTGGAGCATCAAACCCCAGAGCGGGTTTGGGACCAAATTTTGGATAATCTTGAATTGCTTTGGCAGGGGAAGTAAACTCAAGATCCCATGCATAACCGGATGTTAAAATAAGAAGTGGATTCAAGAATAAGAAATGATGGGCATAATGAAATTACCTCACCATCGTCAAGCAAAATCGGGTTGCAAGTTTTGCATAAAGAATGAACTGCTATATTGAAGATATGAACATGCCATTCTTGCCACCAAGAGACAAAGAGGGGATGAGCAAAGATCTATTAGCCCAAATGGAGATGGTTCATATATTGGTAATTCCCATCCTAATTCAAAGACCTTCTTGGCTTCCATTCCTTCTGTTATTGCTTCCCTTGATTTTATGATTGTTGAGAAGAGGAATTTTGGGGGCAGTTGGCCGCATCCTAATTGTCTAGCTACCATGTTGGGATAATAGAACTCATAGGTGGATTGTACTAATCTCCCATGATGAAATTCGGTTTGGCAAAGTGCAAGGTTTGATAAAGGAGTTGAAAATCTCTGTGGATTCTTGGCCCGAACAACCAATTTCATAGCTAAACTTGCAGGGGCAAAAAGTCGGATCTTCATTTTCCCAGCAGTAAGGAAACCAGAGCACATTGCGAATCCTTTGAAAAATAGCTTGAAGAGGTGACCAATGTCTATATCAATGCTTATAGATGCCAGCTGCTTCCCATAAGTCCGAAGCTTTAACCTTTCTTTGTCTTGCCTTGAAGATAGTTAATCGAGGGGAAGCTTAGGTTGAAGAGGCTCACAGGGGTTATCTGATGCATATATAGTTGGAGCCACATTTGAATTAGCCACCGGGGGCCGTTCACACAAGAAATTTCTCCGCCTTGGCACATCTCGAAGGGTGATCGATGCATCATATGATAAGCGCACCCTAAAAGATATTTGCCTAATGGGATCTGGGTGCTGCTGCGGCTAAGTCTTCACCATTACCATGTGATTCGTGGTTGGTTCATTGGATTTTCCACAAAAATGAATCAGCATAGCCACATATTCATGAAAGCTTTCAACTCTTTGTCGAGACGGCGGCGCCAGATGCATTCATGTAATTCAAATATGTTTGACCCATCTACATCCGAACTAACGGCTCTTTGATTACTCTTGCTCTTGTACTTATAAGGATATCTTGGCAATGACACATTCAAACCAGGTCATCATGTATACGTCGGCTAGAGTGATGGTCATAATACCATGGCGAAGATAAAGGCATTGGTAGCGTCGGACCAAAAATGAGAAGTCGCTATCGAAGGGAATCATTCTGGGTGTCTCGCTAAAGATAACTCCATACAATGACCGATGTCTGGATGTCCCAAAGGGCTGCTGCTCTTCTCCAACATTCTCCTGTGCCGATTCGCCATCCGGTGATTGGGGGAATGGCCAATTCTTGAACGTGTTTGGCCATCGGTTTGGTGAGGTAATTCCAGACTTGAAAGGAATTCTTTGAGTTTCCTTCTCAATGATTTCGTAAGGGTCGGGGTTTCCCATTGGGCCAAGGAAATAGGAGTCGGGGTTGGCGTAAAGGGATCAAAATCGGCTCTTGTACTCCTTTAGAAGATGATTGAAATCGAGGGGAATAAGTCAAAAGAGGAGCGGAAGGATGGGATGAAAGTTGCGAATATAAATAAAGTTTACCTCTAGGATTTCATCCAGGTCGCCATTGAAGATTTAGAGGAGGTTCGAAGTTATTGTTTGAAGATTGAAATTTTGGGCGTGGTCGGTTTTGAACGGTGATGACCTAGGAGGATGAAAGAGCTTGTGGTCAATTTCAGAATAAAACAACTTTTATCCCGAAATTGAGGGGCATGTGTTAACACTTTGATTTTGGTCAATTACGGAAGATGACAGTGGACCCACATGCGGGAAGAAGAGTGTTCGCAAATAACGCATGCGATTCGGCTAAATGCTTGTGCGGTCGGTTATTATTCGAAGGCGGTAACTCCATTCGGGAAAGCAGAAGATGGCAAGCAAAGTCGATCGAAAAGATGAAAGTTGTAATAATAAAGGACTCTGAGAGTTGGGGCAAGGAATCGTAGTTTCCAAGTTTGTTTAAGAGTTCCTTTGTAAATCGTAGTCTTTTAGGACTCGTGTTTCGTCTAGGGTATAAATATTGACCCTCGACCATTGTAATAGGCGTTCACAACCAAATCAATACAACCGGCCCCGTGCCAACTTTCGAGTCCTTTTGTCGTGTCGTCGAGTTCTTCGAGAGGAGTCATCGATCCGTCGACCTCCGTAAGTTCCGACAACCTTGTTATCATGTTTAGTATCATGCGGTGGATTTAAACGTGATGCAAGTAGTCTTGTTTGTTTTCAATGATCGTATGCGGATCTTTGCTTGACAATCAAGAAGTCTTCGCTTATACTTTGTTTATGAGTAGATACCGTAAATGCGTGACGTTTGCTCAATATGCTTAGTGGAAGCAAGACAGGTTATCGGCTCTATTAGATTACGGCAAAATCTAAATAGATTCATCAAGTTATCCTGTGTTGCATGTTTTAAATATTTTATATATTTGTAACACACTTTTGCCCAATCTAGATTGATATTGTTCGGCCCTCTTCTATGGTTTTATTCGAGCTTCAATGATCATTACTTTCATAATACCTTTGCAAATAGATAACATGCTCGTAATGGCCAAATTATTTTAATCTAGATTGTCACATGTTGTGGGTTCATGTATGTTAATCACGTTTAAGTTTTTGACGAAACTAGGTGTCGTCTGCGATGACAGCAGTTTTAGATTGGCTTAATCATGTTTATCTACACGTTCCTTCTTCATGGACCCCAACTTCAATTGGATTCTTGAGCTTGGATATGCATTAACGCATAATCAATTTCACTTGTTCAAACATGTCTTCCCATGCATATGCATTCGCAATCAGATCTTTACGTATGTCCATCTTACGATTAGCCAATGATTTATAAACTTGTTGGCGCATGACTTCCTATAGCCGTATGTCGTTGTAAAAGTAACTTCGAGGGCCGTATATATACGGAACTATCGGTCTCACCCGACATGTTCCGGTTTGACATTTAACTGTTTTATCCCTTGTCGGTTTCTTTCGAGTCAAACCGGACCGCACGCTCCGGATCACGAAGCACCCGGCATCCGATTGAAGCTACGCTTTTTGACTTCTGTGTGTGTGTGTACAGTCGTCACATTTTGTGTCAACACCATCTTCTGCTTTCCCGAATGGAGTCACCACCTTCTAGAATAACCGACCGCACAAGCATTTAGCCGACCGCTCGTTTGTTTGCCGAATGTCCTTCTTCCCACATGCGGACCCACCTGTCATCTTCCAAAGTCGACCAAAATCCAAAGCAGTTAACACCATGCAAGCAATGTATTCTCGAGAGTCCCGTGCAAACACAACTTCCCTTTTCTTGACCAAATTGATCTTGGAAATCTTCTCCACAAAGGCTTCGGTAACATGTAATGTATATATTTGCTTGGACGCATCTTTATTGGCTTGCATCTTCACCAATCACTACGTCGGCAACCAGGGATCGTATTATTTCCTTCATGCATGGACTCTTTCTTTAATCAAGAAGCTTCACGTCTCCATCCAAAGATATATTTGATTTATTTCCTTATGCAGCCCGGCCAAACAACTATTAAAATATCCCTTCCTCGTTAACTGATCTTAATCTTGCTGGCATCCATGTCAAGCATAGCTCGTATAGCACTTGGCCTCTCATCCTTTTCCATTTGCCTTGCCGGTTGCCCAATAATGCATCACGTATATGTAACAAACAAGATGGTAGGCACATCGAATCGCCAAATTGTTTGACCTTTTGCTGCTCCCCATTAATTTACGAGCATGAATGACTCCATCGTATATATCTCATCGGCTTTCGAGTCATGGTCATTATCGGAGATTTTCTTCTTTTTACGTTACCAGCCGCTTTCTTCCCAATTACCAAATTTTGATGTCAACACAGGCCCCCCTAGTTCGGAGTATGAATTTTCATGCTTCGAACTATTTCAATCTGATGGTCTTCTTTCGTGAGTCAGCGACATTTGATTGCAATACTTGGCCTTGATGATTTGCTTGGTATGACTGTTCATCTGATTTAGCCGATTAAGAGGTGGCCCCCCGAGTTTATAACTATAATCGGTTCTCAAATCAACGGTAAAGAGTCAAGAATTCACTAGCAAACAATATTACCTTATTCCAAGCCTCACCTATACATGTGAACTCAAAGTGTCTATCACACCATCTTGGGTGGTTGAAGAATAGAACGGATTAGAATCCAGTCATCCTCACTTCTTCTGCTCAGAAAACTTGGGTTTTTTGAAAGATTTTAAAAATCAAAACATAGCTTTGCTCCCCAAATGATTCTCTCAGATCGCTCAGTGTGCATAGTTCCTTACCAAAACATCGTTTTGCTTCTCTTTATCCTACTTCTAAAAAGCTTATGTGGAGTTTAGGTGGGGATAAAATATGTAGCGTACTTACCTTGCATATATTGCAAGGTCAAATCCTTGATCTAAGGAGAGAAGTATCATACTCTTAGATCAAGAGGTGCATGTGTGTGGAATATTTAGTGGTTAACCTAATTCTACTATGCTTTCTCGAATATATTTCTCTCTGTGGAATATTTTTTGCGAGAACATGGGTTATTTTATTCTCATCTCTTTTCTTTTCCCCCTTTTTTTTTCTTTTTTTTACTTTGGACATCTTTTGTGTCCATCGTTTTATATTTTTGTATAACCCATGTCTCTTTTTACAACAACTTTTGAGAGAAATATTATCAAGAACTTGGAGCATTTATTCTAATAAAATCTAACATATTTTGTCTTCTCCCGGTGTAGGAGCGAGAACATTTTGAGATGGATGAAAAACATGTTTTGCGTACTTCCAAAGATATAGAAGCAAAGACATATATGTGGCGTATACGTGATCTTGATCTTGGGAACATGACAAATCTCTCAACAAGGGTCAACAAGACTCGACAAAACTCAACACAGAGCAAGCAGCTTATGTGGAAGGTTTTTAATGAGACTAATATATGACTCTGGTAGGAAATTCAACATCATTGAGGAGACAAGCTATTGATTTTGAATTTTGTAAGAAAATTTCCCAAGTACTTTACAAAAGAAACAAGGTTTCTTTCATCATACCATATCTCATTCATCAACTACTTAGATAGCATGCTTTCCCTATAATAGATTGTTCACAAGTGACAGGAAAAACAAGGAATAAAGAATATGCGAGCCAAGCATGGAAGAGTATGTACCTCACATCTGTATGTACATCTTTCTCTGAGTCAATAAGTGCCTCTGCTCGGGATCCAATAATGACACTTTCACCGTATGCGTTTATCGGGCTTTGATCTGGAATCCTCAGATACTCTCTGCGGTCTTCTTGAAAATAATATTCTTAATCCTTCTTGACTTACGACCGGTGGATGCAAGCACGTAAAGACATCATCAGCTTAATTGGTGACTAGAGGGGAATGATGATCCCGAACCATAAATGATGACCGGAGGGAAGATGCCAACGCAACTGTTCATATTGACATTCCCCATGAGCATACTAGAACTGGCATAAGGATAGATGCCCTCATCAACTATACTATCATAGCTGACGATGAGGTAACCTCTCATGAGCCGATGAGAACTTGGACAGTGCAGAGACGATCATGTGATCAGAACCACCTTTTTGCACATACAGGGATCAGCTTGCCTTCAAATCTCGTAATTATTGACTCCGTTCTCATACATAAGGCCACCTGATCAGTAATGTTCTCGGCTCTAGCTCCATGTTTTCTTAGTATTGGCAACGTACATGCGCACATGGCGGCAGCATCCCCTCGGTCGTCTTGGCTTGAGACTTAGAACCAAGATGACGGACCTACAATCCACATCAGCACAAGCGCATAGCCGATTCTAGAAATCTTATTATCCATCTTGCGAGCGGCATCGAACAATCGTAATCGAAGCGATCGGATGTTTGATTACTATGACGGCAAAAAGGTCGAGCGGCTGACATCGACACATACAGGTTCCAACTTTTGTTTGTTTCCCTCATACAGTATTCATCGAGCCGGATTCTTTCCATCCAGTTTGGTCGTTGCTAGCTTCAAATTATTTCATCCTGAAGGCTGACGAACCTTCTCTATCATCTGATGAGACATAATCATATAAAAGACCCCATCGGCTATCAGCTTGATACGTTGACTCCCAGTCACCCTATCAATGTTGTTCGAGTACATTCTGAGCACTTTTCGAATACTAGGAACCGATATCTTTGATGACTCAGGCTATAATTATAATCGGCTATATCTGGAGCTGGAGATAATAAGCACGAATATTAGCTTCTTCCACCGCTATCGGTTATTTGCTATACGTATGTGACTAGCCGATGCCAAACCAATGTGCAAATACCCACCGTCCCGGATGCGATACAATAAAGTATTCCGCCACCATACTAATGCTATTAAATATGCCTCCCAAGTCGATGAAGCGCAACATCGTCGGCTTGGCTTGCTTCGTGAGGGCGATGTCGTAATATTTACGATGACGGCCTAGATACACAGATGAACCAATCGATCTTTGCTGATTTTCTTCAAGCCGATATTCCTTCTTCAGCTCTCTTAGGAAAATCCAATTACTCAGATGTATCGGCCAACACACATTTTTACCTTGCCTTTCATGACCACTAATAGTAGCCGATGCTTGAAGGAATATTTAGTCGATAATTTGTTGCGGCAATCTTGTACCGAGATAAAGCTTGACCTCTCTCGTGACAACAACTCTATTAATATTTTCATTAATTGTGCGGGTCGTCCGGGAGGAGCGTGCGAGATGGATGGAGATCTTCCAATATTTTAATCAAAATAAAATTGCTTGTGAAAACCTTCATGGGGATTAATGAGCCGATTACCCCACCTATGGCTTCATCGGTGTTGACTACTCCGATTGTCTTGCATTGATATTCATGATTTTCTTTGTTGATTGCAACAAAGGACGTATTAGTTTCATATAGCCGATCGTACCCGTATCGGCTCCATATAGTCGAACGAGTGTTTAGAGCACCATCGACGTGTCCAAGCTTTCAAAGCCGCATACGGTTCGGTTACTATTGAGGTACCTTCGCTAGCGGCTGTTTTTACCCGACCGACACCATCGCGTCGCCAAGCCGGATGCTTCAAATGAAAGTGGAAATTTAGCGATGTTGGCCCCCACCGATCTCTTTATATCTGTTCTTGGAATCGATGGAGGTGAGCAGCCCATGGAGTTCACTCAACGTGATGCGCCTAGACTCTTGATTCTTGGTTGCTTGCAATAAAAGACCTCACCGGCTTTTACCGGTATGCATGCCGTCGGTACATCATAAGTTGAAGCTTTCGAGCTTGACGATGGGTTTGGCATCCCCTTGAATGTGTGCGCCTCCCAAACCTGACTACCTCGGTGTACTTTACGACGACTGTTCGGGACTCGACATTCGTGACAATCCTAGTTGTCGCCGAAGAAGTCGGAATTGGTGGTAGCCCGGTTCAGCTATCCAATACCCTCTGCAACGCGTGGCTAGCGCTTCTCTTTCACCTTCGCCGTAGGCTGGTGCGGTTGGCAAATATGGTGCCCATGCTCGATCCGAGTTTATCGATCGATGTCCCATGCACTGGGTGTATCCATCATATCATCCATTGCGATGTCGACGTCTGCTTTTCTCCGGTACCTATGTGCCGTTCACGTCATCCTCGACATGTTGTAGATGTGTCCAGCCACTTCATGATCTTGTGCTTGCACTTTGAAACATCCGGTGGATCCGTCCGCCTTGTAAATAGGACCGTCTATTGCTAGTTTTGTTGCCGTCTTGCGGGGTAGTGAATAGGTACAAGTTGCTATTCATGCCAAGGCGCCGCACCATTCCTTTGCCGATATCCGCTTGGTAGAATTTATCCATGACTCTCCAAGCCGATATTGTTATCAACCAATACTCACATGCGCATGGACACATCGACTACTTTTGTGGGAATATCATATTTGCAACCTTATCCTAAACATGCCGCTCCAATATTTGAGTCATGTGGCCACCTTGCGATTTAAGTTTCACCGTCAATCGGCTTGTCTCGTCAATGTTTCTCCGAGGATACACCGATTACATCGGTTGTCTCCGTTGATGTGAGCGAACTATAATTAGCCGACGTGTATATCTTGAGTGAAGCCCTATCACCATATCTCTTGAATGAACGTAAGCAATTATCTCTTTCTCCTTTGATATGTACGCACATGTACTACTCGATCAAACAAACTTTGGTCCGGCCGCCAGGAGATTGGGGAATCAACATGCCATCGGCTATCACTTTCTATAATCCTTTCCTGTGTTCATCGACTAAAGTATAGAAGAACTGGGCTGATGCTCTATCCGATCGGTATAGAAACCAATAATTTGTACATGCTAGAGTAGTGTGCCAATGGATGGCTCTGTCGTATAGGTTACATACCCAATGTCTATGTCCGTCAGCTAATCGACGAGGAAGCATATATGCATGCATACATGTCGATGTGCGGTGAAGGTGACGGGCAACACCACGTGTCGGCTCATCGGTATGATGGAGCATCTTGGAGCTCATGGGATGAAGGAGCCCAAACCCCTCCGTGTAATCTTCTTATGAGCGGCGTTCGGTAGGGACCCCATCGGCCAGATAGCTTACCACTTGAGGCGAGTCTTGAACCTCAAGTATAGTAGCCGATCCTCCTTCATGAGCGATATTGACCCAAAGTCTTGAAGCCGATAGATGTAAGGGAGCAACCGTCCGAATAGATTACATACATTGGCAATCATCCCGCATACGTGTGTATGGAATCTTTGTAGTATATCTTTGTTTAGCTGATGCAACATTCTTTGGGCGGCAGAGTACAGCGGCATCAGCTTTTGATCTTCTTGACTTTATCACTTAAAGTGTCAACATGTTGTTGGAAGTTTGTAACGGCACAATAGCAACCTGGCACACGTTGCTAGTAGCACCACACAAATGACGTGCAATCCCCTCCGTGTCAGGACCCTGTCTTCTCCCGTTAGACCGATCGGTTACTTTACGATAATAAAATAACTCCATCATCCAAATAATCCATTAGTCCTCTGTTTTTTAATCTAACTGCCGATGTTCCTTTTGACCGGAATCAACTTTACGGAGACAAAGGAGTATGATTAACGACATTTTCCTCCGATATTTTTACGTGCTTGAGGTATTCCAAAGATTACATCCTGAATCTTGTTGAGGCTCCCGAACAGCGATCGTGGCCTTGCAATTTTGTCATCTGGTTTCCTCCGTGGTATTTGACAATGATCTCGGCTCAAGAAAAATCACGATCTTGGTTCACGTGAATAGATGAAAAAGCGCTCACCGCCTTTAATCGAGATTGGTGACTTTTCAGCGTAATTGAAATTGGCCTTAGAGTATGATATGTTGTTTGTTGATGCCACATGCCGAGGTCTTGATGAATAATGCTTTAATAGATGGCTGAATAAATACCAGCATCGTCCTTTTGTTGTAGATGAAAAATTCAGACTCTCCGTGATTTGGAAGCTAATAGAATATCCATAAAGCATCGACTTCCAATCGAACGATTATGGTCCCACCGGGCGTGCCAAAAAGTGTGTTGACACAAAATGTGACGCCTTAACATGCACACACACAACAAAAGCCGAAAAGCGTAGCTTCAATCGTGCCGGGTGCTTCGTGATCCGAACGTGCCCGGTCGGTTTGACCGAAAAGCGACAAGGATAAAACGATTAAATGTCAAACCGGAACATGTCGGGTGAGACCGGACGATTCCGTATATCTGACGGCCAAAAGCCACTTACAACGACATACAACTATAGGAAGTCATGCGCCAACAAGTTTATAAATCATTCGACTAATCGTAGGATGGACATACGTAAAGATCTGATTGCGAATGCATATGCATGGGAAGACATGTTTGAACAAGTGAAATTGATTATGCGTTAATGCATATCCAAGCTCAACAATCCAAATTGAGTTGGGGTCCATGAAGAAGGAACGTGTAGATAAACACGATTAAGCCAATCTAAAACTCAAATGCGCGCATACGACACCTAGTTTCGTCAAAAAACTTAAACGTGATTAACATACATGAACCCACAACATGTGACAATCTAGATTAAAATAATTCAGCCATTACGAGCATGTTATCTATTTGCAAAGGTATTATGAAAGTAATGATCATTGAAGCTCGAATAAAACCATAGAAGAGGGCGAACAATATCAATCTAGATTGGGCAAAAGTGTGCTACAAATATATAAAATATTTAAAACATGCAACACAGGATAACTTGATGAATCTATTTAGATTTTGCCGTAATCTAATAGAGCCGATAACCTGCCTTTGCTTCCACTAAGCATATTGAGCAAGCACACGCACGCGGTATCTACTCATAAACAAAGTATAAGCAAAGACTTCTTGATTGTCAAGCAAAGATCCGCCGCATACGATCATTGAAAACAAACAAGACTACTTGCATCACGTCTAAATCCACCGCATGATACTAAACATGATAACAAGGTTGTCCGGAACTTACGGAGGTCGACGGATCGATGACTCCTCTCGAAGAACTCGGCGACCACGACAAAAGGACTCGAAAGTTGGCACGGGGCGGTTGTATTGATTTGGTTGTGAACGCCTATTACAATGGTCGAGGGTCAATATTTATACCCTAGACGAAACACGAGTCCTAAAAGACTACGATTTACAAAGGAACTCTTAAACAAACTTGGAAACTACGATTCCTTGCCCCAAACTCTCGAGTCCTTTATTATTACAACTTTCATCTTTTCGATCGGCTTTGCTTGCCATCTTCGCTTTCCCGAATGGAGTCACCACCTTCCGAATAACCGACCGCACAAGCATTTAGCCGACCGCTTCGTTTGTTTGCGAATGTCCTTCTTCCCACATGCGGACCCACATCATCTTCCAAAGTCGACCAAAATCCAAGTGTTAACACCATGCAAGCAATGTATTCTCGAGAGTCCCGTGCAAACACAACTTCCCTTTTCTTGACCAAATAGATCTTGGAAATCTTCTCCACGGTGGCACGGTAACATGTAATGTATATATTTGCTTGGGCGCATCTTTATTGGCTTGCATCTTCACCAATCACTACGCCTAAGCAACCGGGATCGTATTATTTCCTTCATGCATGGACTCTTTCTTTAATCAAGAAGCTTCACGTCTCCATCCAAAGATATATTTGATTTATTTCCTTATGCAGCCCGGCCAAACAACTATTAAAATATCCCTTCCTCGTTAACTGATCTTAATCTTGCTGGCATCCATGTCAAGCATAGCTCGTATAGCACTTGGCCTCTCATCCTTTTCCATTTGCCTTGCCGGTTGCCCAATAATGCATCACGTATATGTAACAAACAAGATGGTAGGCACATCAGAACTGCCAGCTGTTTGACCTTTTGCTGCTCCCCATTAATTTCTGAGCATGAATGACTCCATCGTATATATCTCATCGGCTTTCGAGTCATGGTCATTATCGGAGATTTTCTTCTTTTTACGTTACCAGCCGCTTTCTTCCCAATTACCAAATTTTGATGTCAACAACTGCCATAGGAGGGTCGATCCCTGCTTTTGGCTATCTCCTTCGATGATGATGGGAGGGCGGATGATGTCCTCGAGTTGGTGGAGCAGCTAGACGTGGCCACCTCCGCCCTCCATGAGGAGAGCCGGGAGGCAGACTGGCTGCGCCTCTCCGTTGCCACCATGAAGTGGGAAACGGCCGTGGCTGAGCTTGCCACCACCGAGGCCCAGGCACGCCTTGCTGGTAAGGCATTCGGCATGATATGATCTTGCTATTTCACTACGTGCGACATTGTGTCTTTAGTTGTAGCATTTTCTTGTCTCCTTTTAAGCTGTCCAAGAGCAGCTGATCGCCGCACAGGGCAAGGCAGCGAAGGCGATCCGCCTTCGCCAGGTCGCCGAGGACAACGCCCGTGTCTCCTTCCGGATGGCGGCGGAGAGCAACAGGTGCTACCAGGACCTCCACGTGGCAGCAGGTAATGCCGTCCACGTGCTTTCTCCTCCTACGCATATGGGGATGACCTTGGCGGACCGCCTCCGCACCGTGCTGCCATGGGTCATGGAGGTGGCCATGTATTGCATTCGTCTAGGGGCCGCTTTGGCCATGGCCACCGCCCAGCTTTGGCCTAGGTGAGGACCTGACCATGGTGGAGCCGGGGTTCTCGAGAGAGATGAGCTATCGGTAGCGTGAGAACCTAATCGGCGAGTTCTCCACCATGGGCGATGGCGTGTTGGCCACGGTGGATGTAGAGGACATCATTTGTAACCCTCCCCATGAGTAGTTCAATTGTAATTGCCTCTGCATTCTGAATAAAAATGTTCATAATATTTAGTAGTTATTATTTTGAGTTTGAACATCTCTGTTTGTGTTGACGGGAACGTTTCCATTTATGCACCTTAGAGTCCAAGACTGTATGACACATCTGTCGTTAGTAGGTTGTTGACAGTAGTTAACAACCATTATAAACCATCAATATAACTTGTATAAGGGCATAAAATAATCACCAACATAGGTTTAAGGGTTTAAACTAACAAATTCCACAAGTTTTGGTGAATCTATGTTTTCAGCAGGGTTTATTCAGAAAACTATCAAGGTGGACCTAAACGTCAGATATAATCATGCTTATCTATGATGAAAACAACTCTAGAAGGTTCTAGAGGACACTAGAGGGCAACACACCAAAGCAGAGAGTAGGTGGCTGCCCCACCTGCAGGGCGGCCAGGCCCCTAGGCCACCTGTCACCCCCTCCTTCCTATGTCGATTCTCCACCTCCTTAGGGTTTGCATCTACGCCGTTCTTTCAAGTTAGTTTGATCCGAGGGCTCAGGATTGATGCTCTCCCCTATATATATCAGCCCCTACCACCCCCAGGGCATCCTCCATCATTCAAACAGTCATTCAATCAAGAGATCAAACCCTAATCATCCTCAGAGCTCCACAATATTCTAGGGCATAGCTAGTGGGCTAGATCTAGAGGGAGGCAAGCTTCGCTTGGATTCCTGATCTTGTCAAGAGTGTGGCTTGGTATAGCCCCTTGGATCCTCTTTTGTATCTTTCATTATTCATATGTTTGCTACAATTGATTCGACATTGTTCTTAATATTATTTATGTTCCTAGTTATCATATTCATTGTCTACTTTGATTATATGCTTAGTATAGCTATATTATCATCATGTTCAAGCATAAGTTCGTATAGCACTTGTTCCAAAGTACAAGGGGTGAGTGGTCGACATTGTGTAAGCGTGGTGCTTATACGTTATTTACCTACGGGTGCACCCTATATTCCAAGCCATATGGTAGATCACGGATGTGACACTCCTATTGAGTCCTTTGTAGTCCACTCCCCAAATATAGGTCAAGTAGGATCTAGTTATGAAGGAAATCATGCTTTGTTCTTGATCTTCCTTAGTAACATCCCTTATGTATAGATATGAAGTTGATCTTAGCCATGATTATTAAGTGTAATTGCACTAATCAACGTATGCTTTGACTTGTAATTAAGAATGACTTAGGAATTATTTCTCTAATATCTACTTAGTCATGCTAATGCCATAGAAAGAGTACTCTGAGCAATCAATTATCATTTATCATTTACCATTTACCATTCATATTACATTTATGTCTTGACTTACCCTTGTTGTGAGTAGAGTAATGGTTATGGTTTATGTCTCCATCACTACTACGGATTTACTTTTCATTGTCGCCACTTTCACTGCCGTAGCGATAAAAGTGTTGGTGTGATACTTCCACTGTCGGTTGGACCAATAGGGAGGGCTCGTAAGGAATGAAACCGGTAGATGAAAACCATCAATGCAGCGGTGGTATTGGGATTGAATTCCGTCGTTGTTTGGAGCATCGAGCCGATTGGATGGGCGTTATGGCCGTCAGCCCTACACGACCGTTTGGTGTACCGGCGATAGTAAATTCAGTGTGAGTTATTTCTCCATTTCCCAAATACCCACAACACAGTTGCATCACCATTACTTTCCTATAGAGTATGCCTCGTCTTCCCTAATGCTTATATTAACTGCTCCTCTCTCCTTCTTCATCTTCAAGGTTGGCCTATTTAAGCCGGAGCTAGATGCTGTTGATGGTCGTTAACATCAATCATAAACTGTCTATATAACCTGCATATATACTTAATTCCATTGCCAAACATAGGTCTAGGGGTTTAAACTAATAAATTCCATAAGTTTTGATGAATCTATGTTTTCAGCAGGGTTTATCCAGAAAACTATCAAGGTGGACCTATTTGTCAAAGTAAATCAGGCTTAACTGTGGCGTAAACAACTCTAGAAGGTTCCAGAGGACACCACACTGAAGAAGACCGCATGGGGCTACCAAGTGGGGCTGGCCGACCCTACCTACAGACTGGCTGGTCTGTGAGACCCACGGCTCAGTGTCTCCTTCTAAAGTCGATTCTCCACCACCTTAAAGATCGCATCTACGCCATTTATTCAAGTCGGTTTGATCTGAGGGTCCAGAATTGATGCTACCCCCTATATATATGGCCCTATACCCCCTCCTTGAGATCATCCTGAAACCCTAATTCATATCCTCATCTCAGGATCAGGGCATCATATTCAAGAGAGATTAGTCCTCTAGTTAGGATCTTTTCTTTGTACACAAATAGAGAGAAAGGGAAGAGTTTGGGGGAAGTACCGGCCTGTCGGTGCTACCTCTATGACTTGTACTTTGGTGGATCTAGGCTTCTCCAAGTCTACATCTGAGATACTCTTGGTAACTAATTTCTATTTAAAGTAAGTTTTGTGCTCTTTCGTTCACGGGTTCACAATTCTTTTGAGCGCTCTAGTCTTTGTTAGATCTCTGGATTAGAGTAGTAATCGTTAGCATAAGTGTGGTGCTTAGGCTATTGGCTACCTGTGTTTGCTCCTTGCTTCTTAGTTGTGTGGTAGCAGCTAGGAGGTGACAGCCCTGTCTATCATTTGTAGTCCACACCAAATTGAGCAGGTTCTTAAATTAGTAGGACTGTAGTCGCGTCGGTAGAGTTATCTATTAGCGGTGCTTTACCGTCTAAGCGGCGTCCCGAAGTGAACACTAGAATCATAAGTCTTGCTTTACATAGGGTCATAACCATTGGAATCCTCTCTACTCATACCTTAAACCTTGATTGTTATCCCTGGACAAACTAGTTATTAGACAACACACATGTTTCCCCGTGGATACGATACTCGATAATACTCCAGGTGAAAACTACTTTAAAACCCATGCGCTTGCGGATTTTGTCTCTGTGTGCCTCCATAGGTGTCAACAAGTTTTCTGGCGCCATTGCCGGGGAAACGGTTGATGTGATTTCATCGAACCAGGTTTGTCCTTGTATCTTTTATCTTTAAGCATGGACAAGATCACGCCTATCAATCAATTCGCTGCTCCCACGGGTGCACAACTAGAGCCACCAGAATCTTCGAAACCTATCTTTATACTAGGCTATGAGTTGTGTCCGTGTTTAATAAATATGGTCTAGGAACAATCGTTCTTAGGAGAAGGTGATAAAAACCCATATACCCACCTACGAGAGTTTGAGCAAACTTGTGCATGCTTGCATATCACGGGCATGCCACATGAAACCTTAAAGTGGAAGCTATTTCCGTTCTCTTTAACGGGAACAGCTAAATACTAGTATACCCGAACCGTAGGAAGTGTACAAGGAGATTGGGAAGCCCTATGCTCTAGCTTTTGCTTATCTTTCTTTCCCATCTCTGGAGTGGTTAGCCTTTGAATAGAGGTTCTATCTTTTAAACAGAAAGAAAAAGAATCTCTTGTAGGCGTGGGCGTATTTTAATGACCTAGTCAACTCTAGTCCTGACCTTGCCATTCAAGACCCTATGCTTTTACAACACTTTTATATGGGTCTTAGTGGGGAGACCACACAACTTCTTAATACAGCTTTTGGAGGTGCCTTCTTACATTGCTCTGCTAGTGAAGGGAAAAAACTCCTTCAAAAAATCCAAGAAAACACTCCCAACACCAGCTTTCATGATGATGGCCCAGAAGACGTTGTTGAGAAAACTCCTGAGATAGAACCTTTGATAGTTGAGCCTGAACCTTTAGCTACTCCGCTTGAAGCCTCAACTATCTTCCAAGTTCCCGAACCACCAAAGGAGGAAGAAATTCAGCCTTTGGAAAATATGTTTAAATTCGAGGAAGATCTTTTCTCTGATTTTGGAAATGCCTCGAATTATTATGCAATAAGGAAATCTTCGGCATCGTTCGCACCTAACCAGCATATTCCTAACCCAACTGAAGAGAAGTTCCTTAAAAAGACTATGAAGGAGTTGACAACGATCATAAGAAATGAGTGGTTGAGAGAATCCAAGCTTTCTCCTAAGGTTATTCGTTTAGATTCTCCCTCTACCTCCATTCGTTGTCAGATTCATAAAACCTCCTTCGATGCTTTTTATAATCTAGTTGTAGGAGTAAATCTTATGTCTAAATCTTTTGCACGTACACTTCCTGGAAATATGCACTTAACTCCAACAACCAAACTCTTAGAAAGTCTCTCGGGTCAAATCCTTCCTAGTGAAGGAATTTTTCACCTCATGCCTATCAAAGGAGATGAAACCAAGGTGTATCTTAGTTTTTATGTTTTCGATATTTCGGAGTTCAATCTTTTGATAGGTCATCCAATAGAGAGACTGCTACATGAAGGAAGAAAGGAAAGTATAAATGTAAGTCTAAAAGCATAAACCTTTCTATCCCCATCCCTTGCTCAATACATGTTAAGATAGAGTTGAGTCCTGAGCAAGATCCAATGGAGGAGATTATTGCAGCTTCTCTCCTAGAAGCCTCCGACAAAGATCTCGAAGTAGACACCAAGGATTTCATCCAAGATGAAGAAGAACCACGAGATCCTTTTCCTCTAGATGAAACTCAAGAGCTACCAAAACCCCCCATTGTTCTCAAACCCCTTCCTTCAGGTTTGAAATACACTTTTCTAAATAATGATAGGGAGTCTCCTGTGGTTATTAGTGATAAACTCTCTAAGGATGAGACCCTCCGGCTCCTTACTATTTTAGAAAAGCATCGCTCTGCCTTCGACTACTCACTCAAAGACCTCAAGGGGATTAGTCCCGCTCTTTGCACCCATTCCCATAGATCTAGCATATACACCTTCTAGGGAGCCCCAACATAGGCTTAATAATGCAATGAGAGAAGTTGTTAAGAAAGAAGTTTTAAAACTTTTGCTTGTAGGGATAATCTATGCCGTGCCATATAGTGAGTGTGTAAGCCCGACACAAGTTGTATTGAAGAAAGGAGGGATGACTGTGGTAAAAAATGAAAAAGTTGAATTAATCACACAACGAACAGTCACAAGATGGTGGATGTGCATTGATTACTGAAAACTTAATAAGGCAACAAAGAAAGATCACTTCCCGTTACCCTTCATCGATGAGATGTTGGAATGGCTTGCAAAGCATTCTTTCTTTTGTTTCCTTGATGGGTATTCTGGCTATCATCAAATCCTGATCCATCCTGAATACCAAAGCAAAACTACTTTTACTTGTCCCTATGGAACATATGCTTATCACATGATGTCTTTCAGATTGTGCAACACTCTAGCTTCGTTCCAAAGGTGCATGATGTCTATATTTTCTGATATGATAGAAGAAATCATGGAAGTTTTTATGGATGATTTTTCTGTTAATTGAAAAACTTTCAATGATTGCTAAGAAAATTTAGACAAAGTTTTGCAAAGATGTGAGGAAAAGCTCTTGGTCTTAAATCGGGAAAAATGTAATTTCATGGTTAGAGAAGGCATAGTGCTTTGACACTTGGTGTCCGAACATGGGATTGAGGTAGACTGAGCTAAGATAGAAGTAATAGAACAACTACCTCGTCCTACAAACATCAAAGGGGTATGAAGTTTCCTTGGTCATGTGGGGTTCTATCACCATTTTATAAAAGATTTTTTCTCATATTACTGGACCCCTTACAAGTTTGTTAGCCAAGTATGCTCCCTTTGAGTTTGATGATGAGTGTTTAAATGCTTTTCAAATCCTTAAGAAAGCACTCATGTCTGCACCAATCATTAAACCCCCTAATTGGTCATTGCCTTTTGAAATCATGTGTGATGCTAGTGATTATGTTGTGGGGGTAGTTTTGGGTCAAACAAAAGATAGAAAGCATCATGCAAATTCTTATGCTAGTAAAACTCTGTTAGGACCTCAACTTAATTATGCAACAACTAAAAAAGAGCTCCTGGCTATTGTTTTTGCTGTTGACAAGTTTAGATCTTACTTAGTAGGAGCAAAGGTTATTGTTTACACTGATCATGCTGCTGTTCAAGGAGTCATTTGCAAAGCAGTAAAGGTGCATATGTTGTATTTTGTTGTAATTACATCATGCCTTTGTTCAAGTAGGTAGTTGTTTTGATTCTATATATAGGCCAATTTGGGCTTGATAACTAATGGAATTGTGTGTTGAATATCATTAATTCTCCTGCTTTGTGCAGTAGCAGGACTTTGAGTGGTTTTGAATAATTTTCCTGCATTGGCTATGGGAGGAAGAAGAGGGGTTCCATGGTGCATTGCCTACCAATCTGAAGGAAGCTTTGCCTTGCAAGCAGGAGTGCCAGTCTAAAGGAGAGGAGCACATCTACCTCATTTTCATTGCGTAAGTCTGTAGGGAGAAAAACCTTTATTTTACTATCTATGTACCGCTTGTGTGAATTCATCAGTTGACACAGTTGTTATGTTAGCGTTGATTGT
Source organism: Miscanthus lutarioriparius (assembly GCA_904845875.1). NCBI lineage: Eukaryota > Viridiplantae > Streptophyta > Magnoliopsida > Poales > Poaceae > Miscanthus > Miscanthus lutarioriparius. Next base: position 50,287,030 of record CAJGYO010000011.1, on the reverse strand, counting down.
TACTATAAAAGTAATCTTCATTGTGGACATGATGAATGGTGTGTAATGATTATATCTGTATGGTGTGTGTTCAGTAAGTTATTAAGGCCTAGCTAAATTAGTAAATAAATTATGAAAACCGGATGCCATCACTGCCATTATTCGTCTAATGTGGCAGGGGCCAATAGTATATCACCACCGAATCGTTTAATAACCGACACTGATGAAAGGATCATCACTAGCAGATCGTACTACAATGCAAAGGTGACCATGCCCTATGACCTGGCGGTTCATATGCTGAAGCGACGGTGATGTTCGTCTCGACATAGGCGGGTCGTGCTCCAATGCGACGGAAACAAGGACCTGATCACGGACGGATCATAAGACAATACAGCGGTGTTAGTCTATACCCACACAGGTGGGTCGGGCCTCAATGCGACAGAATAAGGATCTAATCACGGACGGATCATAATCCTTGCGGCGGTGTTAGGGCATACCCACATAGGTGAGTCATGCTCCAATGCGACGGAAGTAAGGACCTTATCACAGACGGATGATAAGCCAATATGGCAGTGTAGTGTACACCCCAGTCAGTCTTAGATAGCGACAGTGAGGGCTATGACCATCACTGCCGATAGTTTACTGCCGAGGCCGAAATGCGGCTGCGATGGGGGTTACGATGTGGTTGTAAAAGGTCTGAGTATAGTAGTGAAATAGCCATAAAATGTATAAAATCAAACAAGAAGCAACATTTTATGTTTAGATTTCACTTCGTTTATGTCTTGCATTCAAAAAACATGATAAAAATAATTATTGCGTACTCATATAAATTAGATACATAACTTTTAAATTTTAGCATGTTTAGTTCTACATTCCATTTAGAAAATCTGTATGCATGGCATATATAAAAACGAAAAATAAAAAGTTGTAACTATGCATAATGGACTTAGTTTAGTTTCATTCTATGTTTTGCATCAAGAATATCTTAAATCCCCATATGAGCAACCTTGTGGCATGTAACAATCCATATGAATGTTCATTGTGGTGGCAATAAAATAAAAAAATATAAAACTTATAAAAACAAAATAAATCAAAAGCCAGCCTGGGGGAGATACAGCTTGGGGGAGATACATCCCCATGAATAAACCAGCTTGGGGGAGGAGCATCTCTAATTATCCAGGTAAGTATCTTTTCACTTCATTTTATTTTTAAGCATTTCTAGCAATAAGATAAAAAAAGTGTATATGCTTAGTACCAATAGAATAAATATAGTTGGGAGTTTAAGACTTTCACCTCAATAAACTTTTGATGGACATGATGAATAGTTGCTCTGATGTAATTCCTTTCAAGTGCCTAGTTTTCAATCCGAAATTTTCCCGAGTATTGGATAGACTTGATTTGATATAAGAACTTACTTTGAACTTGATACTCGTGGGTAGCGAATGCTTGATCTAAGTCTAGGTGGTTGACGGATATGATATGAGATGGTCTGAGCTACTATTTATCCTGTTCCAAATTGAAACTAAGTTTTGGAGTATTTTCTTTCGAAAAAATGAAAAATCAATCATGATGAGTTCCTGTATGACAAAGCTAAAATTCCTACCAATTCCATATATATATTTAGACTAGGAAAAACTTCCACTTATATGCTGCTTGTATATGTGTTGAGTTTTGTCAAGCTTTGTTGACCCTTATGAGAAGCTTGTCATGCTTTTATAATCAAGATCACATACATTCCACCCAAATATGCACTACTCCTACACTAGGATAGGCATAGAAACATGCCTTCTATTGAGATCCACCCAAAAATGTTCTACTCCTACACTGGGGGTAAACATAAAAATATGCTTGTTAGGTTCCCACTCAAAATAAATGCTCCAAGTTCTTTTTGATATTTCTCTCAAAAGTTTTGTTGTAGCAAAGAGACATGGGGCTATACAAAAGTTTGAAAAAGAAAAAAAGAAAGAGAAAAAAATGGACACAAAGATGTCTGGAGTATTTAAAAAAATGGATACTTAGATGCCCGCCTAAAGAAAAAAAGAGAAGAAAAAAAAAGAAAGATGAATAAAGATAGCCCCTGTTCTCTTGCAAAATATTTCCAAGTTTCAAGAGAGAGATTTGTGTCAAGGAGCATAGTAGAATTAGGTTGGTCACCATATATATCCACCAGACATTCCACATATATGCACATCTTGATTCCATTGTATGACATTTTTCTCTTTGGATCCACTGTTTGACCTTATAATATATGCATTGCAAGTATGCTCTCTAGTTTTATCCCTACCTATGAACTCCACAAAGGCTTTAGGAAGAAAAGAAAACAATAAGAAATGCCTTGGAGAGGATCCACAAGTACCACATATAAAAGAGAGTTTAGAGAGTGAGGATCCAAAAATACCACATATAGAGGGATCTGAGAGTGTCATACAATGGAATCTCTGAGTTTTATTTTGAAAACTTATAAAAACACTCTAGAACAATGGTGGAACAGAGAACTTGAGAGATAGTGCTTGAATTGATCATTCTGTCTTTCAATTGCTCAAGACCCAAGTGAAGGCTAAGAAGCCCCATGGAAGGTATTTTGGGTAAGTTTAAAAGTTAAGTCAGTTTATTTTAATTCGGAGGAGAATTTTTGATTGAATGCATGTGTACTTTTAAGGCGTGAAAGCATTGTAGCAACTCCTAATCCATTGTTCAAGTTTAACTTTGCTTAGGGACTGGCAAAGGGTAAACTTAGATGAACTTGTTGACGGTTGTTAATGTCAATGATAAACCGTCAACATATCCTACATATATGATTAATTCCATCACCAAACATAGGCCTAGAGGTTTAAACTAATAGATTCCACAAGTTTTGGTGAATATTTGTATGCAGGAGAATTTATCAAGAAAATAGCCCTGGGACCACCGTCATACACTCCAAATAGGCAAACTGGCATCAACAAGTGAACCGACTCGTGGAACCTGTGGAAAACAACTCAAGACAGATTCTAGACGCTTCCATCGGATGGAGGGGCCCACCTGTCATAGAGACAGGCCGACCAGCCCCACCTATAGGCTAGCTAGGTCTATGGGGTCCACATGTCACCCTCTCCTTTCTACATCGGTTTCCCACCGCTTTTGAGAGTCCATCTCCGTCGTTGCTCAAGGTAAATATTTGTCGTGCGTTGTGATCGGATGTGGCCTAGCACTCAATGACACAAGATTTATACTGGTTCAGGCAACGTGCCCTACGTCCAGTTTCAATTGGTCTGTGACTTTATTCCTGAGCCCAGGTGCTCGAAGTTTGCTGTGGGGTTACAAACGAGTAGGAATAAGAAGGGGGTGTTAAAGGCCCGATCAGACTCTGAACCAAGGGCCAAGAGTGATGGGGGCTCTAACGGGCGCTAAGTATTAGAGCGTATGCTCTGTGTAGGTTTAGAGTTCTAGAGCTATTGAGCTATTCGAGTTCTCAGGAGCCAGAGAGCAAGAATAGCCAGATCCCGTTTTAGTGAGAGAGATCATCCCCTTTTATAGTCGAAGGGGATGGGCTCTTACAAGTCAAAGAAAGAGAGAGAATGTATACGTGTGCTACCTAGTCTTGTTGCCCATGCTGTCGGGTACAAGACGGTCGTCGGTGCCCACAATACTATTTATGTCCAGATGCATGTGGCAGGCTCTACCGTGTTTGCCTGGTAAGGCAAATGTCGGCGCCTACAATACTATTTGGGTTCTGACATGCCTGGAAGGTTACATAGTGCCTATCTAGCATGGCTTGGTGGCACCGTCCTGTAGGTGCATAGGGTATGGCAGGGTACGGTCCTCGGTATTATGGTTTGACTTGAGCGCCTTACCTTATCTACTCCTCCTGATCCTCGGGCCCTTAATGAGCGGTCATCCCCGATCGGTCGTTCTCAGTCGGCCCCGACCATGTCGGTCAGGGAAGAGCTATGAGCAGAGGTCCGACGTATCCCTCGAACAAAAAAGGAGGTCGGAGTCGGATTATGTCCCCAGCTTGGCTAGGCCTTCCGGTCAGGGACCAGATCATTCTCCCACCCTATCATTAGGTGTCTGGGCTAGCCCAGGAGGCATGCGTTGTCGCTACACCATCTGCTAGGCCGAGTTTTTGCTGGGAAGCAGGCCCATTGGGGATCCTAGATTTATGAACCCAATAGGAGCCCCCGAGCCCTTTTGGGACTTCTATGAAGTTGTGAAGGGGTTGTTTACACTCATTTCACGAGCGCACCCGGTGGGTGTAAGATCATGGGTCTTCGTTGGATGAGACAGAGTGCAAACCCAAAGTGTCATGCGCGACCGAGGGGTCGGGCGAGACGGAGCACCAACCCAAGTGTTGGGCACGGCCGAGGGGTCAGGCGAGACGAAGCGCCAACCCTAGTATCGGGCGCCAACCCAAGTGTCAGGCGTGGCTGAGGGGTCGGGCGAGACAAAGCGCCAACCGAAGTGTCGGGCAAGGCCGAGGGGTCGGGCAAGAGAGAGCGCCAACCCAAGTGTCAGGCACGGCTGAGGGGTCGGGCAAGAGAGAACGCCAACTCAAGTGTCGGGCATGCCCGAGGGGTCGGGCGAGATGGAGCACCAATGCAAGTGTCGGGCATGGCCGAGGGGTCAGGAGAGACAGAGCGCCCACCCAAGTGTCGGGTGCGGCCGAGGGTCGGGCGAGACGGAGGACCAACCCAAGTGTTGGGTGCCAACCCAAGTGATGGGCATGGTCGTGGGGTCGGGTGAGATTGAGCGCCAACCCAAGGGTCGGGTGTGGCCAAGGGGTCCGACGAGATGGAGCACCAACCCAAGTATTGGGCACGGCAAAGTGGTTGGCGAGACAGAGTGCCAACCCAAGTGTCGAGCGCCAACCCAAGTGTTGGGCATGACCGAGGGGTCAGGTGAGACAGAGCGCAAACCCAAGTGTCGGGTGCGTCCGAGGGGTCGAGCGAGACAAAGTGCCAACCCAAGTGTCAGGTGTGGCCGAGACGTCGGGCGAGATGTAGCACCAACCCAAGTGTCGGGTGCAGCAAGGGGTCGAGTGAGATAGAGCGCCAACCCAAGTGTTGGGCGAGACACAGCGCCAACCCAAGTATCGGGCGTGGCCAAGGGGTTAGGCGAGACGGAGCGCCAACCCAAGTATCGGGCGTGGCCAAGGGGTCGGGCGAGACACAGCGCCAACCCAAGTATTGGGCGTGGCCGAGGGGTTGAGCGAGACGGAGCGCCAACCCAAGTGTCGGGTGCCAACCCAAGTGTCGAGATGCCGCCAACCCAAGTGTCGAGGGGGTTGGGGACAGAGACAGGCCAACCCAAGTGCGCAGCCGGCGGCGAGGGTCGGGCGAGACGGAGTGCCAACCCAAGTGTCGAGCACCAACCCAAGTGTTAGGTGCGGTCGAGGGGTTAGGCGAGATGGAGCACCAACCCAAGTGTTGGGCACGGCCGAGGGGTCAGCAAGATGGAGCGCCAACCCAACTGTTGGGCGCGGCCGAGGGGTCGGGTGAGATGGAGCTCCAACCCAAGTGTCGGGCACGGCGTAGGGGTCGGGTGAGACAGAGCGCCAACCCAAGTGTCGGACGCTAACCCAAGTGTCAAGCGTGGCCGAGGGGTCGATCGAGACGGAGCGCCAACCAAAGTGTCGGGTGCGGTTGAGGGGTCGGGCGAGATGGAGCGCCAACCCAAGTGTCAGGCGCGGCCAAGGGGTTAGGCAAGACGGAGCGCCAACCCAAGTGTCGGGCGCGACCGAGGGGTCGGGTGAGACGGCGCGCCAACCCAAGTGTCGGGCGCGGCCGAGGGGTCGGGCGAGACAAAGCGCCAACCCAAGTGTCAGGTGTGGCCGAGGGGTCGGGCGAGATGGAGCACCAACCCTAGTGTCGGGCATGGCCGAGGGGTCGAGCGAGATGTAGCGCTAAGCGTAGGGCGCGGCCGAGGGGTCGGGCGAGATGGAGCGCCATCCCAAGTGTCGAGCACGGCCGATGGGTTGAGCGAGACGGAGCGCCAACCCAAGTGTTGGGCGCGGCCGAGGGGTCGGGCGAGATAGAGCGCCAACCCAAGTGTCGGGTGCGGCCGAGGGGTTGGGTGAGATGGTGCGCCAACCCAAGTGTCGGGCATGGCTGAGGGGTCAGGCGAGATAGAGCGCCAACCCAAGTGTCGGGCGCCAACCCAAGTGTCAAGCATGGCTAAGGGGTCGGGCGAGATGAAGCGCCAACCCAAGTGTTGGGCGCAGCCGAGGGGTCGGGCGAGACGGAGCGCCAACCTAAGTGCTAGGCGCGGCCGAGGGGTCTAGCAAGAGGGAGTGCCAACCTAAGTGATGGGTACCAATCCTAGTGTCGAGCACGGCCGAGGGGTCAGGCGAGACGAAGCGCCAACCCAAGTGTTAGGCGCGGTCGAGGGGTCGGGCAAGATGGAGCGCCAACCCAAGTGTCGGGCATGGCCTAGGGCTCGAGCGAGATAGAGCGCCAACCCAAGTGTCGGGCATAGCCGAGGGGTCGGGCGAGACGGAGCGCCAACCTAAGTGTTAGGCGCCAACCCAAGTGTCGGGCGCGGTCGAGGGGTCGGGCGAGACGGAGCGCCAACCAAAGTGTCGGGCGTGGCCGAGGGGTCGGGCGAGATGGAGGCCAACCCAAGTATCAGGCGCGGCTGAGGGGTCGAGCGAGATGGAGCGCCAACCCAAGTGTTAGGCACGGCCGAGGGTTGGGCGAGATGGACCGCCAACCCAAGTGTTGGGTGCGGCGGAGGGGTTAGGTGAGATGGAGCGCCAACCCAAGTGTCAAGCACGGCCGAGGGGTCGGGCGAGATGGAGTGCCAACCCAAGTGTCGGGCGCCAACCCAAGTGTCGGGTGCGGCTGAGGGGTCGGGCGAGACAGAGCGCCAACCCAAGTGTTCAGCTCCAACCCAAGTGTCGGGCGTGGCCGATGGGTCGGGCGAGACGGAGGACCAACCCAAGTGTTGGGTGCCAACCCAAGTGTTTGGCATGGCCGTGGGGTCAGGTGAGATGGAGCGTCAACCCAAGTGTCGGGTGTGGCCAAGGGGTCGGGCGATATGGAGCACCAACCCAAGTGTTGGGCGTGGTCGAGGGGTTGGGCGAGACAAAGTGCCAACCCAAGTGTCGAGCGCCAACCCAAGTGTTGGGCGTGGCCGAGGGGTCAGGCGAGACGGAGCACCAACCCAAGTGTCAGGTGCAGCCAAGGGGTCGGGCGAGACGGAGTGCCAACCCAAGTGTCGGGTGTGGCCGAGACATCGGGCGAGATGGAGCGCCAACCCAAGTGTTGGGTATGGCCAAGGGGTCGAGCGAGACAGAGCGCCAACCCCAAGTGTCATACACGGCCAAGGGGTCAGGCGAGACACAGCGCCAACCCAAGTATCGGGTGTGGCTGAGGGATCGGGCGAGACGGAGTGCCCACCCAAGTGTCGGGCATGACCGAGGGGTCGAGCGAGACGGAGCGCCAACCCAAGTGTCGGGCGCGGCCGAGGGGTCGGGTGAGACAGAGCGCCAACCCAAGTGTCGGGCGCAGCCGAGGGTTTGGGCGAGACGGAGCGCCATCCCAAGTGTCGGGCGCCAACCCAAGTGTCGGGTGCGGCCGAGGGGTTGGGCGAGACGGAGCACCAACCCAAGTGTTGGGCATGGCCAAGGGGTCAGCAAGATGGAGCGCCAACCCAACTATTGGGCGTGGCCGAGGAGTCGGCTGAGACGGAGCGCCAACCCAAGTGTTGGGCACGGCCAAGGGGTCGGGTGAGACAGAGTGCCAACCCAAGTGTCGGGCGCCAACCCAAGTGTCGAGCTAAGCCGAAGGGTCGGTCGAGATGGAGTGCCAACCAAAGTGTCGGGCGCGGTTGACGGGTCGGGCGAGATGGAGCGCCGACCCAAGTGTTAGGCACGGCCAAGGGGTTGGGCGAGATGGAGCGCCAACCCAAGTGTGGGGCACGGTCGAGGGGTTGGGCGAGACGGAGCGCCAACCCAAGTCTCGGGCATGACTGAGGGGTCGGGTGAGACGGAGCGCCAACCCAAGTGTCGGGCGCGGCCGAGGGGTCGGGCGAGATGAAGCGCCAACCCAAGTGTCGTCTGTGTGTGAGGGTCCGGCGAGATGGAGCACCAACCCAAGTGTCCTAGCACTTGGATTGGATGGCGTTGGATCCCCAAAGATCATGAGGCATTCCTCGGGTCGGGGAAGCTATCATCATCCTTGGATCCTTTCTTGGCCATCCCAAGTGTCCTTTGGCGTGGCCCTGATGGGAGCTAACAGGTCCTTGTAGAGGTGCTTAGAGGGTAGGCATGGTTGGTGCATGGACTCTCCAACCTTGTCAAGTGGTTGGGCGCGGCCTGCTAGAGGCCCACAAGATTTGCTACGGTGACCAAAGCTAGGTTGGTCAGTCGGCACCGATCCTTCTTGTTCTTCTTGCCCCTTTGTGTGGTGGGGCCCTCACCTTGGTCCTCGTGCTTGGCCTTGCCCTTGTCCTAACCACCACTAAAGATCACCCCGACCGCCTCCTCGCCGGAGGCATGGTTCGTGGCAATGTCGAGCAGGTCACAGGTGGTACGGGGCTTTAGACTGCTAAGCTTGTGGATCAAGGACTCACAGGTTGTCTTAGAGAGGAACACGCTGATGACGTCCGCGTCAACGACATCATTAAGGGAGTTGCACCGCTTTGAGAAACTATGGATGTAATCCCATAGGGACTTGTTGGGCTCCTACTGGCAGCTCTTGAGGTCCTAGGAATTCTTAGGATGGACATATGTCCCCTAGAAATTTCCAATGAAGACCCTCTTGAGATCCGCCCAATCGTGGATGCTGTTGGGTGGGAGGAATTCAAGCCATGCTCGAACATGCTCCCCCACATAGATGGGGAGATACTAAATAATGAAGTGGTCATCATCCACTCCTCCAGCTTAGCAGGCGAGCAGAAAGTCTTCGAGCCATATACCGGGGTTCGTTTCCCTGGTGTATCTGGCGATGTTGGTGGGTGGTTGGAAGCGCTATGGGAACGGTGCTCTCTAGATGCGAAGACCAAAGGCCCATGGCCTCGGCGCAACTAGGCTAGGGCTCTGGTTGTTTGGTCAGCCACTATGCCTAGGATGCGTGTACCCTTCACTCCTCGATGGTCAGGCCGAGGCCCGTGCTGCCCGCTCTCACCGCCACTTGATGGATGACATCATTGTGCTGGGCATGGTGTCGATTGTTGATGACGCTGTGAGTGTCACGGTTCATCCCAAGCCATTCGCGCACAGGTGGTCGATGTGGAGCGGGCGCTGGGTCAGGCTATGGTATAGCCGTGGCCTCCTGCCCCACGCCAAGCAACTGTAGTGGTGAGTGGATGGAGCGATTTGATTGGTGCACCCCATTCCACCGGTGGGGCAAGAGGCCGTGAGCCAATGTCGTGACGCGGAGCTCTCCGCCTGTTGAACAGCGGCGGTTTCCACCAGCGTCCGGAGGTTTCGGTGGATTGCCTATTCCTAGGGGTCGGCAGGCTCGGGAAGGCTACGTAGAAGCATCGCCATAGCAGTGATGTTCTGGCCAGCCCGAGCAAACTATGGGGGATCATTCCCTCCATCCATGATGTTATGCTAGACCTGGCGGGCATGACCCTGAGCACCACTCGCTAGGTTACGCGCGTGCATGGCGTAGCGTGCTGCGTTGAGCGCTAGCACAGGTGGCGACTGACTCTGCCACCTTTGTAGTAACTCCTCGCTGTGCTCCTGCGCACGCACAAGGGCCTTCGCATGAGGGTTCAGAGGGGTGTGAGTCTGCAGAGATTCTCGCTACCACCGGTGGCTGTCCTAGGGCGTCCGCCATAGCGCACTCTTGGGATAGAGGGTGGCCAGGTGCCACAACATCGCTGATGTTGGATCCATCGGTTTCGACCTCATCATCTACGAGGTCATGAAAGAAGGCGGGAGCATAGCCCACCATCCCCATGAATTCGGATGTAAGAGGGGGCGGCGTTAGCATCCTTCGGAGCCCCCGCATGCACGTGTCCATGGGAGACGCGAAGCCATGGGGGAACCGATTGTATGGTGGTCGTGGTGAGGACAACAGTGTCGCTCTGAAGAGTCGGCGGAAGGTGTTAAATAGTGAATAAAGAACAATATGTACGTTACTCACCGTGGAGTTTGAGCCCAGCATGGGCTCGAGGTGAAGCGCGGGTGTCTCGACGTTGAGGTCGTCGAGTGGCCCAGGGCTGGTGGAGGGCGCTCCTCCTCCAGTGGGCACCGGGACTAGTGCCTCCTCATGGAGGCAGAGTACGCTGAGCTAGTCGGCGATGAAGTCCAGACTTCCAAAGAGAAAGGTCTAGAGCAGCTCGAAGACAGGAGGAACCCACATCACAATAGGTGGGAGCATGGGAAACTCTAGCGAGCAAAAGTGAATCGTATCGGTTGAGCCCGCCATGTCGAAGATGGTGGAAATATGGGCCATCCAATGACCAAAAGCTTGAACGCACGGTGTCCTCCCCACGGACGACGCCAACTGTCGGTGCGAAAAGTGACCAACAAATAAATATTTGTAGTTTTGCCTTGCGTTGTGATTGAATGTGGCCTAACACTCAATGACACATCATTTATACTAGTTCAGGCAACGTGCCCTACGTCCAGTTTCGGTCGGTTGGTGACTTTATTCTGGAGCCCAGGTGCTCGAAGTTTGTTGTGGGGTTACAAACAAGTAGGAATAAGAAGGTGGGTGTTAAAGGCCCGATCGGACTCTGAACCGAAGGGGCGAGAGTGATGGGGGCTCTAACGTGCGCTAAGTATTGGAGCATATCCTCTATGTAGCTTTAGAGTTCTAGAGCTATTGAGATATTCGAGTTCTCAGGAGCCAGAGAGCCAGAATAGCCAGATCCCTTTTTAGGAGAGAGTTCATCCCCTTTTATAGTCGAAGGGGATGGGCTCTTACAAGTCAGAGAAAGAGAGAGAATGTATACATGTGCTACCTAGTCTTGTTGCCCATGCTATCGGGTACAAGACGGTCATTGGTGCCCACAATAATATTTATGTCCAGATGTATGTGGCAGGCTCTACCGTGTTCTCCTGGTATGGCAAATGTCAGTGCCTAAAATACTGTTTGGGTTCTGACATGCCTGGAAGGTTGCATAGTGCCTATCTGGCATGGCCTGGTGGCACTGTCCTGTAGGTGCGCAGGGTATGGTCCTCGGTATTGCGGTTTGACTTGAGTGCCTTACCTTATCTGCTCCGTCTGATCCCCAGGCCCTCACCGAGCGAGCATCCCCAGTCGGTCGTTCCCAGTCGGCCCCGACCGTGTCGGTCAGGGAAGAGCTACGAGCAGAGGTTCAGTGTATCCCCGGTCAGAAAAGGAGGTCAGAGTCGGATTATGTCCCCACCTTGGCCAGGCCATCCGGTCGGGGACTGGATTGTTCTCCCGGCCTGTCATTAGGTATCTGTGCTGGCCTGGGAGGCGTGCGTTGTCGCTACGCCGTCTGCTGGGCCAAGTTTTTGCTGGGAAGCGAGCCCATTGGGGACCCTAGGTTTATGAATCCGACACCATGTGTAGATTGGAGAAAAAGATTGATGTCACAAGAACTCAAATCACATCTCAAGTGATGAATACAAACGCTGCACTACTCACAAATTCCATCATGTGAGTCATGGTGAGTTTGATCAAGAAAGGTGAGATAGTCTTGCTCATGGACTTTAAATTTGATGAGTAGTTATATTTTAACTGTTGCATTACATTGCATGTTTACTTTGAATAATCCATGCATACATTTCTGCTTAGTTTAAGTTTTCTCATTTCAAATCCACAGCATGTTTAGTTCCCTACATACATCCATATCACTTGCATTTTTATTCTTAAAAAAATATTCCTCAACTTGATCATGCTTTTTCATCTCTATTTGAATAAATCTCTATAGTGCTTTTATACTACCTTTGTCTACTATAGTGTGCTTTGGTTTGGAAGTACTCGATATACTTCTATAGGCTTTTAAATTAAGCATGGTACTTAGGTTGAAATACCTTCCTTAATCAAAATTAGACATGGAGTCTTATTGAACTAAAAATTTCTTGTGTAGACACGGGATATTTTGTTGGACTAACCCCAGTAGAAAACTCTCAAATTCAATCTGGGTAAGTCAAGAGATGAATTTACATCAAAGATGACTCAAGGCATGTGATGAACTCCAATAACTTTGCGCAAATAAGACCCAACGCATTCTTCATGGAAGGAAGAATTGTGAGTATCAAGGTTTATTCACTTATCTTTTGTTGCAAGTTATCTTTGCCTTGAACCATTCTAGAATGCAGCAAACACATAAAAATTCCTATAAGAACATGATAAACAAAATCTATGCTAAGATAATTCTAAAAAACATCCTTTAATTGGCATAGAGAAAAATCACAAAAATTATGGACAACAAACCATGTTTCAAATTCATTATATTCCCTCGGGTATGTGTCTATTAACATTTTGCAATAAAAATAAATAATAGCTATACCTATTCAAGGTTTGGTATGAACCTGCTGTTGTCGGTCCTTAACTCACACTTTTAACCGCCAACACTTATATAAAATCCATCCAAACAAACACCAAACTTAGACATAGGGCTTTATAACTAACGATTTCCATGAGTTTTGGTGTTTTACTATTCATAGGAGGACATGTCATAGTAACAAGGAAAACACGCCCAAATACGCAATAGGACAAGGCGTAGCATCACCCGACATGAGCCCAGGGGGAGAAGGCCCACTTACCAGGCAAATTAGGGCCCTGTCACATGGAGAAAAAGGCCCAAAACCCAAAGCAAACATGCTCCAAATGGCCCAAAACTTTGTAGGACCCACCTAGAGGCACAAAGAAAGCAACCCACAGAGGATGGGGCCATTTGGGCCTAGTTGGGGTGTGGCCGCACCCCTGGTGTGCCCGCACCACCACTGGGCCTCTTGGGCCCATCTCACGTGATTCCTCCCACCACCTTACCTATGATGGTTCCATAGGGGATGTCCAGGTTCTACGCATCTAGGACCTCGGTTTGAGGTCAATTTCGTGCCTTCCATGAGGGGATGAGCCTTTTTCCAAAGACCCCCTCCTTTCCACCTATAAAAGAGCCTCCCTCCTCCTCATTTGAACAACACCTCAAGGCAAAGAGCTACACCACAAGAGCACCACTCAAGAGGGCTATGGCCCTAGCTAGCTAGAGTTGAGTAGTTGGGAGAGATGTGAGGGAGAGTTTGGGGAAGTGCTGAACTTGTCGATATCTCCTTGCTTGTACCTCGATGAACACCTACACCTCAATGGATTCATTCGCTAAGTGAGTGTTCGTGGTTCTTTTATAATTAAGTCTTTCATTTAGCTAAGCTTTACTCTTACTTGTATGCGGGATCATCGTCCGTCCTCATGGCGAATACTCTAGTAGAGGGCTCTCGATAAACACGGATCACCTTGTACAGCGCTAGAGTAGTAGTTGGTAGCATAGACGTGGTGTCTAGTCAATAGTCTTCCTTCATTTACCTTGTACCCTATAGTTGAGGGGTAGGCGGTAGGTGGGGACAGCCCTATTAGTCCCTTGTAATCCCCGATGTCCGAATACGGCATAGAGCTATAGGGCAGAGGTGCCTGCAGACCAAGTATAAGCCGGTGCCTGAAGTAAGCAAGTAATAGTATAGTTTATCTAACCTTAGACCCAAAAACCATAGGAATCCATCTCAACCTCTACCAAATTTACCCTTGTGTTGTCCTTGGATGAACTAGCTAGAAGAGTACCTCTATTCCCTGTGGAAAACACGATACCCTGAATACTTCCGTGTGAAATGCTACAATGGTAATTTCGTGCGCTTGCGGATTATTTTTGTTTGCGTTAAGAAATACCAACAAGCATTTCTGGCGCCGTTGCCGTGGAACGGTTACTACTTTCTTCAAACCTACTTTGTCCTCATATCTGTATCTTTTATCTTTTCTTTTATAAAAATACAAATATTTCTTTTATCCTTTTTATCATGAATCCTACTCAAAATCCAAACCCTTCTGCTTCAAAGGGCGAGTTTGCTGAGCCACCACCAAAATCAACCCTTCATTCTGGCTATGAACTCGACGCTAGTTTAAAAGTTATGGTTCGGGCACAACCCATCTTAGGACATGACAATGAAAACCTCTACCATCACCTGCTAGAGTTTGAGAAAATGTGTTCATGCCTGAGCATCTCTGGCATGACACAAGAAAATCTAAATTGGACATTGTTTCCCTTCTCGCTCATGGGGAAGGCGAAGCAATGGTACACTTTTGCCGTAGGATGTATGAATGGGGACTAGAACGAACTTAAAGACAAATTTTGTCTTGCCGTAGGAATGGGAGATTCTTGACATTGAGCAATACGAGAAGGAGTCTATAGGTGCAGCCTGGGTCAGGTTCTCAGCATTAATTCACGCCGGCCTAGACTTGTCTTTATGCGACAGCATATTGCTATGACTCTTTTGTTTGGGTATTGACATAGATGCTGACCTATGCCTAGACATGACTGCTGGAGGTCATTTCACATACAAACCTATGACGGAACAAGTAAAATTCATTGAAAACTTCATAGATAGACATGCTTCTTCCATCGTAGAACCCAAACCCTTCCAAAAGAAGGGCATGTCAAGCTTTGAGGAGCCCTCATCAGCCGAATCCAAACTCATTCCAACCTTAGATTCGACTGTTGAGCCCTCACCCGAACCACGAAGAGCGAAGGAAAAAGTGATTCACCCTTCGAAGTTCACTATCGAATTCGAGGATTATGGCAATACCTCGAAATATTCCTGACACGAAGAGCTTACACGTCCTTTTGAGGAAGCCTCCCCAAAAGCTGAACCATTAAAGGAATGGGTAATGGAAGTGAAATGTTCTTCTGAAGCAATTCAGATTCTTACACCTTCCATGACCATACCTTGCTTGTTAAGGGGAACAAGCATACAAGCCCTACACAACCCCACAGTCAGAACTAGTACCATGTCAAAATTCCTAGCGAAAAACCTTTTGGGTAACATGCCACTAGTCCCAACCAATAAACTCTTTAAAAGTCCTTTGGAACTATTTTTCGAGTGTTGTGGGATCGTTAGGGTTGTGCCAGTCATAATTGATAAAATCGAGGTTCTCATAGACTTCCATATCTATGCCATCCTTGAGTTTGATATTCTCATAGGCTATCCTTTGGAAAATCTTATCCAAGAAAAACCTTCCCTTGGGGGCCTTGATGAAAATGTGGGAAAAACTACTTTTGCCACTCATACCTCTTGCCCAGTAAGTCCAATGGCGAAGCAGCATCTTACCCATGACTCGATCGAGGAGGTGAAGTTTGTACCTTTGTTTGTTTCACCTAAGCTTGCTTGTGAAACAGAACGTATACCATCACCCTCACTTGAACCCAAACCATGTCCCTCTAGCAATCCAAACAAAAACTTTTGTGCCATGGACATTTCTAAAGCAACTCTGGGTACCAAGAAGGACTCAAAAGATGAGCATGAATGCTTCTCTTTTGAAACCCCTCAAGTTTCATGCTCACTTTTGGAGTTTCTAGAGTTGATCTCGCTTAGTACATGGTGCTCTTATGAGGATTCAAACCATCTCCTGATCCTCATTTCCAAACTTTTTCGGAGGATGGTTGTGGATGCTTTTGTTTACCACAAAAATTGCAAACCCCGTAGATGCACTGTGGTAGTAACCTTGCAGCTTGAGCGATAATGCTTTGTGCTTTGTGGTAAAGCTAGGAACTACACCACTAATGATAGCTACAAGATGAAGTTCCTAGGTCAAGCTTAAGACCATAAATTAAGAACTATCGAAAGATACCCTGGATTATCATAAATTTTTTTGTCACGTTAGTATGCACCTTCAGGTATTCTTGGTTGCTAACCCTTTTAAGTTGAGATCAAGAAGAACAAGGTACATATGACGCTAAAGAACATGGGAGCTGCATCAACCATACTTGTTGATGTTCTTTTGTGATGGAACACACTTAAAAGGAGACCCCCGACATTGCACACTTGACTTTTACACAAAAGTCCAAGTGTGGGGGAGTGTGGTGAAAATTTCACTACAAAGTTCCATCCACACAAAAGGCCATCTTGGGTTAAAAAAATGATGTCAGATCTACCTTGCTATTAAAAAAGAGAAAGTAAAAAAATCTATTATAATAAAAAAATGATGAGATAAAAAAAGGGGAGAGAGAGAAGAAGGATTCTCATCTTCTAGGCTTTTGCTATCATCAAGGCTTGTGATCTATACACACCATCTGTGTGTGTGTGTCTTAATCCTTGTTGATCACCTGAGTTGGACCATGTGCAACCAAGCAACCACTGTAGCAACTTTGAAGCTCCATCCACATGCTGTCGGTAAGTAAAACACAGGTATGCAAAGGTAAATAAAATGTTCACCAACCTATTGACTCATATTTATCTCCATGGTAATATCGCTCGATCTTCCAAAATCCATGCCACCCTTGTTTATGATATATGCTCTGGTTTAGGTGCATTCAATTGGTAAATCCATAGGTCTTTTTAAATTAAGCATGGTGCTTAGGTTAAAATGGCATTCTTTAATCAAACTTATACATGATGTTTAACTTTGGTTAATGAACTTGGAGTAGTACTTTCATCAACAATGGATGTAACTCATGTTGGAGATGAATCAAGGCTAGGTTTATTTTGCAAACTTTACATTAGCCTTGCTTGAGTATACTAAGTCTGGTGAACAAATAAATAATAATAAAAAATAATAATAAAATGAAATAGATTAATAGATAATAAGACTACTAATAAAAAGTAACAATAATGAATAACATTTTAGCTCCCCGATATTCAAACTGGCATAGCCCTTCTTTGTTTCCTTCTTGTTTTCTTTATTAAATAAAATAGGTACAAGAATAAGTGTGGGGGAGATATCTCAAGCATAGCTAACACACATTCGAGATCTCCCACCAACAAGTTGCACAACATCAAGTGATCCAACATGCAGAAGGACGAAACATATGGCAGCAGAATGGATTGGCTGAACCTCTGGCTTAGCCAAACCATCTCTGACTCCCCAAGCTCCTTCATCTTCAACAATGGTTTGTGCAACACTACCCTCGTCTCTCAAGAATTTTGAAATTGAAAACTAACCAAATTTAAAATAGAAAACAAATGATGCTCAATCTCCATGCTATCCTTTTATTAAGTTTGCATACTCTTTATTCCTCGCTAATATTCCTAAACTTGTGAACAATTCATCATAGGGACCCCATACTATCTAAGTAATTGGAATATGTGATATAGTTGGATGAAAATGAACCTTGCTCTCTTATGCAAAGAACTTGGGATTTATTTTGCAAAATCAAAATTTGAATAGCATGCTCCTCAATGATACGAAAATTCCTACTAAAGCCATATCTAGTGTTTAGGACTTAAAACCTCCAAAAAATTATGCTACTTATTCCTCCATTGAGTTTTGTCAAGTCTTGTTGACCCTTGTTGAGAAAGTTATCATGCCCCTAAGATCAAGATCACGTACACCCACATACATAAGCTATTCCTACACTGGGAATACGCTAAAACATGCTTCCATCCACCCAAAACTCTACTCCTACACTAGGAGTAGACAAAAAAATGTTTGTTAGGAAAATACTCCACGCTTTACAAGATAGTGATCTCTCTCAATATGTGGTTTAAGAAAAAAAATATGGACACATTAAGGTCCAAGAAGAAAAAGAAAAAAATAGGGACACATGAAGGTCCAAAGGCATTGAAAAAAAAGATGAGCACATGAAGGCTCATAAAAAACAATGAAATGATAGCCATGTCTCAAAATAAAAAGCTAGAGAAAGATCACTCATACAAAAGGAGTATAGTATAGATTTAGAAATGTTTTATCCACACACTTGCACTTTTTGATCTAAGGGTATGACATCTTTCTCCTTGGATCCAAGCTTTGACTCAACAAAATATGCAGAGTAAGTATGCCTTCATATCTTTCCATACCCAAAGATCCATATAAGCTTTTTAGAAGTAGGAAAGAAAGAAGGCAACACTATGATATGCCTTGGTAAGGAACCAAACACAAATTTGAGTGATCTGAGAGAATCATTTGAGGAGCGTAGCTATGTTTACATTTTCAAAATCAAATGAAAACCCAAGTTTCTGAGCTGTTTGGTGCAAGGAGATTTGAATCCATACTGTTCCATTATTCAATCACCCAAAATAATATGGTAGACACTCCAAAGTTCACAAGTGTAGGTGAAGCTTGGAATACCTTGAATGCAGATGTCGTATCAAGGAGATGACCCTTCTTAGTCCTTAACTTTACTCGAGGACGAGCAAAGGGCTAAGTGTGGGGGAGTTTGTTGGTGGTCCTTAACTCACACTTTTAACCACCAACACTTATTTAAAATCCAACCAAACAAACACCAAACTTAGACATAGGGCTTTAGAACTAACGATTTCCACGAGATTTGGTGTTTTACTATTCACAGGAGGACATGTCAAAATAACAAGGAAAACACGCCCAAATACGCAATAGGACAAGGCGTAGCATCACACGACATGAGCCTAGGGGGAGAAGGCCCACTTACTAGTCAAATCAGGGCCTTGTCACGTGGAGAAAAATGCCCAAAACCCAAAGCAAACGTGCTCTAAATGGCACAAAACTTTGCAGGACCCACCTAGAGGCCCAAATGAAGCAACCCACCGAAGATGGGGCCATTTGGGCCTAGATGGGTGCGGCCACACCCCTGGTGCGCCCATACCACCACTGGGGCCTCTCGGGCCCATCTCTCACGTGATTCCTCCCACTGCCTTACCTATGACGGTTCCATAGGGGATGTCCAGGTTCAACACATCTAGGACGTCGGTTTGAGGTCAGTTTGGTGCCTTCCATAAGGGGATGAGCCTTTTCCAAAGACCCCTCTCGTCTCCACCTATAAAAGGAGGCTCCCTCTTCCTCATTTGAACAACAGCTCAAGGCAAAGAGCTACACCACAAGTGCAGCACTCAAGAGGGCTAAGGCCCTAGCTAGCTAGAGTTGAGTAGTTGGGAGAGATGTGAGGGAGAGTTTAGGGAAGTGCCAGACTTGTCGGTATCTCCTCGCTGGTACCTCGATGAACTCCTACACCTCAGCAGATTCATCCGCTAAGTGAATGTTAGTGGTTCTTATGTTATTAAGTCTTTTATTTAGCTAAGTTTTACTCTTACTTATTTGTGGGATCGTCGTCTATCCTCATGGTGGATACTCTAGTAGAGGGCTCCCGATAAAGACAGATCACCCTGTAAAATGCTAGAGTAGTAGTCAATAGTGTAGACATGGTGTCTAGGCTAGAGGCTACCTTCGTTTACCTCGTATCCTATGGTTGAAGGGTAGACGGTAGGTGGTGACAGCTCTGTCTGTCCCTTGTAATCCCCCACATCTAGGTACGGTGTAGAGCTATAGGCCGGAGGTGCCTGGCAGACTAGGTATAAGCCATTGCCTGAAGCAAGCAAGTAACAGTAGAGTTTACCTATCCTTAGACCCAAAAAAATAGGAATCCATCTCAACCTCTACCAACTCTACCCTTGTGTTGTCCTTGGACAAACTAGCTAGAAGAGTACCTCTGTTCCTTGTGGAAAACACGATACCTTGAATACCTCTAGGTGAAATGCTACAACGGTAATTTCATGCGCTTGCAGATTATTTCTGTTTGAGTTAAGGAATACCAACACCTGCAAATCCAAAAATCACCACTATAGCTGTGGAAGTGGACGAAAAAATTAACTGGCTATGAGCCACATTAAAGACAACATAGCATTGAGCCCTCCCAAGACTCAAGCTAAGATGATGATGAGAAGTAGGATGCAACCCACCTCGTATTAGCCAGAATATGCCTGCTTTCATCATCTTCGAAAGGACTGGCTCACACGTCGGCAACAAGGACCAAGATGACGGGATGCCACCACATCATGGCGTACATTCTTGTGCCAACATACATCATTGATCAATGGTCTGCCATAGTGTCTCATAAGGTCACAACCATGGTTGCACAAAGACAACCCTAAGTCATTGAAGATGAAGCTTCCATGCGAGTACCAATGAGGTTCCTTCTTTGATCATCAAGACGGATGCGAGTATCGCTAACAAACAAAGAAAAACAACTCTACACCATGTTGTTATAGGACAAAGATGATCAAGGAGGAACTTGAGTTTGCATCCCCAAAGAACACCAACTCGTCATCCAAGAAATCAACAAAAATCAAGAAGGGTTGACGGGAAAGAACAAGCAACTGTCCAAATGGTATACAGGAAAGGTGAGGTCCTGCTCAATGGACCTAAAGCCATGAAGCCCTCAATGATAGGTAAATCAGACAAGATTCCTTTAGGAAAATATTCAAATTTTGTTGGGAAGTCAGGAGATCATTCATAGAAACAAATTAAGGTTGGAGGTATTCTTCAAAACAATTTTACACATCTTTGCCTTAACCTGGTTGAAAATTTGAAGTAGTTGTGAACAATAAAGGTACATTATTTAAAACATGAACATGGGATAAAGATTTTACGCTAACTAAAATGTTAAAAACCAACTTTTTCGGTAGCATAGAAGATGACCTTTAGCTCTATGACAACACTATCCTTGCTTTGAATTATTTGTACATATATTCCTTTGGGTATGTGTTGTCCACTAATCTTTTATAGGAATACAACAATGAGAGGAGCAGAAGGTGCAAACAAAGTGTCAAGATTCACAAAACAAAGAAGAAGGTGGCACCACCACTAGAAGCGCCACTACTGGAGTGTGGCAGAACCACCCAAATTATATAGCCCACATGTGTTCGTCATTATCTCATAGACTTTTGACCATTGCACATGTAAGCCACACAATCCTGGTAGTCTGTCTGGTGTCCTCGGGAAACCTGAATCGTCCACTTTTTCTTTCCGAGCAGGATACATTACAGAAGACATTGTAGTATTACAACTGTTTAAACAAATATATTACATCGGAATAAACAACGGAAGTCTTACTAACCATAAGTTTACAAATCATTCACTAAGTTATTACAATTCATAAGTTTTGGCCAACTAGGCAATAGGGTAGCATGACAGGTACCACTAGTAACACCCAAGAGAGATTCACCCTGCCCATGGGTGCACAACAAACTTTTGTACTACTGTCTCTCCTCCTGCAACAAGGGTTAACAAACCCTTAGTACAAAAGTACTCAACAAGACTTAATCAACGAAAAGGAAAGACTCCAAGGATATGCAGACTTTATGGGAATCAAGGTAAGTCTGTAGCAAGAATCAAGATTAACTTTTGTAGAAAAGCTTACTAATAATTGATCCTTACTTTCAATGTTTTAGCTAAAGTTAAGTCATTATAGTCTCCAGTTTGCACCTTGTTGGCGGTGCTTAACTCATAATTCCTACCGCCAACACTTTAACAAAACAAACAAATAATGAATACCAAAACTTAGAAATAGGGTTTTTAACTCACACTTTCCACAAGTTTTGGTACAAGCATGTTTTGCAGGCACAACTATGAAACACATGACAAAATACACAATCAGGGAAAGTAGAATGTGCATCTAGGCCAAAGAAACATAGAGTGGCCCATCCAAACTCGAACTCTAGACCAAAGGCACCACAGGGATGCACTCTAGGTCCAGCTAGGAGCCCACCGACCAAAGGCGGTGGCCACCAAAGGTAGTCAAGGGGTGGTCGACCCAGGGGGCGACCGACCCCCTACTGGCGCCGCTCGTCCTTTCCTTGCTCAGGCGGTGGCATGCCTCCATGTGGAGGCAGTGCAGCTTGGTCCTCGTGCCAATAATAGTTCCCAACACTACCTTCCTCCTTATATAAATAGAGGGGCACCCCCTCTCATAACACACCACAACAAGGAAGAAGAGCACTCCTCACTTGAGTTAGAGTAACACTTCAAAGGGCTTAGGCCCTAGTAACTAGCTAGAGTTGTAAGGGAGAGATGTGAGGGAGAGTTTGGGGAAGAGACGGGCTTGTCGGTGTCTTCCCATCTTGTACCTCAACGGATACTTGTGCCTCAACGAGTTTTCCCGCTAAGTGAATACTTGTGATTCCTTTGGTATAAAGTCTTTGACTAGTTAAGCTATACTCCTAATTGTTTGTGGGTTCATCGTTCATCCCATGGTAGATGCTCTAGTAGAAGGGCCCTAATAAAGACGGATAACCCTTGCATGCACACTAGAGTAGTAGTTGATAGCGTAGACATGGTGTCTAGGCTAGAGGCTACCTTCATTTGCTTTGTTCCCCACGGTTGAGGGGTAGATGGTAGGTGGTGATATCCCTGTCCGTCCTTCATACTCCACCACGTCTGGTTCAACATAGAGAAGAGGCTGGTATCTCTTGGTAGGCTAGGTGTAAGCCGGTGCCCGAAGTGAGCAAATAGGAGTCATGTTTATCTATCCTTAGACCATAAAACCATAGAAATCCATTTCAACCTCTGCTAATTCTACCCTTGTGTTATCCTTGGATGAACTAGCTAGAAGAGTACCTCCGTTCCCTGTTGAAAATACGATACCCTAAATACTTCCGTGTGAAGTGCTACAACAGTAATTTCGTGCACTTGCAGATTATTCCTGTATGCGTTAAGAAATACCAACACACCTGATCTAAAGCAACCACTTCTTTAATCATCTCATCATGTGATCATAAGTACCATTGTTCTAGTGATTAACTACGATGGTGGTGCGAGTATCAAGTCTCCTGTTACCGTAGAGCAAACATCGATTCGAACCGATTAAACCCAGCTAGGGATTCCCAACCACACGACATATGTAGATCTTGGACCTACATATATCAACCCTCACTTGGATCATCCAAAATGTGAATCGGTCTGCGCTACCCGAGAATACAGAACTCCACCTCCCCGCGCCATTTCCCACTCCTAGTGCGCAGTTGTCTTTTCACATAATGGAATAGCCGAGATATTAACCTTACCGGAGTATTGGTCAGTACTATAAAATCTTGATCCAAGGGCCAACAACGAATGGTCCTTAATCGACACAGGCGTGGCACTACGTCAAGACTCAAACTTAACGCAAGCAAAGGATCCACCTGGTCTCAGAATAATTCAATAACATCATTGAGTCTCAGGGTCTTCCCTGAGTATAGATCCATTGCATCATAAACTTCTTAATCAACTCTTTTCTACTAAGCAAGGCTAAGCATTATAAAACTACTATAACTAACAGGGTGACAAGGATGAGTATTGAGATATTAAGGCAGGCATGCAATAGTTGGTATTCAAACAACTCATATTTTACTTAAATACACCAAGCATAAGTCTTAAGTGAATATTATTTGAAAACACAAGGATAGGGTTATTGTAACACCCTAGGTGTTTGTCACCAGTTAAGTAATGGGTTTGAGCTCAAACATGACATGTTAAGTGGTGATGAAGGTGTCAAGATCAAATCTACAAGAGTGAGCTCCAACTTAAACTTGGACAACACACCTTTACTTACATATGTACCCTTGTTAAGATTATGCAAGAGTAATGTTAAACATGCTTATTTCATGTACATTGCATCAACATGCATCCATCTTGACCAGTGAAAAAGTTTCATGAAGTTTGGAATCAAGAAGTCACATGAAACGATAAGTTATAATCTTTCTTGGATTGCTTTATTAAGTAAATGGGAATCTAAGATGTTGAACAAACCTTGCCAACTGGCTCAAACAACTCTACTTACACTCATGGACAAAAGTTATGAAGGGTTCATATTTAGCAAGTGGCCAGAAAATGCCTCAATCGGTCTAAAACTCTAATTTAAGCTTTACTGTGATGCTATTTTGACCTGTGTTGGCCAATCACTTTGCTTGGAGTTGGACCTTAAATAAAAGTTGAAGTTTGAGTGGAGTAGAAAAAACTTTGTTTTGGGACCAAGAGCCAGACCAGCTTGGAACTAAGTCAAACAGAGGCTTGAAGATTGAATATGGTTAGGCCGAGGCCTGCTGTGGCCGAGCGCGGGCCAAACATGGGTGTGGCCAGACTGGCCGGCCCTACCCTGGCTGGCCACCGCCGTCGGTCGACGCCACCCCCCCTGCAGGCCGAGGCCGGCCCTCTACCACTCCTCTGCCTGTGCGTGAGGTTGAAGAAAAATGACCCATTCATAAATAGAAGCTTTTTCATGTATTCAATTTGCATAAATGCCAGACACATATGGGCTTAGTTGGTTTCTGAGATCTCCAGGGTTCCCAATGCAAAAGTATTTTCCTTTTTTGGTTTAATCTTTTCTTTTGCAGATTTATGTGCTGAACTTTGGAAAATCTTAATAATTAGTAGAACAATCGTAAAATAACAAATATGGACTTTTTGGAATCCTTGTAAAATTATCTATGCAGTAGATCTATAATATGACATATTTTTGTTTAAAGTTTTTGCTGTAAAAATCAATTTATGCAGTTAGGTTTTTAATACTAGTTATGTCTTGTCTTTTTCATAACTGCAGTTGTTTTGATCAACTAAATGTGAAATTTTTATGGTAGGCTAATGATGTATGTGTATTCTGTGATAAAAATTTTAGGAGTTTAGGCTTGATAGTTTAAGATCTATAAAAATAACAAATGCCATGTGTTGCTTTGCTACTTTTCTGAATAGGTATGCATGTTTGTATTAATTGGCTCAGTTAAGTTATGAATCATGCCTTGATCACAATAAATGAGTTGTAGTACTTTTCTTAATATTTTCAAAAAGCTAAATAGCATAATTTTTGGTTAAGTAGATTTTTAGTTATAGTTGCTTAAATTTCTATAGCTGTTTCTGCCCAAACCCAGACAGGGTTGCCTTGTTGGTAATGTGTGGCCTTGTTTATAGTGGAATTTGCTCTAGGTGTTTATAAAAAAGGTTTTTTAAAATTTTCTAAGATTTCTAAAAAGTCTAGAACAACGTCTATTGGACATGTGGAACTCTAGTTATAGTTGTTTAAAGTTGCATATCAGATTTTGTCCATGTTTTGGATAGAGATGCATTTATTGGATTAATTGACCTTGTTAAATGTAGAATCATCTTAAGATGAGAATATGAAAGTTGTAGGAAACTTTATAAGCTTTTCAAAAAGTTATGATTCATGTTTGTTGGAGGTCTAGAACTCTAGTTATGCTTCTCTGAAGTTCCTATCAGTTTTCTGTCTATAATTGTACCACTGTTGTTTGGGCTGCATGTGCAGTTTTGCTTGTGCAATTTTTTTCATGGTGTAAATGATGTTTGATGTGGTTTCAGTGAAAACCAAAGTTGTATATAATTTCATAATCTTGCTTGTGTTCAAATTGCATGACCAAAGGCCTGAAAGTTTAGGAGTTATGAATTTGACAAATGATCTGTCATGTTTGGTCCATGCTCTCTGTAGATTTGAAGGATTTCATTGTTTGACCTAGTTAAGTATGAAATCATGTCTCAGTGATAATATAAGAGTTATAGTGCTCTCCTTAATCTTTCCAAATTATCCTAGATCACCCCTTTTGGTGTTGTAGAGCCCTAGTTATAAGCTTGTGAAGTTGCATGGCAAAATCTGTCCAAGTCTGGACAGAGGTGCTCATTTGCTCTTGATTGACCTTGTTAGTTGTGGAATCACCTTGTGATGATAATAAACATATTTTACATAATTTAATAATATTTCTAGAAAGTTAAGGTTCATGCTTGTTTGATGTCTGTAACTCCAGTTATGCATTTTTGAAATTACTACTACTTTTCTGTCCTAGTTTTGTGTAGATCTGAAACATTGGCATGCTTGACCTAGTTAGCTTTGGAATAATCTTTTGGTGATAATAACAATATTGTAGGAAATTTCATGAGCTTTCTAGAAAGTCTAGGATCACCTAGTTTGGATGTCTAGATCTCTAGTTATGGATAAAAACAAGTGACTGCTATGCTGCTGTCCAGATTTCTATACATGTGATAGGCGATTGCTTTAGCTTACTCTTGTTTTGGCTAAACATGTTGGTTAGTTCTTGATCAATGCATGGGTGCTATGACTAATATGCTTGCTATCCCTTTATAATAGGTTGTGTGATGTTTAGTTAAATAACTCTAAGTGCCAAAGTCTTGCATGATCTTATGTTTGCCTTGAATGCTATTATGTGATGCATCTCATATTACCATTCTTCATATTTATGCACTTGCATCTTGCATCTCATCTAGGTACGCTAGATGAATGACGTGAAGGATGTGATGTTGGAGCCAAACCCGAAGATGGTGTATGGTGGACCTACCCCGAAGATGGAAGGACTGGACAAGTGCTAGGATGGGAGATACTCGCCAAGTGAGTGTCGTCTAACAAACACTAACCTAGTGTTGGATTCTAGGCAAGACCCGGAGCATTCTTAGACTCCTATGTTTTTATAAATATCACTTGCTTTCTTTATGTTTGATGCATTAGGTTATAAGAGTTCATTGGAACCACTTGATGCATAGAACTACCTTGTCCAGAAATATACCTTGAACCCTATGTAGGTCCAGGATCGAATGTATGCTTAGCATGCTTAGACCGGTAGAAGTCGGGTGGTTTCCTGTCTCCTGCGAGATATAGGTGGACACCAAAGCACGATTAACTATATTTGCTATCGTGGAAATAACCATGTATTAATGAACAAAAAGGAGACCGGATGGGATTGTGATAGAGAAGCAACAAGGCTTGGAGGTCTTGGGTGTCTATCTATCCCCGCTTGTGTCGGTTAAGGATCGATTCACTATACGTCCTCATGTCATGTTGAACACATGCCTATCACTTAGTTGGTCGGATAACTCATTTTGACCACGAAGCCGAGTAGCTCAACTCAGGCCGAAAGCCAGGAAGTGAAAGTGCGCACTCTGGTGGTAGTAAGGATGTGCGGGGAGCCATTGGCGTAAGTCCGAGGTTAGATTGATGTCCTGGCAGAGTGGATTCCCTGAGAGTGCGGCACTGCTCTGGCCCATGAATTTAGTTCCTGAGTTGTACCCAAGGTGACCTAAGACTACCTTGGCGTGGGTATATCTGTGTTTGTGTTAGGAATAATTCTGCAGCTGGGTAGGATTCGATTTGAATTGCCGTCTCTCTCGGATAGTGAGAACTTGACTGAGCAGCGGCAACATAGACTAACTTAATGGAAACTTGATGGTTATGATGATGATGATATTCATATTACTACACCGGCTATGGTTACTATTGACTGTTACTAAATGATATTTCACATGTTTGGCATAGGTTAGTTGCTAATCTAGAGATGGATAGCTATAATTAACTTGGTTACCCAATTGTAAAATGTATAGCTCAACTAGTGGCTTTTATGCAAAATTTTGTCAAGCTAGCTCCACTTATAAAGCCTTGCATACTACTTGGTGTCACTTTATTTCTAGTTTATGATGGGTAAGTCTAGCTAAGTACATTCGAGTACTCAGGGTTTATCCCACCATGTTGTAGGTGAAGTTCTCGGCCTGCTGAAGATGGTGGCTAACCGTCGGTGAGCTCGGTGACTCTATATTTATTTCTCATCTATATGCCTTTATCAGAGGATGTCACTTATTCTAGCAATGTATTTGGAACTTATATTAATGTAATCATTTGAAAGCTATGTTGTTTTCCCTTAACCGGTTTTGAAACTCAAACTTGTATTATTAATTGTGAACTCATTGTAAACATTATTTCTGCTACAAACTCTATGTATATGATGTGTATTTGCTTAATCATACGATCTTGGTTGTGATGTTGATTTATTGAGGTCCTTCATGACACTCGGCGGACTATCGAGTTTATATAAGTGAAAGTATGTGCGTGTCAATGTGTTAGCGGGGACAACAGTACTTGATCTTGTATAAATTGGGCAGCTCTATCATAGCTGGTATCAGAGCAAGATTAAGCATAATACTGTCATGTACATAGTTTTAAAAACAAAGTTTTGATTTTAAAAAGCTTATTTTAACTAAAACTTTAGCTACAAGCAAATTTGTCAACACTTATTTGCAAAACTATGCTAACGACATTCTCCTTTATGCCCAGTTAAGGACTATTAGGTGGCTATCTAAGTACTAACTATGGGGAATGTACTTTATTGTAATTTTTACTTTCGTCGTCCATACGGTGTGCTATTGTATGGATGCCATTCGCTTGAATGGTAATGTATGGATCACTATACCTCTACGCTCAGGTAAGAAGGTAAGTTGATGAGTGGCATGACCACAAATGTGAGCATGCAGTCAAAGGGGAGAGGTAGTTTTGATACTTAAGTATATATATCTCATATATATACGGAAGTATTTAATTATGGGTTAGCCTTGGTACGGCTATATATGCATATTCTATATGTATGTATAGACGTATTTACTTTCGGGTAACTTTGATATGGATGTATATATATATATGGAAGTAATTAGCTTGCAACCTAGAGCCTAGACTTTCATTTCTGCATATATAATTGTGGGGTTGGGCTGAAACAAAATCCTTCTGCAGGTACGCTAACCACGAATGCATAGATTGAATGTAGTTGATGACTAGCTATATGTCGAAAGAGTACGTGTTATGCCACCGACA
Source organism: Miscanthus lutarioriparius (assembly GCA_904845875.1). NCBI lineage: Eukaryota > Viridiplantae > Streptophyta > Magnoliopsida > Poales > Poaceae > Miscanthus > Miscanthus lutarioriparius. The sequence continues at coordinate 50,258,620 of CAJGYO010000011.1, read as the reverse complement.
TAGAACATGATTGCCACCTTAGGTTGGCAATTTTGTGAGGACGAGTAGGACGGTCATGCATCATGATTGTGCTTGTGCATAAATATGCTTCACTCACTTTGTTCTAATACTAAGTAACTTGTGATCAATGTGATGTTACTATCTTCTGTGTGTGAAGCTAGGCAAAATGCCTTGTTCCATGCCGCTTGAATAGCTGTGCTTGAAGATAGTGTGTGATTAGCTTTGCCTTGTATGTTTTCTTCCAAAGGAAATAGATGACAAGTTATTAGTTAGCAAAAACTTCACCCCTTTGAAGACTAAATTGCTAAATGTAAGTGAAACTTGTTTTGAAGAGTTATCCACCTACTCAATAAAAAGGAAATAAAAAGATAACAATACCTTACCACCATGTTTTGCATGATATGGGTAGTGGTGTTGCTGTAGGTGATTGCTTCTTATATACAAGCTTTGTGCTTAGTAATAGTCGCTTAAGCTAATTGGATTGAGTATATTCGAAATGCTTGCTTAAGACCATGATGTAGGTGTGGATGCTCGTTATCTAGGTAGTTGTCACACCCCAAAAATTCCATTTTGGGTTGTGAATAGTTTTCACTGAATAAAATTAATGCTTTTATCATTTTCTAAAGTTTCCAAGATTTAATTAGAGTTTTTGCAATTTATAATGTGAAAAATGTTGATTTTTAAATAACTTTTGTAATATAATGTGAAGGGTGTTGCATTCATGCTAGTTGCATTTGGTGTTTATGAGTGCAAATGGTTTTGAAATATGATAAAGTGACGTTTCTTTCTCTCCGGGAAATTTTCTGACCTTTTCTGGAATTAAATTCCTTTTTCCTTGGGCTTAATATTTTTCCTTGATCTTTGCAACAATCTTTTCGTGAGCTCAAACAACTTTAGTTGAGTTCCTCATCCTTCAATCTATCTCTAGGATTTTTCTAGGGATTTTTCTGAGCTCCGGGCTATTTTTCGTGGCTTAAAAAGCAATTCTAGATTTTCTGGAATTATATTAATTCATGAAATTAAAATAATCCCAAAACCCTAATTTTTCCACTGACCTAAACCTCGCCTATAAATAGATGCTCGTGTTCTCCTCGACACCCTAATTCCAAAAGTACGATCGGTTTCGCGAGCCGCCAATCCGTTTGCCCTACATCTATCGCCGAAGTTGCGATGGCGAACTTTTCCAGCGAAGGTTCGGTGACTTTTTCCGGCCAACTCTGGCATCCCCTGCGAATTCCAATACCACCACGAGGTAGATCTCTTCGTTCTCAATGTCGTGGTATATCCTATTGCATGAATCCATCACCGTTGGACCCATTTCCCATCTCATGTACCTTCTCCAGCGAGTGTTCACCATTGCCGGTAGCCGCAGTTGCTCCCTGGCCGGCCATGGTCCCTCCCCGGCCAGCTCTGCTCCTTCCCTCAGTCGGCCGCCCAGCTTCCCCTATGGCCAAGTCCCTGTGCCCTGCCCCTATAGCCCCCCCCCTTCGCGACTTTGCCCTCCCTTCTCATGCAAAGGCCCGAGCAAACAACGACTCTCCCAGCCGCCCCTCTTTGTCGGCCGGGGCCTTGCCTCCCTGGTGGTCACCTTGACTTCCTGACCGCCCAACCCCCCCACGACCCCTCCCTGGCTGGGCAAGGCACCTCTATGCCGGCCAGAGTTCCTTTGCCAGCGAGGTACTGTAGCAGTCTTCCTCCACAGCCAATCTATTCCAGAGGTAGGAGAAGGACCTTTTTGCAGATAGGTCCCTTATTTATTCAATTTTCGTCCTTTTCATCTATTATTCGATCGTATCAAATACAAATTCAATTCTTTCAGTTTCACCTTTTCAATATATATTTCTATCATTGTTTATTCATGTCAGTACTATTTATTTCATTTATTTCAATGCGTTTCAAGTGAAATACCTAGAATGCCCTCCCTTGTTTAAATTGTCCGGAGTCCGTATCTTTTCCGTTTGATCTTCGTTTTCAGCGGTTTTTGCGCTCACGTGATCGTAGAAACAAGACCTACTCGTAAGTAACCTTTTCATAAGTTGTTTATCATGTTTGGTGTACTGCTTTTATTTATTTGTATATGGTTGCTTGTATGTCTATGCGCCCAAAGTTTGGCATGATAGAAGAGAAGTCATCGGTGGATCCCGAAGACCCAGAGTTCGAGTTATTATGCGTTTCTAAGCCTAAGACAAGTGTCCTTGACCATCTTGCTCCTACATTTGTTTTACTTTGAGTTAGTGTAGTTAGACCATTAGTTGCATGCTGAGTCATAATTTGAATCCTATGTTAGGGTTTTCTAGAACTTGATGTTATCATCCTTGTAACCTCGGTTGGTTGGGTAGCTGTCTTGCTTAGCTTGCAGTCTTGGGTTGGAAAGGTTATCATTTAATATTGATTAATGATTTATGCAACTTGGGTTGGTAATGTTTATAGCAACATGGTGAATAGGAATCCGACAGGATGGTTGGTTTTGGTGGAGGTGTGTGCCAGATTTTGGGTAAATGTTTTCTGGTGGATTGTTGGAATTGGTGGAATGGATTGTGCTCATTCCTGCTTGGATTCTAAGGACCGGTTGATGGACAAGTAACCCAGCTTAACAGCGCAACCTCGAGGGCTATGTGGCTCTGGCCCTGGCCAAGTAATTAGTTTCCTCCAAGTTATGCTACATCGGGTCGGTTTATGTGGCACAAGAGGGGGCTTCTGTAGTGGTGTTGGTACCCGCTGTTAGCGGTTAGAAACCTTAGTGAAGGTGTAAAACAGACTTGGAGGGACTTTGTAAAGGCCTTGTAGTGTGACCCCACTAAGCACCTAGGTAGTGTGAAGCGTGATGGGGAAACATGACTCGTGGTGAAAGTGTGCAACCTCTGCAGAGTGTAAAACTGATATATCAGCCATGCTCACGGTCAAGAGTGGCCTAGACTTCTTCTTGATTAGATGGCTCTGGTTTAGTTGGGAGGCTTGGATGGAATCCAAGTGTTGGTTTGCTTGGATGGGATCCAGGTGTGGTGCTCGGATGGGATTCGAGTGTTGGTTATAGTGGTTCTTCGAGGTGAAGGAAGATCTCACCTAGTTAAATAGGTGCTTAAGGTTTAAGGTAATAGGTGTGTTACTTAAGTGCTTGTGTCAAATCCTGTTAGCCTTTCCTTGTGTTGGCCCACATGTCATATTTTCCTACACTTGCGGAGTACATTTCGATGTGCTCACCCTTCTCTTTGTCCCCTTTGCTACCCCACCCAGCGGTTCAGACTAGAAGATGGAGTTTCTAGAAGATGGTGTTTCCTGAAGACGGTGTTGATGCTAGGCTAGTGTACTCCCGGTTAGCTGCCTGAAGGGATGGAGACCCTGCTCTGCTAGAACTCTGATGTAATTTTGTGTTTAGACCCTCTGGTCATTTTTTATATATGTAATCTCTTTTGTAATAAACATTGCAATGTATCATTTTGTCATCGCATGTATGAATAAACAGATCCTGGCATACGTGTGATGTGCATTCAGTTTTGTTTTATGAAACCAGATGTGACAGTAGTGCCATAGCTATCACCCCTTTTGTCCTCGGTAAGCATACAAGTGTTGAAGAGCGCTATCCTAGAACAATGTCCAAGTTTTGATAATCTCATGGTTGTCGTCTCCAATTAAGTTCTCTCTTAGGAGCCTGAGCCTGTACACGTGGTTGCTAGCCCTTGAACATTGCGCTATGATGACATTTATCCATGGCTTTGCTTGACCTTAGGCCCAAGCTTAGTTCCCTTGAATGCTTGCATATATTGTGGTTGTCCTGCTCCTGTGTGGGAGGACCTTGCTAAAAAATCCTTGTCGGGCCTCATTGCTCCTTCTCCTATAGATGATCTGGTGCAACGCTAATCGCTATCTACCCTGGCTTTGGAACCTTTTCCTCATAGATCATGTCATTGCTTTATCAACTGAATCCCTAGTTAGTGCATTAGCTCTATCCCTCGAATCTCGTTTGTTTTGTCTCCAACTCTTTCAAGTCTCTGGATGTTTATTAGTCTTGATCTCATGTTGCTGCTTGGCAAGACCAAATCTCATGTTAATCTTTACCTGGTAATCACCTTGGTGGACACAAGGCGTATATGGAAATTAAGCAAGAGTCCCCTACTCAGTTGTCTTTGGCAATTAGGCTATGTTCTCTTGCGCTATGTTTTGATCTTCGGATTGCCTCCTTGTTGACTCCTAACCTTGTGACTACCTTTGTTTGCTATCCCACCTTCTCATGGTGCTTGCTCCTATGCAACCAAATTTGCGCCACATGAAAATTCTTGTGGGTTGTATGTTCAGTAATGGTGCCACGATTAGCGATCTACTATGCCGCTGATGAAACCAAGAGCCTCCTGTGGGTGCACACACAAGGTTGTGCTGCTCGGCACGCGCTGGTATCGAGGTTTCTAGTCATGGTCCATTGCAGAACTGCACCGATGTGTTTTGTTCACGTAAGCTCTTCCTTGGTTATCTCTCCTTATCTTGTCAGAAGATCTGTATGTCGAACCAGATACAATAGGATTTCCTTCTGGAATCATCCAAAGGAGAACCTTTGAAAAATAGGTCACTGACATGAACATAAATAGACTGTAAGAGATGGTAGACAAGTGACTCTACTTGGCTATCCCTATAATTACATTGGTCATCTAGTGAGAACCTTATGTCATCCCCGTTGGATCAAAAGGGCACACAACACTTAAAGTTGGACAAGTTATCAGTTGGATGGTAAATGGACCAGGATATTATGTCCTATAATAGGTCACCTGGTGCTTATGAGCTTTCTGTCCAAGTCTTGACCTTTATGCGCAAGATGATCAACCAACCTTCTTCGGTGTGACCCCTTTCTACTGACTTTAATAGCGACCATCTGTTTATGCTTCGACCACAATTCTTATTGTCAAGAGTGAAGATTTGGAACCTTTTTGGTGTTGATAGATAACCGATTAGTTACCAGTAGGAAGGTTAATCTCTAGCTAGGTAACGACTCTTTGGTAACTATGAAGGCCAAATCTCACAAAACAATTTTAAGCAAAGAAATGGCAAAGCCGGTCAGCGATACCAGTACTGCTTTCTTCTCCAAGCCCTACGTCATCAAGTCTATTCCATCTTGGACAATCACATGGGTAGTGCAAGATACTGTATCAGCTAAGTAAAGAGCTAGAGAAAGCACATCCCTAGTCTCGGTCAGCCTCATTATGTATATGGTGCTATCAAAGGATTTGTTTAGGACTCTATTGGATGAAGCACAGAAGGATAATCAGAAACATTTCTTTATCTTGTAGGACTACCTCTCCATGTGAAGTATGCATTGCACCCTGCATGAACATCCCACCAATCCAATGCTTGTGCATTGTTGAGTTGGTGTCTAAATCAACGGTTGAAGTTGTTCCCTAGGAAGCATATGAGGAAAACCCTAGCCTCCATCCTCAGTGAGAAGGCTACTACTATCATAAAAAGAGTTAAAGACTACGAACACACTTCCCAATGTGTAAATCAAAGGAAAAGAAGAGCGAAAAATCTATCAAGATTTGATGGCACAAAACCGGTTATCTTTAAACTAGTGATTAGTGGCTCAAACATGGTTGAATTCACACCAAACTTGGTGATCTCATTCCTCGCTTAAGGTACTTTGATGTCTTAAGTTGGGTTGATGATTGGTTGAGTAAAGCATCGGATTTGAGAGATGTTTTGATAATTTGGTCCCAAAATTTCAAAACAAAGCAGTTTTGGTAGATGATTTGTTTGGATAGTCAAATGGTGTCCGTTTTAGATGAATTTTAGTCAGTCATTAAACAACTCTTGAATCTAAATGTCTACCAAAATTTGTGCATAATGGAGTAGTAGTTTGCAGGATATGAACTGATTACCGAGAGGTATAGAATCTATGATTTCTCTGCTGATTACTATTATCCCTCATATTAGAAGGTTGTGTTTGTAGCTCTGGTCATGTTGGCAATGTGATGATTGTTAATACTATAGATATCCTAGAGAAGACTCCTGGCACCCCTTTGTGCCTTGCTTTTGCCCTCTCATATCAACAATGCTTGAGCAGTCAAGGTGTTCTACAAGTCAATTTATGCCTTTGCGAGTTGAAAACAATTTGAAAAGTATCAAACAACATATTTTAGATTTTGCTTATGAGTTGTTGACTGACATTAGAAAGGAAGCCTCAATGTCAAAAGTAGTCCAACCAGGCTAATTTTTTGATAGTGTAAGTCAACCCAACTTACTGCGCCACTGCACCATGAAGGCAAATTGTGCTCAACTTGCTTCGTAGTGTACTATTTTTCCAGTTGGTGTATACTTGCAACTTTTGTTGACCTCCAGACCTCGTTGTCATCCTTCTTCAACAATGTTTTCTAAGGCGGACTTGTCCTTTGGTACATTCCATGCGTTTTTACCCAAGAGGTTGCCTCAGATTCAACCTAAATAACTGTTGCCGTTTAGAAACGAGGATTCCCTCAAATAATGATCGTCAAAAAATGCTGAGTCAACAGAGTTAGCTATCATATTCACCACTCAATCAATGGACTGAGATAATACAGTGTTATCATTAGAGAAGTAGAACTACACACATGGAACATTATGTAGTTTTCCATCGGTTGGCATCTGAGTGATTGAACGGTTACGACCGGCATAGATATTGTCTGTTGGTTACTCAGTTTCTTACAGCCTTAGAGGATGTTACCCCATCGGTGATATCATCCCTTATGAAAGGTTGTACTCAAGCTACTTTGGTAGAGAACTACTTTTTGAACTTTGTGAATGAACATGGAACCATTGTAATGAGTAGCTTTCAGAAGCTTGCAGTCTAGTGCAAAGTTCACATGGTCCATGCTATATTCACTAGGGAAATAGAGATTGCTTCACGGAAGTCAATGAAGAAAATTCTTCAGACAAAACTTACTATGAAGAGCAAGTATCAGAAAGTGTCTTGACCAAATGAGCCCCTTTGATACTCCAAAGTTAAGTAGCCTAATGCTCTCACTGATGTTGGAAAACGGATGACATGCTTTTCTTCCCTTAAAAGTCTTTCGCACCGAATCTCAGGGCGAGATTCCCATAAAGGGGAGGGTTGTAACACCCTAGGTGTTTGTCACCAGTTAAGCAATGGGTTTGAGCTCAAACATGACATGTTAAGTGGTGATGAAGGTGTCAAGATCAAATCTACAAGAGTGAGCTCCAACTTAAACTTGGACAACACACCTTTACTTACATATGTACCCTTGTTAAGATTATGCAAGAGTAATGTTAAACATGCTTATTTCATGTACATTGCATCAACATGCATCCATCTTGACCAGTGAAAAAGTTTCATGAAGTTTGGAATCAAGAAGTCACATGAAATGATAAGTTATAATCTTTCTTGGATTGCTTTATTAAGTAAATGGGAATCTGAGATGTTGAACAAACCTTGCAAACTGGCTCAAACAACTCTACTTACACTCATGGACAAAAGTTATGAAGGGTTCATATTTAGCAAGTGGCCAGAAAATGCCTCAATCGGTCTAAAACTCTAATTTAAGCTTTACCGTGGTGCTATTTTGACTTGTGTTGACCAATCACTTTGCATGGAGTTGGACCTTAAATAAAAGTTGAAGTTTGAGTGGAGTAGAAAAAACTTTGTTTTTGGACCAAGAGCCAAATCATCTTGGAACTAAGACAAACAGAGGCTTGAAAATTGAATCAGTTGCTGTCTTAGGCTCCCAGTAAATTTTTCTAAGTCCCTGAAGTGACAGCAGTAAGTTAACTTCTTTGTGACATTTTATCGTCTAAATTCATGTGGTAGCTCAATTGGATTACTTAAGATGAGTTGAAGTACTTTTCATGGTGAAAACAATAGATCAAGTCTTATTAAATTTGGAGTTCATTTGGATCTTCAAAAATAGTTTCAAAAATAGCAAAAGTTTACTTTGTCACTTAACTTACATTGACATGTCGGCATTCCGCGTTCTCCAAATTTTTTTAAGAAACTTGATTTGGTACCAAAATAAAAGTTGGAGTATACATGATGGAGAAGAGCATGTATAAAGATGGCACTCGTTTGACCTTGTCTTGACCATCGATTTTTGGATTTGATTAATCCGCATCAACATGTTGACATTTGCAAATTGGACGCTAATTAACCACTGTTTCAATGCCCTAATAGCTATGACCCCTTAATCAAGTTTGTAGACCATCAGGAGAGCTACAATTTTGCTTTAATCACCCACTCTAGAATATGCCTCGAAGATGCCTAAAACTTGGCTCCAAAGTGGCCACGTCGTCGCCCACCAGATGCTCGAGAATATGCCTCTAAGGTGGAGCGCGTGGCAGCCATGCAGGAGCTCGCCCCACCATGGCTCTCCCTCTCCACTCTGCGTGTCCTTGTGCCCCTACCCTACCTATTGCGGTTGGGGAGACACCGAGCTCCCTCAGACCCTCCCCCACTCCTTTCTTTCCCTCTCTCTCGCTCTCCCTGCCAGCGCCATGGCCATGGCACCACTGCTGTGCGGCAGAGCTCCTCCCAACCACCGCCTTGCCCCTCTGCTGTGCCACACCTTGCTGCTCGCTCCACCCCGCCGCTCCCTTCTCCATCCTCCACCATGGCACGCTGCTTCCCCGACCATCGCAGTCGCTGGAGTCGTATCGCAGCCGCCCGACCGCAACTAGCGGCCGTGGTCGGGCCGAGGCCTGCTGTGGCCGAGCATGGGCCAAACATGGGTGTGGCTAGGCCGGCTGGCCCTGCCCTTGCTGGCCACCGCCGTTGGCCGACGCCTCCCCCCCTACAGGCCGAGGCTCGGCCCTCTGCCACTTCTCTGCCTGTGCGTGAGGTTGAAGAAAAAGGACCCATTCATAAATAGAAGCTTTTTCATGTGTTCAATTTGCATAAATGCCAGACACATATATTTACATATATGGGCTTAGTTGGTTTCTGAGATCTCCAGGGTTCCCAATGCAAAAGTATTTTCCTTTTTTGGTTTAATCTTTTCTTTTGTAGATTTCTGTGCTAAAATTTGGAAAATCATAATAATTAGTAGAAACATCGTAAAATAACACATGTGGACTTTTTGGAATCCTTGTGAAATTATATATGCAGTAGATCTATAATATGGTATGTTTTTGTTTAAAGCTTTTGCTGTAAAAATCAATTTATGCAGTTAGGTTTTTAATGCTAGTTATGTCTTGTCTTTTTCATAACTGTAGTTGTTTTGCTCAAATAAATGTGAAATTTTTATGGTAGGCTAATGATGATATGTGCATTATGTGGTAGAAATTTCAGGTGTTTAGGCTTGATAGTGTAAGATCTATAAAAATAACAAATGCCCTATGTTGCTTTGCTCCTATTCTGAATAGGCCTGCATGTTTGTATTAATTGGCTCAGTTAAGTTATGAATCATGCCTTGATTATAATAAATGAGTTGTAGTACTTTTATTAAGATTTTCAAAAAGCTAAAGAGCATAATTTTTGGTTAAGTAGATTTTTAGTTATGGTTGCTTAAATTTTTGTGGCTGTTTCTGCCCAAACCCAAACAGGGTTGCCTTGTTGGTAATGTGTGGCCTTGTTAATAGTGGAATTATCTCTAGGTATTTATAAAAAAGATTTTTTTTAAATTTCTAAGATTTCTAAAAAGTCTAGAACAACATTTATTGGACATGTAGAACTCTAGTTATAGTTGTTTAAAGTTGCATATCAGATTCTGTCCATGTTTTGGATAGAGATGCATTGATTAGATTAATTGACCTTGTTAACTGTAGAATTATATTAAGATGAGAATTAGAAAGTTGTAGATAACTTCATAAGATTTTAAAAAGTTATGATTCATGTTTGTTGGAGGTCTAGAACTCCAGTTATGCTTCTCTGAAGTTCCTATCAGTTTTCTGTCTATAATTATACCACTGTTGTTTGTGTTGCATGTGCAGTTTTGCTTGTGCAATTATTTTCATGGTGTAAATGATGTTTCCTGTGGCTGCAGTGAATACCAAAGTTGTAGATAATTTCATAATCTTGCTTGTGTTCAAATTTCATGACCATAGGCCTGATAGTTTAGGAGTTATGAATTTGACAAATGATTTGTCATGTTTGGTCTATGCTCTGTGCATTTTTTGAAGTATTTTATTGTTTGACCTAGTTAAGTATGAAATAATATCTTAGTGATAATATAAGAGTTATAGTTCTCTCCTTAAGCTTTTAAAATTATCCTAGATCACTCCTTTTGGTGTTGTAGAGCTCCAGTTATAAGCTTGCGAAGTTACATGGCAGAATCTGTCCAAGTCTGGATAGAGGTGCTCAATTATGCTTAATTGACCTTGTTAATTGTGGAATCACCTTGTGATGATAATAAACATGTTTTAGATAATTTAATAAGCTTTTTATAAAGTAAAGCTTCATGCTTTTTTGATGTCTGTAACTCTAGTTATGCATTTTTGAAATTACTACTATTTTTCTATCCTAGTTCTGTGCAGATCTGAAACCTTGGCATGTTTGACATGGTTTCCTTTGGAATAAGCTTTTGGTGATAGTAACAATTTTGAAGACAATTTCATTATCTTTCCAAAAAGTCTAGGATCACCTTCTTTGGATGTTTGTATCTCTAGTTATGGATAAAACAAGTGACGGCTACGCTGCTGTCCAGATTTCTATACATGTGCTAGGCGATTGCTTTAGCTTGCTCTTGTTTTGGCTAAACATGTTGGTTAGTTCTTGATCAATGCATGGGTGCAATATCTAAACTTAAGTTCACTTGTGTGCCATGGCTAATATGCTTGCTATCCCTTTATAATAGATTGTGTGATGTTTAGTTAAATAACTCTAGGTGCCTATGTCTTGCATGATCTTATGTTTGCCTTGAATGTTATTATGTGATGCATCTCATATTACCATTCTTCATATTCACGCACTTGCATCTTGCATCTCATCTAGGTACGCTAGATGAACCACATGATGGATGTGATATTGGAGCCGAACCCGAAAGACGGTGTATGGTGGACCTACCCCGAAGATGGAAGGACTAGACAAGTGCTAGAATGGGAGATACTCGCCAAGCGAGTGTCGTCTAACAAACACTAACCTAGTGTTGGATCCTAGGCAAGCCCCGGAGCATTCTAAGCCTCCTATGTTTTTATAAATATCACTTGAATTCTTTATGTTTGATGCATTAGGTTATAAGAGTTCATTGGAACCACTTGATGCATAGAACTACCTTGTCTAGAAATATACCTTGAACCCTATGTAGGTCCGCGATCGAATGTATGCTTAGCAATGCTTAGACCGATAGAAGTCGGGTGATTTCCTATCACCTGCGAGATATAGGTGGATACCAAAGCACGGTTGGCTATATTTGCTATCATGGAAATAACCATGTGTTAATGAATAAAAAGGAGACCGAACGGGATTGTGATAGAGAAGCAACAAGGCATGGAGGTCTTTGGTGCCTATCTATCCCCATCTATGTCGGTTAAGGACTGATTCATTGTACGTCCTCATGTCATGTTGAACCCATGCCTATCACTTAGTTGGCCGGATAACTCGTTCTGACCGTGAAGCCGAGTAGCTCAACTCAGATTGAAAGCCGAGAAGTGAAAGTGCGCACTCTGGTGGTAGTAAGGATGTGCGGGGAGCCATTGGTGTAAGTCTGAGGGCAGATTGACATCCTGGCAGAGTGGATTCCTTGAGAGTGCGGCGCTGCTCAGGCCCACAAATTTAGTTCCTGAGTTGTAACAAAGGTGACCTAAGACTACCTTGGCACAGGTATGTCTGGGTTTGTGTTAGGAATAATTCACCAGCTGGGTAGGAATCGATTCGAATCACCATCTCTCCCGGATAGTGAGAACTTGACTAAGCAGCGGCAACGTAGAGTAACTTAATGGAAACTTGATGGTTATGATGATGATATTCACATTACTACACCGGCTATGGTTACTACTGCCTGTTACTAACTGATATTCCACATGTTTAGCACAGGTTAGTTGCTAATCTAGAGATGGATAGCTATAATTAACTTGGTTACCGAATTGTAAAATGTATAGCTCAACTAGTGGCTTTGATGCAAAATTTTGTCAAGCTAGCTCCACTTATAAAGCCTTGCATACTCCTTGATGTCACTTTATTACTGGTTTATGATGGGTAAGTCTAGCTGAGTACATTCGAGTACTCAAGGTTTATCCCACCATGTTGCAGGTGAAGTTCTCGGCCTACTGAAGATGGTGGCTAACCACCGGTGGGCTCGGTGACTCTATATTTATTTCTCATCTATATGTTTTTATCAAAGAATGTCACTTATGCTAGCAATGTATTTGGAACTTATATTAATGTAATCATTTCAAAGCTATATTGTTTTCCCTTAACCGGTTTTGAAACACAAACTTGTATTATTAATTGTGAACTCATTGTAAAAATTATTTCCGCTGCAACTCTATGTATGTGATGTGTATTTGCTTAATCATAAGATCTTGGTTGTGATGTTGATTTACCGAGGTCCTTCGTGACACTCGGTAGACTACCGGGTTTATATAAGTGAAAGTATGCGCGTGTCAACGTGTTAGCGGGGACAACCATACTTGATCTTGTATAAATTGGGCGGTTCTATCACAGTTATGCTCCGGGGCTTGCCTACGGTGTTGGGGTTGTTAGGCACTTTAGAAAACCACATATAAAATAACCAACTCCACTAACAAGAAATCCACTTCTAGGACTTGCTCCACAACTAGATTCCACTCTCGATCACTAAATGTAAGTTTAGTGTTGAATTCTGGTTAATGAACTTGGAGTTATTATTTTCATAAATAATGGAAGTATTCTAAAATGGAGATGAATCAATGCTTGGTTTTTACTGCAAACTTTACATTAACCTTGTTTGAGTATACAAAGTCTGGAGAACAAAAAAATATATAAATAATAAAAAAAAATTAGGCTCCCTGGTATTCAAACTAGCAGAGCCCTTGTTTGTTTCCATTTTTGTTTCTTTATTAATAAAAGCAGGTACAACAATAAGTGTGGGGGAGATCTCTCAAGCATGATGAACACACATTTTAGATCTCCAACCAACATGTTGCACAAACATCGACTGATCAAACAGTGGTTTGTGCAACTCGACCCTCAACTCTCCTGAATTATGAAAGATTAAATTTGAACAAATTAAAAATATACAAAACAAATGATGTTCAATATCCATGCTAGCCTTGAATTAAATTTGCATACTCTTTATTCCTCGCTAATATTCCTATAAATTGTGAACAACTATCATAGGGACCCCATGTTCATAGGTACCCCATGTTATCTAAGTAATTGGAATATGTGATATAGTAGGATGAAAATGAACCTTGCTCTCTCATGTGAAGAACTTGGGATTTATTTTACAAAAGCAAAATTCAAATAGCATGCTCCTCAATCATGTTCAAATTCCTACCAAAGCCATATCTAGTAATTAGAGCTTAAACCCTCCAAAATTATGCTACTTATTTCTGCATTGAGTTTTGTCAAGTCTTGTTGACCCTTGTCGAGAAAGTTATCATGCTCCCAAGATCAAGATCATGTACACCCAGCTTAAATGCTGCTCCTACACTGGGAGTACGCAAAAAAATGCTCCCGTCCACCAAAAACTCTGCTCCTACACTAGGAGTAGACAAAAAAAGTTTGATAGGATAATACTCCAAAGTTCTACAAGATAGTGATCTCTATCAATATATGGTTTAAGAGACATGGGCTATGCAAAAGTATGAAAAGAAAAAAAATTGGACACATGAAGGTCCAAGAAAAAAATATAGGAACACATGAAGGTCCCAAGGTATTGAAAAAAATTGACCACATGAAGGCTCATAAAAAGAAGAAAAAAATGATAGCCATATCTCAAAATAAAAAGCTAGAGAGATATCATATCTACAAGAGGAGTATAGTATAGATGTAGAATTGTTTTATCCACACACTTGCACTTCATGATCTAAGGGTATGAAATCTTTTCTCCTTGGATCCAAGATTTGACTTAGCAAAATATGCAGAGTAAGTATGCCTTCATATCTTTTCCTACCCAAAGATCCATATAAAGCTTTTTAGAAATAGGAAAGAAAGAAGGCAACACTATGACATGCCTTGATAAGGAACCAAACACATATATGAGTGATTCGAGAGAATCATTTGAGGAGCTAAGCTTTGTTTACATTTTAAAAATCTAATGAAAACCCAAGTTTCTAAGCTGCTTGATGCAAGGGGATTTGAATCCATACTGTTCCATTATTCAATTACCCAAGATAATGTGGTAGACACTTCAAAGTCCACAAGTGCAGGCGAACCTTAGAATAACTTGTATGCAGATGTCATATCAAGGAGATGACCCATCTTAGTCCTTAACTTTACTCGAGGATGAGCAAAGGGCTAAGTGTGGGGGAGTTGTTGGCGGTCCTTAACTCCTATTTCTAACCGCCTATTCTCACATAAAATCTACACAAATGGTCACCAAACTTAGAATTAGGGTTTTTAACTAACGAATTCCACAAGTTTTGGTGATTTACCATTTGCAGGAGGGCATTTGTCGAAATACACAATAAAAAGGGCAAAGAACAAAGGATAAATATCATTCTACTCAAGCCCAAAGAAAAGAGGCCCAGTCGCCAGGCAAATTAAGGCCCGAAGGAATGGAGAACAAGGCCAAATTCCAACAAAACCATCTTATCTTTGATGAACACCACCATGGGCCCACTCAAGAGGTCCAAAGGAGTCAACCCACCGAAGATGGGCCAGTTTGGGCTCACTGGTGGTGCGGCCGCACCAGTGGTGCTACCGCACCGCTACCAGACCCAAATCATCTCATTTTTTTAGGCTACCTCTTACCGCCTTCCCATGGTCGGTTCAGCTGGGGATGTCGGTAAGTTCAATGCGAAGGAGGCGGTTTGCTCTTTCCATAGGGGGAGATCAAGGGAATACTCCAAGGAACCTCACCCCTCCTCTCCACCTATAAAAGGAGGACCTCTCCTCCTCATTCTACAACACCACAAGGAAGAAGAGCTACCACACTTGAGCATCACTCCAAAGGGCTTAGGCCCTACTTAGCTATCTAGAGTTGAGTAGTTGGACATAAGTGAGGGGAAGATCTGGGAAGTGCCAGACTTGTCGGTGACTCCCCGAGCTTGTACCTCAATGAACACCTACTTTTGTACCTCGACGGATACATTCTCTAAGTAAGTGTTCGTGGTTCTTAGGTATAAAGTCTTTGTTTAGTTAAGCTTTACTCTTACTTGTTTGTTAGTTCATCATCCATCCCCATGACGGATACTCTAGTAGAGGGCTCCCAATAAAGATGGATCACCCTGTACAGCGTTAAAGTAGTAGTCGATAGCGTAGACGTGGTGTCTAGGCTAGAGGCTACCTTTATTTGCCTCGTGCTCCATGGTTGAGGGGTTGGCGGTAGGTGGTGATAGCCATGTCCGTCCTTCATAATCCCCCACATTTGGGTACGGCGTAGAGCTATAGGCCGGCCTCACCTAGGAAACCAGGTGTGATCCGGTGCCCAAAGTAAGCAAGTAGGAGTAGAGTTTATCTATCCTTAGACCCTATAACCATAGGAATCCTCTCTACCCTCTATCAACTCTATCCTTGTGTTGTCCTTGGACGAACTAGATAGAAGATTTACCTCCGTTCCCTGTGGAAAATATGATACCTTGAATACTTCCGGGTGAAATGCTACAACGGTAATTCCGTGCGCTTGCGGATTATTTTTGTATGCGTTAAGAAATATACCAACAACAGTGTTGTTCTTTCGAACACCCTATGGATGATTCTGTTGTTGACACACTAGAGGTTTTAGAGACTTAGCATGCCTGGGTACACAACAATCCCGAGCATAGTGCCTAGTCTAGCCGCACTTATAACATGTGTTGGGATTATTTGGTGGGTTATCAGGGCGAACACCAGGGGTATTCGGCTGGTGGAGATAATAGTGAGAATGATGGATTTGCTAATAGATAATCCTATGATGCTGAGTATTGTCACTAGAGGATTCTATAGGTACATTCTTTCTCTTCTTCTCCTGGTGCTGACGATACTTCTCCCTAGTAGAAATGGTAATGCTAACAATCTCATTATACCTAGCAGTGGTGCAAGCGGCCAGCATAGCCTGAAGTTTGGTGTTGTGACCACATACAAACCAATGCTTCTTATCGGCATCTGTACTAACATATTCGGGGGCATACTGTGATAAGTGGTTGAACTTACTCAAATACTCCATCACACTCTGATCTCCTTGCTGCAACATGAGGTACTATTCTATTTTCATCTCCATAACACCATCAAGAACATGGTGTGTCCGGAAAGCAGCGTGAAAGTTAGCCCATGGAACCTGATGTCCTGCTGGCTGGGTTGCAAGGAAGCTTTCCCACTAGGCGCTAGTAGGGCCCTGAAGTTGCTATGCTACAAACATAGTCTTCTGGACATCACTGCAGCGGATAAGACTAAACTTCTGCTCTATGGTGCGGATCCAGTCCTCTGCCTCTAAAAGGTTCTTCAGCTTTATGAAATATGGGAGGGTGAGTATTCAGAAAGTCACAATAAGTGCTGGTGGTTTCATGATCCGAATGACCCTGAGAAATAGGTACTCCATATTGTGCCCAAGTTTGGAGAATACGCGCATTGTCGGTGCTGACATTCACCATAGCAGCAACTGTATCATCTAAGGTTGGTGCTCATGGGGGATCAATCGTGTTGGCACGAACACGTGATGAACTAGGTGTATCTATTTTTCTTGAACGAGTCCTCATACTGTAAGGTAAGAATGACCATCAGTCACCAGATTTCCAGATAGGTAGAACAACATAGGGGGAAAAGAAAGATAGCATGAATAGGATTAGCAACATACTTAACCCAACTACTAGCAAGGGGGTAAGTAAACAAAAGATTAACACTCAACTAAACTAACATATCTACTTACATAACTTTATTATTTTAATACACATATTACACAAGAGAGTGACAACACACTCAATTTTATAACATAGGGCAATATTGAAACATGCTATCCACTTTTACACAACTACTGAGTGTATCTACCACCCTTATGATCATATGGAAGACCCACAAAATAACGAGGGAAAGACAGGAAGATTCTAACATAACATCTTATAAGATTAGGGACTACATGCGTTGAAATACTCTGTGCAGTGGAATAGTTGGCACGCCACATGAACTCCTGAAGTATGGCGGAACTTCCCTCAGCAAGCAGAAGGTAAGTCAGAAGTAACCTTATGACATAAAATAGATTTGAAATTCATTTGTATTGTTCATTTTGAAGTTTTATAAAGTAGTACTACAACACTTCTGTAATGACATGCTCTGATACTAGCTGTGGCAGAACCACCCAAATTATATGGCCCGCATGTGCCTGTCATTGTCTCACTGACTTCTGACCGTTGCACACGTAAGCCACACAATCCCGGTAGTCTGTCGGGTGTTCTCGGGAAACCCGAATCATCCACTTTTTCTTTCTGAGCAGGATACATTATAGAAGAAATTGCATTATTACAACTGTTAAAACAAATATATGACATTGGAATAAATAGCGAAACTCTTACTAACCATAAGTTTACAAATCATTCATTAAGTTATTACAATTCACAAGTTTTGGCCAACCAGGCAATAGGGCAGCATGACAGGTACCACTAGTAACACCCAAGAGAGATTCACCCTGCCCATGGGTTCACAACAAACTTCTCTACTGCTGGCTCTCCTCCTGCAACAAGGGTTAACAAACCCTGAGTACAAAAGTACTCAACAAGACTTAACCGATAAAAAGGAAAGACTCCAAGGATATGCAGGCTTTACGGGAATCAAGGTAAGTCTATAGCAAGAATCAAGATTAACTTTTGTAGAAAAGCTTACTAATGATTGATCCTTATTTTTAATGTTTTAGCTAAAGTTAAGTCATTATAGTCTCTAGTTTGCACCTGATCTAAAGCAACCACTTCTTTAATCACCTCATCACGTGATCATAAGTACCATTGTTCTAGTGATTAACTACGATGTGGTGCGAGTATCAAGTCTCCTGTTACCATAGAGCAAATAGCGATTCAAACCGATTAAACCCAGCTGGGGATTCCCAACCACACGACATATGCAGTACTCCACCTCCCTACGCCATCCTAGACAGATTCATAGGATGGATACATGATACTCTCGCCATCTCCCACTCCAAGTGCGCAGTTATCTTTTCACATAATGGAACAACCGAGATTTTAGGCTTACCAGAGTATGTGGTCGGTACTACAAAATCTTGATCCAAGGGCCAACAATGAACGGTCCTTAATCAACATAGGCGGTGCACTACGTCAAGACTCAAACTTGACACAAGCAAAGGATCCGCCCAGTCTCAGATTAATTCAATAACATCATTAAGTCTCAGGGTCTTCCCTGAGTATAGATCCATTGCATCATAAACTTCTTAATCAACTCTTTTCTACTAAGCATGGTTAAGCATTATAAAACTACTATAACTAACAGGGTGACAAGGGATGAGTATTGAGATATCAAGGCAGGCATGCAGCAGTTGGTATTCAAACAACTCCTATTTTACTTAAATGCACCAAGCATAAGACTTAAGTGAATATTATTTGAAAAGACAAGGATAGGGTTATGCTCCGAGGCTTGCCTATGGTGTTGGGGTTGTTAGGCACTTTAGAAAACCATAGATAAAATAACCAATTCCACTGAGAAGAAATCCACTTCTAGGACTTGCTCGACAACGGGATTCCACTCTTGATCACTAAACGTAAGTAAATATGCATGCTTTAGAATGATGCGATACATAACATGGTTTATGATGATCAATAAGAGTAATCAACTTGAGTACAACTTTCCTTCATGGTTACAGTTGCGACTAATTAACAACAACCATTTTTAGTTATTACCATTATCAACTTGATTATGGGCAACAACCATGAAATAGGGTTGCCAAGGAACAGCAGGGGTGTTTGTGTCCCAAGGTCTACAATCAATCCAAAATCTCACTCAAGTCATTTTATGATTTATCCTAATTATTTTAGCATTAATTAATTAATTAAATTCATGTAATTAAGTGGATAATTAAAAATTATCAAAACAATACCAAACTTTTTGTGGATCTAGGTTGTTGCACATAACAGTTACACAAAAAATTTCATGATTAATAGATTATTATTTTAGCCTAAAAAATCATGGAAGGTGCATTTATTAATTCAAATAGGTAATTTTTAAACATGCAAAAACTATTGATTTTGATCATTTCATATTTTTCCTAGATATATCACATCATTAAGAGGCTACACAAAAAGTTTCATGATTTTATCACATTCCTAGATTTTTATATGAATTAAATAAGATCAGCACATATCTATGTTTTTTGTAAATCGAAAAGATCGAAAATCATTTTGTACTCAAGCGCAGACAGCCACAGAGGCTAACAGGCGGGGCCTGGGTTAGTAGAATAGTGTTCCCACGCTTATCGCGGCAAACACCGCCGTGGACCGATGATAACTCATCGCTGGCGAGAGGTCCGGCGTCGGTGAGGGCACCAACACACTCAGGGCAACATCGCGCACCGATCTGAGGCACTAAGCGGACAGCTAGGGTTTCTCAGTGAGCACGACACCACCCCATGGTAGCCACGGCGGTGCAACAAGCAACACCCCAGACACGATGAGCTGGTAGAGGCAAAATAGAGGTGGCAGATAGCCTCAGGAGCTCACTGCGGACCTGCTCGACTACCCAGTTCAGGCGGAGGTGCGATTGAGATGCGTCGCCGTCGATGAGGGCGGCAATGACGGTGCGGACAAGTGGCGAGGGTGTCGTTTCGACAAAAACTGAGCACAAATCGAGCAACAGTCAAGATGATGAGCAACACGGCATCGAGGCAAGCTTAGAACAGTAAGTGGTTGACCGAGTTGCAAACTGGAGTGGCCTGGCCATGGTGAGGTGAAGCTCAGTCGTGGGGCAGACGTTGTCGCGACAAAGAGTGGTGGCATGGGCAACTCTGGCAGAGCAAGACACTACGGCTGGCTTAGGCGAGACGCAAGGAGGCTGTGAAGCTACGGACGAGAGCTGACGTGCGGGATCACAATAGCAGGGTAAATTTCATCGTCATGTCGAGATGAACGGTGATAGAATAGAGAGAGGGAAAGAGGAGGACCACGACGGCATGGCTACTTATCAACGCAGGTGAAGAATTGAGGGTGTCGTGCAAGTGTTTGGCATCACCATGGCAAAGCAGCTATGTGCCTCACGCAGAAATAGCTACGCTGGAGGACGGTGGTTCACCAGTAAAGCAGGCAGGCTGGCTGCCGGCCATGCACTGTAGCAGTGAACCTCTCCTTCTTTTACCAATTGCTCTTGATTCCATATAGCAACTTGAAAATTTCCAAGAATAAAAGTTGTTCAACTCTTCAAGATCTTCAACTTTGCTTTAAGGCTCAAACCCTAATTCAAAATGGATCAAGAGATTTTGAGTTTTGAAGGTAGAATTTGAAATCTATTTTTAGGGTTAGGGAAATAGCTAATTAACTATTTTGAGGAATTAATTGGTGATTACTTAGTTGACAAACATCTCTACCAAAACCACCATTGGTTAGTACAATCTTTGTACCAATCAATGATACAATGGTTGAAGCAAGTTTATTTGAGAAATTCATTTTAATAATTCCTCCAAAATTGAATTAAAATTTGAATTCCAACGCTTAACCACTAATGACTAAGTGTTGAAATTCAATTTCAAATTCAAATCTGGAGTTCCCATTTTAGTTGGTTGGACTTGAATTCATACCCCACACTTCACACTAGTGTAAACCACACACTTTACTCCTCAAAGTTAAATAGGGCACAATTCCAAGTATTTCTGGTGAAATTCAAAAATACAAGATCACGAAGGATCTTGACAAGATTTTTGGTTCAACACACCACAACATACTTATGCATTGCTTAGCTATAATTTACCTTGATTTAGTGAATGCAAACATGGTTAGCTAATATGGATGCTCACTATGCAAGATGATGATCATGACTAGGTTTTAGTGTTGCTTAACACTAGGGGTGCCACATGGTGGCACCACCATGAAAATCCTCATCCTCAAGAGCTAACCGAGGTACTTGATCAATGAATTTTGGAAGGAGGAGTCCCATTTGAAGGACTTAAAACACTGAACCCTCGTCGAAAGGTAACTCGGTAGTTATCCATGTTTATTTATTTAGCATTTTCGTTCATGTCTTGCATTCAAAAAAATGATAAAAATAATTATTGCATACTCATATAAATTAGATACATAACTTTTAAATTTTAGCATGTTTAATTCCACAATGCATTTAGAAAACATGTATGCATGGCATATATAAAAAGAAAAGAAAAAGTTGTAACTATGCATAATAGACTTAGTTTAGTTTCATTCTAAGTTTTGCATCAAGAAAATCTTAAAGCCTCATATGAGCAACCTTGTGGCGTGTAACAACCCATACGAATGTTCATTGTGGTGGCAATAAAATAAAAAATCATAAAACTTATAAAAACAAAATAAATCAAAAGCCAGCTTGGGGGAGATACATCCCCATGAATAAACCAGCTTGGGGGAGGAGCATCTCTAATTATCTAGGTAAGTATCTTTTACTTCATTTTATTTTTAAGTATTTCTAGCAATAAGATAAAAAAGGTGTGTATGCTTAGTACCAATAGAATAAATATAGTTGGGAGTTTAAGACTTTCTCCTCAATAAACTTTTGATGGACATGAGAAATAGTTGCTCTTATGTAATTCCTTTCAAGTGCCTAGTTTTTACTCCAAAATTCTCCTAAGTATTGGATAGACATGATTTGATATAAGAACTTACTATGAACTTGATACTCGTGGGTAGTGAATGCTTAATCTAAGTCTAGGTGGTTGACGGATATGATATGAGATGGTCTGAGCTGCTATTTATCTTGTTCCAAAGTGAAACTAAGTTTTGGAGTATTTTCTTTTGAAAAAATGAAATATCAATCATGATGAGTTCGTGAATGACAAAGCTAAAATTCCTACCAATGCCATATATTTATTTAGACTAGGAAAACCTTCCACTTATATGCTGCTTGTATATGTGTTGAGTTTTGTCAAGCTTTGTTGACCCTTATGAGAAGCTTGTCATGCTTTTAAAATCAAGATCACGTACACTCCACCCAAATATGCACTACTCCTACACTGGGATAGGCGTAGAAACATGCCTTCTATTTAGATCCACCAAAAATGTTCTACTCCTACACTGGGGGTAAACACAAAAATATGCTTGTTAGGTTCCCACTCAAAATTAATGCTCCAAGTTCTTGTTGATATTTCTCTCAAAAGTTTTATTGCAGTAAATAGACATGGGGCTATACAAAAGTTTGAAAAAGCAAAAAAAAAGAGAAAAAATGGACACAAAGATGTCCGAAGTATTTAAAACAATGGGTACTTAGATGCCCACTTAAAGAAAAATAAGAAGAAAAAGAATGAAAGATAAATAAAGATAGCCCCTGTTCTCTTTCAAAATATTTCCAAGTTTCAAGAGAGTGATATGTGTCAAGGAGCATAGTAGAATTAGGTTAGCCACCATATATATCCACTAAACATTCCACACACATGCACATCTTGATTTGATTGTATGACACTTTTCTCTTTGGATCCATTGTTTGACCTTGCAATATATGCATTGCAAGTATGCACTCTAGTTTTATGCCTACCTATGAACTCCACAAAGGCTTTAGGAAGAAAAAGCAACAATAAGAAACTCCTTGGAGAAGATCCACAAATACCACATATAAAAGAGAGTTTAAATAGTGAGGATCCAAAAATACCACATATAGAGGGATATGAGAGTGTCATACAATGGAATCTCTGAGTTTTATTTTGAAAACTTATAAAAAACTCCAGAACAATGGTGGAACAAAGAACTTGAGACATAGTGCTTGACTTGATCATTCTGTCTTTCAATTGCTCAAGACCCAAGTGAAGGCTAAGAGGCCCCATGGTTGAAGCTAATATGGGTAAGTTTGAAAGTTAAGTCCGTTTATTTTAATCCGGAGGAGATTTTTTGATTGAACACATGTGTACTTTTGAGGCGTGAAAGCATTATAGCAACTCTTGATCCATTGTTCAAGTTTAACTTTGCTTAGGGACTGGTAAAGGGTAAACTTGGGGAACATGTTGACGGTTGTTAATGTCAATCATAAACCGTCAACATATCCTACATATATGCTTAATTCCATCACCAAACATAGGTCTAGGGGTTTAAACTAATGGATTCCGCAAGTTTTGGTGAATATTTGTATGCAGCAAAATTTATCTAGAAAACAGCCCTAGGACCATCGTCATACACTCCAAATACGTAAACCGACATCAACAAGTGAATGGACTCGCGAAAGCTGTGGAAAACAACTCAAGACGAATTCCAGAAGCTTCCACCGAAGGGAGGGGCCCACCTATCACAGAGATAGGTCGGTTGGCCCCACCTATAGGCTATCCGGTCTATGGGGTCCACATGCCATCCTCTCCTTTCTATGTCAGTTTCCCACCACCTTTGAGAGTCCATCTCCGTCGTTGTTCAAGGTCGGTTCATCCAACAGTGATCGAGGGAGTTGACGCGGATCGATGACATGGCAATGCCTTGCCCCCAACCCCATCTCCCCTATATAAGGTGCCCCATACCCCCCCTCTAGAGGCATCCATTGAGAGTAATCTCTCATTCAGATCAAGATACACCACAAGAGAGAAATCTCCACAAAGCTCCCAAGATGTAGAAGTAAGTAGCTCTAGTTGAGAGTTAGGGAGAGTTGAGCCATGCTCAAGTTCTAGAGAAATCTTTGAAGGTCGGGTATATCTTTGTTTCTCACCTTTGCAAGACTTATGCTTTAATATAATTATCTTCTCTGTATCTACTTTTATGCCTTTCATGTGTATGGTTAGTATAGTTATCATATCTTAGCATGGGATCTCCACTCACATCGAGTGCTTTAGTTAGCATATGTGACTAGAGTAGTAATCTATAGTATAGACATGGTGTCTATACTATAGGTTACCTAAGATTGCGCTCAATCCTATGGTTAATTGTGGTAGCCCCAGGGGTGATAGCTCTGTCAGGCCATTGTAATCCACCGCGTTAGTATTGGTATTCATAGAGCTTTAGGCAGCCTTCCCCCAACTACACTTTCTCACCCCCCCTCAAGAGTTGGAAAGGTATTGTTGCTCCAAAGTGTTATTATGTGTGATCGCTATATCTACCCATGAATTAGTTATACCCTATAGAACCAAAGTAATAGAGAAATATTTAGGAACCTTGAACTCACCCTATGTCCTCTCAATTTAGCTAGACTGCTCATTTATGGAATTCCCTTATGTGTGTGCTATTATTCATAACTCTTATCATTATCAACACTTACCCTCACTTTAGTTTAGTTAGTATACTAGTTAGTAGATACATGATGGTGAACTATTGACTTCTTTAACCATTATTTCCTTGTGGATAAATACGATACCTTGGAATACCCTTGGGTGAAAGCTATAGCGATATCCGTATGCTTGTGGATTTTTCTATCTGTGTTAAAAAATACCAATAGGTGGTAGGTGGTGATAGCCCTGTCCATCCTCTATATTCCACCATGATAGGCTTAGTTATTAAATCATAGGGCTCATGGTAGACCTTGTCTAGTTAACCCTCCTAGTTGGTAGGACGGCTGTGCCCCAAAGTAAATAGCTTTTATTTACCATCTCTTGTTCAATTATTAGTTCTAAAATAACCCATAGGAGTCCACCTCCTTTCATCTCCACAACCTATAGAAAAATCATTAGTTATAGATTCCTATCACTCCTTGTTCCCTATGGATTCGTTACCTAGGAATACTCCTTGGTGAAAAGCTACTTTAACAGCCGTGCGCTTGCGATAATTTCTGTGTGTGACACCCCTGGTGTCAATAAGCTTTTCTAGCGCCATTGCTAGGGAACGGTAGCTGATCATTCTAAATCTAGAATTAGAATTTCTTTTTTCATACTTGTTTTAGCCTATTATGGAGAACATGTCTATATAGCAATACGCTGCTCTGAAGAGTACATGATTGGAACCACCTTCACCATCCTAACCAATTTTCCGATAGCTATGAGCTACATCCTAGTTTTATAACTAAAGTTCAAGAGCATATTTTCTCTGGAGACAAGAAAGAAAACTCGTATATACATCTACTAGAATTCAAGCAAGTGTGCTCTTGCTTGCATATTTTGGGCATGTCACAAGAGACCCTTAAGTGGAAGTTATTTCCTTTCTCATTGACGGGATTAGCCAAGCTATGGTACACTCGAATTGTAGAAAGTGTACATGGAGAATGGGAAGTGTTGCAAATTAAATTTTGCATAGTTTTTTCCCTATCTCTTAGGTAGCTCAACTCTGTCTCGAAGTTCTTCATTTCCAACAAAAGGAAAGAAAAACTTTAGGTGCCACCTGGGCTCGCTTTAATGGCCTAATATCTCCAAGGCCCAACCTAGCTAGTCCTGATCCAATACTATTGCAACACCTGTATCTAGGACTTAGTAAGGATACTGAACATTACCTTGACATCGCTTTGGGAGGATCATTCTTTCTTCTACCTCCCCGAGGAGGGAAAGATGTTCTTAATAAAATTGCAGAGAACTAACACTCCCTATAGCGGTATTCATGTTGAATTTCCTGAAGTAGATGATTACTAGCCACAAGAATTAGAAGCTATAGAGGCCAAGCACCGACTCCAAGTCTTGCTCAGCCCTCTAGTAGTCCTCTTGAACCAACTCCCCAACCTCTAAAGGAAGAAGAAGAATCTCTTTTAGAATTCCCTTTTGAAATTGACGATAATCTATTTGAAGATTTTGGAAATGTTACAAACTATCCTCTTCAAGCAAGACCATCTTCAAGATAACGTCCTGACCTTTCCGATGAGGAATTTAGCAGTGAGAAGAATCTACAAGATCTTTTTGCCATCATGAGTCATGAATGGACCATGGAGGCCGATGTAGCAAAAAATGTTCTTTGTATTGATGGAGCACCGGATTCAGTGCATTATCAAATCAGATGAAATGATGTGGAAGCCTTGTATGATCTCGTCATTGGTTTGAACCTAATATCCACATCTTTCATAGCTAGGAATTTACCCTACATTTCGCTTTATCCTACAAACCAATGCCTAAGAGACCCGGAGGGCAACATACTTAGAAGTCATGGGTTAGCCAAAACTATTCCAACCATCCTTGATGGCGTGGAAGCCTTTTTGGACTTCTGTATCTTTGAAACTGCCACTTTTAGAATCATTATAGGACAACATTGGTCCAAATTTCTTTTAGAAGGATCTACTAAAGGCCAATTAGATGTCCAATTTGGTAGGAAAAAATTTTCTATTCCTATCACTCAGGCAGTGAATGCTATTGCAGAGCAACCTCCCGACCCTAGTCCCCTTGAACAGGCGATAATGGGTATTTCACAAGAAATAGCACAACCTGATTTTAAGGAGGATGCTCAATTCTTTACCCAAGAAGAAGCTGAAATTGATAAACCTTTTCGTCTAGATGAATCAGAGAGGCCACCTCGACCTTCAATCGAGTTGAAACCTCTCCCTTTTGGACTTAAATATGCTTTCCTTAACCATGATCCAGAGACCCTTGTGATCATAAGTGATAAGCTATCTAAGGCCAAGGCCTATAGACTCATCACGGTGTTAGAGAAGCATTGATCTATTTTTGGCTATTCACTTCAAGATCTAAAATGGATTAGCCCAACTCTTTGCACACATCATATTCCCATTGACCCTGACTCAACCCCATCTAGGGAACCTCAATAGTGACTCAATAACGCAATGCGTGAAGTTGTAAAGAAAGAGGTTTTAAAAGTTTTGCATGTAGGAATTATTTATCTAGTTCCTTAAAGTGAATGGGCAAGTCCTATACAAGTAGTCTCTAATAAAGGTGGAATGACAGTCGTTCAGAATAACAAGAATGAACTATACCTCAATGTACTGTCACGGGTTGGAGAATGTGCATACACTATAGGAAGCTAAATAAATCCATGAAGAAGGACCACTTCCCGCTATGTTTCATAGACGGAATGCTAGAAAGATTAGCCAATCATTCTTTCTTCTACTTTTTCGATGGATATTCAGGTTATAACCAAATTCCTATCCACCCCGAAGATTAGAGCAAAACAACTTTTACTTGTCCACACAAAACATATGCCAATAGATGCATGTCCTTTGGACTATGTAATGCTCCTACATCCTTTCAACGATGCATGATGTCCATCTTTTCTGACATGATCAAGAAGATCATGTAAGTCTTCATGGAAGATTTCTCTGTCTATGGCAAGACATTCAATGACTATCTAGAAAATCTAGATAAAGTCCTATAGAGATGTGAAGAAAAGCACTTGGTCTTAAATTGGGAAAAGTTCCACTTCATGGTCCGAGAGAGAATAGTTCTAGGCCATAGAGTGTCTAAGCGTTGGATAGAAGTGGATAAAGCAAAGATCAATGTGATCAAATAACTTCCACCTCCCACTAATGTGAAAATGAATTAGAAGCTTCTTAGGCCATGCTGGTTTCTATAGAAGGTTCATAAAAGATTTTTCTAAAATTGCTAGACCTTTAACTAGTCTGCTAGCAAAGGATATTCCTTTTAATTTTGATGATGAATGCTTAAATTCCTTCGACATCATGAAAAAGGCTCTAGTTTCAGCTCCAGTCATACAACCCCCTGACTGGAGCCTACCTTTTGAAATAATGTGTGATGCTAGTGATTTTGCTATGGGTGCTCTCTTCTTGGTCAAACTAAAGATAGGAAACACTATGCAATTTCTTATGCTAGTAAGACTTTGATAGGACCACAACTTAATTATGCAACCACCGAAAAAGAGATTTTAGCTATTGTCTTTGCAATAGATAAATTTAGATCTTACTTAGTAGGATCTAAGATGATTGTTTAACTGATCATGCTGCTTTGAAATACCTCCTTGCTAAGAAAGATGCTAAACCTCGTTTGATTTGATGTATTTTGTTCCTCCAAGAATTTGATTTAGTGATAAAAGATAAAAAGGGAGTAGAGAATTCTGTAGTGGATCACCTTTCACAATTGCAATTCTATGATAATTATAACCTTCCTATAACTAATTTTATTTGTGATGACACTCTTCTAAAGGTTACACACACAAACCCTTGGTATGCAAACATCGTAAATTTCATAGTCACCGACTATGTCCCGCTGGGTGAAAATAGGAAAAAGTTGCTATACCAAAGTAGAACCGACTTTTGGGATGACCCGTATCTCTATAGAGTCTGTTCTGATGGAGTCCTTAGAAAGTGTGTCCCTCTAGAAGAAGCAACTAAAATCATAGAGAGATGGCACTCTGCTAAATATGGATGCCATTATGGAGCCTTTATAACACATGCAAAAATCTAGCAATGTGGTTTCTTTTGGCCATCCATGTATAAAGATACAAAAGCCTTTATTAGATGGTGTACTAGATGCCAAAAATATGGAAACATAAACACCCGAGATGATATGCCTGTTACTAATAACCTACAAGTAGAGTTATTTGATGTTTGGGGAATAGACTTCATGGGACCTTTCCCAAAGTCATATGATTCTGAGTACATTTTAGTGGCTGTTGACTATGTCTCAAAATGGGTAGAAGCTATACCCTATCGAGTAGCAGATGCCAAGCATGCCAAAAAGATGCTCGTAGAAACTATCTTTCCCTGTTTTGGTGTCCCTAGGATGGTCATTAGTGATAGAGGCCCTCATTTCATTGACAAGACCTTTAGACACTTTTGACTGACTTAGGAATCCAGCATAGCATAGCCACACCATACTATCCTCAAACTAGTGGTCAAGCAGAAACCTCTAATAAACAGTTGCAAAAGACCATAGAAGAAATGGGGACAGGGCGGAAGCATAAGTTGTTAGAAGCGCTTTGGGCATATAGAACTGCCTATAAAACACAACCTATAGGAATGTTCCCATACCAACTAGTGGACGGTAAGACTTGCCATCTCCCCATAGAACTAGAATTCAAGGCTCATTGGGCCATTAAGAAATGGAACATGGACATAGAGTTAGCAGGGCAAAATCGAAAAATGCAAATCTCTAAACTTGAAGAGTGGAGAGAGAAAGCTTATCATAGTGCTAAACTTTACAAAGAAAGAGTTAAGCAGTGGCATGATAAGAGAATCAAGAAAAAGGAGTTCAACCCTAGAGACAAAGTATTGCTTTTTAATTCTAGGGTGCGACTCTTTGGACATGGAAAATAGAGGAGCAACTGGGACAGACCATTTCAAGTAGTCGCTACTTCACCCATGGAGCCATCACGCTAGAAAGTGATGAAAGTAACATTTTTAAGGTAAATGCTCAATGTTAAAGCTTTATTATGAGCTTGACATGCAAGAATTAAAAGTGTTAGACATAATAGAGTTTGTAACTTTGTAATATTTATGTCAACCTTGCATGTTTTCTTGCTTTGAGTAAGCCTTTTAATAGTCTTATCTCATAAAAAGGGCTATAAGAACCATTCCGGCACAAACTAAAGGTGTAATAGGAACTTTGGGCCCCAAGTTGTGAGACCAAGGCAAGGGACGGGCAAGGGCCACATGGGCCACCTCGCCTGATGCCCTGGGTCATCGCCTGGTGCCTCCTAGCATCGCTTGACATCCAGGTGCATCCCCTATTATCCCACATGCCAGAAGACGATTATCCTTGGCATATCCACCTAGATTCCCACATGTTTATCCGAGATTCCAAGCTATTCTCATGATTTGGATCCTGGGATAAACATTGGAGGCTTAATCCTATCTATTCACCTCCCTACAAAAGCCACCGATAATCTCTTCCATTTTCACAACAACCTCTCCCACCTTTCCACCTCCAAAGGATAAGCCTCTCCAACCCTTCCACCATGGGTAGCAACACTCCCTCCAAAAGCAATCCCGCTGCTCTCAAAGCCGCTTGCGCCCTCCTTGATGAGATCGACAAGGAGGAGGTCTTGGACGTGGCACCACTAGCCTACACCACGCCACCAAAGAGCCCATTGGGGACTCCACCTGCTCGGAGCCTGAGGGGAGCCCCCACGGCGTCGCCCGATGTCTGTTGACGGTCGTTAACGTTAATCATAAACTGTCAACATATCCTACATATATACTTAATTCCATCACCAAACATAGGTATAGGGTTTTAAACTAATAAATTCCATGAGTTTTGGTGAATCTATGATTGTAGGAGGATTTATCCAGAAAACCGTCAAGGTGGACCCAATCGTCAGATCAAATCATGTTTTTCACGACGAAACCAAACTACTTTACATTATCTTAGTGATCTATCCCCTAAGTGGCATTATGCTTAGTTCCTATCATTACCTTTACCCCTTGCTCTAGCTATGCTGGTATGTTGACTGATAGATATTCCTTTATTACTCAATAAATCTTTACTCCATTGTTTTCCTATAATAAAATATAAATAATTATACCTAGAATACTCCTAGTAAAATGCTATAATGGTATTATGTGCACTTGTGGAATCCTTCATATTCCATTTGCACTTATAAATACCAACAAGCATTTTTGGCGCTAGCTTTAGTAGGATTTGCACTTACAATTGGAGTAAAGATTTAGATCATTAACATACCACTAGCTTTAGTAGGATTACCCATGTTCTATTATATTGTGGAATAGACAGGATAGTAGATGCTGTTTTGACCTTCTGGCAAGCTTCCACAAGAAAAGAGGACATATTGAAGAACCCAGGGTGCCTGAGCATTCAAGAACCATCAACAATGCCATCTAATAGGTTTGTATATATATATATATATATATCTAACCATGTGTAGATTAGACAAAAATGTCAACATCACAAGAATTCAAATTACATCTCAAGTGACGGAAACAGACACTGCACTACTCACAAATTCCATCATGTGAGTCATGGTAAGTATGATCAAGAAAGGTGACATAGTCTTGCTCATGGACTTTAAACTTAATGAGTAGTTATCTTTTAATTTATGCATTCCACTGCATGTTTACTTTAAATAATCCATGCATCCACTCCGTTTAGTTTGAATTTTCTTATGTCAATCCACAACATATTTGGCTTACCTACATATGTCCATATCATTTGCATTTAAAAAATGTGTGAGCACATGAAGGCTCATGCTTAGTAAAAAAAATCTCACCATGATCATGCTCTTTCATCTCTAAATTGAATAAATCTCTATAGTGCTTTCATGCTACCTTTGCTTGCCATAGAAAATTTTTGGTTTGGAAGTACTGCACATACTTCCATAGATGTTTAAATTAAGCGTGGTGCTTAGGTTAAATAGCCTTCCTAAATCAAATTAGACATGGAGTCTAGTTTGGTTTTTGAACTAAAAATTGCTTGTGTAGACACTGGATATTTTGTTGGACTAACCCCTATAGAAAACTCTCAAATTCAATCTGGGTAAGTCAAAGAGATGAACTCATACCGGAGATGAAGCAAGGCATATGATGAACTTCAACAAACTTTGGGCAAAGAAGACA
This sequence comes from Miscanthus lutarioriparius, assembly GCA_904845875.1. NCBI lineage: Eukaryota > Viridiplantae > Streptophyta > Magnoliopsida > Poales > Poaceae > Miscanthus > Miscanthus lutarioriparius. Next base: position 50,227,122 of record CAJGYO010000011.1, on the reverse strand, counting down.
CGGCTCATTTATCATGAATGGAAGAACTATAAGTATCAAAGTTTATTCACTTCGTCTTTTGCTGCAAGTTGCCTTTGCCTTGAACCATGCTTGAATGTAGCGAACAAATAAAATTTGTTATCAAACATGATAAACAAAATCTATGCTAAAGTAATTCAAAAACCACCTTTTCATTAGCATAGATGAAAATCACAAAAATTATGGACAACAACCCGTATTTCAAATTTGTTGTATTCCTTCAGGTATGTGTCCATTAACATTTTGCAGGAAAGAATGAATCGACGTTGTGCATGTTCATGGTTTGGTATGAACCTACCAAACCACCACTTCAGTAATTGAACAAAGAGGAAGAGGACGAGTGCCATCAAACAGATCTGTAAAAGAAAGCACTCACTCATAGGAAGTGGACGAACAAAACGATGGGCTATGAGTAACATCAAAGACAACCTAGCTTTGAGCCTCCCCAAGTGAAAGCCCTAGTTTGGTTTTGAATAATTGATAAAACCTAGCACTAACCTTTGTCATGAGTTGTGATATGAGCTAGGTTGGTGCAATCCAAGTAATTAGGCAAGATGAGGTCCATGGAGTTGAAGATGGACATGAGATGATGATGATCAAGCTCAACTTGGAAAAAGAAGAAAGAGAAAAATAAAAACCGAGAAGATCAAGGCAAAGGTATATGATAGGTTTTTGTTTTGCACTCAAGACACCATAGGGGTGTGAGTGACTTAGGATCGATAGCCGTACTATAAAGAGGGAAAATCTTTGGCTAAATGATTTATCGAGTGCCACTAGGTGACATGACTTTTGCATATGCATTTAGGAACCTAGTGTGCTAACTTTGATCCTTGTAAAATGTTTTGAAAAAATGCTAACACACGTACACACAAGTTCTACACTTTGTGGTTAGCAAGTTGGAAGCAAGGGCGAAGCGGTTGTGGACTTAGAAAAAGAAAAAGGAGAGAAGGTCCATGACCGAACACTGGCCGCGGGGTGACCGGACTCACCTGGGGCACGTCTAGTCAATTTTAGGCATGGTACTACTTTGGCCGAGGGCGAGGTGTTGGGACCGAACGCTGGCCCTTGCCGCAGCAGCGCATCCGGTCACACTTTGAGCAGCGGCGTGTTGACGTGATCGGGCACGTAGGGCGTGAGTCAGGTCACGGTGTCGTATGATGATGTAGGCTTCGAGAACGCATGTAGAGAAGAAGAAAGGCGACCCGATGCTGGGGCGTGTTAGGTCACTCTTGACCTGATGCATCTGGTCAATTGAAAACGGCACTAGAACCTCTCTAGAAATGATCTAACGCCGTGTGGTTCTGAGTCCAGTCGTTTAAGCAGTGAGTCCGATCGTTACTTAACATATCGTGTGACTGTGAGAAGACCGTTTGGATCGAACCCATAGAATTCAAAGCAATAACATGTGGTGTGATCCACGCGATTGGATGCTAGCGCAGGCGCATCCGATCAACCCGACCGGCGCATCCGGTCAGTATGTAGAGGGCAGCCCTTTGACTCTAATGGCTCTATTCATTTGGGGACGTCTGTAAATAGTGTTTGGCTAGCTCCAAGGCATCACTTTGGACTTTTGACATTCTTAACATCCTTGTGAGCTGAGCATACTCCTTCCCACTCATCTCTCTTGCTTGATTACGAATTCAAAGTGAGATTGATTGATTCCAAGTGTATTTGCTTGAGTGATTGCATCTAGTGGTACTTGGGGATCATTGTGGCTATGGATTTCTTGTTACTCTTGGTGGTTGCCACCACTTAGATGGCTTGGAGCAGCGGAGGAGCTTCGGCATGTGTTGGTGATTGTTCATGGCCGGCTCCGGTGATTGTGAGGGGTCCTGCACCTTCCCTGGTGAAGAGCCGCAAGGTAGCTCTAGTAAATTGCTCGTGTCAATGAGTTACCTCACTTGTGGGTAGGTTCTTGTGGTGTCCAATTGTGTGGACGAGGTTCGTGCAACACCTCTTAGCCGCCGAACCACCAAGTGTTGGTCGACACAACGTGGACTAGTGTGCCGGCAAGCACGTGAATGTCGGGAGAAAAATCGGTTGTCTCTTGCCCTTTGGTATTCTCCTAATGATTGAATTGGTATTCATCTTGTGATTAGTTCACTTCTCTATGCGGTGGTATAATCACCCTACTCACTCATTTACAATCTCATAAACTAGTTGTAGCAAGCTCTGTACTGTAGCTAGAATTGAGAGCTTGCTTTGTAGCTTAAGTTCATCTAGTGGAGCTCTTTAGTGTACCAAGTTTGAGAGCTCTTAGTGAGTAGCAACATAGTCTCTTGTGTGCCTAGTGATCATAGCAACTAGAATTGTTGGATAGGTGGCTTGCAACCCTTGTAGAGCTAGAGCAAGTTTTCATTTCGCTATTTGTCATACTAATCAAATTGCTCTAGTGATCTTGTAGATTTTTAAATAGGCTATTCACCCCCCTCTAGCCATATTAGGACCTTTCAAGTGGTATTGAAGGCTTAACAACCTTGGTGTCAAAAGATGGCTCAAGTTGTGTTCAACCATGTGGGGGGCAAACCATCATTCTTTGATGGCACATACTATGATTATTGGAAGAGAAAGATGAAGATATATCTTGGTTCAATCAATGATCAAGTGTGGGATGTGACCAAGAGTGACTATGCTATCATTGATCCTGACAATCTCACCAACCAAGACAAGGCCAACAAGCAATGCAATACAATGGCTCTCAACACCATATACAATGCCATTGATTCTAAGGTGTTTGAGCAAATCAAGGATTGTGATAGAGCTAATGAGGTGTGGAAGAGATTAGAGGAAATATATGAGGGCACACCGGTGGTGAAGAGTGCTAAGTTGTACATTCTCAAGGACAAGTTGACAAGCTTCAAGATGAAGGATGATGAGAGCATTCTGGAGATGTTCCATCGGTTGCAAGTGATTGTCAATGACTTGAAGGCACTGGGAGAGAAGATCAATGATGATGATGTGTCTCATTGGTTTTTTATGTGGCTACCTCCAAGATTTGAGATGTTGAGATTGCTCATCATAAAAGGAGGATTGAAGGAGATTACCCCTAACCAAGTACTAGGTGATGTCATAACACAAGAGACATACTGTGTAGAAAGGGAGGGGGTTGACAAGGATGACAAGAAGGAAGATGAAGACAAGAAGAAGAAGAGTGTAGCATTCAAGGCTAGCTCATCATCCAAGAACAAGGGCAAGTCAAAGAAAGAATCAAGTGATGGTGAAGATCTTAGCGACATTGATGATGAAGCTATGGCTCTCTTTGTGCGCAAGATGGGAAAATTCATGAAGAAGAAGGGCTATGGTGTAAGAAAGAGAAGAGATCACACCAAGAGCAAAGAATATATGAGAAGATGCTACAATTGCAAGAGCCCTGATCACATTGTAGCGGATTGTCCCTACAATAGTAACAATGATGAGGATGAGAAGAAGAAGCACAAGAAGGACAAGAAGGAAAAGAAGGAGAGGAAGGATGTCGCACCTGGTTTTAAGAACAAAACTAGATACACACCATATGTGAGCCTAGGAAGTCAATTCCCACATATAGCTACAAATAAGGGTAATATCAATAGACAATGCTCAATATATAATGTACCTAGTATAAAGAATATAACCTTAGATAGCAAATAGCAGAAAGACAACTCCGATCTTCGGGTGAAGACTCCAATTCCACAAGGACAACTGATTGGTTGATCACAAGCCTAATTCCTCCAAACTTTAGCAATCTGGTACCCATCCAGGATTTTTACAAAGATTGAAAAAGCAAGCATAAGTACATGTTGTACTCAACAAATATAACATGGGTTTCATGAGGCTCAAAAGGCTAACACTGGTTAACTACGTTTAGCTTTTAATGAGTAACGATTTTAGCAATAGGGTGGCAACAAGTTTATTCACAAGCCCATATAAACACATGATCAGGTAAACATGAATAATGAATAGCATAAACAATTAACCATTAATGAGCATCTTTATCATTAGTATCATCAGTGTCATCATCTATTCCATAAGGTTCCAAGGCCGCTCGTGACCATGAGCATGGCTGTTATAATAGTTTTACACTGTAGAGATTGTACACTTTCACTATAAGTCATGATTTACCCTTTCACCCGAGGTAGCTAATCTCTTGGCCCACTTCCAAGGAAGGTCGGTAGGGTTCACTATGAATCCTTTCAAAGGTTCGGCTAACAAGTTAGGGCCATTAGATTCACTCGGCACACAGATGTAGGAACCCCCCTTCTCGATGGCACAATGACATGCAGCCTATACACAAGGGGACAGAGGCTGTCCTATACCTAATTCGACAAGCCATTCTTACGCCAATAAAGGTAACCACTAACATGCTAGAAAAGGTCCTCATACTGAGCTCAAGCTAGAGCCATGTAGCCCTCATAGTTGTACTATAAGTCCTGGATGATCACTTACAGATAAGTCCTTAGGGAGAGGAATCTAGAGCACCATAAAAATAGCCCAATGCTCTAGCCCCCTGATTCCATGTTGTTAAAAAGCATCTTTTAATGTTTATTGCATATACCATTAGTCAAGTTACAAGATCATGGTCTTTAATTGAGCACTAGCATCATACTACCTAGTACAATACCCCATAGGTAACAAGGCACAAGGTAACAAAGCCCTAGGAAATCCTTAGTGGCAGTCAAGGTAGACACATGCAGTATGAATTAAATGATTAAAGGTGTATAGGACAACAAGGAATATCCCATGCTATACTTTCCTTAAACGTAGATCTTTCTTCTATTGATTTGTAGCCTCCAAAGAACTACTTCTTGATCGCCACGTATAGCTCACCGATTGGACAAGATCATTAAGCACCACACAAGCATCCGAACAAACATGCATACCATTCAAACATAACTATATTAGAACAATACACCAATTAGTGAAAAAGAATTTGAAATCAAATCTACATGTTGCTCTGATCACACAGACACGAAAAGCACGCTAATCGGAGCTACGGTGAAAAAGATACATCTACTGATAGATTTGCTTCAAAAAGAAACTATAAGCTTTATTTATTTTAGCTATATAAAACATGTATAAGATACTTTAGAGAAATACCTTAATTGAGTAAAATCAAATTATACTTGATTTAGAAAAACAAGGTAGAACTAATCAAATAATTAACCAAGGTGAAAAGCCTAAGTTACTTTTAATTAGAAAAATCCAATTGCATAATCATTATTCTAGTTAGGCGTGAAACCTTAAAATTCTAGAGCTCTTGACATGGAAAACATTGATACTAATGTGTAGATTATGTCATTATCAATCTAACGCAACTTGAACGGGTCAAATCGGAGTTAAAACGGAGAAGATATGGCCTAATAAAGATAGTGGCAATTTTGTAAATAGATGAAACTTGATTTTCAAATTTAAAATATATAAAATTTGATTTTAAACCGGCAAAGGACTGTGGGTACTATTTAAAGAATATACAGGGGCTCTTTGACAAAATTGCAGGGACGACGGGTTCAATAATAGAAAAGAGCAGGGGCTCTTTAGCAAGATGGTCGTTGAAAGGGTGTTGGCCGATCTGAGTCGTTCATTTTGTGATGGGCGGTTCATATTAAAAGCTGGGGAGGGAGAGAGAGAAATCGGCCAGAACAGGGAACTGGCATGGTGGAGGACATGGCCGGCGACGACGCAACCTCGCCGGAGTTCACGTAAAACAGCCTACGGGCCACGGATGAGCAAAGCGAGGGCACGGGGATGCGTATCTCAAGCTCATGAACTCGATGGGGGCCTCGAAGATGGCCGCGAGGGAGTAGGGGTAGCGGGATGCTTGTGATGTCATCTCGGCAATGACGGTGAGGTCGTGCACGGGAGAGAGGGAGAGAGGGGAAGATGGCTTCAGAGGTTCCTTACCACCACGCATAGCTCAGTAGGGGATCAGGGCGGCGGTGAAGCTGTGGAGTTGTCTCGGTGGTGTCAAGCTCCACACGGTGAGATCTAGGTGGTGGCGCTAGGCTAGCTCAGGGAGAGGCGGAGCGAGATAGGGATAGGCAAGGGAGGAGCGGTGCTGGGAGCTCAATATTTAAGGCCCAGCGCGGCTTGGGGTGCATGCCAAACGCGAGTATGGGGAGGAAATGGACTCGGCCACGGTAGAGTCTGGTGTGGTTGGACGTAGGGGACGACTGATAGCTAGGGCCCACCGGTCGGTGACCGAGAGAGAGGGAAAGGAGCGGTGCGGTGCTGGGCCGGCCTGGTGTGGGCCACGCGGGGAAGGAAATAGGCCACGGGGAAATAAGGGAGAGCGGAGCGGGCCTGAGGGAGAGGGGATGCAGGCCCATGCGGGGAAGAGCTGAGAGGAAGAAGGCCAGGCCAGCTAGGCTGAAAGGAGGGAGAGGAGAGGGAAAAGGTTTATCTCTTTCATTTTCTATTTTGTTTTCAAAACCAAATTGAATTATAAACTAAATGCAAATCCAAATATAGTTTCAAATATACTTTTCAAGATGAGAACTTTTGGGAGATTTCCAAAACTAAACTTTTGAAAAAAAGTCTTTTATCTTCCAATTCTCTTTTTCTTTTCTTTTCTTTTCTTTTACTTCAAAGCCATTTTTAAAAAGCAATTCAAACCCTTTTGAATCTTGATTCAAACCACTCAAGCAATAAATCAAATGCACCGGCATGTATGCTCAAACATGTTGCTAAATTCCTATGATAAATTTTAATTTAATGAAAAATATTCCTTTTCCTATTTTTCATGTGCACAAAAATTCATAAATAAATCATTTTAATCATATTTTCAAAAGTACAAATTTTAGGGTGTTACAAAGGAGAAGAAGATGACTTTCCAAAAGAAGAAGAAGGGTGGAGTCTATGTGGTCACTTAGGATAGTGATGGCTCTTCGGATAGTGATGGCTCTAGTGATGATGACAAGAAATCCATCAAGAAAGCACTAGCTAGCATCGCCATTAACAACAAGCCTTCCATCTTCGACACTCCATCAACATGCCTCATGGCAAAGCCTACCAAGGTAAAATATGATGTGAGTGATGATGATGAATGCGAAAGTGATGCTTGTAGGAGTGATTAACAGTGGTAATAACACGAAGATTATGAAATTTTGAACCTAATGCAAATTGAACGTATCAATTCGGAGCAAAAACGAAGTTTTTATGAGCACAACAAATCTAGTGGCATTTCTCTAAATACTAAAAACGTATTTTGAACTAAAAGCAGTGCACTTTATGTTTTCAAAACGAGAAAGCGTACTCTGGAAACTACACTAGGGACGGCGGGTTCAATTTGGTGAAAACAGGGGGTCTCTTTAGCAAATTTACATGCGAAAGGGTAACTTCTAATCCTGGCCGCAGATCTAGAGATGGACGGCTAGAATTAAATCTGGGAGAGAGAGAGAGAGAAGGAGTGGTCGGAACAGTAGCAGCCACGGTGGCTCAGCCATGGACGGCGGCGAGAGCACGCCGGCGAGCTCGGTACAGGGGCTAGGGGCCATGGTTCGAAGAACCGAGGGCACCAGGGAGTTGCGGAGGTTCATGCGATCTCGTCCATGCCGAGAAGGAGTCCAGAGGAGAGGTCCGAGGCGATGGTCACCATGGCCGGCGAGCAAGAGCTCACGGGCACCCGCGAATAGGGCTCTAGAAGCCACAAAACTCAAAATAAATGGCATGGGGAGGTATAGGGAAACAAGGCGAAGCTCACCGCGACTTCAATCGGGGACAAACGCGGCTCGGGGACGGCGGTTCGTGCGGAGGGGCAGACGGCGGACCACGGCGTCCTCAGCGTGGCAGTTGCGGCTTCTATGGTGCTCGGCGAGTGCGAAAACAGAGCAGGGAGCAATAGAGCAACGCGCGGGGGGGTCTCGGTTCCCTTTTGTAGAAGCAGGGGCGCTGGGGACGCTCCCACGATGGCATGGGATGTGGGCGGCGGTTGCGTAGCGGCTGCGCTTGGACTGGGCGCTGTGGTTGCTGGAGGAAGGGGAACGCGTTGACGGGCGGGGCCAGGCGGTCAGCGACTGAGCGCGGGGAAGGGCACGGCGGTTGCGCCCGAGTTGGGCTGGCGGGACTTGCTGGGCCGAGCGGCCGAGGAGGTTGCCAGCCCGCTCGAGTGGGCCGGCGCCTTGCTGGGCTGGCGCGGTGCGCAAGGGAGGAGAAAAGGGGAGCTGGGCCAACGGGGAGAAAAGGCCTATGGGCCAAAAATGAAGAAGGGAGGGGAGAAAATAAATTTTCCTTTTCTTTTTCCAAATAGATTTTCCAAAAGCACTTTCAAATAGATTTTGAATTCATTTGAACTTTGAATAAAGTCCAATCATCACAAAAATAAATATGCAGTAGCATGTATGCATCAAGAAGTTTTTAACCTTATGTTTGATTTTAATTCCATAAAAATTATTATTTCCCTAGGTTCAATGCTCACAAAATGCTTAATAAATCATTTTATCTATTTTGGAAAAATGCAAATTTTCAGGGTATTACAATTCTACCCCCCTTAAGATGAATCTCGTCCCTAAGATTCGGAAGACGTCGACAAAAGAGATGCAGATTCTCCACCTCTGGATTCTTCTTTACTTCCTCGTGTAGTTCCATCGTCTTGATAGGGATCCCACTTTACTTTGCATACATGTTGATCTTACTCCAAGTAACTTGTCCAATTGATTTCAAGATTCTGATAGGTACCTTGAACAACCCTTAGGTAATCACTAAGTTACCTTTCCTATAATACAAATTCTCTTCAAAATATCCACCTTCCGACGAAGTCCTGATGAATCTCTTGGTCAGAAAAAAAATTCTTCTACCAATCTTCAAAACATTAATGTTTCTGGCTAAGTTGCTCGAACTAGGAATATAACTCTTAATCCTTGGTGTTGTTCGAATCTTCTTAGCATAACTCTCTCTTGCTAAGGACATCGACAACGACTTTTGCTTCTCCTGGTGATAGCACTTTTTCAAGTCATATTCAATTTTCATCCCAACAAAGATATCACAAGCTCAAGACCAACTTGGTGAAGATGTCCTATAGATTCTTGTGATCCTCCTATATGTCACTTTTACTTCCAAGAAGATATTACTTCCAAGCTTCACAATGGATAACTCTAGATAACATGCTAGGTAGTTTAACTCACGCTTCCTTAGCTGACTTAATGAGCAAGGTACTACATTTTTTTCTTTTTGCATAAGGACACATTCTACACCTTGACAAGGTGCATCCTTGTAGATATGAAGCTCTCGTCCGGATCTGACCAAGCTAATACTTAGGTTTTACTTCAACCTCTTCTTGGACTCCTTCAAACACTTAGCTGAAGTTTCTTGATCCAAACTAACTTGAAAACTTTTTCGGTAGCCCTACCAAAATTTTGATGATCTTGGATAAACTTCCCTTGAATCTTTAATCAAACCTCATTGAGACTTTGAGTTTCTCTCACATCTTTGGGTACCACCACGCTTCCGCTGCGCAAACAAGAACGCAGGACACTTCAGCTTGCAAATTCTTCAACTTGGCTGCCCCCCTTAAGAAAAGATAGACTAGGGGACACCAAAGTATAGCTTACATCTACTTATTTTAGATGAGCTAACTAGTATCAAGATGTTCTGACATCCCAAGGATACTCTTGTGTATGGACAAGAAACCTGAAATTCCTCGCGAGACGAAAAACAGCAGTGCAGTAAAATAGCTGTAACTCCCATTCTGTTAATCTAATGAAGTTGTAGCTTATACCGTTGGAAAGCTTATAAAATTCTCCACAACTTCCTTATAGAACACTTTCCCAAATTCTACAGTTAACTTGGTCGAAAATAGTGCACAACCGAAACTACTCCAGATTCCAAACAGCACAGATGCATCGCCTTGTGATTTTAGTATCTCCATAACCAAAATAGCCATCAAGCTAATTCTTGCGCTCAGAGAAAGATATTGAAGTGTACTATTGTCCAAAATTGTCTCATGATTTTTGGTCATCCAAATTCAGAGACATAAGCCAAGGAATGCAGACTACTCTGAAAAGACAGGATAGGGAAAATAGAAGAAAACCAAAACCCAACTATCTATTTCATTAATCTTTATACCTTAGGCCTATAACTAAATGAAATTGTGGGAACACCCAACAAGATCATTGCAATCATTACAAAGATTCAAAACAATCATAAGCATGATGTCAATTCAACAATCAATAAAGATGCACAACTCAATCATTGACTCAACTTGCGATACTATCGTCCTTATTATACTAGGGGTAACAATCCTAAGACTCTTCTTCAGATCACGCAAGAAGGTGATGAGGGATAGTTCTAAAAGCATAACAAACCAAGGAGTGAAGATGAGAACAAAGACTTTAAAATAAGCACCAAGGTAGAGATGAATAGCAAAGGTAGAGATATAGTAGAGAAGAAAATATCAAGGTTCATAGAACAAGGGTTTTTGTAGCAACATCTCAACCTTAAAACGACCAGTTTCTACTAGGCTTGCGTCCTACAGTCAACACTGCTTTGATACCAATTTGTCACACCCAATTTTAAGGATAAAATTGAATGCACTAACTCATGTGTGCCCAGAGATCAATCACACACACAAGCTGACAAATTATAAAAGAGTATCATCATAGTGTGTCTTACATCACGATAATAACATAACTTAGTCTTATACATCACAGCGGAAAATGAAAGATAACTCTCTCTTGTGGAACACCATCACAGGGAAGGTCAACTGGTTGACCACAAGCCTAATAATCCTCAGGAAACTCCTCATACATGTTGTCATCTGTTACCCATCCGGGATTTTTATCCAAATAAAGAAAATAAACAAGCGTAAGTACTTCTCGTACTTAACAAGATAACATGGGGATTCATGAAGCTCAAAAAGGATGATACTGGTTTACTGCTGTTAGCACTTTTAGTAAGTCAAGATTTTATCATCAGTGATTGTCAAGTTATGCTTAAGCTCCCTTTTAAACCCACTTAATTAGATATCAGCATCATTTGGATCATATCATCATAAACCATCATAAATGAACAACAATGAGTAACCAATTATTCTGTGAGTTTTCTGGGCCGCTCGTGACCATGAGCACGACTGTTATAACAGTTTGTAACCCTCTGCAGAGGTGGTGCACATTCAACGCGAGTCGTGATCCCCATATGCTCGGGTTAATTACTCCCATGTCACTGCCAAGGTGAGCGGGCAGGGTACACTATGAAGCCATTTCATAGGTTTCTCTAACAAGTTAGGGCTGCTAGGTTTCCTCGGTAGGGAGATGTAGGAACCCCCCTTTCCTATGGCACATATCCATCGTGGCTATACACATAGGAACAGAGGCAATCCTATACCCAACGTGGCAAGCCCCTTTTGTGCCATAAAGGTAACCTCTAACAAGCTAGAAAAGGTCCTATTACTGAGCTAAAGTCAGAGCCATATGACTCTCACGGTTGCACTGTCAGTTCCAGCTTTTGCCGATAGATAAGTCCTTATGGAGGGCCGAGAGCAACATGATCAAAAGTCATTTGCACCTTCGCCCTATGGATCAGTTGTTACAAATCACGTTATACTTTTAGTTCCATAGAACCATTAACCATTGTATAGATCATGTTCAGTTAGAGCACTAGCAATCTACCCATATGCAATTAACCCATAGGAGTCAAGGGAACAAGTCATCAAATGACTAGAATGTCCTTATAGTTATCAAAGTTAGACACATGCACATGAGTAAATGATTAAAGTGAATAGGACATCAAGGTAGTCCCATGCTATACTTGCCTTGGTTAGCAAACTCCTGCTGGTCCTGCTGGTCGTCTAAGAACTCTTGGTCTCCAACGTTCTCCTCACCGTCTGAACATGACCAACACGGCAACACACAACATTCCAGGAACATTCATGCAAAGCAAACAATCCTACAGTTAGAACAGTAGACCAACAGTATAGAAAACAAGATAAAATGTTTATGAAAAGAATCTATGTCTCGCTACGATCACGTCAACGTGAAGTTCATGAAAATCGGAGCTAAAACGCAAAAGTTATGAATTAAACGGGTTTTCCTATAGCACTTTATTTAATTAATCCTAACCATGAAATTTAATAGTTGCAAACTTGTTTAATAGTGGTAATAACACATAGATTATGAAATTACGAAGTTAACGCAATTTGAACGGATCAATTCGGAGCTAAAACGAAGTTTTTATGAGCAAAACAAATCTAGTGGCATTTCTCTAAATATTGAAAACGTATTTTGAACTAAAACAGTGCACTTTATGTTTTCAAAACGAGAAAGCGTACTCTGGAAACTACGCTAGGGACGGCGGGTTCAATTTGGTGAAAACAGGGGGTCTCTTTAGCAAATTTACATGCGAAAGGGTAACTTCTAATCTTGGCCGCAGATCTAGAGATGGACGGCTAGAATTAAATCTGGGGGGGAGAGAGAGAAGGAGTGGCCGGAACAGTAGCAGCCACGGCGGCTCAACCATGGACGGCGGCGAGAGCACGCCGGCGAGCTCGGTATAGGGGCTAGGGGCCACGGTTCGAAGAACCGAGGGCACCAGGGAGTTGCGGAGGTTCATGCGATCTCGTCCATGCCGAGAAGGCGACCAGAGGAGAGGTCCGAGGCGACGGTCGCCATGGGTGGCGAGCAAGAGCTCACGGGCGCCCGCGAATAGGGCTCTAGAATCCACGAAACTCAAAATAAATGGCATGGGGAGGTATAGGGAAACAAGGTGAAGCTCACCGCGACTTTAATCGGGGACGAACGTGGCTCGGGGACGGCGGTTTGCGCGGAGGGGTGGACGGCGAACCACGACGTCCTCGGCGTGGCAGTTGTGGCTTCTGTGGTGCTCGGTGAGTGCAAAAACGGAGCAGGAAGCAACAGAGGAACGCGTAGGGGGGTCTTAGTTCCCTTTTGTAGAAGCAGGGGCACTGGGGATGCTCCCACGATGGCACAGGACGTGGGCGGCGGTTGCGCAGCGGCTGCGCTTGGACCGGGCGCTGCGGTTGCGGGAGGAAGGGTAACGCGCTGACGGGCGGGGCCAGGCAGTCAGCGACTGAGCACTGGTAAGGGCACGGTGGTTGCGCCCGAGTTGGGTTGGCAGGGCTTGCTTGGCCGAGCGGGCGAGGCGGTTGCTAGCCCGCCCGAGTGGGCGGCGCCTTGCTGGGCTGGCGCGGTGCGCAAGGGAGGAGAAAAGGGGAGCTGGGCCAGCGGGGAGAAAAGGCCTGCGGGCCAAAAATGAAGAAGGGAGGCTAGAAAATAAATTTTCCTTTTCTTTTCCAAATAGATTTTCCAAAAGCACTTTCAATATAGATTTTGAATTCATTTGAACTTTGAATCAAGACCAATCATCACAAAAATAAATATGCAGTAGCATGTATGCATCAAGAAGTTTTTAACCTTATGTTTGATTTTAATTCCATAAAAATTATTATTTCCCTAGGTTCAATGCTCACAAAATGCTTAATAAATCATTTTATCTATTTTGGAAAAATGCAAATTTTCAGGGTATTACAGTGATGCCTCACTAATGGTGGAAAATAAGACCCTCAAGAATGAGACAAATGAGCTAACTCATGCCTTAGGCAATGCCTATGGTGGAGATGCCTGCTTTCTAAAGTGTTTGGGTAGCCAAAGGTTTTCTCTCAACAAAGAGAGATTGTGCTATACCCCCAAGAAAGGCAAGGCGGACTTTGTCACTCCCAAAGCTAGCTTTATGAAGGGTAATGGTCGGTTTTGCAATAGATGCAAGCAAGTTTGGCATATAGAGCAATATTGCAAGACTAACCAGCACAAACAACCTAATGTATTCTCAATTAGATTTGATTCTTGTTACACGCTTATTAAGGGTGCCAATAGTGTGAAGGCTAAGTTCATTGGTACATCAATTGTGGGCCCAAAGAAGAAGGCCATTTGGGTACCAAAGACCTTGGTAACTAACCTTCAAGGACCCAAGCAAGTTTAGGTACCTAAAAGGAATTGATCTTCTTTTGTAGGTCAATTATAAAGTTGGAGGGAGGCATTGGGTGCTTAATAGTGGGTGCACACAACACATGACTAGTGATTCAAGAATGTTCAATTCAATCAATGCAAATGAGAGCAATGGGATTGATAGTATCACATTTGGTGACAATGGCAAAGGCAAGGTCAAAGGTCTTGGTAAGATTGCAATATCCAATGATTTGAGCATTTCTAATGTGCTACTAGTAGAGAGCTTGAACTTCAACCTATTGTCGGTAGCTCAATTGTGTGATCTTGGTTTCAAGTGCATATTTGGTGTGGATGATGTAGATATCATAAGTGTAGATGGCTCTAACTTGGTCTTCAAAGGATTTAGATATGATAATCTATACTTGGTTGATTTCAATGCTAGAGAAGCTCAATTGTCAACATGTTTGCTCACTAAGTCTAGCATGGGTTGGTTATGGCATAGAAGGCTTGGTCATGTTGGAATGAAACAATTGAACAAGTTGATCAAGTATGACTTAGTTAGAGGCTTGAATGATGTCACATTTGAGAAGGATAAACTTTGTAGTGCATGTCAAGCCGGAAAGCAAGTTGGTAACACACATCCTAAGAAGAGCATGATGAGCACATCTAAGGCTTTTGAGTTGTTGCACATGGACTTGTTTGGACCAATCACATACACTAGCATTGGTGGAAAGAAATATGGATTTGTGATTGTCGATGATTTCACTAGATACACTTGGGTGTTGTTTCTTGTTGACAAGAGTGATGTGTTTGCAGCCTTCAAGACATTCATCAAGAGAATTCACAATGAGTTTGAAACAACCATCAAGAAAGTGAGAAGTGATAATGGAAGTGAATTCAAGAACATTCATGATTTGTGTGATGAGGTTGGGATTAGGCATCAATTTTTGGCCAAGTACACTCATTAATCAAATGGCCTAGTTGAGAGGAAGAATAGAACTTTGATTGATATGGCAAGATCAATGTTGAGTGAGTACAATGTGAGTCATTCATTTTGGGCTGAAGCAATCAACACAGCTTGCTACTATAGTAACTGACTCTATTGCCATCCATTGAAGGAGAAGACACCTTATGTACTCTTGAATGATAGAAAGCCCAATATTGCATACTTTCATGTTTTTGGTTGCAAATGCTACATATTGAAGAAAGGCACAAGATTGTGAAAGTTTGAGAAGAAATATGATGAAGGTTTCTTGCTTGTTTACTCAACTACTAGCAAGGCTTATAGAGTTTGGAATTTGGATAGTGGTACCCTTGAGGAGTTCATAATGTGGAATTTGATGAAATAAATGGTTTCCAAGAGGAAGATGAGAATCTAAATGATGTGAGAGGCACTCAATTAGTCAATGTAATGAAGAAGATGGATGTTGGTGATATAAGGCCTAGAGAAGTGATTGAAGTTGAAGATGACAAAGTACAATTGATCTCTAACTCAAATGTGCAAGCTAGTGGTTCTCATGATCAAGTTCAAGCAAGTGCTAGTGATAACAAAGTGCAAGATCAACAATAAGTGGCTAGTTCATCATCTCAACCAAGTGATCAATCAAATGCAAGCAATCAAGTACAAGTGCTCCAACCAAACAATGTTGCAAGAGATCATCCTTTGGATTCTATCATTGGTGATATCTCAAGAGGTGTGCAAACAAGATCAAGATTGGCATCATTTTGTGAACATTTCTCATTTGTCTCATCCATTGAACCAAAGAAGATAGATGAAGCTTTGAAGGATGTTGATTGGGTAAATGCTATGCATGAAGAGCTAAACAACCTCACAAGAAATCAAGTATGTGAGTTAGTTGAGAGGCCTAAGGATCATAATGTGATTGGAACCAAGTGGGTCTTTCAGAACAAGCAAGATCAAGATGGGATAATAGTAAGGAACAAAGCAAGATTAGTGGCTCAAGGTTACACTCAAGTTAAAGGTGTTGACTTTGGAGAAACATATGCCCTGGTTGCAAGATTGGAAGCAATTAGGATCTTGTTAGCCTATGCTTGTGCCCACAACATCAAGTTGTATCCAATGGATGTGAAGAGTGCATTCTTGAATGGGTACATCAATGAAGAAATCTATGTTGAGCAACCTCCCGGTTTTGAAGATGACTAGAAGCCCAACCATGTTTACAAGTTGAAGAAAGCTTTGTATGGTTTGAAGCAAGCACCAAGAACATGGTATGAGAGGTTGAGGGATTTCCTACTCTTTAAGGGATTCAAGATAGGCAAGGTACACACCACTCTCTTCACCAAGAAGCTAGGCAATGACTTATTTCTGTTGCAAATCTATGTTGATGATATCATATTTGGATCAACCAATCAAGATTTTTGTGAGGAGTTTGGAAAGATGATGGCAAGTGAGTTTGAGATGTCCATGATTGGAGAGCTTAGTTACTTCTTTGGTCTTCAAATCAAGCAAATGAAGAATGGCACTTTTGTAAGTCAAGGCAAGTACATTAAAGACATGCTCAAGAAGTTTGGAATAGATGATGCTAAAGCTATTAGTACACCAATGGGGACAAATGGAAGCTTGGATAGTGATGCTAGTGGCAACATGGTGGATCAAAAGATGTATCGGTCTATGATTGGAAGCCTACTCTAGGTGACCGCATCAAGGTCGGATGTGATGTTTAGTGTATGCATGTGTGCAAGATTTCAAGCCTCACCAAGAGAGAGTCATTTGAAGACAATAAAGAGAATATTGAGAGACTTGAAGCATACATAAAATGTTGGATTGTGGTATCCCAAATAAGCTAGATTTGAGTTGATTGGATATTCGGACTCTGATTATGCGGGATGAAAAGTTGAGAGAAAGAGCACATCAGGTACATGTCAACTATTGGGAAGATCACGTGTGTCATGGTCATCAAAGAAGCAAAATAGTGTAGCACTTTCAACCACTGAAGTGGAGTACATTTCAGCCAGTAGTTGTTGTGCTCAATTACTTTGGATAAAGGCAACTTTGAGTGACTTTGGAATCAAATTCAAACAAGTGCCATTGCTATGTGACAATGAAAGTGCCATAAAGCTCACCAACAACCCGGTTCAACATTCAAGAACAAAGCACATAGTTGTCCGCCATCATTTCATAAGAGATCATCAACAAAAAGGGGACATTTGTATTGAGAGTGTGGGCACCGATGATCAACTTGCCGATATCTTCACCAAGCCTCTTGATGAGAAGAGATTTTGCAAGCTAAGAAATGAATTGAACATACTTGACTTCTCAAATATGTGTTGATGCACCCCCACTATATGGCATGCCTCTCCTTCGAGCAAAGCAAGGTAAAATTGATTGACATGTCATTCATCCATTGCTAAGGATTTGTTTAGTGCATCTAGTCATTCCTATCATGTCTTAGTCTCATTCATGAAAATCAAATGATTTTGACACTTGTATAGTACCACTATTGCTTGTATGCTTGAAATGATCTAGTGGTAGCATATGATATGTTTGTGGGCTTGTGAACCTAGTGTTTGATCTAGAAAATGAGCTATAAGTGTTTAACTCAACATGGTGCATGATAACCATTATTTGGAGGTGTGAAGAAGCTTGCCCTTGGATCAAACCGAGTTAAATATCTTTTGCAAATGATCTATATTAAACTAAATTGGGAAAATGATCCTCACTTCAAATGGTTTCACCCCAACCTATCTAAAATTTGAGCTCAACTTTTGTGCTAATTGTTGACAAAGGGGGAGAGAATTCACAAAGATAGTAAGATATAGGGGGATGTAAGGGGATCAATTAAAATTTGAAGCACACAAGTAGGGGGAGCAAGCTCATAAACTTGTTTGTTGCATTTGTATGTGCATTACATATGTTTGCTTACATGGCACAAGTTCTTAAATTTCATATTCATGCTTGTGTGGTGTATGCTAGATTGTAGAAAATGATAGATGAAAAGAAAACTAGCATGCATAGAAGAGCTAGATATACCTTGATCATTTACAAGTGGTACTAGAGCCTTGCTTCTAATGTTGATCTCATGAGGTACTAGATTGCCTTCGTCTTCAAGTGGTATCTAGCAAATCATGGTGCTAAGGATGGTGTTCAAATGGCAACTCCGATTGGTATCGTGCTTCAAAGGTCCATTCTTTACACCTTAGCATCATTTGGTAGCTATTAGTCTCCCAAACTTCAAATCCATGCATATGTGCAAGCTTTCAAATCCAAACTCTTGGCACATATGTAGGGGGAACTAATACAATCAAATTGGGTTGATGAAGCTTGTCCATAATCTTTACACATGGTAATATGCTTGGGCAAGCAACATGAATCCAAAAGTTTTAATAGAATATCTTTGTAAATAAGTTGTCATCAATTACCAAAAAGGGGGAGATTGAAAGCCCAAGTTTGGTTTTGGATAACTGATGAAACCTAGCACTGACCTTTGTCATGAGTTGTGATATGAGCTAGGTTGGTGCAATCCAAGTAATTGAGCAAGATGAGGTCCATGGAGTTGAAGATGGACATGAGATGACGATGATCAAGCTCAACTTGGAAAAGAAGAAAGAGAAAAATAAAAACCAAGAAGATCAAGGCAAAGGTATATGATAGGTTTTTGTTTTGCAGTCAAGACACAATAGAGGGTGTGAGTGACTTAGGATCGATAGGTGACCATAGAGCCGTACTATAAATAGGGAAAAATCTTTGGCTAAATGATTTATCGAGTGCCACTAGGTGACATGACTTTTGCATATGCATTTAGGAACCTAGTGTGCTAACTTTGATCCTTGTAAAATGTTTTGAAAAAATGCTAACACATGTGCACACAAGTTCTACACTTTGTGGTTAGCAAGTTGGAAGCAAGGGCGAAGCGGTTGTGGACTTAGAAAAAGAAAAAGGAGAGAAGGTCCATGACCGGATGCTGGCCGCAGGGTGACCGGACTCACCTAGGGCGTGTCCAGTCAATTCTAGGCATGGCCTGCTTTGGCCGAGGGTGAGGTGTTGGGACCGAACGCTGGCCTTTGCTGCACCAGCGCATCTGGTCACACTTTGAGCAGTGGCGCGTTGACGTGATCGGACGTGCAGGGCGTGAGTTAGGTCACGGTGTCGTATGATGATGTAGGCTTCAAGGGCGCACGCAGAGAAGAAGAAAGGTGACCGGACGCTGGGGCGTGTTAGGTCACTCTTGACCTAACGCATCCGGTCAATTGAAAACGGCTCTAGAACCTCTCTGGAACTAATCTGACACCGTGTGGTTCTGAGTCCGGTTATTTAAGCAGTGAGTCCGATTGTTACTTAACGTATCGCATGACTGAGAGAAGACCGTTGGGATCGAACCCGTAGAATTCAAAGCGCTAACACGTGGTGTGATCCATGCGACCGGACGCTAGTGCGGGCGCATCTGATGAACCCGACCGGCGTGTCTGGTAAGTATGCAGAGGGCACCCCTTTGACTCTAACAGCTCTATTCGTTTGGGGACATCTATAAATAGTGTTTGGCCGGCTCCAAGGCATCACTCTTGGACTTTTGACATTCTTAACATCCTTGTGAGCTGAGCATACTCCTTCCCACTCATCTCTCTTGCTTGATTATGAATTCAAAGTGAGATTGATTGATTCCATGTGCATTTGCTTGAGTAATTGCATCTAGTGGTACTTGGGGATCATTGTGGCTACGGATTTCTTCTTACTGTTGGTGGTTGCCGCCACTTAGATGGCTTGGAGCAACAGAGGAGCTTCAGCACGTGTTGGTGATTGTTCGTGGTTGGCTCCGGTGATTGTGAGGGGTCTTGCACCTTCCTCGGTGAAGAGCCGCAAGGTAGCTCTAGTAAATTGCTCATGTCATTGAGTTACCTCACTTGTGGGTAGGTTCTTGCGGTGTCCAATTGTGTGGACGAGGTTCATGCAACACCTCTTAGCCGCCGAACCACCAAGTGTTGGTCGACACAACGTGGACTAGCGTGCCGACAAGCACGTGAACGTCGGGAGAAAAATTGGTTGTCTCTTGCCCTTTGGTATTCTCCCGATGATTGAATTGGTATTCATCTTGTGATTAGTTCACTTCTCTATGCAGCGGTATAATCACCCTACTCACTCATTTACATTCCCGCAAACTAGTTGTAGCAAGCTCTTTAGTGTAGCTAGAATTGAGAGCTTGCTTTGTAGCTTAAGTTCATCTAGTGGACCTCTTTCGTGTAGCATGTTTGAGAGCTCTTAGTGAGTAGCAACATAGTCTCTTGTGTGCCTAGTGATCATAGCAACTAGAATTATTGGATAGGTGGCTTGCAATCCTTGTGGAGCTAGAGCAAATTTGCATTTTGCTATTTGTCATACTAATCAAATTGCTCTAGTGATCTTGTAGATTTTTAAATAGGCTATTCACCCCCCCTCTAGCCATATTAGGACCTTTCACCAAGACTCAATCTAGGATGTTGATGAGAAGCAGGATGCAACCCACCTCATATTAGCTAGAATATGCCTGTTTTCATCATCTTTGAAAAGACCAGCTTGCACGTCGGCAATAAGGACCAAGATGATGGGATGCCACGATATCATGGCATACGTTCTCGATCAATGGTCTACCTATGGTGTCTCATAAGGTCACAACCATGGTTGCACAAAGACACCCCTAAATCATTGATGATGAAGCTTCCATGTGAGTACCAATGTGGTTCCTTCTTTGACCATCAAGATGGTTGGCCTATTGCTAACAAACAAAGAAGAAGAACTCTCCGCCACGCCATTAGACAATCAAGGTGGAACTTGAGTTTGCATCTCCAATGAACCCCAACTCGTCAACCAAGAATCAATAGAAATCAAGAAAGGTTGATGGAAGAAGAGCATGCAATTATCCATATCCTCATCTCCAGGATCGGATGGTGCAAAGAAAAGCTAAATACAAGAAGAGGTCTTGCTCAATGGACCCAAAGCCATGAAGCCCTCACTGATAAGAATGAGAGGAGTAGAAGGTCCAAACAAAGTGCCGAGATCCACAAAAGAAAGGACAAAAGGGATGGCATGATAAAAAATGAGAAAGAAGGAGTGCGATATAGGAGACAAGATGCTCATGAACAGCTCAAGCAAGGAAAGCTTCAAGCAGAAAGAAAAGATCACCACAAGTCATCTACCCCTTGTCATATGGTGTCATCACGCTTCAATGATGAGGGTAACATCTTAAGGTAAGTGGTCATTATTTAAAAAGCTTCAATTTGACCTTGGAATGCACATAAATAAAGAAACAAACATCTTTGAGTTACAACTTTACTTGATCCAACTTGATTAACTCAATATGTCTTGTTCCTTAAGTTTGTTCATAGCACCGCTTTCTTAATCTCATAGTCTTAACCAAATGAGCTAAAATGTTGCACATCTTATCCCTGGAAGATGATAGTCATAATTGTGTAAAATTTGATACATTATGGACAATCCTTCTATAGGTTAAGCAACTCCCCTCTTTTTGACAAATGTATTCAAATGCCACATTCATACTCATCCTTCTCATCTTATTACCCATGTTGTAAGAATGAATGTACATAACATCAACTGTAGCATGATTCGATGTGCCTAAGGCTAGAAAAATAATAAAGTTTTGGTTCTATTGTTGTTTTCCCACCAATAGAGCCCATGCACTTGATCTCTACCTTGTCTTTATGAGCAGAACACACTTTGAGCAAAGTGTGGGGAGTTGATCCCCCAAATTCTACAAGTGAAAGTTCTGAACCGGCAATAATGATGCACACAAGATGTTGCTAGTTCCTACTACTGATGGTTGACTTCGAAACACTAAACAAGGAGGAGGAACATGTCAAGAAAGGATGCACCTGTCAAACCTAAATCAAATTCGAAACCAAAACAGGTTTGGCAAAATAAGGTGGCACCACCATTGGAAGCGCAACTACTAGAGGCGCCACCATAAGAATTCTCCTCTTCAAGAGCCAACCGAGGTACTCGATCAATGAACTTCGCAAAGAGGAGTCCCGTTCGAAGGACTTAAAACACCGAACCCTCGCCAAAAGGTAACTCGGTAGTTATCCATGTTTATTTATTGCATTTAGCATTTTCATGTCTTGCATCTAAAAAAAATGATAAAAATAGTAATTGCATAATCACATAATTTAGATACATAATTTAAACTTTAGCATATTTAATTCTGCATTGCATTTAGAAAACTTGTATGCATGGCATATATAAAAAGAAAAAAAAAAAAGTTATAACTCTGCATAATAGACTTAGTTTAGTTTCATTCTAAATTTTGCATCAAGAAAATGTCTAAGCCCCATATGAGCAACCTTGTGGTGTGTAACAACCCATATGAATGTTCATTGTGGTGGCAATAAAAAAATCATAAAACTTATAAAACAAAATAAGTCAAAAGCCAGCTTGGGGGAGATACATCCCCATGAAGAAGCTAGCTTGGGAGACGCATCACCAATTATGTAGGTAAGTATCTTTTCACTTCATTTTATTTTTAAGCATTTGTGGCAATAAGATAAAATAAAACAAAAGGTGTGTGTGATAGTTTTCTTTAATGTTTTTTGTTCAAGTAAAATAAAATAAACATAGTTGGGAGTTTAAGACTTTCTTTTCAAATAAACTTTTGATGGACATGATGAATAGTTGCTCTGTTATAATTCCTTTCAAGTGCCTAGTTTTTAGTCCAAAATTCTCTCGAGTATTGGATAGACCTGATATGCACTACTCCTACATTGGGAGTGAGTGCAAAAACATGCTTTCCATTTAGATCCACCCAAAAATGTTTTACTCCTACACTAGGAGTAAACATGAAAAATATGTTTTATAGGTTTTCCACCAAATAAATGCTCCAAGTTGTTGTTGCTATCTCTCAAAAGTTCTGTTGCAGAAAAGAGGCATGGGCTATGCAAAAGTTATTCAGAAAGAAAAAGAAAAGAAAAGAAGAAGAAAATGGTATTTAAAACAATGGGTACTTAGATGCTCACCTAAAAAAAGAATAAAGATAGCCCCTGTTCTCTCGCCAAAATGTTTCCAAATTTCAAGAGAGGGATATGTTTTCAAGGAGCAAAGTAGAATTAGGATAGCCACCATATATATCCATCAAATATTCCACACACATGCACATCTTGATTTGATTGTATGATATTTTTCTCTTTGGATCCATTGTTTGACTTTACAATATACGCATTGCAAGTATGCTCTCTCGTTTTATCCCTACCTATGAACTCCATAAAGGCTTTAGGAACAAAAGGCAACAATAAGATATGCCTTGGAGAGGATCCACAAATACCACATATAAAGAGAGTTTAGAGAATGAGGATCCAAAAATACCACATATAGAGGGACCTGAGAGTGTCATACAAAGGAATCTCTGAGTTTTATTTTGAAAACTTATAAAAACTCTAGAACTTGAGACATAGTGCTTGACTTGATTGTTCTATCTTTCAATTACTCAAGAACCAAGTGAATGCCAAGAAGCCCCATGGTTGAAGGTAATATGGGTAAGTTTGAAAGTTAGATTAGTTTATTCTAATCCGGAGAATAATTTTTGATTGAACACATGTGTGCTTTTGAGGCATGAAAGAATTGTAGCAACTCCTGATCCATTGTTCAAGTTTAACTTTGCTCAGGGACTAGCAAAGGTTAAGTGTGGGGGAGCTTGTTGATGGCCGTTAACATTAATCATAAACCGTCAACATATCCTGCATATATACTTAATTCTATCATCAAACATAGGTATAGGGGTTTAAACTAATAATTTCCATGAGTTTTGGTGAATCTGTGTTTGTAGGAGGATTTATCTAGAAAACTATCAAGGTGGACTCAATCGTTAGATGAAATTATGTTTATCCGCGATGAAACCGACTTAGAAAGACTCCAGAACACTCCAAAAGACTCTCCACCAAAGATTGAGCCAAGAGGCTAATAGGGGGGCGGCCATTCCCACCTGTAGGCCGGCTGGCCTGTGGGTCCCACAAGTTAGCCTCTCCTTCATATGCCGATTCTCCACCGCCTTATAGATCAAATCTATGCCGTTGCTCAAGGTCGGTTTGATCCGAGGGTCCAGGATTGATGTTACCCCTATATATATCAGCTCCTACCCCCTCCTGAGGCATCTCTCATTCAAATCAACACACACCAGGAGGATTAGGTCTAGAACTCTCCAATGTAGTAGATTAGTAGCTTGGGGGTGAGGGTCGAGTTGGGCTCATGCTCAAGTTCCAAATCTAGTCTTGGAGGCTTGGCAAAGCCTTGTATCTTCACTTCTATATCTTGTAAGACATATTATCAATTTATCATATTCCTATCTACATGGCAATACTTACTTCGAATATATATCTCGCTTAGTTAAGGTTATCATTACTTTTGTGTAAGGGTTCATAGAGCGCTTAGCCTGCTAGTTTACCGATTGGGCTAAGTAACCGAGCCTCGTGTAAGCATGGTACTTATACGATGCTCTGCCTATGAGTGCACCCTGTTTCCTGGCCATGTGATAGCAGTGGGAGGTGACAACCCATCTATCCTCTGTAGTCTGCCCCATGTGAGCAGGTTCTTAAATTGTAGGACCATAGTCGCATCAGTAGAGTTATCTTTTGTGGGGCTCTATCATCTAGTGGCATCCCGAAATGCATAAGAATAGAGTTAGTCTTAGCTATAGTTGGATGTATATATACTTTGACCATATGATAAGAATGTCACAGGAATCTACCTCACCCATTGTTCACCCAAGTTGACTAGTTTACATTATCTTAGTGATCTATCCCTAGAGTGTCATTATGCTTAGTTCCTATCATTACCTTTACCCCTTGCTCTAGCTATGCTAGTATGTTGACTGATAGATATTCCTTTATTACTCAATAAATCTTTACTCCATTATTTTTCTATGGTAAAATATAAATAACGATACCAAAAATACTCCTGGTAAAATACTACAATAGTATTATGTGTGCTTGCGGAATCCTTCATATTCTATTTGCACTTATAAATACCAACAATGCCCAAGGCCCTCGGCCGACTCTAGGGAAGCCACATCCTCCACCACTGGACTTCTCTAGGAATAAGCTATGCAACGACCTATCGCCCCATCCAACTATCGGGGAGATCACCCCGAAGAAGCCAATGACGGTGCAACACTTCCCCGCACTAGATCTTCCTACACCCACTCCAGCCAACGAGCAGCGTGCTATGGTGTTGGTGTCTGACAAGTCAAAGGATAGCCTCCACCTTACCACCAGTGGGAGCAACCGAAGCATCACCCCAAATCCTAAAACGGTGAAATATGAGGTCACTGGGCACCAGCTCCCGTCAGAGCGCTATGAGAAGGTGCTCATCCATCCAGACTTCAGCGACACAAAGGCGATGAACAAGTTTCTATTTGCTCCTTACTTACACCGCCATTTGACCCCTCCACCCATTCGTGGAGCACCAAGGGAGATGGAGAACAGCAACGATGAGAAAGAACCGGTGGAGCTCACCCTTGAAGGGCTCCAAGCTCAGTTGAATGCCCTCAAGGTGGAGAACCTGACTCTGGGGGAGAGGGTGGCAGAGTAGGAGCTCTGGCGCTTTGACATCAAGGATAAGATGGAGATACTCTACAAGGGGTCTACCTCGAAGATCAAGCACTAGCTAAGACCACAGGGAATGAGCACCTCTATGAGGCACCCCTCCCCTAGATCTAGTGGCCACCTTATTATGTTATTAGAATTAGGTGCTTTTAGGTTTATATTTGTTTTCCTTAGTTCGTTTAAGATAGGTCATGCTAGGTTTGCATTGTCTGTGTTAGATTTACTTTCCCTTAGTTTGTTTTAAATTCAAATCATTGTAATAGCACCTAAAATAAATAAAAGTCCAAGTTTAGTTGATTCTGTGTCTTGTCCTCTGGTGTTTTCCCACCAGTAGGGCTTTGCTATTTTACTTGTTTTTCTACTATGAATAAAAGAGTAGATTACCAAAGAAGACAATGGGGAGGAAGTCACCTTCCTGATCTTAGCTGCATCCCACAATCACGAAAAATCCCATCACTGAGATACACAACCACTATGCATAACATCGAGCAAATGACCGACACGTGGGGGCACTAGGGCCCACCTTGGTCCACCATGCAGGTATGAACTCTTACTCCGTCTCCTTACATGATTTTCATGTTGAAATTTATTATTTTACCTCCTTGCACATGGAAATAAAAATATCAATGACTAAACACAAATTTGATTATGTTGATCTCCAAGATTTGACTTGTATAAACTTTATTCCCACTTCCATGCTTAAAACTTGTGATATACTCTTTTATAGTATGGTCTACCTAAGTTGTTGATTTGTGAGATATAGTAGTGACAAAGCATGTTGCTCTTTCTCTACTCATAACCTTGGAGATATTTATTTTGCTAAAATAAAATGTTATGACATCATGACTCCTCATGTGAGTAAAATTCTTACCAAAGCCAAAGTCATACTTGCTCATCAACCCAACACAAATGCTATTTGATCTTGCTTTGAGTTTTGTCAAGCTTTGAGATATAGGTAGAGAGTTGTGTCATGCTTTCATAACCAAGACCACATACACCACCTCTTTAAGCTACTTCTACACTGGAAGTATGCTCATCCATGCCATCTTTGACATTATAAAGTCTTGCTTCACATTCAAAATATATGCAGGGGACATGGCTATTTGAAAAAAGAAAGAAAAAGAACACAAAGCTTGAGCACAAAAGCTCATGAGTTCCATTCTTGTTAAAAAAATAAAAGAGAAGAAGAAAAAGATTGCCATGCTCCCTAAAAGAAAAAGAGAAGATGAGACAAGGAGAGAAGACATCATCCACCACTCCATTCACCCACATATCTTGGTTTAGATTGCATGACATAACCCTCCTATGATCCATTGTTTGACTTAGCAAAATAAGTAGGCCAAATATGCCTAGTTTTGTTCCCTACCTTTACGCTCCATGTAAGCTTTAGGATAGAAAAGGGCAAAGCATTTATGCTCATGAGAGGATTTCCACCAAACACTTTTAAGTGACTAGAGGGTTCACATGAGGATAAGCATAAGTCATGTTTTCTTTGAAAAACTCAATCAAAAACTCCAAGGTATGTTGAGGAGAGAAAGTGTAACAACTTTGATCGCAGCTGTTCCACTTCTCAACCACCCAAGGTTTGATCTTAGCCACTAGAAAGATCATAGGTATGAGTATGAGGTGTAGAATAACTTTTATACTTGTTCAAATTTTGAGAAGAAACATTTGTCAACTGCTTCTTACTTCGCACACTTTGCTCAGGACAAGCAAAGGTTTAGTGTAGGGGAGCTTGTTGATGGCTCTTAGAACCCTCTTTTGCCAACAACAAATAGCCATAAAATGTATAAATTCAAGCAAGAAACAACATTTAATGTTTAGATTTCACTTGATTCCACATGTACTTGGAGAATTTGCTTGCAGGAACAAAATAGTCAAAATGGAGCAAAAGGAGGCCTTCTTGAAGCCATCCATATGACCAGGAGGGGCAGGGCCCACCTAGGGCCATTGCTTGATGCCAAGTGATTAGACTAGTCTTTAGTTCGAAGTTCACATCACCCATGTTGACAGCGGGTACAATAGGCACGTTGGCAACATTAGGGTCAGAGTACTCGCATAGAGTCTTGTTGGCCATGGTGTTCGGTATGGATGGTGCTTGGATGACGGGTTCGGTTACGGTGGAGTAGAGAAAGGAGGATCAACACGAGGTCAGGCCTTCTTTTAGGAATGACTCTGGATTCTTGGTGAAGGTCGTTGGCAAGTCAAAACCGTCTTACACTATCCTATTTTCATCCACAACAGGAGAAAACAAGCAAAGTTACCCTGTTATGAGCAATGGCTAATACACATGCATATTATCATGAACATGTCCTAATAGATTATCTTAACCAGTGCCTTCCCTGGCAACGGCGCCAGAAATGCTTGTTGGCATTTCTTAACGACATCACTAAGACTCATGTTTCCTAGCGATGCCGCCAAGAAATACCTTGACGATATTTCTGAACACATGCAGAAATATTTCGTAAGCGCACGGATATATCGTTGTAGCATTTCACCCGGAGGTATTCGGGTATTGTTCATTTATATTTTCCCAAAGGAAGGCATGGTATAAAAGTCTCTAGTACGGACATGGTCAAGATAACATGACTGTATAATAGACCAAGGTCCATAACAGGGGTAAGCCAGGATAATGTTGGGTAGTGTGACACACACACTCAAGCCAATCTCAAGGATAAAGATAAAAGAAAGAATAAAGAATAAAAGAATATTCCTAAACTAGAGCAGGCTTATCTTGTATAGCTATGCTAAGATGAGTAGATAGTCATACAAATACATGAATTTCCAAGGGTAGAGATCCTAAGCTAAGATAGCTCTGGTCACTATAGACTTGCTTCGAGCACTGATGAACACTTGGTCTGCCAAGCCTAGCCGACCTATAGCTCTATGCCACATCCGAACATGGGGGATTACGAAGGACTAACAGGGCTGTCACCACCTGTTGTCTACCCCTCAACCAGAGGATATGAGGCAAACGAAGGTGACTTCTAGCTTAGACACCACGTCTATGCTATCTGTCACTACTCTAGCGTTGGCCAGGAACATCTGTCTTTATCAGGAGTCCTCTACTAGATCATCCGCCATGGGGACGAACAACGAACCCGCCAGAAAACAATGACCAAAACTAACTTAAAGTAGAACTCATCACCTCAACTTCGCTCTTGGTCTAAACATGTATGTTGTATGAAGGATTAAGCATAAAGTTCTATATGTTAATCTTATAACATAAGAAGTTTCATCTAGTTTCATAGCATAGCTATATTGATAAAATGAGGACAAGAACATAGGGGAGCTCTTCATATTATTCATGCCAAGTTTGCCCCTAGAGGTTCAAGCTCTCTAATGAAGCTTGCCTTGCTCCAAACACTACTAAAAATAGTAAAAGAGTACAAGTGTGGAGGGAGAGAGAGCTTGTGGTGTGTGTTTTTCGTGTCTGGCTCTACTCCTCTATTTATAGATGTTTGAGGTTGGTTTTGGCTGAGGTAAAAATGGAAACCATCCAAAACCACCCCTGCATGGCACCATGTAACCGCTAGTATTGAGTGGACCCGAGAGGCAATGGTAGGGTGCGGCCCCGTTCGCCAGTGACTTCACGTGGTCGGTTCTTGAGGTGGGCTGGGCCATTACTACGCCGGTGTTTTGCTTGGATCTGTAGGTTGGATGGGCCTTCTTTGTCTTCCTTGGCGTAGATGTTGTGTTTATGCTTTTGGAGTTGCGCCTTCTGACTAAAATTTCACCGTATTTGCATTTATGTCTATAAAATAGTGAATCTCCAATACAAGTGGAACTATGTCAATAGTAAAGGTATATGTGTGCAAAACATGTTAGTTTTCTCCTTTTTGGACTTAGGTTTGGCGGTTGGATTTGGTCGATAAGAACTGCCAACAAAATGCCCCAAGGTTACCCCTTGCTCGTCCCGAGCAAGAGCTAAGATATTGGTTGTTGATTAGGAGTTGCTGCAATGCCGATTACAATTCAAAGCTAACATGTCTATAACAAAGTATACTTTCTTAATTTAAATGAGTTGGCATTTTATCCACCCTTTTACCTTGATCCCCGTGGGGCTTGTTGCTTTTCCAAGTCTTGGGTGGTTGTAAGATAGAACGGTTTCATAGAATCGCTAGTCATTCATTCCTTGATCGACTTTCTTGCTGGAGGTTTTAAGAGTTTCGCAAATAAAAAGCAAGTTCCTCAAATGATTCACTCGATCGCTCAAATATGTATGCTCCTCACCAAAGGCTTTTTGATATTGCCTTTCTTTTCATCCTACTTCTAAAAGCTTTCTGTGGAGTTTTGGGTAGGTATGAAAGAAGGGCATACCTGCATCACATAATTTTGCTAAGTCAAAAACCGGATCCTAGGAGATGCAAATCATACACTTTGATCAAGAATGTGCAAGTGTGTGGAATTTTTTAAAAAATCTTCCTAATTCTAAATATTTTGTACTCCTTTGAACATGACTCTCTCTCTCTCTTTTTATTGTTGCCTTTGAAAGTATGGACTATCTTTCTCTCTTCTCTTTTTTTTTCTTCATCGTTTTTAGCATGGGATTATTATTATTTTTTCTCATGCTCTTTGGCATGCATTTTTTTCTCCCATGCCCTTTGGCATGGATTTCTTTTCTTTCTTCCTTTTTTAGCATAGCCCATACTCCCTTTTGGCATATGAAAACCTTAGAGAGAGACTCATGTAAAATGAATGGAGTATTTATTTTTGTGGACGGAAAAGCATGTTTTTGCGTAACTCTCAGTGTAAGAGTTAGCATTTTATTTGTGGGTGTACGTGAATCTTGATCATGGGTGCATGATGAGAATCTCAACATGGGTCACAATAATTTCACAAAGCTCAATGTGAAAACAAGCAGCATATGACTAGGGGTTTATATTTTGTATAGTGTCACTTGGCCTTTGTAGGAAATCCTATCATTGAGGAACTTTTCAATTTTTATCATTTTGGAAATAAAACTCCGGATGTCAAGTTTCTCTTGGAACAAAGTCATAGAAAATTCCATTTGCACCATATCATAACTTGCAACAACTTAGAAAAGGATCATGCATTTGCAACCCACAAGTTTCAAGTTTGAGGATGAGACATTTTGAGCAAACAAACTTAAATCTTGGAGAACACTAAGTTATAGACTAGGCACAAATAAATTATAAAATAGAGCAACTATTCATCATTTCAACAAGGAGAAACTAAAACATTCTTACTACACATATGTGGAGTGGAATAAAAATTATTGCTCTTATTATTATTATTAACATTTATTTAATCAAGGTTCACCAAATAGAATTTCACCTCTATTGTCATCTCAAAGAGTTACCCTTATGAAATTGATAAATTCCTACAAGGGTTAGTCCAAATAGTCAACCAATATCTATACTTAACAATTTTGGTTCAATAATCAAACTAGACACCATGTCTAATTTGATCAAGGTAGGTTAATTAACCTAAGCACCATGCTTAAATTAAAAAGCCTGTAGAAGAATGATTATTACATCCAAACTTCAAACTAAGCACCATGCTTAATTTAAAAGATGTATAACCAACACTCCCAAACCAAAGCATGTCAGCCTAGAGAGAGGAAGCATGAAAAGATAAACAAGAATCATCCAATAGAGGCGAAAACATTGAATAGTGAACAAAAGAACTATAAGTTTTTATTTATTTCTCTCTTTTTTATGCAAGGTAAAGGAAAGTAGTGAGAGTGTAAGATACATGTTACCTTGTGGGTGTCCTCCCCCAAGCTAGCTCAAAGCCTGTGGTTCGGGGTTGTACCTAGGTGCTTCTTGGCTTCTCCTGCATGGTTAGGATATGGTAGATCACGAGTGGACTTACCATCCCTCGTGATTACCACATTGACATTCTCAAATGAAATTTCAGGTTGCCCTCGGGATCTTTTCAAAATCATATGTAGGAATTGAAGTGGCAATATGAGCTAGTTGGGTTTCAAACTTTTTATTAAGGCTTAATTGATCTTTGAAGGGAAAGGTTAAGCCTTCTAAATTTGAATTAATATTTTCAAAAAATTTATTGTGTAGAGGCAAGATTTATAATTAGATTTTTGTTTATTTTGGCTTGCCCTAACATAAGTTCTGTCGGATACCATAGAAAGGGGTACCCTAAGCAAGAACCAGCAAAAATTGCTTAGACCTTGTAAATATCGAAGCCAAGAGACAACCACGAGGCCTCGGCCGATTCTCCAATTCGCCCGAGGCCCATGCCGCAAGGCCTCGGACGAGGTACCAACTCTCTGCCTCGCCCGAGGCCCCGCCCGAAAGTCCTCGGACGAGGTCCGCCTCACCCGAGGCCCCACCCGAAAGGCCTCGGACGAGGTATTAACTCTCCGCCTCGCCCGAGGCCCCGCCCGAAAGGCCTCGGACGAGGTACCGATTCTCCGATTCGCTCGAGGCCCCGCGCCATGAGGCCTCGGACGAACTCTCAGTTACCGACTCGCACGAGGCCGGCTCAACATCGACCCCATCACCGCCGCCTTGACCAATTTTCCTAACAGGATGTCATATCCAAACCAATGCGTCCAACCACTCCCGCAACATCAGCCGCAACGTCAGCCGCACGTCAACGCAGTACAGCAGAGTGGCCGATGGGACAGGAGTCACATCAGCACCATGCAGTCTAGGATAGGATGGGGCAGGGGTTACCAGCCGCTGTGCTCGGCACTATGCCCACGACTGACACCCATGCGGCACTGTGCTACCTAACCCCACCTGCTCCAAGGACAGCGCGGCGTGGAGAGTCAAGTATAGGTCCCTGTAGCCTCGGAATCAATGAACAAGACCAACCGCTCCCTCCGAGCCTCGGCTATCCTCTTCTGGGCTCCTGTAGCCTCGGGACTGGTGCCTACCGAGCCCCCCATGACGGTTCAGCCTCTGCATCGACTAGGCCTCGGTTCTCTACATTGTCAACACTCTGGCCTCGGCACATCGCCCGTAGAATGCGCCATACCACGCGTCAGGCTGCAGGAGCTCCCATGTTGCGCATAGGGCTGAGCTCCTGTGTCCTCAGAGTCAGCACACCCGCGCCATCGCATCAACCAGGCCTCAGCACTCCGCATCGGTCAAACATACAGCAACCAGCACGCCTCCAACAGAAGAATGTGTGCCTACCACCACAGGAGCTCCCACGTCGCACAAGGCCAAGCGTGACCAGCGCATCGCTCCGGAGTACCAAGGACAGGACCGCTCCATCGACCATACGGCCACAGTAACAAGCTGCAGGGGCCTCCGTTCACAAAACGCCACGTAGTAAGCACATGTATCGCCCATGTCCCCCCCCTTCAACTATAAAAGGGAGTGACCAGGGCCGTTCCTAAAGGGGGGAGGAGCACACACCCAACACACCCACGGAGACATCGCTCAGATAGACACACATGCAAGCAACGAGCAACACTATATACGCGCGCCCTCCCTGCAAGAGATCAACATCTCAAGCAACCCACGCCGCTCTACGCAGAGACCTAGGACTAACTCCCTCTCTCGCCCTGCTTGTAAACCCCTACTACGAGCACCTCGGTGCAAGGAATACAAGATCGCTCTCCTAGACTGGACGTAGGGCACCTATTGCCTGAAACCAGTATAAACCTTGTGTCTCTTTGCATCACCATCCGGGATAGGGACATGCAGTACATTTTCACTCGTTGGTTGAGGACCCGCCGTCCAAAACACCGACAAGTTCTTTCAAGGAAGGTTGATTTGTGAAATTTGAATGAGCATAGTTACCTTCCTGATTTTGTGGGTGTGACTGATTCCACCCTGGATCTCCTTGTGGACAAAACCCGTTGTAGTAGTTGTACCACGCAACTACCTGGGTTTCCAGGCAGTCGTTCCCCGAATGTCCGAAGTCTCCACACATCTCGCATGGTATATGCAAGTAGAGCGAATGGACGGTACCATAAGTTGCTCCTTTTATGGCACCGTGCTTGTCCAAGCATTTTATTAAGAGATCCAACTTTCTGTCCAGCATATCCATTTCCTCCATGGTATGCATGCCGTCTTTTTGCTTTTGGAGCCTGTCTTCACTCCAACCTAGGTTGGAGACCATCTTCTCAATGAGAGCTATAGCTCCGCTGATTGTGAGTGAGAAGAAGGCTCCTCTAGCAGCAGCATCTATGTGGGCTCTAGATGTGGAAGTTAGCTTGTTGTAGAAGTTCTAAAGGATCAACCAGTTCTTCCATCCCATGGTGTGGGCAGGCAAGGATGTGTTCTTGCAGCCTCTCCCACACTTCTGGGATCAATTCTGATGCTGTTTGCTGGAACTTGGAAATTCTTCCACGAAGGGTATTGGTTTTGTCAAACGGGAAGAACTTCGCGAGGAATGTCGTGGAACACTTGTTCCATGTGTTGACAGCTTTCTAGTCCTTGTAGAACCACTATTTTGCCCTCCTAGGAGGGAGAATGGGAACAAGCGGAGTCTGACTATCTCTGGTGCGACACCCTTCATAATGACGGTGTCTCACAGCACCAGGAAGTGTTAGAGATGTGCGTTGGCATCCTCGCTAGGCAATCCATAGAATGGATTTGCCTGCACCATTGTGATTAGGCCGGTCTTCAGTTCGAAGTTCACATCACCCATGTTGACAGCGGGCACAATAGGCACGTTTGCAACATTAGGGACGGAGTACTCGAGCAGAGTCTTGTTGGCCATGGTGTTTGGTACGGATGGTGCTTGGATGATGGGTTCGGTTACCGATGGAATAGCGAAAGGAGGATCAACACAAGGTCAAGCCTTCTTTTAGGAATGACTTTGGATTCTTGGTGAAGGTCATCAACAAGTCAAAACCATCTTACGCTATCTTATTTGCATCCACAATAGGAGAAAACAAGCAAAGTTATCCTGTTATGAGCAATGGCTAATACACATGCATATTATCATGAACATGACCTAATAGATTATCTTAGGGCATGTTCGGCTGGTATTAAAGCTAGCTGATAAGCCAACTTGATAAGTACTAAAACTATTTCAGTATGGGAGTTGGCCTGATCTTCATGACAGTAGGCTGGAAATCACAAGATAACTTGCTGTGAACAGCGAAGGATAACTAGCTTTATACCTGCCAAGGTTGGATGCGACCAAATGACGGGGAGAGAGGCACCGAAACCGCGAAGACTTCGACTCGATCTCTGAACGACCGCAGAACCACAACCAGAGCTAATCGACACAAGGCGGGGCAGCTGTACTGGAACCCGCAAAGCTTGAACTAGTGGATCCCAGAGGAATCTCTTCACAAGTCCAAGAAGAACAAGGAAGAACAAATGTTTGAGTAAGCACTCGAAGCTCGGCTGCAATATCACTGGAATTATCAAAGCATCAAAAAGTCCTTTTCTAGTAGCCTAGAGGTGGTATTTATACTATGAGAAGTCTCTAAGGTAGATGTGAACTGAAGAAGTCACGTTGGAAGGTGGAAGGACAACTGGCTAGAGCATTCACAAGGTGGTCTTCAGTTTCCACATGTCTTCTGGGCTTCTGTGCAGTTTTCAATATTTTGGTCATAACTCCTTCCTGGAAAATCCAAATGACGAACCGTTGGATGCGTGGGAAAGCTAACTTCATCATCTTCCAAACCATGTATGCTATGCACCACGGATTATTGTAGAATGGTACAATTTTGCACGGGATATTTAGCTTCATGCAGACTGTTGAGCTTCAGAGCAGTCTTCCTCCTCGGAGAACCTGAGTAATAACAACATGCACGACTGAGGTAGTTTGAAATTACCATCAATGTTTAATTGAAATTCACAAAGTAGCGCGTGCACCTCTTGTTGTATCTTTTTGGCGTGGCTACGGGTGATGGGTCCAGTATGGACTTGGAGTGGTGTATCAGTTGGTGAGGTGGTCGGAGAGGTTGCCGAGGTCGGTGAAGTGGTCGGAGAGGTCGCCGAGGTGGCTGGAGAGATCGCCGAGGTGACCGGAGAGGTCACCGAGGTCAGTGAAGTGGTCGAGAGAGGTCCCCGAGGTGGTCGGAGAGATCGCCGAGGTGGTCGGAGAGGTCGCCGAGGTCGGTGAAGTGGTCGGAGAGGTCCCCGACGCTGGCGTGGTCACATCATCCTCCCCCTTGAAAAAGAGTCTTCCTTGACTCTTCCAATCCAAAGAATGGAGATAGGTCGGCCACATTAAAACTGGTACTCACACCATAAGTACTAGGTAGATCAATTTCATAAGCGTTGTCGTTGATCTTGCATAGCACTTTGAATGGGCCATTAGCTCGAGCTTGCAACTTGTTTTTGCTTTGTTCAGGAAACCTGTCTTTGCGTAGATGCACCCAAACCAAGTCTCCTGGTTCAAATAACACCTTCCTTCGACCTTTATTGGCGTGCTTCTCATACATCCTTGTCATTTTTTCAATGTTTGTCCGAGCTCTATCATGAAGGTTCTTGACAAACTCGGCTCGCTTACTTGCATCGAAGTTTACACGTTCCTGCATAGGTAAAGGCAAAAGATCTATGGGAGCAGTGGGTTTAAACCCATATACAATTTCAAAATGACACAATTTAGTGGTCGAGTGTACTGCCCTATTGTATGCAAATTCGACATGTGGCAAACTTTCTTCCCAAAGTTTCAAGTTCTTCTTGAGGATAGCTCGTAGTAGCATTGATAGAGTACGATTCACAACTTTAGTTTGTCCATCCGTTTGTGGATGACAGGTCGTAGAGAACATCAACCGTGTTCCAAGTTTGCCCCACAAAGTTTTCCAAAAATAACTCAAAAATTTAGTGTCACGATCAAAAACAATGGTTCGTGGCACTCCATGTAGTCATACAATTTCTTTGAAAAACAATTCAACGATATGTGAAGCATCATCACTCTTGTGGCATGGAATAAAATGTGCCATTTTACTAAAACGATCAACCACAACAAAGATGGAATCCCTTCCCCGCTTGGTTCGAGGTAAACCAAGAACAAAATCCATAGAGATATCTTCCCAAGGCACACTAGGAATAGGCAGAGGAGTGTATAATCCATGAGGTTTCACACGGGACTTAGCTTTGTGGCATGATTCGCAGCGAAGAACATGTCTCTCCACATCTCTTCTCATCTTTGGCCAAAAGAAGTGGTCGGTAAGGACTTGTTTGGTCTTCTTGGCACCGAAATGTCCCATGAGTCCTCCTGCGTGGGCTTCCTGTACAAGTAAAATTCGAACAGAGCAATCTAGAATATAGAGTTTGTTAGCTCGAAACAAAAACCCATTATTCACATGAAATTTTTCCCATCCTTTGCCTTCTCGACACTTGGAATATGGTTCAGCAAAATATGAATCAGTTGCATATAAATCTTTTATGCTTTCTAAGCCAAGAATCTTAGCGTCAAGTTGGGTTAGCAAAGTGTGACGTCGAGACAAAGCATCTGCTACAACATTCTCTTTTCCTTCTATTCAGTTTTAGTTGTCCTTTAAGGTGTTTCAATGATTCATGATCTGAATGTATCACAAATTCTTTAGGAAAAGGTAATGTTGCCAAGTTTCCAAACTCCGAATGAGAGCATATAATTCTTTATCATAAACTGAATAATTTAGAGTTGGACCACTTAGCTTTTCACTAAAGTATGCAATTGGCCTTCGTTCTTTCATGAGCACACCTCCAATCCCAACTCCACTTACATCACATTCTATTTCAAATGTCTTACCAAAATCTGGGAGGGCAAGGACTGGGGCTATTGTTAACTTCATCTTCAATTCTTCAAATGCCTTTTGTTGTGCTTCTCCCCACTTGAAAAGCACTTCTTTCTTGGTCAGCTCATTGATTGGTGCAACAATAGTGCTAAAATCCTTCACGAACCACCGATAGAAACCAGCAATTCTAAGGAAACTTCTGACTTGGCTCATGTTTTGTGGAGGCGTCCAGTCTTGTACAGCCTTGATCTTTTCTTCATCTACCTCCACTCCTTGTCCTATAACAACAAATCCAAGAAAGACTACCTTGTCGATGCAAAAGGTGCACTTCTCAAGGTTAGCATACAATTTCTGTTCACGTAGGACAGCAAGCACACATTGGATATGTTCAACATGTTCATCAAGAGACTTGCTGTAAATTAAGATGTCATCAAAGTAAACGACAACAAACTTGCCAACGAAAGCTCTAAGCACATGATTCATCAATCTCATAAATGTACTTGGTGCATTGGTTAACCCGAAAGGCATTACCAACCATTCATACAACCCAAATTTTGTTTTAAAAGCTATTTTCCATTCATCTCCTTTCATGCAAATCTAGTGATATCCACTTCTTAAATCAATTTTAGTGAATATGATAGAACCACTAAGTTCATCAAGCATATCATCCAGTCGAGGTATGGGATGTCTATACCTTATGGTGATGTTATTAATGGCTCGGCAATCAACACACATTCTCCAAGAGCCATCTTTTTTTGGAACTAAAAGGACAGGAACAACACAAGGTGATAGACTTTCCTTTATATACCCTTTGTTGATGAGCTCCTGCACTTGGCGCTGAATTTCTTTTGTTTCCTCCGGATTGGTGCGATATGGTGCACGGTTAGGGAGTGGAGCACCAGGAACAAGATCGATTTGATGTTCAATCCCTCTCTTTGGTGGCAGCCCTGGTGGTACTTCCTCAGGAAACACATCTTCATATTCCTGTAGCACATCAAAAACAGCACTAGGCAAAGTAGAGGGTAAGTCGTTAGTGACAAGAAAATTGTCCTTGTACAGGAGTACATAGAACACAACATTGGGTTCACTCAATTCTTTTAAATCCCCCTTCCTAGCCATCATCACTAAACCCTCTTTTCCCTTTGGCTCGGTTCTTTGTAGCTGTGGAGTTTTACTTGGCTTTGGAAACACTCCCTCACTATGTTTGTGTGTCACTCATAAGTGGTTCTCGCTTGCTCGCTGTTTTCTTTTCATATCATCTCTCACAATCTCCTCCGGTGACAAGGGAAGCAAAGTGATGCGCTCTCCTTTGTACATGAGAACAATCTTGTTGGCACGACCACAAATCTGAGCATCTCGGTCATACAACCAAGGCCTTCCTAATAGCAATTGGCATGCTTCCATTGGAACCACATCACACTCCACATGATCATTGTACCGCCCAATGGAGAAGGAAACGGTCACAATATTTGTTACACGTAGCGCACCACAATCATTTAACCATTGCATCTTGTATGGAGAAGGGTGGCGCCGCTGTTTCAGTCCCAATCTTTCAACTAATTCTCGACTTGCAATATTATTGCAGCTGCCATTGTCAACAATGATTTGACACAACTTGTCCTTGATTATGCCCCCGGTGTGAAAAAGATTGTGCCGCTGATTATTCTCTTCTTGGACAGTAGTAACACTAAGCACTCGGCGAGAAATGAAGCAATTGTTGTCTCCATCATCAGGTTGAATTTCATCACCTTTATCTTGCATAATTTCTTCATCATATATTGGAGCTTCTTCCTTAGGTTTGCTTTTAGATTCCCATTCACCTTGCTCATTTATAATCATGGTCCTTCAACTAGGACATTGAGCGGCAACATGTCCTCGACCTTGGCACTTGTGACAAACAATGCCTCGGGTATGGGAAGAAGAAGCAACAACTGATGCAGCAGGAGGGGTTGCTGTGCTTGCAGCAGATCGTCGTTGTTCTTGCTGAATTGCAGGTGAAGAAGCAGTAGAAACTGTGGTCTTTGCAGCACCAATGGATGGAGGAGGCCTAGTAGCAACTCCTTGTGATCTTACCCCACCAATAAAGGTACCGGGCTACTACCGACGCCATGGGGCTGAAATTGATTGGCTCCCATAAGACCTTCTTCGTCCCTCTTGCTAAATTTTCCTCTCGGTGCGCATAGCTTGGTCAACAAGGTCTTGCAAATTATGATATGGAAACATCTCAACAAAACCTGAAATTTCTTCATTGAGACCATTCAAAAATCTTGCCATTTTTGACTCTTCATCTTTCCTAATTCCAGATCTCACCAAGAGTAACTCCATCTCCTTGAAGTAGTCATCAATAGATTTTGATCCTTGTCTCAATGTTTGTAACCTATTGCGGAGGTCACGATGATAGCTTGATGGCACAAAGTGTCTTCTCATCACTCTCTTTGTCTCAGCCCATGTGTTGATATGGTCATGTCCCAACACACGTTGATTTTCTTTAACTTGGTTCCACCATGTGAGAGCATAACCTGAAAACTCAATAGAAGCTAGATTTACACGCCTCTGATCAGAAAGATTATGCACTCTAAAAATCTGATCACATTGCTCCTCCCATTCAAGATAAGCATCACCATTTTCTTTCCCTAAAAATTTTGGAACACTTAACTTTACACGAGCAATGCTATCCGGATCATCTCTATGGCGACGACCACGAGGAATTTCCCCATCATGACCAGCACCACGACAATGTTCATGTGGCTGTCCAAAATGCCCATGGTGACCAAAAGGATTTTCATTATCATCAAATCCCTCCTCATACTCATCATGAACCTCATCTTCATCATCAAAATGTACACGACGATCACGTCCATGTCCTCCTCCACGCAGATGATCAAATTCAACACGCCATACACCACTGCGCTGATCAAAATCAGCACGATGCCTTTCACCCTGACCACCACGACCATTGCCGTTGCGGCCATGAAATCTAGCACCTAGACCAGAATTTTCATCACCAAATTCTTCACGGTGATTGTCTTCATGTTGATATTGTGGACCTCGACCACCCGCTGCAGGGAGACGTTCGTTGAACATCCTCTCCATCGCCTCCAAGAGCAAGTTGGCCATTTGGCATAGCTCCGCCCGTGCAATAGGGGGTTCTTCATCTCCGTGGTCCCCACCATGAACACTCGAATTGGATCCTACCATGTTAGACTAGTTGCAAGAAAAAGTGAAATAGGTAAATTTGTGGAAACACACAATCTCACCTCTTACTTACCCAAGTTCTTGCTCGTTCTCAAGGACCGTGATGGTGCTGGTGTGGCAGCTTCAACAGAGGTGGTAGAGAGGTCGTAAGGATTACGAATCAAACGTCCCGGTTCAGGTTTTGGTGGAGCTATAGGTGGCTAACAAGGAGGGCTATGGTACTGCCAACCGAGTGGTTTGATGTGCTCAAAGACATGACGTTGCTGCTAACAAGATTACCACCAACTCAAATATGTAAACTGAAATTTTCAGTAATACACCGCAACACAGATCCTTCAACTTCTTTTCACGTCTCCTCTTTTTTTCGAAACTAATCCCTTTCTTTTTTTATAACATTGACAACAGTAACGAACAAAACAACTCAATTTATATAAACGGTGGTGACTAGCAACTCGATGAACACAAAACACAACGTAACAGTACCACGAAATGGTTATAGGTATTTTTTATGTGGCTTTGGACTATAGGATATGGCGAAACAAATATATGTGATGGATAAAAGCAGTAGAAGATGGTAAACAAATAGATAGATAAGTAGGTAATAACAAAACCTACCGTGATAACGATAGCTCTGATACCACATGATAAGTACTGAAACTATTTCAGTACGGGAGTTGGCCCGATCTTCACGACAGTAGGTTGGAAATCACAAGATAACTTGCTGCGAACAGCGGAGGATAACTAGCTTTATACCTGGCAAGGTTGGATGCGACCAAACAACGGGGAGAGAGGCACCGAAACTATGAAGACTTTGACTCAATCTCCGAACGACCGTAGAACCACAACTGGAGCTAATCCACACAAGGCGGGCAGCCGTATTGGAACCCGCAAAGCACGAACTAGTGGATCCCAGAGGAATCTCTTCACAATTCTAGGAAGAACAAGGAAGAACAAAGGTTTGAGTAAGCACTCGGCAGCTCGGCTGCAATATCAATAGAATTATCAAATCATCAAAAAGTCCTTTTCTAGTAGCCTAGAGGTGGTATTTATACTATGAGAAGTCTCTAAGATAGATGTGAACTGAAGAAGTCACGTTGGAAGGTGGAAGGACAACTGGCTAGAGCATTCACAAGGTGGTCTTCAGTTCCCGCGTGTCTTCTAGGCTTCTATGCAGTTTTTAATATTTTGGTCATAACTCCTTCCTGGAAAATCCAAATGATGAACCGTTGGATGCGTGGGAAAGCTAACTTCATCATCTTCCAAACCATGTATGCTATGCACCATGAATTATTGTAGAATGGTACAGTTTTGCACGAGATCTTTAGCTTCATGCAGACTGTTGAGCTTCAGAGCAGTCTTCCTCCTCGAAGAACCTGAGTAATAAAAACATGCACGACTGAGGTAGCTCAAAATTACCATCAATGTTTAATTGAAATTCACAAAGTAGCGCGTGCACCTCTTGTTGTATCTTTTTGGTGCAGCTACGGGTGATGGGTCCAGTAAGGACTTGGAGTGGTGTATCAATTGGTGAGGTGGTCGGAGAGGTTGCCGAGGTCGGTGAAGTGGTCGGAGAGGTCGCTGAGGTGGTCAGAGAGATCACCGAGGTGGTCGGAGAGGTCGCCGAGGTTGGTGAAGTGGTCGGAGAGGTCCCCGAGGTGGTCGGATAGATCGCCGAGGTGGTTAGAGAGATCGCTGAGGTCGGTGAAGTGGTCGGAGAGGTCCCCGACGCTAGCGTGGTCACATCATGACTGAAGTTGTTTTATTGTGAGAGAAAAATACTATAGATTCTAGCTAATAAGCCGACTGATAAGTTCAAGTGAACAGGCCTGCGGTGCTAGCTCTGTGCGTGTGCATGTGCCGGCATGTGCGGCGGCCCCCGCCCCCCATGCTGTGAAGCTGCCTGCTCCCATCGCCCATTTGTCCCTCACGCCCTCCGGATTCGGCCCACTAGTGGTACGGATTGCGCATCGCGGGGGCACCTGACCTGCATGTGGGTTTAAGATTAGAGATCTCTTAAAGATTATGGTTCTCATCACTAAGACTCATGTTTCCTAGTGATGCCACCAAAAAATACCTTGAGGATATTTCTGAACACATGCTAAAATATTCCGTAAGCGCACGGATATATCGTTGTAGCATTTCACCATGAGGTATTCGGGTATCATTCATTTATATTTTCCTAAAGGAAGGCATGGTATAAAAGTCTCTAATAGGGACATGGTCAAGATAACATGACTGTATAATAGACCAAGGTCCATAATAGGGGTAAGCCAAAATAAATATTGGATAGTGTGACACACACTCAAGCCAATCTCCAGAATAAAGATAAAAGAAAGAATAAAGAATAAAAGAATATTCCTAAACTGGAGCAGGCTTATCTTGTATAGCTATGCTAAGATGAGCAGATAGTCATACAAATACATGAATTTCTAGGGGTAGAGATCCTAAGCTAAGATAGCTCTGGTCACTATAGACTTGCTTTGGGCACCGATGAACACTTGGTCTACCAAGCGTAGCCGACCTATAGCTCTACGTCGTATCCGAACATGGGGATTACGAAGGATGGACAAGGCTATCACCACCTGCTGTCTACCCCTCAACCGGAGGGTACGAGGCAAACGAAGGTGACTTCTAGCTTAGACACCATGTCTATGCTATCGGTCACTACTCTATCAATGGCTAGGAACATCCATCTTTATCAGGAGTCCTCTACTAGAGCATCCACCATGGGGACGGATGGCGAACCCGCCAGAAAACAATGACCAAAACTAACTTAAAGTAGAACTCATCACCTCAACTTCGCTCTTGGTCTAAACATGTATGTTGTATGAAGGATTAAGCATAAAGTTCTATATGCTAATCTAATAACATAAGAACTTTGCTCTAGTTTCATAGCATAGCTATATTGATAAAATGAGAATAAGAACATAAGGGTGCTCTTCATATTATTCATGCCAAGTTTGCCCCTAGAGGTTCAAGCTCTCCAATAAAGCTTGCCTTGCTCCAAACACTACTAAAAATAGTAAAAGAGTACAAGTGTGGAGGGAGAGAGAGCTCAAGTGTGGTGTGTGTTTTTGGTGTGTGGCTCTACTCCTCTATTTATAGATGTTTGAGGTTGGTTTTGGCTGAGGTAAAAATGGAAACCATCCAAAACCACCCCAACATGGCACTATGCAACCACTAGAATTGAGTGGACCCGAGAGGCAGTGGCATGGGTGTGGGCGCACCCTGGTGCGACCGCACCAGGGCTGGCCCCCCTTGCCACCGACTTCGCGTGGTCGGTTCCTGTGGTGGGCTGGGCCACTGCTACACCAGTGTTTGGCTTAGATGTGTAGGTTGGATGGGCCTTTTGTGTCTTCCTTGGCGTAGATGTTGCTTTTACGCTTTTGGAGTTGCGCCTTTTGACTAAAATTCCACCATATTTGCGTTTATGTCTGTAAAACAGTGAATCTCCGATACAAATGGAACTATGTCAATAGTAAAGGTATACGTGTGTAAAAAGGTTAGTTTTCTCCTTTTTGGACTTAGGTTTGGTGGTTGGAATTGGTCAATAAGAACCGCCAACAGGTCCTAAGATAGCTAAGATGAAGGTCCAATGTCAAGGAGATAGGAGAAAGTAAAAAAGGTTGAATAAGCACATATAAATATTTCACTGTTGGACTATATATGAGTAGCACATTCATACCTTCCAATTGTTGCGCATAAAATCTTCGTCAACAGCTTTGAAATTTAGATACTTTGTCGGCCTTCCATTTCCATCACATATCCACGTACAGAAGTCGTGCGAGGAACAATACCAGAAAAAGGTACGATTATGCATGAAGAATTATCAGCTTTGTTTGAATCTAAATGGAAAGAAAAGGAGGCAGAACTACGTGCCCCAATACAGGCGGAAAGTAAAGCGGAACAAGCTTCCTGGGGAAACTTTAGCTCGGATAGGGTACGCAGCAGCTGCGGAAGCACATAA
Source organism: Miscanthus lutarioriparius (assembly GCA_904845875.1). Classification (NCBI taxonomy): domain Eukaryota; kingdom Viridiplantae; phylum Streptophyta; class Magnoliopsida; order Poales; family Poaceae; genus Miscanthus; species Miscanthus lutarioriparius. Next base: position 50,182,910 of record CAJGYO010000011.1, on the reverse strand, counting down.
CTTCTAGAAGAAGATGCAGGTTCCACCTTTGACGTGGATCAGAACAGCGAACCTAGTGAATGCTAGGTTTTGGGTTCAAGTTAGCAAGTGCAACTATTGATTTGTGAAGCATTTTATTCATGAGAATTTTTTTGAGATAAATCTTGAGATTGGGCAATGAGAACTTAGCTCTAAGATTTTGTGACCATCAGGCCACCAATATCATGGATAGAGACTTGAGCAACTTGAATCCAAGCTTAGAGAGGTTGATTTGATCATCCTTGATTTTCCTTGCAAAAAATCCATAAAATGCATAAGAGAGCTTGGGGAGACTCATGAGAGATTGAGCAATGGCTTGGTCATGATCTTACCCTTGTGTGATGGTGAAGAGGTCACCACACTCCATGTTTTGTTCATGCATGAAAGATTGGGAGTTAGGGTTTGAGAGAAAAAAATAGAAAAATGAGAGGAGAGCTCTTGAGCTAACCATGGCTAGAGATTGAGATGGAGATGCTCTTAAGCTTTGAAAAAGTGATGATCTAGCTGCCCTTGATTCTTCCCTTCTTCTTCTTCTCTTCCCCATTTCTCTCTTCTTTCTCTCTCTAGTTCCTCCTTGTTCTTGCCTTCTTGAGAGAGAGGGAGAGGATGAGAAATGGGAGAGTGAGTGTGAGTGTGAGTGTGAGTGTGAGCTAAATCTGTTGATGATCCTTTCCACTTCGTGCATATGATATGTGAGAGTGGAGGACATCTCATTTCTAACTCACTATCTCTGTTCAGACATCTGGTGGACCGTCCGTAGATCCTAGTAGACACTCCGTCGGTTCCCTGACTTAGAGAATTTGATCCAGAGAATTGCATCTTTAGCGTTAGGGCCAAATCTTATTATCTAAGAGATAGACCATCACTTAGAGAGAGATCGATCACATTGGTTAGCATCTTTTGAATAATACTCTCTTGATGTTGGTTTCTGCTTGACCGACGTTGACTTCAGGTTGACTTCAGTTGACTTGAGATAATTGATATGGTTGATTGGAGAATTTGGAATCCTTGTCCTTGTACAAAGCACCAGGGATCTTTATAGGAGAATGATAAGGCATTTTACAAACGTGTCATTGAGAGTTTTAGTTGGAACGACTTCGGGTCATTACACCTTCTATAGTAGTGTGAAAACTGAAACGATTACCATCAATTAGGGCATGAAAACCATAATTGCCCAACATCAATCATCATTATGACCTCACATAAATAATGACACTGCAAAACACACGTTAGTTACAATGATTATGTCTTAATTAATTGCCAAAACCAAATTAAGGGCCTAGATGCTTTCAACCACCATTATTTCTTGATAGAACAAATTAACTTTTGTACAGCTTCATCTTGTGGTCTTATTGTACTTTACTTGCTTATCCATTGCAATCTCCTCTTCTTCGTGTGAGACAAGATTATTGAGATCACCCTCTCAGCATGTAAATATTTCGGGTATATCCCGACAAGTTAATTAGGTTGTGTTTGGTTCAACTTCTGAAAAGTGTTTGCACAACCAAAAAGCAGAACAACCAAATGGGTGGAATATGAAGCTGCATGCTTTTTTTCAGAACCCCTAATTTCACATAATATAATTTTCGTAGCACCTTGGACATTGCTTCCCGCTTTTCGACTTTCTGCTTTGCAAAATAGGTGAAAATAGAGAGATCTTTGGCAGCTATTTCAAGGAAGATAGAGAGAGAGGGGATGAGTTCCATAGTTGTTTCTACCAAACAGTTTACAACTTTTCTATAATGCATAGCTCGCATTAGATGTTAAATAGCTCACGCAGCTCACAACTTTTACACAATTCATAGCTAGATCAAACAAACCCTTAATAATGTTGGTTCAAAAGTCGGCCCATCTAGAAACTAAGCCTAGAGCAGGCTCATCTTGAATTAGGAGCATTCATTTTTTGCTTGTAGCAAGATTCGTCTAAAAATTCCAAGAAGTCCTTATAGACTACTGACATGGCCGAGATGTTAGTGAGAAAGGGTCAGGTAGTTCGAGTATCCTTGATAGACTATCAAGAATAAGGCAATCAAGAGATTCCTAGAGAAATATCATGTTTATGCAGTGTGTCAGGGATAGAATGCATGGTAAGCCGCTGCCAGCCGCCAATGTCAGTAGAGGGAGAGGAATATAGGAGAGGCTAACTAAAGGATCAATAGAACCTTTATCACTTCTCTATCTTCTCTATCTATATCTTTATCTCTATCTCTATCTCTATCTCTATCTCTATCTCTACAACTAAAACATATGGATTGTCAACATCTACCCAGCAGCACCAAACACCCATCGACACAGGTCCACCCGGCAGCACCAAAAACTTCCCATATAATCGCTTCCCTACCGGCGCAATTAAAGGAAAGAAACCTAGAATGCCTCCTTTTTTTCACTGTGCATGCAAAGAAACCGTGGCTGCGGTGGAGGGAAAAAAGTCCACTAGAAGCTGTGGGTTGTAGCAGTTCAATATGGAAGGCAATGCCGTGCTTGAGGAGGGAAAAAGAAAATTAATATGGAAGGCAATGTCGTGATTGACTGATTGAAGACGGGAAAAAAATTAATTGCACGTCATCGCAATCATCTCTAGACGCCTCTCTGAACCATGTCGTCGCCCTCTCCTTGGCCCCTCCCTACGGTGCGCAGCGCCACCACCTTCAGTGGAATCATCTATGTATGGACATCGTGGCCCTGCTCCCACAATCGATTCCTTCCCCAACCACACTGGGAAGGGCGTCAAGCGGCCATCGGTAAGAGACATGCCTCCACCTCTGAATCAGCCGCTACCACAACTGCTGTCGCCGGTGATGATGATGCCTCTCACCCTCACGTCATTCTCTAACTACAGTAGTCATCCTTCTCTTTATGTTGGACACCTCATCTCTAGGTCTGTCTCGCCTTTGCAGTCATCATGATTCCTCTTGCATCCGTTGTAAAGAGCGATTTGTTCTAAGATTTACTGGTTCTCATGGATTTATTTGCTGCATTCAAGTGATGGTATGATGGTGGAGCACTCTCGGCACTGGGGTTGTCCGAGCACTCTCGGGGACTGCCGCTGCAGCTTCACGTGTTCACCGCCTCCCCTGTGTCTCTACATCGGCTAGCATAGCCGGCGAAGGTGTCTCAGCGCTCGAATGTGGCGAAACCGCTAGTCTGTCATCATCAAATCAATCTAATAGAACCATCTGCCGCCTCTAGGACTGGTCGAGACCACCAATGCTAACTGGCCCCTCCTTACCTCGGGAGGACCTCACCATCTTCCTCCTCTTCGAGGACAGCTCTTCTTCAGCTGGCTGCTTCCCTCGAAGCTTCTCGTGGACATACGACGACCGCTCATCTTCATCTACGGCTCCACTATGCTCCGACCCTCGTTGGCCACTCACTGTATAAATATCACACCACCCTTTGTAGGCTTGTAGCTTGTACTAATAAGGCACACAATACCCTGTGTTTACCCTGCACATAGTTCAAGCAATAATACTGGACATGGCGGCTAACGATTCCTTGGTTACTGCTCATGTGATAGGAGATGTCTTGGACCCCTTCTACACAACCATTGATATGATGGTCCTATTCGATGATACTCCTATTATCAGCGGCATGGAGTTATGCGCTCCGGCAGTCTCTAATAGGCCAAGCACTACCGGAAATAGTAAGTTTGCCATGTGCAAGGCACTCGGCAAAGACCAAAAAACACTTTTGCCGAGTGTAACACTCGGCAAACAGCACATGGCATCTACAGTGTCGGCAATGTAACACCTCTGGTGTTTTGACCTAGCACCAAAAATTGGCATGTCATCATATGCATTGCAAAGCATTCATAAAGTAGAAAATTTTGAATGCATTCACTAATAAGCTTTATTTCATAATGTTGTTATTTCATGTGATGCGATTCAAAACCCTAAATAAAGATCATGACCACAAGGGTCAAATTTCATGTGATCAAGTGAGGCCATGTGTCTTTTGACTCAAATAACCCTAATGGGCCATGTTACTGGTCAAAAATCAAAATTTAAGTAAAAGGAAGACAAATCAAATTTGAATTCAAATTCAATTTATAAAAGTCCTTTTTGCCCCTTTTGGCAAATTCAAAATCCATGTGGAATTTGGGTTGAGGCAAAAAGCAAAGTTGGAGATTATTTTATGTAGATCAACTTTGGTATTCAAAGTTTTTCAAGTTTACATATAAAATTTGGAGTAATTTTGAAATGATTCAAATGCTCTAATGCACCCCAAATTCAAATTTCAAAATGGAGGTATAATTTGAAAATGTTTCTAGAAGCAAAGTTGTAGAGTTTGAAAAATTGAACAACTTTCATTTTTGGAGATTTTCAACTTCTTTAGAAAATTTGTGAGTAATTTGAAAAATGGACGTAGTGGCAGTTCTGTAATTATTTCAAAATTTAAAATCCAACCGGAACAGGACGCCACCGCCACCGAGCTGCTTGCCGCCGACCTTCTTCGCCACTTTCACGCGTGGTGACACGCTGCCATCTCCGTGGCAAGCTCATTCGTGTGCTGTCGACGCTAGATGCCTTCTTCCTTTCTATAAATAGGAGCACGCCATCGTCATTCCTCGATTTTTCGTCGACTACTCGCCGCCGGTGCCATTGCCGCGCTCGTAAAATTCATCCTCGTCGGACCACCTTAGGCCAATTGCGTTGGCCAGCAGCTCCGCCTCACCCTGCCGCTCATTCCCGACCTACTCGCCTCGCTTCTAGCCGATCAGCGCCACCGCACGACGTCGTCTTCTTCGGAGCTGGCCGAAGCTCCGCCGCGACCCACCTCACCGTGGCCAGGGCGATTCAGTACGTCTCCGCCTGCACTAAGTACACCCTCATGATCATGGTGAGTTCCTGAGCGTGATGCTCGCTCTTCTTTTGACTCTACTGCACCGTAGCCATAGCTACGTCGACCGCCGTCGAGTCCGAGTCGCCATGGCCGGCGTAGGGTTCCATCTGGTGTGCCTATTGCTGTTCTGAGGGTTGGGTTAGACTCGCGACATGGTGTAGATCACGTTGTTGCTGTCCATCTCACCGGAGAATCACCGCCGGAGCGTTTTGCCGACCGGAACTGACCACGCCGTCGTGCGTTTGCTTTGAGTCACTGATAGTGGGGCCTGGCTGTCAGTGCGAGTGTGGAAGAACAGTGCAATTTTGTATTTTTCGATTTTTGAATAGTACAGCAATTTTTCAATTTTGTAGGAATTTATTTACACATCCAAAAATTCTGAAAAAATTTTGTGTAGCTTCTGTACATGCTCTAGTATGGTTTAAAAATTTGAAACTTGAAATTTGAATAAATTTTTAATGTTCAAATATTCAGTCCATTAATTAATAAATGCAATTTCCATGATTTTTGTAGGCCACTGTATAGCTCCAAAAATTTTGAAATTTATTTTGGTACACTAATTTGTTATGAGGAAGCTTACATAAAATTTTGAGGTCATTTGGAACAAGTTTATTTTGGGCTTAATTCCAAATTAATTCAAAAATAAATAAAGACAAACCCTAAGTGTTTGATTAGTGTTGGATCTTGTTTTAGTCATGTTTTGTGACTAGTAGGGTTTCAAGATCCATTTGGGCAAGTCACATGTGTGGTTCTTGATGGTAGGATTGCAAGTTGGTTTTGTTGGATTGCAACTGTACCGTGAAATAAAATCCTTTGCGGGGTGTTTTTACATTTCATGTACCGTGAAAGCATCATGTTTACATTATCATCATGTTAAAGCATATGTTGTCATTTCGTGTAGAACCTGAGAACAAAACGATTCTAGTTGAGCAAGTTCTGGAAGAATCCCCGGTTGTCACGGGATTCGATAATTGTGGTACTGATCCGGAACCTGAGATCGTCAACGAAGGCAAGCCCCGGTTTATGCATTAACCCCTTACCTTGTTTACTATGGAAAGTTTATCACCTATGTTACTTATTGCATTAAGTTGTTTAATTCAAATGTTACCTACTTGATGCATTACCTACCTTGATAATTGTTTACCATCCTTGAAGATGTTTTCATTTACAAAGGCGTAGAATGCTTAGTATGCTTTATGGTAGGCTTTCAAAGTAAAAGTTTCGGTATAATCAAAGATGGCATACTGGCCAAAGAAAGAAAGAAAGAAGATAGAATGAACTAGAGACTAGTCGGGTGGCTTATCTTGAATGTTGGGTAATGTTGCCGACTATGTCGCTTAAAGGCCACTCATTGTGGATCTTCTGAACGAGACACTTTGTAGTACTGATCACATACTCCGGTAAGCCTACTTTGGCTAATCCGATACTAAGACGACTGCCCACGCACTGGGAGTGGTGAGATGGCGGGAGTAGCGTGTACCCTCGTGGCTTGAATGTGACCGGATTTGAGGTGTGCTGTGCTCTCGGGTGGCGTGGAGACGGCTTAGTAGGGGAGGATCCGGTAGCGAGGTTGATATATGCAAGATTAAGTTCTACATATGTCGTGTGATAAGGAATCCCCAGCTGGGACTTGAATCAATTCGAATTGCCAGTGCTCCACGGATATGGAGACTCGATTCATTACAGAAGCAATGCAGGACTGGTGAATTACTAAAACATGAGAAAAAGAATGGAATGAGAAGGATTGGAACATGGGATATGAACACTTGGTTGGAGATATTGAACTAAAGTACTTAGGGGTAAAACTTGAAACTAGGATCAAGAATAGTAAGCTTTTGGCAAAGAACTTTTGAATTTTTCTACATCCTTACCTTGCCCCAACACCTGCATCCCTAAGACCTTTGCTCCTTTTTCGTCGGGTCAGTCTTGTTGAGTACTTTTGTACTCAGGGTTTGTTAACCCTTGTTGCAGGTGAGTCACATGCGCAGGCTTGTTTTGGTCCCTGCTGCATGTCAGTGTATGAAGTCGATGACGATGAGGAATGATGAATGGCCTTTGGACAAGGCACTAGTTTGTGTGAAATAAATAATGTTAATGTAATATTATCCCACTACTATGGTTGTATGACACTTATGGTTTTGTAAGTTTGAAACAACTGGTTTGTAATATCAAAACTTAAGTCTTCCGCTTTATAATCTCTAGTATGTATATTGAAAACTGTTGTAATCTGCAATGACTGTGATTGGGATCCTGTTTGAAAAAGATTCGTGGATGATTCGGGTTTCCCGAGGACACCCGACAGATCTATTAAGTTATTGGGAACTTGTGTACACTATCTGAGGTGTGTTGAGACATCAATGGGTGCACATGGGCCTGATTCCTTAGGAGGTTCTGCCACAGCTGGTATCAGAGCAGGTCCTATCTAAGATCATTGTAGGTTACTTTGGAAAACCTTCAAATTGATTTGGATCAAAGAAACTAAACTTGATATTTTAAAGTTCAAATTTCTTTCTTCTTCCCTCTAATCTAGCCTCAATCCTATCTTATTTGAAAGTTTGTGGCGGATAATATGATTAGGTTTGTCCTATGTATTAAAAATCTAGTACTTTTGTTTGTATAAATCTTTTGTACTCGGATTCGTAAGATCGATTCATGCATCATGCTTGAACACCTTGCATAAATAATTCCCCTTAAAAGTGGTTGGGTAACAAATGTCAATCCCATTCTTGCTAACCTCCATTATCCTCAAGCTATCCTTATAGTCCTATCCTAAATTCTACAGGCTATGGCAAAGACCAAGATAACCGCACGCAAGTCCACTGTACCTCACGGAGTCCCTCGTTACCAGTTGGCACCGCATAACCGTGAGCTTGGTGAAGGAAGTTCCAAGACCCTAGGAGATGAAGAATCTTTAAGCAATCCCGCCAACATTGAGAACCTTACCAAGGAGCTCAACACTCTTCGTCGAGCTCATGCCAAAGATCAAGAGGAGTTGGCGAAAATGCAAAGGGGCATCACCATGACCATGGAGCTGCGGAATGAAGCCTGGACACGAGAGGATGTGGCCAATGAACACGTCCATGAGTTGGAGTTCTACGTAGAAGACCTGGAGATGAACAATGCCATTCTTCATGAGAATGTCCACCTGCTGTACGCTCAACTTCATCCACCTCATGGGGATGGTGAAGTTACAGATGAAGAAATGATTGTAGCTCTAGGAGAAGTCGAGAATGAAGAAGAGGAGGAGGATCCTGAGGAGTTAGTGTACTTCTCGGATGAAAGTGAGGTTTCATCCGATATGGGCACGGATGCCGATGACTGAGAGCTCGGAGTAGTAATAGTTCCTTTACTGCTTTCTTAGTGAACCAGGGTTCTCTTGTGGGATACAAGACATGTAATTTAAATATGTAACCCTTTGTAGCATGAAACCTTTTAAATGCTTTTAATAAAGAATAATGTAAGTAAACGTGTTCTCTAACAAATGCCTCGTCCTATCACCCGAACTGGTGCTAGTGGCTCACATGACGATGATGAGTGCCCAAATCCTCCACCAATGCCTTCGACTATGGCAGATGCCATAGCCGCACTCATCAATGCAACGACAGAGAATGCTAGGCTGTTAAGGGAATTGGTGCAGAACCAGCAGGCACCATACCCTAATCGTGGTCGTCGTAATGGAAATGACGAGTCAACCTATGTGGATTTTACTGACACACATCCACCTGTGTTCTCTAAGGCAGACGAACCTTTAGAAGTCGACGATTGGCTTAGGATAATAGAGCAAAAGTTCGAGTGATTCAACATATCGAGGTTCGAAACCAAGGTTTTTGATGCACAAAGAACTCCGAGTCTGCCTTTGGTGCACGTGGGTAAATTTGGTAGCAGTACAGCCCGCTGGTCACCAAATCAACTAGAGGGAGTTCAAGGATGCCTTTAGGGCACACTATATTCCAGACGGTGTGATGACCATGAAGTTAGAAGAGTTCTTGGCTCTTAAGCAAGGGGAGTACCCGGTGATGCATTATGTTGGGCGTTTCAACCACCTGTCGTAGTATGCTATTGAGTATGTGAATACTGACAGGAAGAAAAAGAATCATTTTCTTAGAGGCCTGAACACTAAACTTCAGACCATGATGGCAACTTGTGGTAATGCATCTTATCATGAGACAATCAACATTGCTATCGCTTCAGAGGAGAATTACCGTCGACACAAGGAGGCGAAGAAGAAGAAAATATTTGCTTCCGGATCGTCGAGTGGAAAGCGTCAGAAGATAGTATACCATCCTCAGAATCATGGTCGTACGCCATTCCACCCACAACAAAGCCAAGGCAGGCAACAGTTCTTTATTCACCCTGCAACTAATATTCCTAATGCTCATCAAGCACCGCAGCAGCAAAATAATACAAATAATGCAAACCGCAATGCTACTCCCCAGAATCACAATTTTCCATGTTATAATTGTGGTAACCCGGACACTTTTCCCGAGAATGTCCGTATCCTATGAAGAACAATCCTGATGCACCCAAAGCCCTTGTTACTCAAGCTCAGAATCAATACAAGGGCAATGCTCAGAACAATCAGAAGGGACAGGCTGAGAAAAAAACTAGAAGGGTCTTCTATACTCAAGTGGAAGCTATTCCAGAAGGAGAACCAGTAATGATGGGTATGTTTCCCATTGCTAAGCATCCTGCAATTACCTTATTTGATTCTGGTGCATCCCATACATTCATCAATCGTACATTTGTTGTGAAGCATGGGATAGCTATTGGGGAAACAAAAGAGCCCTATCATATCTGATGCCTGGGGGCGAATCTGTACAAGGGAGGTAGTTCAAAGATGTACCTATTGATTTGGGAGGTTATGAGTTCCCTACCAATATGCTGATATTAAAGGATCAAGATATAGATGTGATCCTTGGTATGAACTAGTTAACCCAACACGGGCTATCATAGATGTCTTATGTAGAACCATAAGGGTAAATGCACTGCACAAAGAAAAACCCAACTTCTCATCCAACTTCCCTTTCCTAAAAGTACAGTGGAAATAGTTTGTGCAACTATTGTTGAAGGAGCCGAGAAAATTTCAGTGGTATGTGAGTTTACGGATGTCTTTCCCGATGATCTGCCTGGTTTGCCACCAGACCGAGACATAGAATTCAGAATTGATCTGAAACCAGGAACAGCACTAGTATCTAGAAGAGCATATAGGATGCCACCTAAAGAACAAGCAGAATTAAAAATACAACTACAAGAGTTGTTAGACAAGGGTTCCATTCAACCCAGTTCATCACCTTGGGGATGCCCTGCTATTTTCGTGAAGAAGAAGGATCAAACCTTAAGGTTATGTGTTGACTATCGGCCATTAAATGAAGTCACCATAAAGAACAAATATCCCTTACCCCGAATTGATTTGCTTTTTGATCAACTCGCGGGGGCTAAGGTGTTCTCGAAGATAGACTTGAGATCGGGCTATCACCAGATTAATATCAGGAGTGAAGATGTGCCGAAGATAGCATTTACTACCCGATATGGTCTATATGAGTATTTAGTCATGTCTTTTGGGCTGACCAATGCCCCGGCTCATTTCATGTACCTGATGAACTCAGTTTTCATTCCTGAGTTGGATAAGTTTGTCATAGTGTTTATTGATGACATTCTTATCTACTCTAAGAGCAAAAAGGAACATGCGGAACATCTCCGTATTGTTCTACAAAGATTAAGAGATCACCAATTATATGCCAAATTCAGCAAATGTGAATTCTGGTTAGAGGAAGTACAATTTCTAGGTCATGTGTTATCTGCTGAAGGTATAGCTATTGATCCGAGCAAGGTAGAAGAAGTCCTTAATTGGAAAGCACCTACAACTATACATCAAGTTCGTAGTTTCCTAGGGTTGGCAGGGTATTACCGTCGGTTCATCCCTGACTTCTCTAGAATTACAAAACCAATTACTGGATTGCTGAAAAATCAAACTAAGTTTGTATGGTCAATAAAATGTGAAGAGGCCTTTCAGACATTGAAGAAGTTGCTGACAACTGCACCAGTATTAGCACAACCTAATATCGAGAGGCCATTTGATATCTATTGTGATGCATCTAGAATTGGTATTGGCTGTGTTCTAATGCAAGAAGGCATAGTCATACCATACGCTTCCAGACAACTCAAGAAGCATGAAGAACATTATCCCACCCATGATCTTGAATTAGCCGCTGTTGTTCATGCACTCAAGATTTGGCGACATTATTTATTGGGCAATATATGTCATATCTATATGGATCATAAAAGTTTGAAATACATCTTCACCCAGTCAGAATTGAATATGAGGCAAAGAAGATGGTTGGAACTTATTAAAGATTATGATTTAGAAGTGCACTATCATCCGGGCAAGGCTAATGTGGTTGCCGATGCCCTGAGTTGCAAGAGTCATTGTCATTGCTTAATTGTAGAACCTATGCAGAGAACATTGTGTCAAGAGATGGAGCATCTGGATTTATAAATCATAGAACAAGGTTCCCTATCCAATATTATAGTTGAGTCCACTATCAAAAATCAAATCATTGCTGCTCAACAGAAAAGTAAGGGCATAGCCCATATCAAGGACAAAGTCAGACCTGGAAAACCAACATATTTCAAGATTGATGAATCGGGTGTCATATGGTTCAAGGATAGATTGGTAATACCCAAAAATCTGGAGCTGCGAAAGCAGATTCTTGATGAAGCTCATTCTACAAGATACTCCATTCATCCGGGTAGCAACAAAATGTATCATGATCTGAGAAAGAAATATTGGTGGACTAAAATGAAAATAGAAATAGCTCAATATGTAGCCAAGTGTGATATTTGTCAGAGAGTCAAAGCAGTTCATATGAAGACTGCAGGTCCATTACATTCATTGCCAGTTCCATCTTGGAAGTGGGAAGATATTTGTATGGACTTCATCGTGGGATTGCCCAGGACATCTGTAGGCTACAATTCAATATGGGTTATTGTTGATCGCCTAACCAAGATAGCTCATTTCTTACCAGTCAGAGATAAATATCGAGCGGAACAATATGCCAAGCTTTATCTTGATAGAATCTTCAGTCTGCATGGGGCACCCAAGACCATTGTCTCTGACAGAGGGTCATTGTTCATATCCAAGTTTTGGAAAAGTCTACATGAGTCTTTGGGAACTAAACTTATCCATAGTTCTGCTTATCATCCGCAAACAGATGGACAGACTGAAAGGGTAAATCAAATTCTTGAAGATATGTTGAGAGCATGTGTCCTTTCCTTTGGTGCTAAATGGGATGAATGCATTCCCTAAGCTGAATTCTCGTATAATAATAGCTATCAAGAGAGTATTAAAATGGCACCATTTGAAGCATTGTATGGTCGTAGATGCCAAACACCTTTAAATTGGTCAGAAGCTGGAGAACGTTGGTTCTTTGGACCAGATGTGGTCAAGGAAGCTGAAGAGAAAGTTAAACTCATACAAGCCAATATGAAGGTAGCTCAATCCCGATAGAAAAGCTATGCTGATAAGAGGAGACGACCGCTAGAATTCAAAGTGGGAGATTATGTCTACCTCAAGGTATCACCAATGAAAGGAGTTCATCGTTTTGGGATTCGGGGAAAGTTGGCACCCCGTTATGTAGGTCCTTTTCAAATCCAACAACGATGTGGACCAGTCGTCTATCGTGTCAAGCTACCAGATCACATGTCAGCGGTGCATGATATCTTTCATGTATCTCAGTTAAAGAAGTGTCTTCAAGTACCTGACCAAGAGATCGACTTTGGTGATGTAGAACTAGAGCCTGATTTGACTTATGCCGAGTACCCCATTAGAGTCTTAGATCAGAAAGATCGAGTCACTCGCAGACGTACAATCAAGTTCTATAAAGTACAATGGAATCAACATACGGAAGATGAAGCTACTTGGGAGTCCGAGGATTACTTAGAAGAAAACTTTCCTGACTTCTTCGCTTCTATCTAGTTACAATACCTTGTCTATATTGTAACCTGTCTTGTTGTTAACAGAATGGAAAACCCCACACTAGCCTTTTGAACAAAGTTATGATGTGTTAGCTTGACACATTTCCTTTTCCATTACTTAGCCTTAAGTTTTAAATCTCGGAACGAGATTTCTTTAAGGGGGAAGGGTTGTAACACCTCTGGTGTTTTGACCTAGCACTAAAAATTGACATGTCATCATATGCATTGCAAAGCATTCATAAAGTAGAAAATTTTGAATGCATTCACTAATAAGCTTTATTTCATAATGTTGTTATTTCATGTGATGCGATTCAAAACCCTAAATAAAGATCATGACCACAAGGGTCAAATTTCATGTGATCAAGTGAGGCCATGTGTCTTTTGACTCAAATAACCCTAATGGGCCATGTTACTGGTCAAAAATCAAAATTTAAGTAAAAGGAAGACAAATCAAATTTGAATTCAAATTCAATTTATAAAAGTCCTTTTTGCCCCTTTTGGCAAATTCAAAATCCATGTGGACTTTGGGGTTGAGGCAAAAAGCAAAGTTAGAGATTATTTTATGTAGATCAACTTTGGTATTCAAAGTTTTTCAAGTTTACATATAAAATTTGGAGTAATTTTGAAATGATTCAAATGCTCTAATGCATCCCAAATTCAAATTTCAAAATGGAGGTAGAATTTGAAAATGTTTCTAGAAGCAAAGTTGTACAGTTTGAAAAATTGAACAACTTTCATTTTTGGAGATTTTCAACTTCTTTAGAAAATTTGTGAGTAATTTGAAAAATGGACGCAGTGGCAGTTCTGTAATTATTTCAAAATTTAAAATCCAACCGGAACAGGACGCCACCGCCACCGAGCTGCTTGCCGCCGACCTTCTTCGCCGCTTTCACGCGTGGTGACACGCTGCCATCTCCATGGCAAGCTCATTCGTGTGCTGTCGACGCCAGACGCCTTCTTCCTTTCTATAAATAGGAGCACGCCATCGTCATCCCTTGGTTTTCCATCGACTGCTCGCCGCCGGTGCCATTGCCGCGCTCGTAAAATTCATCCTCGTCGGACCACCTCAGGCCAATTGCGTTGGCCAGCAGCTCCGCCTCACCCTACCGCTCATTCCTGACCTGCTCACCTCGCTTCTAGCCGATCAGCGCCACCGCACGACGTCGTCTTCTTCGGAGCCAGCCGAAGCTCCGTCACGACTCACCTCACCATGGCCAGGGCAATTCAGTATGTCTCCGCCTGCACCAAGTACACCCTCGTGATCACGGTGAGTTCCTGAGCGTGATGCTCACTCTTCTTTTGACTCTACTACACCGTAGCCATAGCTACATCGACCGCCGTCGAGTCCGAGTCGCAATGGCCGGCGTAGGGTTCCATCTGGTGTGCCTGTTGCGGTTCTGAGGGTTGGGTTAGATTCGCGACATGGTGTAGATCACGTTGGTGCAGTCCATCTCACCGGAGAATCACCGCCGGGGCGTTTTGCCGACCGGAACTGACCACGCAACCGTGCGTTTGCTTTGAGTCACTGACAGTGGGGCCTGGCTGTCAGTGCGAGTGAGGAAGAAGAACAGTGCAATTTTGTATTTTCTGATTTTTGAATAGTGCAGCAATTTTTCAATTTTGTAGGAATTTATTTACACATCGAAAAATTCTGAAAAATTTTGTGTAGCTTCTGTACATGCTCTAGTATGGTTTAAAATTTTGAAACTTGAAATTTGAATAAATTTTTAATGTTCAAATATTCAGTCCATTAATTAATAAATGTAATTTCCATGATTTTTGTAGGCCACTGTATATCTCCAAAAATTTTGAAATTTATTTTGGTACACTAATTTGTTATGAGGAAACTTACATAAAATTTTGAGGTCATTTGGAATAAGTTTATTTTGGGCTTAATTCCAAATTAATTCAAAAATAAATAAAGACAAACCCTAAGTGTTTGATTAGTGTTGGATCTTGTTTTAGTCATGTTTTGTGACTAGTAGGGTTTCAAGATCCATTTGGGCAAGTCAGATGTGTGGTTCTTGATGGTAGGATTGCAAGTTAGTTTTGTTGGCTTGCAACTGTACCGTGAAATAAAATCCTTTGCGGGGTGTTTTTACATTTCATGTACCGTGAAAGCATCATGTTTACATTATCATCATGTTAAAGCATATGTTGTCATTTCATGTAGAACCCAAGAACGAAATGATTCTAGTTGAGCAAGTTCTGGAAGAATCCCCGGTTGTCACGGGATTCGATAATTGTGGTACTGATCCGGAACCTGAGATCGTCAACGAAGGCAAGCCCCGGTTTATGCATTAAACCCTTACCTTGTTTACTTTGGAAAGTTTATCACCTATGTTACTTATTGCATTAAGTTGTTTAATTCAAATGTTACCTACTTGATGCATTACCTACCTTGATAATTGTTTACCATCCTTGAAGATGTTTTCATTTACAAAGGCGTAGAATGCTTAGTATGCTTTATGGTAGGCTTTCAAAGTAAAAGTTTCGGTATAATCAAAGATGGCATACTGGCCAAAGAAAGAAAGAAAGAAGATAGAATGAACTAGAGACTAGTCGGGTGGCTTATCTTGAATGTTGGGTAATGTTGCCGACTATATCGCTTAAAGGCCACTCATTGTGGATCTTCTGAACGAGACACTTTATAGTACTGATCACATACTCCGGTAAGCCTACTTTGGCTAATCCGATACTAAGACGACTGCCCACGCACTGGGAGTGGTGAGATGGCGGGAGTAGCATGTACCCTTGTGGCTTGAATGTGGCCGGATTTGAGGTGTGCTGTGCTCTCGGGTGGCGTGGAGACGGCTTAGTATGGGAGGATCCGGTAGCGAGGTTCATATATGCAAGATTAAGTTCTACATATGTCGTGTGATAAGGAATCCCCAGCTGGGACTTGAATCAATTCGAATTGCCGGTGCTCCACGGATATGGAGACTTGATTCATTACAGAAGCAATGCAGGACTGGTGAATTACTAAAACATGAGAAAAAGAATGGAATGAGAAGGATTGGAACATGGGATATGAACACTTGGTTGGAGATATTGAACTAAAGTACTTAGGGGTAAAACTTGAAACTAGGATCAAGAATAGTAAGCTTTTGGCAAAGAACTTTTGAATTTTTCTACATCCTTACCTTGCCCCAACACCTGCATCCCTAAGACCTTCGCTCCTTTTTCATCGGGTCAGTCTTGTTGAGTACTTTTGTACTCAGGGTTTGTTAACCCTTGTTGCAGGTGAGTCACATGCGCAGGCTTGTTTTGGTCCCTGCTGCATGTCAGTGTATGAAGTTAATGACGATGACGAATGATGAATGGCCTTTGGACAAGGCACTAGTTTGTGTGAAATAAATAATGTTAATGTAATATTATCCCACTACTATGGTTGTATGACACTTATGGTTTTGTAAGTTTGAAACAACTAGTTTGTAATATCAAAACTTAAGTCTTCCGCTTTATAATCTCTGGTATGTATATTGAAAACTGTTGTAATCTGCAATGACTGTGATTGGGCTCCTATTTAAAAAAGATTCGTGGATGATTCGGGTTTCCCGAGGACACCCAACAGATCTGTTAAGTTATTGGGAACTTGTGTACGCTATCTAAGGTCTGATGAGACATCAATGGGTGCACGTGGGCCCGATTCCTTAGGAGGTTCTGCCACAGGCAAACGCCTCTTTGCCGAGTGTTTTCTATCAGACACTCGGCAAACACTTTGCCGAGAGCTGAAACCGACGCTCGGCGAAAAAAGTAACGCGACAGCGCGGAGACGGTCATGGCGCCTTTGCCGAGTGTCAACTCCCAGACACTCAGCAAACCTGCATCCTTTGCAGAGTGCCAAATCCCAGACACTCGGCAAAGCTTCCTTATTTTACCGTGTGTCAACTTCCAGGCACTTGGCAAAGCGTCCTCCTTTGCCGAGTGTCAACTCCCAGACACTCGGCAAAGATTACTCCTTTTGCCGTGTGTCACTCTCCTCGGCACTCGACAAAGTTTCCTTCTTTGCCGAGTGTCAACTCTGAGACACTCGCCAAATGCTGGCCTAGAACGTACTAATGTTGGCTTCTTTGCCAAGTGTCACAGCGCAGACACCCGGCAAAGAAGCCATTTTAGCCTAGAAAGCACAGATTTTTGCCACGTGTCCCTCTTTGCCGAGTGTATTTTCATGGCACTCGACAAATAGGGCTTTTGCCGAGTGTAACACTCAGCAAAGCTGCCACAAATAATCAATTTATTTGTTTTGATCACAGCCACATACCACATTCAAATAAACATCACATCCATCACAGATAGTTCACAATAGGCATCACAAGCAGTTCATATAGATATATCAACAACAAGTTAATGCAAATAAACTTCAGAATCACTAGTAGGTTCATTCACAACCACAAATAATCACAGGTAATCCACAAATGCAAATGCAAATAAAATCACAAGTAGCCACTTAGGCCACGAGTTCCACTACGACCACGCTGGGTCATGAGGCTCATTCGATGCCGCCGATTGATGCTGCACAAAGGAGAAGAGATTGCATGTGTGAGTCAAGATTGCACAAAGGAGAAGAGATTGCTGCACAACTAGTTGGTTACAAACATATAGCATTAGTCACTAAGTTTCTAGTGTCTAGCAATCTTTGTAAGATTGATTCTGCATAAACTAGAAATGGTGATTATAAGGTTGTAAAGCGACTCACAGTGCCTGAAACAGTGTTTGGAGCAGGTTGAGGAGGAGGGACTGTCAACGGTGGTGGAGGTTGATCGATTGCAGCGTAAACACCCCTCATATATTCAAATATCTACAGCTCCATCCTCTGCCGCTCAGCCTCCATCCTCTGCCGCTCTGCCTCCATCCTCTACCGCTCTGCCTCCATCTTCGCCTCTAGCTCCTCCTGGCGCCTTGTTTCTTGTTCCAGCTGAGCCTACAATATTTCATCCCAATGTTACAATGCAATGGAAAAGTATGTAAAAATGAATGAATGATGAATAAAACAGAAATAACCTGGAGTGCGTTCATCTGGAACCATGTAGAGTCTGGCCGTGGGCGTATCGCCGGACTAGAACCCGTGCTCCATGCTCGAATCTAGGAGAGAGTGGGAGTACTGGCCGTGTCGATTGTGCCGTCGTCAATCCAAAACTGGACATGCTTCTTGCCTCCTCCCGCCCTCATGACCACATCTCCATCGAGGTCATGGGCGCCTAGATCGTACTCTGGGCCATGGACCACCCTTGCCATCGATGTGTATCCATCGAGACAGCTGTGGACGGACTCGTTGCTGTACGCCGAGGGCGGGTCCTCCAGGTTGTAGGCGACATCGGACGTTGCCTTCCCCTTATGGGACAAAGCATATGCCATGAACTAGGAGCAAGGCTCGCCACCATGTGCCGCCGACGGCAAAAAAAAGAAATATGATTAGAAATTATGCAGAGTTGAGCGTTAGAATAAAGAAATAAATTCGCGTACCAATCTAGCCATGTATTCTGAGAGGTTGAGGTTGCCTTGATGGTGTGGTGCACCCGGCATCAGCAAATGCCGCTCCTGGCAAGCGTTGTGATTCTCCTCCCATGCGGGGTCGCACCACCTGTCCACCATCCAGGCCCAGCACTGCAGATCGTAGGTGCACCACCATGGAGGCACCTACGTCATCAAGTATATGACATATAAGAAGATGAAATTAGGCGTAATTAATCTTAGAAAAAATAAGTATTAATGTTCTATATTTACCTTTAGGTATTGTTTCGAGGTCAGGCTCATGGTTCTTGCCGCCCTTTTAGGGATCCTCTCTCTAAGAATTTTAGCGTGGTATTGGATCATGGCCTGGATGCGCATCTCATAGTGCATGTCCTTGATGAGTTTCTTAGTGGCTTTATCAGCCACAACATCCACCTTGGCCTCGTATCCCTCCCCGCATATAAAGAAATCCTGCATATATATAGACATGGTGTATCTAGTCATTATTTCAAGAATGTCCAATCAATGCGATGTATTGAGCAATGTAGTGCGAGAAAGACTTACCCAAATCTCGGCCTTGACACACTGCCATCCCGATCAGGGGTCTCGGGGACGGCGGCATAGTGGGCCCACGTGTAGGCCGGCTCGACAGTTTCGCCGAACTACACCAGGCTAGGGAACTTTTCCTTGATCAAAAGACCAAGGATGTCGTTCACATGCCGTGCATGATCACCCCCACCGACCTTCCTCCAACCCCAGCCCAAGTGATTAGATAAATTATTAGTTTCTATTGTAATTTTGAACATATCAAACGAAAAATTAATGATAACATATAAAGTTACTTACTTGTCTCCATCGAGTCAAATCAGCGGGCGTCACTCAAGAGGTATTGGTCGCCTCGGGAGGGTCAAGGGACCTCACAACCACACACGCGATGAACTTGAGGAAGAGGTACCCCCTGTCTCCTCCTCCTCCACCCCTACCTCCTCCCCATCCCCCCTCCTCCTCCTCCTCCACCCCTACCTCCTCCTCCACCTGTACCTCCTCCTCCTCAGAGGATGAGTGAGCGAAGGTAACTCAGACAGCGGTGAAGGTACAGGCGACGGTGGCCTCGTCTTGCCTCCACCCTTCCCTCACCCCTGGGTCTACCTTGAGGTCTCTTTCTAGATCCCTGAGCTGCATCGGACCCTTTACGCGTTGCTATCGCTTTTGAGTAAAGTGACGCTATCCTCTTTGTACCGCCCACCATTGTTCAATCACCTACAATTAAAAAGATTAAACCAATTAACACAGATAATATATTAAAATAGATGCAAAATAAACAAAACATACTTAGAAAATAACATGGTATGACAAATAATAAATCAATTAGCATGGATCATACATGTATTAGAAATAATCATCATGATCGGGATTAGCTGGATCATAAGTCTCATCATCACTATCATGCATGTCGATATAATCATCCCCATGCTCTAAAGGAGGATTGTCGTCATCACCTTCATTGCTTAGATGCAATCACTGAAGTAATTCTAAGTCCTTCACATTCTACATAACGAATTATAGTCTTGCATATATCAAAGCCTACAAACCAATAATTTGTCCCATTCCAAATTTCCAAACTTTCGATAATCTTAATGTAATGCAGCAATGTGAGCACCGGAGGTGGACCAGACAGTGGCATGGGCTTAGCAGCGATGGCAAAAGTCATCCAGGTCAAGCTTGTTGATGGCACTTTAAAGCAGTATGTCCCATACAAGACCCACATAGGAATTTAAAGCAGTTTCACATGAAAACATAGCTAAACAATCCAGAATACATCGCTCGGAGAGGTAAAATATGTGATTTGTCCATGACAAATCAATAGATGATGCAGGACAACAATTAATCTTCACTAGAGCATGATTAATAGGCAGTATGATAAATAACAATCTATAATCTACATAATGAATTATAGTCTTGCAGAGAATGATGCTAAACAATCTGCATTTTTATCTACAACTGGAAACTGAGAATCAAAATAGGGGCTAACTAAATCAGTGAAATGGAACCGCATTTATATGTACTTACTTGATTTCTCCCAATTCTGCAAAACACAAATTGGCGAGTGCTGTCACCAATCCTCTAGGGCCCAGCGCAGGCATAGCTGCGCAGCAGTGCGATAGCGCCCTGTCTAGCGCCGGCGGCGGGAGCACGGCACCGAGGGCCGAACGCCGGGGGCCACGAGCGTCGGGAGTGGCAGGGCGCGTGCCGGGGGCCGGGAGGCCAGTCGCCAAGGGTGGGGCACCGGGCAACAGGGGATGTGCGCTAGTGGCGGGAGCACGAGCACCGAGGGCCAGGTGTTGGGGGCCATGCGCCGGGGGCCAGGAGGCCAGCCACTAGGGTGGGGCACCGGGCAACGGGGGCTGCGCGCCAGCAACGGGAGCACGGACGCCGAGGGCCGGGCACCGGGGGCGGTGGCGCGGGTGGACGGTGGCTCGGGCGTGGCCATAGGGCCGGCGAAGGCGTGGAAGGACGGTGGCTCAGGCGCGGGCACGGGACCGATGGCGGGGTGCGGATGCGGGAGGCCGGCGGCGTGGCATGTGTGCCTGAGTGTTGGAGTGCCTGCATGTGTGCGTGAGTGTTTGGGTGCGGACACGGGAGCAGTTTTGCTGGATGAGAGAAGAAGGAAAAGAAGGAAGGAAAATGAAAAAAAAACAATGTTTGTTGAGTGCCCCCGATCTGGCACTCGCCAAATCAAGGTATGCCAAGTGTCAGATCAGGACACTCGGCAAATCCTAGCTTTGCCGAATGCCAGATCGGGGGCACTCGGCAAACATTGTTTTTTTCTTCATTTTCCTTCCTTTTTTTCCTTCTTCTCCATAACGTGTTTTTCTAAATTTGTTCTGATGAACCTTGAAAATACCTTGTCTAATTCACTCAACAATATATATTTGATTTTTCTACGAATATTATTCCATTATTTCATTTTATTCTATTATTTGAATCACTTGCAGTTCAAATTTGAGTTATACCAAAAAAAACTCCTTGACATGCATTAAATTAATTAAATATAACAAATGGATCCAGAAATATACCAAATCTTAACATGGAGTACCACATCTTGTATGTGGAGAGTAGAAAATTTTTCAAGGTCAGAAGTGAAAAAAACTTATTATTTCAAGTAGTTTGTCGCTCAAATTCAATGTATATCAATTAAAATTATATGATTGCACTTAATAAATTAAAATGATCAAATAGATCTAAAAAATTACCAAAATTACACATGAATCAATCTATGTTCTCTATTGCCTATACAAAAAGTTTTGAAGTCAAACCCTAATTCGACCGTCACTTTGACTCCAAATCTTACCGAATCCTTCTCAACGCTACGATTCTTCATCTGAGATACTTTGGTTTGTAAACATCATACGTGACACATTGTGCGAAACTTTCTCAATTTTTTTACCACCGCCTCCAAGTATGATATCATGAGATCTTGACAAATCTCATGATTTTGATACTTTGTTTGTTTTTTAGAATTTAAAAACCATTCGGCCACACGTTCGTGGTTAGGTTTTGTGAACAAGATGTTCCAAATTTCCTTTCATTTCCCGGATAAGGCCTCATACGAGACTCAATAACATGAATATCATTTTTCTACTCATTTTATTATATTATTTGAATCACTTGCGGTTCAAATTTGAGTTATACCAAAAAATTCCTTGAAATACAATAAATTAATTAAATATAGCAAACGGATCCAGAAATATACCAAATCTTAACATGGAGTACCACTTGTTGTATGTAGAGAGTAGAAAAAATTTCAAGGCTAGAAGTGAAAAAAAACTTATTATTTCATGCAGTTGTAGCTCAAATTCAATGTATATCAATTTAAATTCTATAATTGCACTTAATAAATTAAAATGATCAAACGGATCGAAAAAATTACCAAAATTACACATGAATCAATCTATGTTCTCTATTGCCTATACAAAAAGTTTAGAAGTCAAACCCCAATTCGATTGTCATTTTGACTCCAAATCTTACCGAATCCTTCTCAACGCTATGATTCTTCTTCTAAGATACTTCTGTTTGTAAACATCGCACATAACAAATTGTGCGAAACCTTCTAATTTTTTACCATAGCCTCCAAGTATGATATCATGAGATCTTGACAAATCTCATGATTTTCAGACTTCGTTTGCTTTTTATAGAATTTTAAAACAATTCGGCCACATGTTCGTGGTCGTGTTTCGTGAATACGATGTTTGAAATTTCCTTTCATTTCTCGAATAAGGCTTCACACTGGACTCAAGAACATGAATATCACTTTCCCACTCATTTTATTCCATTATTTGAATCACTTGTAGTTCAAATTTGAGTTATACCAAAAAATTCCTTTAAATGAAATAAATTATTTAAATATAGCAAACAGACCGAGAAATATACCAAATTTTAACATGGAGTACCACGCACTATATGTAGAGATTAGAAAAAGTTTTGAGGGATGAAGAGGAAAAAAAGTTTAGACTTTGCCGAGAGCCAACCAAATACACTCGGCAAAATGATTACTTTGCCGAGTGCCATAATGAAACACTCGGCAAATAATGTCTTTGCCGAGTGTCACTAATGGACACTCGGCAAAGTGCTAAAGGCAGGGCGATCTAGCTGGCGGCCGCTGCACGACCGGCACACGTGCTGGTATTTTGCCGAGTGCCTGATATTTGCCGAGTGTTTCTTTATTATTTGGCGAGTGTTTACTTTAGGGCACTCGACAAAGAGGGTTTTTGCCGAGTGCCTTATTTTTGCCGAATGTTTCCACGGCGGCACTCGACACACAACAGGTTTGCTGAGTGCCTGATGGAATGAACTCGGCAAACCCTCAGGCACTCGGCATACCTATTATTTCCGGTAGTGAAGGGTTGAGATTGGAGGAGATGATTATCGAGTTGCATATACTCTGGTAAATTCATGCCGTGTCTATTAACTAGTTTAAATTTAGATGCTGGTGATATCGTGGATACATGCATGTACTAAGTTATGGTGCATACATATTTGTTTAATTGATCGCAACACCATTTGCGATAACTTCGAATAACATTCTTTCAATATATAGGTGATGGTCGATCCTGATGCTCCTAACCCAAGCAACCCAACCTTGAGGGAGTACTTTCACCGGTAAAGGGCCTGTAGGGTTCCTGAGGTTCCGAAGCCTGGATCTATTCCGGCTAGGAACACTTATCTAATTTATATAGACAACTCTCAACCAGAAATTATTCCTTCCCAGAACTAGCCTAAACGAACGAGCCCTAAGAGAGAAAGACCTAGAGACACTGTTGTTGGCACGTTGTGCCCACATATACTGTGATACTGTATATGCACTTATGCTTCTCCACAAATTTTGATACATGTCTCAAGAGAGATAAGGTATATGTTATGTAAGTCCTTTAAAAATTGTTTGATCCAGTAATTTTTTGGGATCCGATTGCTCAATTCATTAATATCGATATCATATGGTAGTAACTTTCAACCATTTCATGTTTCGAGCAGGATGGTGACTGACATCCCAGCATCAACTGACAATACATACGGTGAGTACACCAGTGTTCCCATTGTGCAACAAGTACAATGGCATGTCTATTTTTTATGATTCAGCATGTGCGTGTGTGAATAAGTGGCTATTTTGAAATTCCGAGTGCATAAATAATTCTCGATTTTGTATATCCGAAAACACAACCGATCTCTATTCATATATTGTTTTAGTTTGATTTGCAAAATCACCCTCAACATCATATAGCCACTCGATCGATCATCTCGATTAGTGTTGAGTATCCGTGCAATCTACTTGCCCGCTTGATTATCATGCATGTCCTTGATTAGATAATTCATATTTTCTCATTTCTGCATGCTTGTTCTAGTTTTATCTGATGAATCGAAGGTGTTATTGATCAATGAGTGCAGATGCAATAACGTGCAATGGAATTCAGGTAGTATACATAGGTTTAAAGTTTTGCTGAAATTCACAAAGTTTGGTAATTTCGGTGGTGGCCGATAGAGAAAATTGTATCCTAAATTGTATGTAATTAGTGCATATGAATATGCCCAAGCTATCTATCCCTAATAAGTTTTAGGATATATGAAGTCTCTCAACCAAACTCTTGAAACCGTATGAAATTCTATTGGGTTGAAGTTGTAATATATGTTGTGGGTCCATATGTCTTAGATCAATTCTCTTGGGAGACAATAATAAGAAAAAAAATACCATGATATTATGCATCGAGAGAATTGTATCATTCTTTTACATGACATGGTAGCATTGTGCAGTACATGACACTGCAAGGAAAACTGCATTTGGAGTAGCGTTATATGATGTTGCACATGTTTGGATTAATAAGTTAAGCCATCATAATTGTTTGATGTTAAAACTCAAACTTTGCAAGCTTTAACCAGCAACCAATCACCTTATGTAAATCCGTAGTTTATAAAAAAATAGATAAACAGATTTGTTTTCAAAGAACTGTGTTGAGATGATTCTGAATTTATCTCAGTTAATATTAAATTTTGAAGTCAAAATCTAATTCTAGAGACTTTCTCCCACGAAGATGCAGGTTATATTGATCAGATGAAGGAATATAATCGCATGGACTCTGATGTGTTAGAAATTCTGGTCCCTTACTCTATCTGTCGCAAATTAAATGAATTTCTAGAGTTTTTATAAGGACGGAGTGAGTACTTATTTTTGAAGTCAGGCAGTCAGCCACAAAATGGTGGTTCCAATTTATATACATCTCTCTTCTACTCCAAACAGAAGAACCTAATCCTGAATCCTGAAGGATGGTTATTTTGAAAGTGATTTTTTCCACATCAGCAGCAGTAGTTCAGAAAATGGGAGGAACTTAACAGTGAAAAGGAAGGAGAAGAATGATTACGTTATTTGTACTTGCTTAACTATTGGGACCCAAAATAAAATAATTGTTCGTAACTCTATCTGTTGATTCAAAAGTGTAACGATGATTATTATTGTTTCAAAAGAAAATAAAAGAGTGTAACGATGATTGGATAGGCTACTAAGAAAATTTGGTTGACGTACCATCCAACATGGTGAAAATGCTCTAGAAATTAAACAATCTTCGAGGGGTTACCAGTTTTAATTGTTGCACTTCGTCACTATTAAGTACCCCTCTATTCTAAATTATAAGTCATTTCTTACTTTTCTATATGCACAACTTTATTACGTATCCACACATAACTTATAATATATCTAGATGTATAGCAAAAACTAGTGTAACTAGAAAAGCTAAAACGTCTCATAATTTGGAACCCCAAAAGTAGCTACTGGGACAGATGGGTCCGCATGTAGACGCTGATGAGAGTGTTAATAATTGGATTTGCAGGCCGCTAGATAATGTGCTACGAGCCCCCTGCCCCTTCGAAGGGCATCCACCGGATGGTGCTGGTGCTATTCCAGCAGATTGGCCGGGAGACTGTATTCGCGGCGCCGTCGAGGCGCCACAACTTCAACACCCGTGGCTTCGCCCGGCGCTACAACCTCGGCGTGCCCGTCGCCGCCATGTACTTCAACTGCCAGCGCCAGACCGGCTCCGGTGGCCCCAGGTTCACCGGGCCCTACACCAGCTGCCGCCGTGCGGGCTGACGATCTTTGATCGGTCGTCGTCGTTACGTCACATGTACCTATATATATATATATATATATATATATATATATATATATATATATATGCATTCCATATGCGTGTAGACGGTAGACGGTTTTGTCACCGATATATATATATATATATATATATATATATATATATATATATATATCGGTGACAAAACTATATATATATATATATATATATCGGTGACAAAACCGTCTACCGTCTACACGCACATGGAATGCATGTAATAATCTCTGCAACTAAAACGTATGGATTGTCAACGTTTATCCGGCAGCACCAAACACCCCTCGACACAAGTTTATCCGGCAGCACTAAAAACTTCCCATATAATCGCTTCCCTACCGGCGCAATTAAAGGAAAGAAACCTAGAATGCCTCTGGCTTTTTTTACTGTGCATGCGAAGAAACCGTGGCTGCGGCAGAGGGAAAAACGTCCACTAGAAGCTGTGGGCTGTAGCAGTTCAGTATGAAAGGCAATGCCGTACTTGAGGAGGGAAAAAGAAAATTAATATGGAAGGCAATGTCGTGATTGATTGATTGAGGACGAAAAAAAATTAATTGCACGTCATCGCAATCATCTCCAGACGCCTCTCTGAACCATGCCACCGCCCTCTCCTTGGCCCCTCCCTGCGGCGCAGAGCCACCGCCTCCAAAGGAATCGTCTATGTATGGACATCGTGGCCCCGCTCCCCCAATCGATTCCTTCCCCTACCACGCTGGATGGGCGTCAAGCGACCATCGGTAAGAGACATGCCTCCGCCTCTAAATCAGCCGCTACCACTACTGTTGTCGCCGGCGATGATGATGCCTCTCACCCTCACGTCGTTCTCTAACTGCAATAGTCATCCTTCTCTTTATGTTGGACACCTCATCTCTAGGTCTGTCTCGCCTTTGCTATCGTCATGATTCCTCTTGCATCCGTTGTAAAGAGCGATTTGTTCTAAGATTTGCTGGTTCTTGTGGATTTATTTGCTGCATTCAAGTGATGGTATGATGATGGAGCACTCTCGGGGACTGCCGGCGCCGGGGTTGTCCGAGCACTCTCGGGGACTGCCGCTGCAGCTTCACATGTTCACCGCCTCCCCTGCATCTCTGCACCGGCCAGCATAGCCGGCGAAGGCGTCTCGGCGCTCGAAGGTGGCGGAACCGCTGGTCTGTCGTCATCAGTTGAATCTGACAGAACCATCTACTGCCTCCGGGGCTGGCCGGGACCACCAATGCTAACTGGCCCCTCCTTACCCTAGGAGGACCTCACCATCTTCCTCCTCTTCGAGGATAGCTCTTCTTTAGCTGGTTGCTTCCCTCGGAGCTTCTCGAGGACCGCTCATCTTCATCTACGGCTCCATGGTTCTCCGACCCTTCTTCATCAACATCCGAGCTGGTCTAACGCTGGGGACTGCTCGGCCAGGCATCTATGGCTCTCGGCCACTCCTCCGACGGCACCGCTGAGAAGTGCACCGCTCGATCTTACCCATGAATCTTCAACAACACAAATGAATACATTGCATAACAAAAAAGACCAAGTAAACACCACAATAAGACTTTTACCGTTGGGGGAGATTTTCGACGCTAAGGGCCCTCTGTTGATCCCTCACGGACAACCAACCCGTGAGATTGAACAACATCATGATCCGGCGCTTGACTTCGTCCAGGTCAATCTCCTCGGGCACCTCGCGAGTCCCATCAGTATCACCCCGGAACAAAAATCCAAGGTGCGCCCTCTCTTTATAGGGCTGGATCCGCCCGAAGGTGAAGTTCATCGCCACAATGACTCTGTTGAGCCTCTTGTGTTTTATCAAACCTAGGAGCTCCCTCACCTACTCCATCCCATTGGAACTAGGCCTCCCACCACTAGAAGTTACTCACTGGAACCTGATCGATGTCGCACGCCACATATGGCTCCACTTGCCTAATATAGAACCACTTTGAAGCTCAATACTTCACGTTTGTGTTCAGGGGAACGGAGATGTACCGGCTCACCATCTCGTCCTGTAGCTGCAGACAAGCACCCCTGACCACTCGGGAACCAGTCCCTCCCTTGACTTTGAGACAAAAAAAGTGGCGGAACAGATCGAAATGGGGATGAATCCCAAGGTACGATTCATAAAGATTGATGAAAATGTTGACTTGTAAGATGGAATTAGGGCCAAGATTGCAAAGGCTGATGTTGTAATAGGCAATTAGTTCATGGAGAAAGGGATGAATCTGAACACCAAATCCATGGTAGAAGTAATCCTTGAACATGACCAACTCATCGGTGCGAGGTGTAGGGAAGTCCTCACTAGTCGCCGGGTAGCACCCTCCATCACCCTATCGGGCAACACGCCGCGCACCACCAGGCTATTCAGCCCGCCTCACTACTAATGGACAGTACCCACTCCTCGTCCCGATGGATCCCGTGGGCCGCTTTCTTCGAACTCCCGTGGCCTCTCTTCGGTGCCATTGAACAGATCTAGGAGTGGATCGGAGGTTGCTTGGTGTTTGGATCTACCCCAGCGGCAGAGCGGTTGCAGATTGGGAGATGTGCGTGTGTGTGTGAGCGCAAGAAAGATGATGAGGCGACGGAGAAATGGGGAGTGTGCGCTCTAGAGCCACAACGGATTTATAATGGTTCGACCCCCTGACCCTTTGCCTTCCAGGGTTTTTAGGAAACCGCACCTACCGCGCCGCGTCCATTCCTGAATTCTCTACGCACCATTGTAAGGTCCTAATGGCTAATGGGGGTGAATAGCCTATTAAAAATTTCTACAACAACACTTAGCAAACCAGTTAGACAAATATGAGACAAAGCGAGTGTTGCGCTAGCCTACTAAAAATGCAAGCCACCTACTACAATTCTAGTATCTATAGTGTCTATCCACACAATGGCTATGTCACTATACTAAGTTAGTGTGCTCTCAAATGCTAACTAAAGAGCCACACTAACCAAACTAACAAGCTCTCACGACTAGCTACACTAAAGAGCTTGACAATTAGTTTGCGGTAATGTAGAGAGAGAGAGCAAGATGGTTATACCGCTAAATCGAGGACTGAACCAATCAATCACAAGAATGAATACCAATGAATACCAATCACCTCGAAATCAAATGATGACACAATGATTTTTACCGAGGTTCACTTGCTTGCTGGCAAGCTAGTCTTTATTGTGGCGATTCACTCACTTGGAGGTTCACACGCTAATTGGCATCACATGCCAAACCCTCAATAGGGTGCCGCGCAACCAATACAAGATGAGGATCACATAAGCCACAAGCAATTTACTAGAGTACCTTTTGGCTCTACGTCGGGGAAAAGGTCAGAAACCCCTCATAATCACCACGATCAAAGCCAGAGACAATCACCAACCTCCGCTCGATGATCCTCGCTGCTCCAAGCCATCTAGGTGGTGGCAACCACCAAGAGTAACAAGCAAATCCCATAGCGAAACATGAACACCAAGTGCCTCTAGATACAAACACTCAAGCAATGCACTTGGATTCACTCCCAATCTCACAAAGATGATGAATCAATGATGGAGATGAGTGGGAGGGCTTTGGCTAAGCTCACAAGGTTGCTATATCAATGTAAATTTCCAAGAGAGTGAGCTTGAGTCGGCCAAATAATATTTATAGACACCCCCAAACAATAGAGCCGTTGCCTCAATTATTGGGCTATCTACGGGACGACCGGACGCGCAGGTCGTGTGCACCAAACGCGTCCGGTGTGGTGACCAGATGCGTCCGGTCGCTGCCTGACTACAATGTGTCCCTTTCAAATTGTTTAGCCATTGGCGCCCAATGGCTATCACTGTGAACAGTAATACTATGTGATTGGACGCGCTGTTAGAAAACAACCGAACGCGAAAGACGTAGTGTCCGATGGAGTCCAAAGAGCTCCCAGAGCCGCTCTAGGCCGACCAGACGCATCCAGTCACACCGGACCGGACGCTCCCAGCTTCCGATCAATTATTGCGCTGAAAACTGGAGACTTGCTGGTTCACACCGGACACGTCCAGTGTGGCGACCGGACGCGTCCAGTCGGTCTCTACAATCCTGCATCGGGCTGTATCACTTTGACCTGACGTTGAACAGTAACTCACCAGCATCCGGTCACTCCACTGAGCTAGAGTCCGGTCGCTTTCACTTAGTCGCTCACCTCAGGTCCAAATATTGGACGCATCCGGTCCTGATTCCGGACGTGTCTGGTCATACTGGACATGTCCGGTACCAATTTCAGACGCGTCCGGTCACTCTGTGACCAGCGCGACTAACTCCTTTTCAACTCTATCTTCTTTATCCTTGCTCAAATGTGCCAACCACCAAGTCTATCACCTTGTACACATGTGTTAGCATATTTTCACAAATATTTTTAGGGGTGTTAGCACTCCACTAGATCCTAAATGCATATGCAATGAGTTAGAACATCTAGTGGCACTTTGATAACTGCATTTCGATACGAGTTTCACCCCTCTTAATAGTATGGCTATCGATCCTAAATGTGATCACACTCGCTAAGTGTCTCAATCACTAAATCGAAAAGCTCCTATCAATTTCACCTTTGCCTTGAGCTTTTTGTTTTTCTCTTTCTCCTTTTCAAAGTCCAAGCACTTGATCATCACCATGGCATCACCATCATCAAGTCATGATCTTCATTTGCTTCACCACTTGGAATGTGCCACCTATCTCATAATCACTTTGATAAACTAGATTAGCACACAGGCTTTCATCAATTCCCCAAAACCAAACTAGAGCTTTCAATCTCCCCTTTTTTGGTAATTGATGACAACCCTTTCACAAAGATATGAATTGAAATTCATTTAGATCCATGTTGCTTGCCCAAACATATTTACTATGTGTAAAAGGATATGGACAAGTTTCATGAATCTCATGTGGTAGCAATTGCTCCCCCTACATATGCGCTAAGAGTTTGGATTGTAGCTTGCACATATGCTTAGATAGGAAATATAGGAGACAATGTCTACCAAATGATGCTAAGGTATAAAAGATGGACCTTTGAAGCGTGACACCAATCGAAGTACACTAATATACCATCCTTAGCACCATGAGTAACTAGACATTCACAAAAAGACTAGAATACCCCGTGATATCAACATTAGAAGTAAGTGTCTAGTTTTCATAATGTGAGCATGAGTCTAGTTACTTAACCTATGTATGCTAGTTTTTCATTTCATCATTCAAACCTACAACTAGCAAACACCACACAAGCATGGATATTGAAATTTAAAACTTGTGCCATGCAAGAAAATATATGAAATACACATTCAAATGCACCATACAAGTTTATAAGCTTGCTCCCCTACTTGTGTGCTTGAAATTTTAATTGATCCATATCTCTCCCTATCGACAAAATATCATCATCGACAGTCCTCCGAGGGGTATCCCACGAAGGTAGATTGATCAGTAGAGATGCGTGTAATCAAGAACAAGAATGCAACAGAGACACAAGAGTTAGACAGGTTCGGGGCATCAGCGCGACGTAATACCCTACTCCTATGGTCTATTAGTTTGTATTGGCTTCGTATGGTCTTGCGTGTCTTTTGAGGGGGTCCCTGCCCGCCTTATATAGTCTGGGGGGGGTTAAAAGTCAGTTAGATCTAGGAGATAACCGGAAAGTAATAACAAATTACATGAATCATGGGATCGAACGTATCCTAATAGATCTCGTAGTATCTTTAGGATATCGCCCTTGATGTCTTGCGGTGCATGTCGAGCAGTGTCGTGCACCATAGGTCTTTGTCTTGCGGGCTGGACCACCACTAGGAGCATAGCCCATGTAGTCTGCCATGGGTATCCAGCGTCATACCCCCCATAGCTAGTCCCCAAGTGCCTTGTTTCCGCTGTGCAACGCCGTCTTGAGCTTGTCCGAGCAGGTGTAAACAAAGCCAAGCAGTCATACTTATGGTCCGACCACCATAACGAGTCACCGAGCAGTTGTGGACCATAGCTGACCAGCTTAACTGTCCGGCCGAGCACGAGCTTACCCAAGTGAGGCTTGCCAGAAGGATGTAAGGAGCATAAGTTCAAAATCAAAATTTCCTCACAGTGGACCAAGTGTGCCCACTTAGAGTCCGACCACGAGAAAGGGAGATAGTCTTCTTCAACTTTAGGAGGCACGGAGTCTTCCAGATTAAAGCAAACACACTCATCGCAAGGTGAAGTGTGCCCACTTAATCCCTAAGCCTGATAGTAGGTGATGCAGTCACGTGGTGCCAGGGTCCAAAGTAGAAGAAAAGCCGAAGACCAGCCGAGCAGAAACTAGTCCTCGGGCGGAGCCCTGAAATGAAAAACACACAGTCACCACAATGTGAAGTGTGCCCTCTTAATCCCCGAGCCTGATAGTAGGTGACGTGGACCTATGGTGCCAGGGTCAGAAACAACAGCAACCAAAAGAAAGTCCCCAGTGTGGTGAGAAACCAAGTCATAATGATGACGTAGTCCCCGAGCCACAAGTAGAAACCTTAGATAAATCAAATCGTGGAGAAAAAGCCAGAGTAATGGTTGTACAGTAGAAGTTACTGAGCCTTGATGGTATTACGGAGAAGTCTGCGAATATTCGGTGTGCAGTTCCAAGTTGTGTTGAAAAATGGGCGATATAGGCTACAGTTGCATGGAAGCCCAGATAACGGCCCACCACACCGCTTCGGAGAATTCGGAAAGGCGCAAATCGTGGTGCGGTTTCCCAAAAACCCTTGAATGCAAAAAGTGGGTACAATTTCTTTATAACTGCGCCACCGCACTCTGCGCTCCCACCTTTGCCACTTTGCCACTTCATCTTCCTCCTCAGCCTCGCGCTCCCCCATTCGTATTCACATGTGCTTCCATTGCTAGTCCCAATCCAGATCTGAGGAATGGCGCCAAAGAGAGGAACTGGCAACATGAAGAAGGCGGCCGCCGAGGTGAGCCGTGACAAGGAATGGGTGCTATCGCTCATGGGGGAGACAGAGCTCAACGAGGTGGTGGAGGTGGGTGTTCTTCCTGACCGTGTCACCATGAGATGGCGTCCGGCCGACGGTGAGCCCTACCCGATGCCGCATACTGACAAAGTCATAGTTTTCAAAGATTATTTCTGACGTGGATTAGGACTTCCTATTCATCCTTTCTTGTGCGATCTGCTAGAGTATTGGGGAGTAAGCCTGTGCAATCTGCATCCGAATACTATCTTGAATATTGTTGTCTTTATCCACTTCTGTGAGGCGTATCTTGGCATTCTGCCCCACTTCAACCTCTTCTAACACATGTTCTGGCTGAAGAAGAAGGGCGAGGGTAGTTCCAGAGTGGTCGGTGATGTGTATCTGTAGCTCCACAATGGGATGGCAGGCGAGTACATTACTGTGCTGCTGAACATGTTGCTGAAGGGGTAGAATGCCTTGTGGTTCTACATGAAGCAAAGCGATCCTGGCATCAGATGTGATGTCGACCAGGTTCTAGAGAACCAGAGGAGTTGGTCGAAGAAGCCGACCAGTGCTGATATGGATCAGGTGAAGGAGCTCCTTGAGCTAATGAGGGGCATGAAGGTGAACGGAGTGGTGGTTGCGGTGAGCTTCATAGTGCGCCGCATCTAGCCCTGCAAGGAGAGGGCTCATATGGGCTTTGACTTCAAGGGAGATACTGATGCCACCCGGGAGAGGACGGAGTGGCTAATAAAGGAGGCCATGCTATACCAGGCCACTGAGCTATTCACTCCAAATGCGCCATACAGCAAGCCTTCAACTGCATGAACCCACCTCCTCAGGTAAAAATTTCAACTGTTGTTCCTGGTGTGTTTTATCCCGGCGCCGAGTAGTAAACTGATTCACTTGTGGAAAGATCCATTTGTAGGAACGGGTGGCGTACTTCTCGGGCATGCCGAGGAGAGATTGGCCAAAGGCAGTGGACGCCAGGCGAACCACTCAGCCGGAGGAAGGTGCCATCAACGCCTCGTCCGAGTCCAAAGATGAAGGTGTTGATCGGAAGGAGGGTCCTCCCCCGATTTCAGAGAAGGTTCGGGGGAAAAGGGTGGCGACAGATGAGCCGGCCCAAAAGAAGAGGAAAACAATGGGTGTAGCTCCCCGCAAGCCGAGCGGCATCTCGCTTGGCGGTGATCAGACCACTTGGATGCAGAGTGTGGCGATGTCTGAGTGGTCGGACGATGATGGGGCTCTAGTAGCTCCTCCTTCGAGCACTGAGGTGCCACCGCGCAACACGCGTGCGGAGGTGCAGTCGAAGGGAGGGAAGGGAGTCCCCGAGCAGCAGGCAGAGGAGAGGCCAACGGCGGGTGCCACAAGACCTCTAGCCCAGGGCACATGGGTTGACCCTAAAGCCATGCCTGGGTGCTCAGGGAGGCAGCGCTAGTTCAGAACCATCTATCAGGAAGCTGACATGTAAGTATCCCTGCCTTGGAGTCGGTTGTTGTCTGATCTTTATAGTTGAGGTGATTGATGAGCTGATCTGATGCAAAACGAGGCACACGGAGGACCTAAATCCTTCTGTCCAGTCTAGCGAGCAGCCGGGGGCTATTCCTGCGTGTGGAGACCATGCCGACGGACTCTGTCCTAGAGTCCCTAGGCGCTCGGCAATTTGCGAAGGAGTCAACCACCGCTGATGATGGAGTTGGCGGCGGAGACCGGTTGGCGACAATGGCGGCTGATGCAATGGAGATGCTAGGAGCGATGGCGAGAGCTATCAAATCTTCAGAGGCAGGAGCGGGAGCTACCAACGCTATGTCGGAGCCTGAGGCGCAGAGGCCGGCAGCGTCGAAGGAGTAAGCGGCATGCCCTAATATGTCGCAGGGCATGGTGAGTCACTGCGTGCGGCCATCGAGCCCCCAGGGAGCGCCACCAGCTGTGGAGGAAGAGGACGAGGTTGAGGAGATTGAGCATGAAGAATCATGACCTCAAGCTGTCCGGATCCTCCACAAGCGGGGGGTGAAGTTGTGGTTGTGGAAGAGGTGGACACCTTCAGGGAGGTGAAGAGGCTATGGTCCACCCTTTCCATAGCCATGAAGTAGATCGAGGTTAGTATTGCGTCGGCGATGTCCGTCTTTGGTGTTGGAGAATGGGGTTCTTTTATAATCTTGGTGCTTTTGTAGGGCATAGCGCGAACTACCGTACAATGGCAGCAGCTGATCAAGAGGATGGAGCCTCTCACCGAGGAGAACGCGAAGCTGAAGGAGGCGATGAAAATGATGGAGAAAAACATCTAGAGGGCTCAGCACGAAAGGGATCTTGCCGAATCAAACGCGCGGGACCTAGAATACCAAAAGGGCACCTTATCTGAGCAGCTAAAGCGCACCTCTGAGCAGCTGGAGCGCAACTTCGAGCAGCTAAGAAGCGTCTCCAAGCAGAAGATAGGTACGGTGGATCGGTGAATTTGTTCTGCATTACCGAACAGTCTTGTTCTTGCTGATGATCGTTATGTTTATAGAGCAAGACGCAGAGCTCGACCTATTGTGTCAAGTCATCGGTCAGCTCCAAGAGGAGAAGAGAAAGCATCTGGGCAAGCAAAGAAACTAGCCGAGGAACTAGAAGGTGAGTAGTTCGTGGTCAGAGTTGTCGCTGATATGATTGCTTCATGTGATGAATCCCTTTGGTGTCTGTAGAATACCGTCGAAGAACCAGGGCGTAGTTCGACATGCTGGAGCTGGAGGCGCAAACCCAGAGGAGTAAACTTGAAGCCATAGTAGCTGGAGTCAAGCCGATGCTCGACTGTATCGACATGGAGGTGGCTCCTCAGCCCAACAATAGGCCGCCACGTCCGGACACCATCGTCGATAGGTGCAAGGCGGCATGGGAGAACTTCAAGAGCTTCAACCGAGATGCCACTGTCTCCGTCATGACCCATACCCTAGCGGTGGTCTAGTCTCATTACCCCGCCATCGATCTTCGAGCGATAGGGGCCAGATTCGCCATAGGGACGGGTGCAACGATGCAGCAGTAACTAGAAGATGAGGTGGAGGATGCGGCATAGAGGCTAGTTGGTGATGTCAATCTAGACGGTGAGGGCCAAGCTCAATGACCTAAGTAGAGGGAAACATGTATGTAACAGCTGGAGAGGAGAGTTAAATGCACAAGGGCATAAACAAATGTTTATGTATTTGTATAAATGTTGTAAGTAGTCATCGTGTGCATGTTTATGCAGTTGGCTAGCACTTTCAGCGAAAGATAGATGTATTATTAACCCTAACGCATTTATACGTGGTACAAGTAGCATCCGAGCAGTTAGTTCGTTACTGGGCTCTTGGCCTTGGCTAGCCCGTATTCCATAACATCGAGCGCTGGAGCCCGTGCACATGTAGGAGGAACAGACGTGACCAAGGAACCATAGCCGACCACCCATAACGCAGAAAGCACGGAGCCCGTAGCACATGTAGGGAGAGATCGGAGACTGGGTTTTCTCCAAAGAACACAGAGCGGAACATGTGCTACTCGATGGTTGGCAAAATATCTTAGAGATATTTTAGTATGGTGAAAAGGGATGGAGCATATACGGAGATCATGTATAATTATCGGAGTTTAAACCGGAGTAGCATAAAGTTGGCGATCGAAAATGGAGATTAAACCGTAGTGGAGAAATAATGGAGACAAATTATGGCGACAAAAACTTCATTTATTATGGAGTGGAGAGTACATATCTAGAGTGTTTCAAGGATAGAAACGTATAAGGTGCTCGATGTGCCATGAATTGGGGATATCGATTGCATCCAAGTCACATAGCCGGTAAGACCCTGGTCGGGTAACCTCTTTGACCATGTAAGGCCCTTCCCAAGGGGAGGAGAGCTTGTGCATCCCTTTGGTTTTTGGCTTTCTACGGAGAACGAGGTCGCTGACCGCAAATGAACGACCTGTGATATTGCGATTGTAGTATCTTCGTAAGCCTTCTAGGTATTTGGCCATGCAGATGCCACTGATCAGGAGTTCTTCTTCAGCCCTGTCGACGTCCTCTACCCGAACAGCTGTGGCTTGCTCATCATTATAATGCTCTACTCTGGGTGCTTGGAAAGCAATGTCTGTGCTGCGACTAGCTTGAGTGCGCAGTCCCTAGACCACTACTGGGAGCTCTTTGAGCCATCTGCTTGGATGCTTTTCCTCTTTCTGGTATAGCCTCTTTCTAAGGGCATCGAGGATCATGCCGTTCACCCGTTCAACCTGGCCGTTGGCTCTAGGATAGGCAACAGAGACGTATTTGATGGAGATGCATCGGTCTTCACAGAAGTCCCAAAAATGATGACCAGTGAATGTAGTTCTGAGGTCGGTGATAATGCTGTTCGGGAGACCAAATCTATGGATGATATCTTCGAAGAGCTCGACTGCCTTCTTTGTAGTGGCTGAAACAAGCGGCTTGTATTTGATCCACTTGGAGAACTTGTCGATGGTGACGTATATATACCGAAAACCGCCTGGCATAGGCTTGAAAGGCCCAATCATGTCTAGTCCCCAGCATGCAAAAGGCCAAGAAGCTGGGATGGTCTGCAATTCCTGCGCCAGCACGTGTATTTGCTTGGCAAAAAATTGACATCCTTCACAATGTTGGATGAGGTCTTCTACGTCGGCGATGGCAGTGGGCCAATAAAAACTAGCTCAGAAAGCTTTGCCGACTAGGTTTCTCGAGGCCGCGTGATTGCCACAGGAACCAGAGTGAATTTCAAGAAGTAGTTTCACTCCCTCTTCTTGTGTGATGCATTTCTACAGTATCCCTTCCTTGGCACTTTTTCTCATCAGGTTCCCATCCACCAGCACGTAATGCTTGTTGCAGCGAATGAGGCATTCAGTTTTGGTCTTGTCGGTGGGTACATCAGCGCTGGTGAGGTACTTGATGAATTGTTCCCTCCAATCTACAGCCAGCGAAGGCACCGCAAGTACTAGCTGCTCGGCGGGGGGGATTTCTTGAACTTCCTTCTCTTCCTTAATAGACGGCGTAAAGAGCTCTTGAACGAAGACCCTAGGCAGAATCGTGGCGTGAGAAGAGCCTATCTTAGATAGGTGGTCGGTGAGCTAATTTTGATCTCGTACCACGTGGTGGTACTCGATACCGCAGAACTTCCCTTCGAGTTTCCTGATCTCGGCGCAGTATGTGTCCATCTTCTCACTAGAATAGGACCAATCTTTGTTGACCTGGTTGATGACCAGCGTGGAGTCTCCATATACCATGAGGCATTTGACGCCGAGCTCGATGGCTATACGGAGTCCATGGAGACATGCTTCATACTCCGCGGCGTTGTTGGAGGCCAGAAAATGAATTCGGAGAATGTACCCGAGCTTGTCCTTTGGTTGGAGTAATGAATAAAATGCCAGCACCAGCACCGTTGATGTTGAGGGTGCCATCGAAGTACATCACCCAGTGCTCAGGGCAAGCAGCAGGGATGGGCTCTTAGATCTCGGTCCACTCAGCGACAAAATCAGCCAATGCCTGTGACTTAATAGTAGGCCTGCTTCTGAATTTGATGGAGTAAGTGCCGAGCTCGACAGCCCACTTGATGATGCGGCCATTGGCCTCTTTGTTGCAGAGGATGTCCCCTAGAAGGAACTCGGTAACCATAGCGATCTTGTAGTACTCAAAGTAATGGCGGAGCTTGCGCGACATGATCAGAATGGCGTATAACAGCTTTTGAACCTGAGGGTAACAAGTTTTGGACTCATTAAGAACTTCGCTGATGAAGTAGACCGGATGTTGTACCTTATAGGCATGTCTGGCTTCCTCACGCTCGACGATGATAGCTGTGCTAACGACACAAGAAGTGGCGGCGATGTAGATCAGTAGGGTTTCGTCTGGTTGAGGCACCGTCATGATCGGTGGCTTTGGCGAGGGCGAGACTCTCTGTCTCATAGGTGTAGGCGATGGAGAGATTGGCCTGCAAGGCCAGAACTCCTACAGGTGAAGGCATCTTCAACACCAGATAGGCGTAGTGCGGTATGGCCATGAACTTGGCTAGAGCTGGCCGACCAAGTATGGTGTGGTAGGCGGTGTTAAAGTCGGCGACATAGAAGTTGATGTTCTCGACGCGGTAGTTGCTAGTTATGCTGAATTGTACCAAGAGGGTGATCTCTCCAAGTGGTTTGGATGCCCTGCTAGGTACCATAACC
Organism: Miscanthus lutarioriparius; assembly: GCA_904845875.1. Classification (NCBI taxonomy): domain Eukaryota; kingdom Viridiplantae; phylum Streptophyta; class Magnoliopsida; order Poales; family Poaceae; genus Miscanthus; species Miscanthus lutarioriparius. The sequence continues at coordinate 50,143,902 of CAJGYO010000011.1, read as the reverse complement.
CAGAAGGAGGAGTCGGAGGGTGTGAGGTTTTCTATTCGAAGGCCTAGCTCCTTTAGGGCTCCGGCGAAGAGGAGGTTCGGAGCACTTCTGCAGTCGATGAGTACTTTCCTGAAAAGCACTTTCTTGATGGTTGCATCAAGAATGAGGGGGAAACACCCTATGTAAGAGATGTCCACCCACTGGTCGGCCCTGCTGAAGGTGATGGGGACCTCAGACCAGGGGCGGTAGCTGGGGTTGGTGATGGTGTTTTCTGTGTTGACGGTGAGCACCCAATGGGTGGTGAGCTTTCGGTCTCTTCTACTCTTGGTGGTGGCGAGGCCCCCGAAGATAGTGGCGACCACTTTGTCATGATCCTGGAAGGCGTTGTTGTTATCCCTAGGTGGTCGGTGACCTCTGGCTCTGTCGTCATTGTCATCATCGTTCTTCATGGCCTATAACTCCTTAGCCAAGCCAAGGCAGTCCTTCATCTTGTGCTTATTGTTCTTGTGGAGAGGACACGGTCCTTCGAGGATCTTCTTGTACTGCTCATCGTAGTTGCGCTTGGCGTGAGGTTCATTAATGGCGGCGACAATGTGGTCTGGTCAGCGGCGGTGATATTGATTAGCTCTGGACCCTTCCGGCCGATCATGGCCACTGTCCTAACGGTGCCCACGGTTGTCGTAGCAGCGGTCACTGTGGCGTTGGTTGTCAAGGCGCTCGTCGCTGCGATGAGTTGGTCAGTGAGTGCCTGCATCCTCGTTGAAGCATACTTCAGCCTCTTTGGTGTCGGCATACTGATCGATGGTCGTGATCATCTCACCAATCCCCTTTGGCGTCTTACGATTGAACTTGGAGCAGAGGTCATGGTGATGGAGTCCTCGGACGAAGGCGGTGTCTGCTTCCATGATGTTGGGAATAGAGTTCCTCATCTTGGTAAAATGTCTGATGTAGCTACAGAGGAGCTTGGACGGTTTTTGATAGATGCTATTCAAATCATGTTTGGTGCCTGGCCGAGTACACGTAGCCATGTAGATGTCGGTGAAGACCTTCTTTAGCTGTTCCCCGGATCCGATGGAGTCTAGGGTGAGGCTTGTGAGCCAGTTCATTCATAGTTGGCATGAGCATGACGGGAAGATAGTTCGCCATGACACTGGTATCTCCCCCGGCGGCCTGCACGGCAGTGGCACAAGCTTGTTGCCACTGTGTGGGGTTCATCCACCCCTCGTAGGGCTCAACCCCGGTGACTTTGAAACCACAGGGCCACTAGAGTGTTCGGAGTGCCCTTGTGAATGATCGGGGCCCTTTGGGATCATCACCATCATGATCTGTGGCATTGTCGGTGTTGAGTGGCTGGAGGGCTGCGTTCGGATTACCAAACTCTTGCTCGTATTCTTGACGCCGACGTACTTCCTCTTCATGGCGAGAGAAACAGCGCCCGTCGATATGATGTGGCGTGTCTCAGAGATTGTTGATGTGCGCTCGGACATCTTGGTCGACTTCTTGGTCATGTTGGCGAGGGTAGTCGATGTGGTTCCCCCTAGCTCCCCCCGGAGGGGTTGTCCATCATCACGCTGTTGATCGGCGAAACGGCTTCTGCTGGGGCGGCGATTGGATCTTGGCACGGCGGATTGGCAAATCGAGCTCATCAAGTAGGAAGGTCTCTGATCAGGGCGGATCTCGTTGACCTGGTAGTGTGCAGCTTTGAGCATTGCAGTGACCTTGGCAACTTCTAGCGTTTGCTCAAGCTAGGCGAGCTCATTGGTGGCCACGGCCAAGTTGGCGCTTGGGGACTTGTAGACATTGTGGCCATCGACACGGATGAATTCGTCATCGAGGTTGCGTTGGAGTGGGCATGGCCTCCCTTGTGAGTCGAGTTGTTCGATGCGAGCAGCCTCGGCTAGCACAATGGCGGCCTCATTTGCTCGGCATTGCGCACAGTTGGCGTTCCTGTAGACACGAGCGGCGCGGTCCTCATCGGTTTCCCCATCCCGTGGAGGGCTATCGACGCTGACATTGAAAATCCACCTCCTTGAAAGGGTGGGAAAAGAGGTTGAACGGCGGTGGTTTCGGTGACAGTCTCCATCAAGCCCTAGGCCTCAGAGTCTGGGTTTTCCTCATGGATGGTTTGGAGGGATGCTTCGGGACATCGGCCGATTTGCAGTATGTTGATAGTCGATGAGAGCTGGTCGGCGATCTGGTTGGTGAGAGGATAGATGTCTCCCACCTGGTCGGTGAATTTGCCCCTTAGAGCATCTTTGTAGGAGGCGGCGATGCTGGTGAGCCCAAAGGGTAGGGCCATAACCCCTAGAGTTTCCTGATCGACCTCCGATGGATCTGAATCAGAGGGTGGTCGGCACTAAACTAGAGTGGTCAGAGCTAATTCTACGATGGAGAGGCAGTCAGCGAGCTTCTGGCCAACCTAATCGATGGATACGATCAGATTGATGTTCCTGATCCACTTCCTCAGGTAGTGGGGGAGCGGATGGTGAATTGTTGATGAAGACGACCTTGGAGGAAGTTCCGAGATTGGATCTGTAGTCGTAGGTGTTGGGGTGGTCAGCGCAGAATCGATCTGCACCGGCTCGATGATCTCTCCATCTCTGTCAGTGTTGATGATCTAGGAGATCGATCTAACCGTGAAGATCTAGCCGGGCTGCGGGGAGGTCGAAGAGCCTGCAAAATGTACCATCTTATTCAACATGGAAACAGCATGCATACCCCTACTTGGCATGCCAACTATCGATAGAATATCATTGGCAGTCCTCCAAGGGGTATCCCACGAAGGTAGATTGATCAGCAGAGATGCGCGAGAACAAGAAGGCAACAGAGACATAAGAGTTAGACAAGTTCGGGCCATCAGCGTGATGTAATACCCTACTCCTATGGTCTGTTGGTTTGTATTGGCTTTGTATGATCTTGTGTGTCTTTTGAGGGGGTCCCTGCCCGCCTTATATAGTCTGGGGGCAGGGTTACAAGTCGGTTAGATCTAGGAGATAACTAGAAAGTAATAACATATTACATGAATCATGGGATTGAACGTATCCTAACAGATCTCATATTATCTTCAGGATATCGCCCTTGATGTCTTGCGGTGCATCCCAAGCAGTGCCATGCACCGTAGGTCTTTGTCTTGTGGGATGGACCATCCCTAGGAGCGCAGCCCATATAGTCAGCTGTGGGTATCTGGGGCCGTAACCCCCCCCCCCACACACACTCCCCCTATGTCAATTTCTCCCCCTTTGTTATCTTCTCACTATCTTTGTATACTATTTCTCCCCCTTTGTCATCAAAGACCACAAAGGTTTAATTTTATATAGGTTGAGATTATCAATGTCAATCAATGGGGTGAGGATTATTTTCCCAAATTTAGTCCAATCTAGATCATTTGCCAAAGATATTTAACTCGGTTTGATCCAAGGACAAGCTTCTTCACACCTCCAAATAAGGGTTATCTTGTACCATGTTGAGTTAAACACTTATAGCTTATTTTCTAGATCAAACACTAGGTTTATAAGTCCACAAACATGTCATATGCTACCACTAGACCAAATTAAGCATAGAAGCAATAGTGGTACCATACAAACATCAAAATAATTTGATTTTCATGAATGAGCCTATTAAATATGAAAGATGACTAGATGCATTAAACATGTCCTTAGCAAGGATGTATGCCATGCCAATCAACTTTTACCTTGGATTGCTCGAAGGAGAGGCATGTCATATAAGTGGGGGTGCATCAACACATATTTGAGAAATCCAATATGTTCAACTCACTCCTTAGCTTGCAAAACCTTTTCTCATCCAATGGCTTGGTGAATATATCAGCAAGTTGATCTTGATGCCCACACTCTCAATGCAAATGTTTCCTTTTTATTGGTAATCTCTTATGAAATGGTGGTGGACATCAATATGCTTTGTTCTTGCATGTTGAACCAGATTGTTGGTTAACTTGATTGCACTCTCATTATCACATAGCAATGGCACTTTCTTGAACTTGATTCCAAAGTCATTCAAGGTAGCCTTCATCCAAAGTATTTGTGCACAACAACTACCAGCGGATATGTATTCGGCTTCGGCGGTTGATAATGCAACACTATTTTGCTTCTTTGATGACCATGAAACTAGTGATCTTCCCAACAATTGATATGTGCATGAGGTGCTCTTCCTTTCAATCTTGCATCCCGCATAATCCGAGTTGGAGTAACCAACTAGCTCAAACTTTGCTCCTTTGGGATACCACAAACCAATATTTTGTGTATGCTTCAAGTACCTCAATATTCTCTTTGTAGCCTTCAAATGACTTTCTCTTGGTGAGGCTTGAAATCTTGCACACATGCATACACTAAACATAACATCCGGCCTTAATGCGGTCACATAGAGTAGGCTTCCAATCATAGACCGATACAATTTTTGCTCCACCATATTGCCACTTGCATCACTATCCAAATTGCCATTTGTTCCCATTGGTGTACTAATGGCTTTACTATCACTCATGCCAAACTTCTTGAGCATGTCATTGATGTACTTGCCTTGACTCACAAATGTACCATTCTTCAATTGCTTGATTTGAAGACCAAGGAAGTAACTTAACTCTCCAATCATGGACATTTCAAACTCATTAGCCATCATCGTTCCAAACTCTTCACAAAAGTCTTGATTGGTTGTTCCAAATATGATGTCATCAACATAGATTTGCAACACAAATAAGTCTTTGCCAATCTTCTTGGTGAAAAGAGTGGTGTCAACCTTACCCATCATGAACCCTTTAGAGAGTAGGAACTCCCTCAATCTCTCATACCATGCTCTAGGTGCTTCCTTCAAGCTATATAATGCCTTCTTCAACTTGTACACATGGTCGGGCTTCTCGTCATCTTCAAAACTAGGAGGTTGCTCAACATATACTTCATTGATGTAACCATTGAGAAATGCACTCTTGACATCTATTTAATAGAGCTTGATGTTGTGGGCACAAGCATAGGCTAATAAGATTCTAATTGCTTCCAATCTAGCAATCGGGGCATATGTTTCTCCATAGTCAAGACCTTCAACTTGTGTATATCCTTGTGCTACCAATCTTGCTTTGTTCCATACTACTAACCCATCTTGATCTTGCTTGTTTCTAAAGACCCATTTGATTCCAATCACATTGTGTCCATTTGGTCTCTCTACCAATTTCAATACTTGATTTCTTGTGAAGTTATTCAATTCTTCATGCATAGCATTCACCCAATCAACATACTTCAATGCTTCATCTATCTTCTTTGGTTCAATGGATGACACAAATGAGAAATGCTCACAAAATGAAGCTAATCTTGATCTAGTTTGCACACCTCTTGAGATGTCACCAATGATAGTGTCCAATGGATGATCCCTTGCAATAATAGTTGGTTGGAGGATTGGAACTTGATTGCTTGCACTTGCTTGATCATTGGATTGAGATGATGCACTAGCCACTTGATCTTGTTCATTATCATGAGAGCACTTACACTTGATCATCTTCATCATCATTCACTTGCCTAGGCCTCAATTCACCAATATCTATGTTCTTCATGGCATTTGAAAGTTGAATGCCTCTAACATCTTCTAAGTTCTCATTCTCTTCTTGTGAACCCTTGATTTCATCAAATTCAACATCATGAACTTCCTCAAGAGTTCCACTATCCAAATTCCAAACTCTATATGCTTTGATAGTAGTTGAGTATCCAAGTAGGAATCCTTCATCGCATGTCTTGTCAAACTTGCCCAATCTAGTGGCTTTCTTCAAGATATAGCATTTGCAACCAAACACCCGAAAATATGCAATGTTGGGCTTTCTACCATTCAAGAGCTCATATGGTATCTTTTCTTTCAATGGGTGACAATAGAGGTGGTTGCTACAATAGCAAGCCATGTTGATAGCTTTGGCCCAAAAAGATTGACTCACATTGTACTTACTAAGCATAGACCTTGCCATATCAATGAGTGTTCTATTCTTTCTCTCAACAAGGCCATTTGATTGTGGAGTGTACTTGGCCAAGAATTGATGTCTAATTCCAAATTCATCACACAACTCATCAATTCTAGTGTTCTTGAACTCACTACCATTGTCACTTCTAACTCTCTTGATGGTTGTTTCAAACTCATTGTGAATGCCTTTGACAAATGATTTGAATGTTGCAAACACATCACTTTTGTTCACTAGAAAGAATACCCAAGTGTATCTAGTATAATCATCCACTATCGCAAAGCCATATTTGTTTCCACCAATGCTAGTGTATTGAGTTGGCCCAAACAAATCCATGTGCAATAACTCAAATGCTTTACTAGTGCTCATCATGCTTTTCCTAGGATGGGTGTTTCCAACTTGTTTGCTGGTTTGACAAGAGCTACAAAGCTTATCCTTCTCAAACACAACATCTTTCAAGCCTCTTACCAAGTCGTGCTTAACCAGTCTATTCAATTGTTTCATTCCAACATGACCAAACCTTCTATGCCATAACCAACTCATGCTAGACTTAATGAACAAACATGTAGATAGTTGAGCTTCACTAGCATTGAAATCAACCAAGTATAGATTCTCATATCTAAAGCCTTTGAAGATCAAGTAAGAGCCATCTACACTTATGATCTCTACATCATCTATCCCAAATATGCATTTGAATCCAAGATCACACAATTGAGCCATGGATAGCAAATTGAAGTTCAATCTCTCAACAAGCAACACATTGTAAATGCTCATATCATTGGATATTGTAATCTTACCAAGCCCTTTGACCTTACCTTTGCCATTGTCACCAAATGTGATACTATCATAACCATCATTGCCATTGGTATTGATTGAGTTGAACATTCTTGCATCACCGATCATGTGTTGAGTGCACCCACTATCAAGAACTCAATGCCTTCCTCTGGCTTTGTAATTGACCTACAAAAGAAGATCAATTATTTTTAGGTACTCAAACTTGCTTGGGTCCTTGAAGGTTAGTGACCAAGCTCTTTGGCACTCAAATGGCTTTCTTCTTTGAGCCCATCTATGGTGTACCAATGAACTTAGCTTTCACAGCATTTATACCCTTAGTAAGCACATAGAAATAATTAATCTTAATTGAGGATACATTAGCACTTTTGCTCTTGTTCTTGCACTCATGCTCTTTATGACCAACTTGCTTGCAACTAGTGCAAAACTGACCATTGTTCTTCATAAAACTAGTCTTGTGAGGAGCAAAGGCCACCTTGCCTTTCTTGGGGGTATAGCTCAATCCCTCTTTGTAGAGAGAAGCTCTTTAGCTACCCAAGCACATAAGCAAGAGGTCCTCACCACCATAGGCCTTAGCCAAGGTGTGAGTGAGCTCATTGACCTCCTTCTTAAGAGTCTCATTCTCAACCATTAGTGAGGCATCACATGTGAAACCATCACTACTAGATGAGGTGGAAGTAGAAGTGCTACAAGAAGGGTTAGTAGGAGCAACAATGATAGGCTTATAGAATGATTCATCAATTAAGTCACAAGTTAAGCCTACATTACATGTCTCAACATGCTTCTTCTTATTTTGCTCATCAAGCAAAGAGGAATGAGCTTTTTCAAGCTTCTTGTGAGCCTTGCCAAGCTTCTCATGGGCTTCCTCTAGCCTCTCATGAGATGCATTGAGCTCATCAAAGGCTTGCTTAAGGGCTTTTAGTTCCTTATGCAAGCTTTTGCATTCCCTTCTCTTAATGTCAAAGTGTTCTTTAGCATCATCTAGCATGTCAAGTAGTTCATCCTTAGTTGGTTCATCATCATCACTATCACTTTCATTTTCATTATCATGTTCCTCATCACTTCCATCATCACAAGTTTGTACCTTAGTGGCCTTAGCCATGAAGCATGATGGAGTGTTGAAGAGACAAGGCTTCTCATTGATAGCAATGCTTGCAAGTGCCTTCTTCTTGGTGGTCTTGTCATCATCACTATCATCATCATCACTTGAGGAAGCATCACTATCCTAAGTGACCACATATGAACCACCCTTCTTCTTCTTCTTGAAGGTCATCTTGTCCTTCTTCTCTTTCTTTTCCTTCTTCTTGTTCTTCTTGTTGTCATCACTATTGTCACTATTGTATGAGAATTGAGCAACAAGATGATCCTTGCTTCCACAATTGAAGCATCTTCTTGACTCTTTCTTGTTCTTGGATGAAGATTTCTTCCTTCTAGCATGGTAGCCCTTCTTCACCATGAACTTGCCAAATCTCTTGATAAAGAGAGCCATCTTCTCATCATCATCATCATCCCATGAACCATCATCTTCACTTGATGTATCTTGCTTTGCCTTGCCCATGGATGATGTGGCCTTGAATGCCACACTCTTCTTCTTGTCATCCTTCTTCTCATCTTTCTTCTCCTTATTTTCTTCCTTCTCATCATCATCTCTATATGTATCATCGGTCATTATATCTCCCAACACTTGGTTTGGTGTCATGGTGTCCAAACCACTCCTTACTAGAATGTGACCAATGTGCCAAATCTTGAGGGTAAACATCGCAAGAACTTGTGGGAGAAGTCCTTGTCCTTCACCTCTTCTCTAAGTGCTTTGAGATCATTGACAAGCACTTGAAGCCTATGGAACATCTCTGGCACACTCTCATCCTCCTTTATCTTGAAGCTTGCAAACTTCTCCTTAAGAATGTATGCATTTGCACCCTTCATGGCTTGAGTGCCCTCAAATAATTCCTCCAACTTCTTCCATGCCTCATGAGCTCTCTCAATATTCTTGATTTGCTCAAATGTTCTCTCATCCAAAGCATCATGGATGGCACTAAGAGCAATGTTCTCTCATCCAACACAAAATGAGGATCACACAAGCCACAAGCAATTTACTAGAGTACCTTTTGGCTCTCCGTCGGGGAAAAGGTCAAGAAGCCCTCGCAATCACCACGATTGGAGCTGGAGACAATCACCAACCTCCGCTCGACTATCCTAGCTGCTCCAAGCCATCTAGGTGGTGGCAACCACCAAGACTAACAAGTGAATCCCACAACGAAACATGAACACCAAGTGCCTCTAGATGCAAACACTCAAGCAATGCACTTGGATTCACTCCCAATCTCACAAAGATGATGAATCAATGATGGAGATGAGTGGGAGGGCTTTGGCTAAGCTCACAAGGTTGCTATATCAATGTAAATGGCTAAGAGAATGAGCTTGAGCTGGCCAAACGATATTTATAGACACCCCCAAACAATAGAGTCGTTGGCTCAATTATTTGGCTGACTACGGGATGACCGAACGCGCAGGTCGTGTGCACCAGATGCGCCCGGTGTGGTGACCAGACGCATCTGGTCACTGTGTCTGGTCGTTGTCTAACCGCCACGTGTCCCTTTCAAATTGTTTAGCCATTGGCGCCCAACAGCTATCACTGTGAACAGTAATACTACGTGATCGGACGCGCTGTTAGAAAATGACCGAACACTAAAGACGCAGCGTCCGATCGAGTCTAGAGCGCTCCTACAGCCACTCTGGGCCGACCGGACGTGTCCAGTTACACCGGACCAGGCGCTCCCAGCGTCTGATCAATTATTGCGCTAAAAACCCGAGACTTGTTGGTTCACACCGGACGCGTCCGGTCGCTCTCTGCAATCCTGCATCAGGCTATATCACTTTGACCTGATGCTATATAGTAACTCGTCAGCATCCGGTCACTCCACTAAGCCAGAGTCCGATCACTTTCACTTAGTCGCTGTAGCATCCAGTTTTAAGAACAAAACCAGATATACACCATATGTGAGCCCAGAAAGTCAAATCTCACATATAGCTATAAATAAGGGTAATATCAATAGACAATGCTTAAATACATAACGTATTAGTGTAAAGAATATAACCTCAGAGTATAGACAGCGGAAAGACAACTTCGATCTTCATGCGAAGACTCCAAATCCATAGGGACAACTGACTGGTTGACCACAAGCCTAATTCCTCCAAACTCTAGCAATCTGGTACCCATCCGGGATTTTTCCAAATATGTGTAGAATAAAGCAAGCGTAAGTACATGTCGTACTCAACAAATATAATATGGGGTTCATAAGGCTCAAAAGGCTGACACTAGTTTAACTACAATTAGCTTTTATTGAGTCATGATTTTAGCAATAGGGTGGCAACAAAGTTATCATAAGCCCATAAACACATGATTAGGTAAACATGAATAATGAATAGCATAAACAATTAATCATTAGTGAGCATCTTTATCATCCATATCATTAATGTTCATCATCTATTCCATAAGGGTTCCAAGGCCGCTCGTGACCGTGAGCACAGCTGATATACCAGTTTTACACTCTATAGAGGTTGTACACTTTCACTGTGAGTCGTGATACCCATATGCCCGGATTAATTACTCTCAAAACACTTCCAAGGTGAGTAGGCAGGGGTCACTATGAAGCCCTTCAAAGGTTCGTCTAACAAGTTAGGGCTGCTAGGTTTCTGTGGCCTACGAATATAGAGCTCCCCTTCTGACAGGCACAATAACGTGCAGCCTATACACTGACGGACAAAGGCCACACTATATCCAACCCGGAACACACCCCTCTTGTGCCATAAAGTTAACCACTAACAAGCTAGAAAAGGTTCTCATACTGAGCTAAAGCCAGAGCCATGTAGCCCTCACAGCTGTACTGTAAGTCCTGGATGATCACTTACAGATAAGTCCTTAGGGAGAGGAATCTGAAGCATTTAGAAAGTAGCTAAATACTCCAGCCCCCTGTTTCCATATTGCTAAAAGTCATATTTTAATGTTTATTGCATATACCATTAGTCAAGTTACAAGATCATGGTTGTCGTTGAGCACTAGCATCATACTACCCAATGCAGTTTCACATAGGTATCAAGGCACAAGGTACAAAGTACTAGAAAATCATTAGTGACAGTCAAGGTAGACACATGCAGTATGAATTAAATGATTAAAGGTGAATATGACAACAAGGAAGATCCCATGCTATACTTGCTTTAAAACACCGATCCTTCGGTAAGCTTTAATCTTCAACGTTCTTCTTGTTCTTCTTGATCACCACGTATATCTCACCGACTGGACGTAATCATAAAGCACCATACAATCATACACGAAGCAAATAATAGATCTAAATTAGAATAGTACACCAATCATAGAAAAATAAGTGAAAGAGTTTGAAATACGATTCTACGCATCGCTACGAACACACAGACGCGAGAAGCACACTAATCGGAGCTACGGTTGAAAAGATACATCTACCGAAAGATTTGCTTCATATGTGAAAAATAAAACTATAGGCTTCATTCATTTTAAATATAGATAAGATATTTTATAAATACTATAAATTGAATTAAGTCAAATTTAGATTTGAATTATAAAACTAAAGTAAAGCAGATCATGTTTTATTTATAAAACCCAGTTGCATAATTGTTAATCAAGATATGATTTAAATCATGAAATTTCATAAAATAGTAATATGGTAAACACTGTTACTAACACGTAGATCTCGTCGCTATGAATCTAACGCAACTTGAATGGGCTAAAACGGAGTTAAAACGCAGAAGATATGATTTAAAAAGATTTCCTTTAATAAAATAATACATTAAATCTAATCACGAATTTTAAAAGTTGAAAACACATCTAACAGTGATATAAACACATACACAACGTAAATACGAACCTAACGCAATTTGAACAGGTCAAATCGAAGTTCAAACGGAGAAGTTATGGCTAAAACAAAATCAGTGACAATTATATAAATAGCTGAAAACGTATTTTAGAGTTAACCGAAACAAAATACGCTTTCAAATGAAGAAAACGAAATCTGTAAACATGTTTTGGACTGCAGGTTTATTTTCCGAAAATACAGGGTCCCTTTAGCAAAACGAATAACGAAAGGGGTATGTTTTAATCTAGGCCATTGATCTAAAAACGGACGGCTCAGGATGATGTGTATTTCTATTGTATTTTTGGATCTGTTTTCTTAAAGAAAAACGGCCACAAAACTCATGCATGACCTCATATGACGTCATCAGGGGCTGGTTAATAGATTGGAACAGCGCAGCGCATGCAAGCTCACGGCCGGTGGTTTAGGACAGCAAGGGAATAGCAGCGCAACTCCGACGATGATGATTCTGGATAAACTGATCGTGCAGCATGGCATGTCTCTTGATTTTGAAGAAGACGACTAGCGCTCCTAGAAGCCAGCAGCAGGAAACACAGTTGTATATGCTAATCCGATGTGCTCGGCTACAGATTTGCAAAGGAGCAATTTAAGAACGTCCAGGAGGAGACCAGCACAGATAACAGAGGTGGTGAAGAGCTTGGGCGTGTGCTCACCGGCATTATAAGAAGATCGGCAGCGTCGTGCGGCCAGGGAAGATGCATGTCCATGGAGCGGCCACGGTGGCACGGTATCAACGTTGGCTCCCAGATACGTGGGGCGGCAACTGGGCCAAATGGCGGTGTCCATGCACGGCGAAATCGAGCTCAGCAGCGGCGTCGCCAAGGTTGCGGCTGCTGCGGTTGGCTCGAGGCGATGCGGCTGCAGCGTGGGTGTGGAATAGGAAGGCGGCGCAGGGTGCGTCTCGGCTTATATGGGGCCGGACTGCTTGGCGCGCACGGCAGCGACGCGGGGCGGGGCGAGCACGGACTCTGTTGGCGGCGAAGGTGGAGTCCGGTTCGACGACGACTGGAGGAAGAAGACGGGTTGCTGACAAGGCGGCCCCACTTGTCATCGGAGGAAAGGAGAAGAGGGCGCCGGCGACTGGCTGGGCCTGGCCTTTGGCTGGGCCGATTACTATGCTGGGCCGCGCGATGGAACAAGGGAGCTGGAGGCGGGAGCGGGCTGCGGCCAAATGCGAGGTGGGCTGCTGTTCGACACCGGGCCGCGCAGGAGAACAGGCGGCCCACGCGGAATATAGAGGGATAGGAGTTTTTTTTCCTTTTCCATTTCTTTTCTTATTTCAAATCCCAATTCAAATATGGTTTAAATTTCTTTGAACCAAATCATGTTAAATATTAATTCAAATATTCTTTTCAGTTCAAATAAAAATGGAATATTTTAGTAGGCTTTCAAAATAAAGTTTATAACTTTTTAAATTCTTTTATATTCAAATTTTCTTTTCTTTTACTTCAAAAGCAATTTTAACTATTTTAAATTTTTAATCAAAACCACTCAACCAAATACATCAAATGCAAGGGCATGTATGCACAAACATGTTGCTAAATCTTATGATGAATTTTAATTTAATGAATTTTTTTATTTTTCTATGTTTTCATGAACACAAAATTCAGAAATAAATCATTTTAACTATATTTCCAAAAGTGGCAAATTTTGGGATGTTACAGTCGCTCACCTCAGGTCCAAATATTGGACGCGTCCGGTACCAATTTCGGACGCGTCCGGTCACTCTGTGACCAGGGCGACTAACTCCTTTTTAACTCTATCTTCTTCACCCTTCTCAAATGTGTCAACCACCAAGTGTATCATCTTGTGCATATGTATTAGCATATTTGCACAAATGTTTTCAAGGGTGTTAGTACTCCACTAGATCTTAAATGCATATGCAATGAGTTAGAACATCTAGTGGCACTTTTATAACCGCATTTCGATACGTGTTTCACCTCTCTTAGTAGTACGGCTAACGATCCTAAATGTGATCACACTCGCTAAGTGTCTCGATCACTAAACCGAAAAGTTTCTATCAATTTCACATTTGTCTTGAGCTTTTTATTTTTCTCTTTCTCCTTTTCAAAGTCCAAGCACTTGATCATTACCATGGCATCACCATCATCAAGTCATGATCTTTATTTGCTTCACCACTTGAAATGTACCACCTATCTCATAATCACTTTGATAAACTAGATTAACACACAGGGTTTCATCAATTCACCAAAACCAAACTAGAGCTTTCAGCCACTAGGCTGCTAAATGGGCCTAGTGGATCCACAATTGAAGCTGCATCGTACGCGGACTGCTAAGCGGACTTAAGTGCTAAGCACTGTTTCGCAGAATTATTTGGGAATTTTTGGAAAGATTTTTTCTTTGATCCTGCTATAAGATTTCTTCTTAATTTTGTAGCAGTCTCGAAGACTATGTGTGTACACGTCATCTATGCTGCTCTCTCTCAGCTAAGCTGGGGACTAGTTTCCAGCTAAGATGGGGACTAGGTTGGCACCTAAAGACTACTGTTTTGGACCCTGACACCACGTGAATACTTCATCTACTGTGAGGTTCAGGGATTAAGTGGGCACACTTTATCTAGCGGTGAATGTGCTTATTTCTAGGACCTGCTGCTTTTCTAAACGACTAAGTCGTAAGCTCTCTGTTCGGCTCTAAGAGCCACCTTTTGCCTAAGGCATGGATGCTAAGCATCTCTCTTTTCGCTATTGAGGGACTAAGTTCCTCCGCGCTGACTAAGTCAGGGACGCTAAGCGTCCAACTTCGCTGCCCGGAATCTAAGTGGACACACTTCACCTAAGGTGAAGGCTTCAAATTTTTTTACTTGAGCTCCTTATATCCTTCTGGCAAACCTCAACTTCGAGTGAGTTCGTGCTTGACTCCCAGTTGAACTGCTCGGACGCCTGGTTCAACTGTTCGGAAGCCTATTTCAGCTACCTGGCACCCAATCAGATTGGTCGGACGCTTGATTCAATAGCTCGGCTCCCAGTAAAACTGGTCGGATGCTCGTTTCTGATGACCGGCGACAAGCTGAACTGCTCGGACAAGCTCAAGACGGTGTTGCTCGGCAGATACAAGGCGCTCGCGGACTAGTTGTGGGATATAACCCCTGATACCCACAGAGTTGTACATGGGCTATGCCGCCAGGGGAGGCCTAGCCCACGAGATCAAGGCGCGCGGAGCACGACATAGGTCGACGTGCGCTGCAAGACTACGTGAAGCATCCTTGATGACGAATGAAGATCTGATTGGATATGCTAGATATCATATTCCTTGTAAACACATATCATGTAACCGATCATGATAGATTCAACCGACCTGTAACCCTATCCCCCGATCTATATAAGGCGGGTAGGGACCCCCCTCGAATTCATATCTCATCTCATAATACAATCCACCAAAGACATAGGACGTAGGGTATTACGTTAAGCTGACGGCCTAAACCTGTCTAATCGTTGTCTCTTGCGTTATGTGTCACTGTCTAGTTCCCGTCACGCGCACCTTCACCGATTCATCTATTACCATGGGCATACCCCTCGGCAGGCTGCCGACTAGTTTTCGTCGGCAACTTCACCACCAGGTCGCCGCCACGTGTGCCTCCACACCAAATACCTCGGCGCCAAAGCACATGGCGCCGAGACATGTAACATCGGCGCCAAATACCATACCGCCGAGCCCAGGGTCTAGAAAACCAAAGTAAACCTTTAGGGGTCTATTTGTGAATATTTTTCAAAGAATGGGCTAAAAATAAAAAATTCGATTCCCTTGGCTCTCTTTGTGAACCAAAGTCATGAATTTCTATGTCCTGAAATTGGGGTTGAAGCCCCCGCCCCCACCCAACTCAATAAAAAATACATACAAAGATATGTGTTTGACCGAATTCATTGTTGAATTCAAGTTCGAAATGGCGTCATACATACATCAATTGAACTGTAGTGATATATGATAATGGGTATTGATCTATATAATGTGATAATTACCCTTGTTTTGGAAATGAAAAAGGTTGCGTTCGTCTTCCTCCAGTACGCCACAACGCTCCCACCCCTAGGGTCTTGTCCTGTCCCATCCTAACAGGCATGAACTCCAATTTTTCAAAGGCTAGCTAGGAAACCAAACCTAAATAATAGGATTGTTTTGATCTAAAGTCTTACAGAAACCAACTTCTATAAACTTGCTTTACCGTATAGTAACTGCCACCTAAAATCTTGTTTGGATCACCCAATAAACAATCCTACAAGGAAAACGTAATTTCCACAAAACCAAAAAAGTGTGTATTAGGAAAATTGACTTATGATCATTTTTTTCTGAGAACCGCCGTAATGGATAAATACGACTTGGATGCAGTGAACATCTTTTCCCATCACCCTGCTTTTGCGGCTAGTAGGATCCAAACACATCTTCAATAAAACCCACACTAACTTGGGTACCTACCTAAAGCTGGTTTTTCTAAAAAACCTGGTTAAAACTCATTCAACTAAAACATGTTTTATGTTTTAGAGACCCAAACAACCACGCAAAAGGCCAAACAAACCATATATGTGCCCAAAGCCGCAAGCCATATATAGAAAAAGCTATATTATTTGATGTGAGGTTGTGCTTGGATTTCAAAAAAAAAAGTTGTTTGTGGTTTATGTGTTTCACAAGTTAACGAATGATCAGAGACTAGTTGGTTATGGAACGTTTGGGGATATCCAGATGATGATTCTACCCATCATGATATTGACACCTTGGTTGACGCCGACATATATCATCTCTGCTCGGTGCCAACACATTTCTAGATGTCTACCCAAAATCAACCTGGGAATTTTCCTTTTCGACGTCAAGAGAAAACTTAGAGGTGGACTTGCTTTATTTCTTTCTAGGCTGTTTGTAAAACGTACATACTCCTTCCGTCCAAAAAAAATATAATTCTAGATTTAAATCAAATCAAATTAAATTTTCTATTAAGTTTGCCAAAGTTTATAGAAAATACCATCAACATGTCTCGAAATAGGTTTATAACAATAAAAAATGTTTTGTAATTAATCTAATAAGATTTATTCGGTATTATAAATATAAGTATTTGTTTGTATAGATTTTCTTAAATTTAAAATTATTTAATTAACTCCTGAAAACAAGTATTAGTTATACTCTTTCTAGGACGGAGGATGAGTACGACTGTTGCCCAGTTTCTATACAGAATACTGCGTTGCATCTTTTTTTTTTTTTTTTTTGAAACTTGATAGATCTATGTACACGTTTGCATCATCGGACTGTTTCCAAGCCCTATCCTCCGTCGTCAACCAAGGATAAGTTCGTCGATCACGAGAAAAGGACCCTAATAAAGCAGCAGGTAGCGCGCATGGTAACGCGCCGCGCCGGCTGTCTCGATCGTTTGTGCGATGTACACACACTGCACGGTCGGCTGCTGCGGCCTGCGGGTCTTCGTCCATTTCGCACGAGCTGAAAACGGCCGGCCGGCCGTTAGGAATCCGGACCTGTGGGGGCCACCGTGTACTTGGATTCGCGACGCGATGTCAACAGTACACGTGCGCCTTATTAATTTGCCAAGCGTTCAAGTGTTTCTAGATCGCACTTCATTAATTTGCTGAATATGCTATGTCGTCGACCAAAACCCGGAAATGGCTTTTTAGAGAGGTACAGAGATAGACGACGTGTATGCCAAATACGTCTACAATCCGAGAAGAATCATATCCTCATTCTACAACACCGCGGGTGCACTCGTATATACGCCCTTTACACGCATAAGATTCAACGGTAATATATAAGCGTTTTTTGAAAGTTTGATCGTCGGGTGAATGATTTTTTAGTTATTTAATTAGTTTGGTGATATAAGAACAATTTGTGTAGCACTAATAGAGAAAAAACTTTCAGCTCATTACGTTAGTCTTGACTAGAATTAGATCCATGACTAATGTGAGCATTAGTCCCGGATTCAAGTTTTTTGAACGTAAGAGGACCATTAATTTCGGTTGGCAACACCAACCCGGACTAAAGGGTTTATATTAGTCCTAATTGGTGTTACCAACCCCGACTAAAGAGCCTTGACCCTTTAGTCCCTGTTGATAACACTAACCTGGTGTAATATAGACCATTTAGTTTTGGTTGATATTACCAACCTGGACTAAAGGTCCTTTTAGTCCTGATTGATGTTACCATTCTAGACTAAAAGTTCTCCGACATAGTTCGAAAGAAAAACATCTCATTTAAAATCACATATGCTGTATAGGTGGGCTAGAATCCCACATATACTTTCTTTGGTCTGTATTCATTTGGAAGCTCCGGCTAATTTTGTCAGGTTTGGGTGCCACTGGAATTCTCTTTGAAAAATAAGGAGATAAAGGTGTGATTGGTTGTTTGGATTAGTCTTGGCCAATGTATGCAATGTCTTGGTGTTTGGTTGTCTGACACAGGCAAGCTGTTTTTTTTTGTAAAAATGTGTTTGTTGTTTACATTTTATCATATATAGTCACATCATCAATGTTACAGTAGATCATATACCTCACGTTTATGGTAGAGGTAGGGAATTAAAAATATTTTACTTTCGTGTGACCATCAGTTTTATGTAATCCGCATTGTCTAATGTTGTATTGGACGTTTGGACCTACTTTCACTATGTGCAAACCCGCATAACAGCCTATGCAAGCAAACTAGTATGGGTAAACAACACTACACAAGTTTGCTATTCTATTAACCGACCAGTCAGTATTACGTTGACTTATTGATTTAAATTTGAATCTAACATATCACAGGAAAAGAAGTTTTCCTTACTAGTAACTTCTTAACATTAGTTAAAATTCAACAAAAATTCACTATGTCAGAATAGCACTTCACTACCGGTTCAAAACAATCCATCACTGCCCGATTTTGTACCGGCACAACCATACCGGCAGTGATGAGGGTCAGCTATCACTGTCGGTTCCTACAAACCGGCAGTATTCTTCAACTTCACTGCCGGTTCTTTACACAACCGGCAGAGTTCAGTTCCACCAACACTGCCGGTTCATGAGATCACCCGGCAGAGTTCAGTTCCACCAACACTGTCGGTTTATATTTTAACCGGCAGTGTTGTCGTAACCAGCACAGCCGGTTTGTGACAAAAACCGGCAGTGATGGCTAAACTAACACTGCCGGTTTGTGGCTCAAGCCGGCAGTGCCATTTTGGCCATCACTGTCGGTTTGTCGCTAACCGGCAGTGATGGTTAAGACAACACTGCCGATTTGTTGCTAACCGGTAGTGATGGCCCGTTCGCATTTTATTGTTTTATAATTTATTTTAATTTATATTTTTTCGTGGAATCGGGTTTCGCTTTATATACGCTACGTAGACGACAGGTCCATCAATATTAAACATTACAAATGTTACGGTTACAGTTCAAATGTTCTTATCAAGATCTCGATCCCTCAAAATAAAAAAAAAATTATTCGATAAGATAAAGCATGCTTCTCGAACTTCTTACAATAATCTAGCGAGCCGCTCTAGGTCATACTGGTCATTGAACTTCATGGATTGTGCAATGGAAAATACTCCATCTTTTTCCAATACCTCGGCTAAGATGAATTTTGTCAGCTCCGATTGTAGGGCGACGATCTCTATGTCTAACAGCCTTTCGTGGTTATATTTTTTACGCTGTCGTTCAAAAAAGATGATATCCAAAGAGGAATCAGTAAATCATTTTGTTGAATTATTAACAGACATAAATGAAATGGAGATTATACACACCAACTTATCTGCTTCTTCTGATTTCCTGCCGATGTAGCGAAGCATTGCCCACATTATATAAAACCCGCATTCATTGTTTCCCGCCGGCTATTTTAGGTACTTCGCCTCTATTTCTACAACCTTGAATGGGACCTGCGTCCTACCGATATGTCTTCTTCGGAGACTGTGCAACATTAAAAGAAGAAACATTAGAAAGCAGTATGTGTGACTAGAAAATAATATGTTATTAGAATCGCTTACTAATTCAGCACTGCCACCAGTGCATCCAGATGATGAAATGGTTTTTTCTTCGAGTCCCACACCTCGATCAAATTTTTAGCAAGATTGACACAAATGAAGACAAAATGGTTGCTGCAATCACATAATTCTAATTATCGAATAATCTTAACAAAAAAGAAGCATAAAATTAAAAGCCGAGAACACATACTCGCAGTTGTAGGCTAGAAGTATGTGGGTTTTGTTCTTCATCTTGAATTCATCGAAAATAGCAATCAATCTCTCTTTCAAGTCTTCCACGTCACATCCATGGAGGCCTAAACATGTCTTCTCATTGACTCGCAAGGGGTCCAAGAAACTTATGTTATCCCATTTGCTTTTTAGTATGCAAAATTTTGCTATACACCTACATAAAATCATGGGAATTGGTTAAAAGTTAACAATTTGTGTCTTGAGAGAGTAGTTAATTATAATATCGTGCGTGTAGGGTACTTACATAGTCGACAGCGTCAACATTTGTTAATCGAGAGAGCGTTTCTGGTATAGCTGGAACAAGCACTCCCACTCGACATCGAACTTCTCTTCTTCAGGATAATGAAAAACATGTGGCGAATGGATAATAACCTCAAAACCAAAGTCCTCCATCTCTGTTGCTTGAGCCATGTAATATTCATGCAACTGGCGCATATATGTTATCAAATTTTTATACTCGTCATCGGGAACCAAAAGATTGCCCCTTTCATACTTCATTGTTGGTATTTCCGTCTCTTGTACATCATAATAGATGTTCGTGGCCTCTTCCATGATTAATTCGGAGTTGTCTTCGACATACTTCTGTATCTTCCTTAAATCTTCATTGTGTATTTCATCGGCTCTTATTGTAGCGTACTGATTCTATGTTTGCCTTTCGAATCCAGACTTCAACAAACACGGAGGCAATGAGGCATAGAGATTGAAGAAACTAACACAATCTTTCTTCGAGATGTGTGCTGTAAATTTTCCTTCCATCAAGTTTGTAACGCTGCCACTGAACGACCTTTTTCTTTTTTATTGGTCCACTTTGGGAGCAGTAGCGACCGAATCCAAGGACCTTTTCTGCGATTGTGAGGATGCCTTTGATCTTGTTTTGGGCTGAGGTGGAGGAGGAGGAGGAGGATGACGATGAGAATTCTATTTTCCCGAGGCTGATGAAGATGGAGGAGGAGGAGGAGTCTTCTCTTTTCTCGGGGCCGATGAAGATGGAGTTGGACGAGGAGGAATAGAAGGAGACCTCTGTCTTCTCGGGGATGATGGCAAGGGATGAGGATGGGAGTGATCTCTGTTGGGAGATGGTGGGTGATCATCGTGGGTGGGCGAAGACTCGTAGTCGTCCTCATCATCAGAGGACAATTGGTGGTCAAGCTTAATGAAGCGCTTACGCCAGGCCACTTGAGAGCCCTTGTTATGACCAAGTTTTGGCTTGTCTTCCGCTGCGGGGCACTCAATGTGTATCTTGTTATACTTCTTATCAAGTATTCTATCAATAGTGACACAAGCGTACCCCTGTGGAATTGGGCGGCCATTAATGGTCTCGTCTCTTGTAGGCCAGGCCTGGCCGAGTGCCACCTTGTCCTTTGTCCTTTCCTGATGGATGTACAACTTGACATTGACGAGTTCAGTGATGCCATCGACCGGATGAGGCACATTCGCATCTTCTTCGGCGAGTGGGGTCGATCCGCAGCTACTGCGACCCCTAAACTGTGGGCTAAAGGGAGTAGGAGTAAGGTTTCGTGGTACTCTTGACCCCTTGGACAGCAAAATTTGCTGGACTCGTGCTTCAACAGTCACCTCAATCTGTGCGTCCATTCTGTCTTCCATCTCTTTTAATCGCCTCAAACACTCTGCCTCCTAATCCGCTCTTCCCCTCGAGTGGCTCCAGTAAGTGTGAGATTCTTCGGGAAATGCTAGTTTCTAAGGAACAACACCGGTTCCTCTAGTACGACCAGGGTGCTCCTTGGATCTGAGTGCTTGGGTGAGCACATCTTTCTCTCTATTAGAAGTGCGAGTCCCTTGCCTCACCTCCTCAGTTACTTGGGAGATCCTCTGGATGAGTTCGCTCATGGGTGGATTTGTGGAGCTAAAGCTCCCGTCCTCGACGTGGCGTACATTTCTCCCCATACAGTATAATACCGGTCTTGGCTCCCAATAGGCGGTCTCAACCTAAACGTCTTCCTCAGCAAGGCAATCTATCTTTTCAAGTTCTGCTTCAAATTCTGGCATCTTTTTGGCGTAGCCACGAGAGCCGAGATGATGAGGATTCGTCGCTTTCTGTAAGTTCTCCTTATTCTTCCTGTTCAGTTCTAAGTACTCCTCGGATAACCTATATTCCTTAAAATCTTGCCAGATGTCCTTCTGCTTGCTAAACTGTCCACCATCAAAATCTGGCTCTTTATTTTGGAGGACAAAATTCTTGTACAATGTCCTCTTGAAATTCTTGAAGCATGTCCCCATGATTTCTTTTGCTTTTTTCTTAACTATCTCCTTGTCATACTCCATTGGGAAAGTGAAATACTCTAGGATCTTGATATCCCATATGTAATCCTTCTCACTTTTGGGAACCCTCCACGGGTCATTATCTTTCCCATTCCACTTCCTGTACCTAATCGGGATGAAGTCTCTTACAAGTAACCCGAGGATAGTCTTGTATTTGGTCAAAGCTATAGGCGGCAAGAGTGGATCCCCAAATTCATCGAACTCAGTGATGTGCCAGTATGCGTTCCTACCAACAGGAATCTTTGACACGCCTCGCTTGGATCTGGCCTTCCTGCTACCCAAACCCTCTGGCTCCTCGGCTGACAGATGCTCCTACTAGAGACACCAAGTAAGTTATGACCCTCTCAATTGATTAACGTGTGTGGCTACATAGTCAGATGATACCAAAGTTACCTAGCCATCTTGGTCATTTTGACCCAGCTCGAGCAGGCCGGACGAGGTCCATGGCTGCTCATTCTCACCGTCCTGATTGACACCGTCACCGTTTGTCGGATCATGCAGCTCTCCCGTCCCAACGATATTATCCACTTCTTGTTGCCGATCTGTTCTTCGGCGTCGGGGTAACAAGCGACAACAAGTCATGGCTGTGACACGATCCTGGTTAGTTTTGGCTGTGGACAACTACTAATAGCATATGTTCATATATATAATATGTTTAATGCAAAGTCTAATAATAAGTCCACATACAACAAAGTCAAATAATAGCATATGTTCACCTAGAACAAATTCATTGTTTGATTGACCACATACAACAAAGTCCACCTACTGTTCTACGAAACTAAGCCTACTTCAACTTCCAAATAAGAAAAGCAATGACCATAGCCATAAATAAAAGCATGACATCTTTTCAAGACTAAGGACCAATTCTCCTAATCTTCACATGTCCGGTGGGTGACTTCTCTTCAATCTCCAGTGCCAGCGGATGGCCATGATTTGCATTCATCGGACCATAGTAGGCCGGTTGCCCATGGCTTGCAAGGCAGGCCGGATGACTATACTAGGCCCTCAAAGCTTCAGCTTCTGTGTTGTATTTTTTGTTCAAATTACTAGGGTAGCAATTGACTTGAGCATAGCAATCTTCCCAGGTTTTATAAATCCTAGGCATGTGACCAACATGCACTACATACCATGCCATGGTTGCCTATACATTTAAATAAATTAGGTTGTCATTCAAACATGATGTATCAAAATATTAAGTTCACATACAGCTAGGATTTTTATAGCCATGATTATATAGCACACAGAACAGGTAGGATTTACACACCTACCGATTTTTGGTATAGTTGACCTTAAACAAAAACACACGATGTGCCTCAACGGTCAATATCATTTCATGGTGAATTAATTTAAAGAAAATCCCATTTTGAATCTATGTGTCATTTTGAAGCTTTGTATTCTCTCCATTGATCACTTGTACTGAAAAGCTTAGCCAGCTATGACCTTATTAGTCGGAGAGATTTAGCAAGCACTTGTCTGAACTTATTGTGCTAGATGATGTGTGAGACATATATCCAGTGCATCTCTATAAACAAGAATTTATACTCTGTTCAAATGTTCAGACTACACACACCAAACATGTAGAAGCATATATGACATAATTTGGCCAAGCTGCCTGTACATGTGTGCTTGCAGGTTTGCAAAAGCAAACTAAGTCTTATAATTTAGCCAAGCAGCATGTAACTCAATCGAATAGGAATCGGCTGCTACTGGGAAGACAACAACCTAATAAATCATAAATCTTAAATGTACATGCACCAGAATTAGGCCGACTGCTTACTTGCTAAAAACTATTGGACAAAAAATAACTTTTCCTCTGATAATGGTCCTTTTCTTCTGAAAAAACTTTAAACCATGGATTCTGATATATCCACATCTCCATATAAACCATGCATACTAATTCAAGTAAGCAGCAACACCTCTACTGATTCACAGCTTTTCTATGAAAAACACATGTCATGATTCACAGCTTTTCTATGGAAAACAAGGGTCATGATTCACAGTTTTTCAATGAAAACCACAGGTCAGGGCTCAAGAACATCTATTCAAGTAACTTTGAGTCTTATAATAAAAGCACAGTAGGGGCCTGCACCCCCCTGTTTTCCTAAAAAAAAGTAACTCTGAGTCAGGAGTGAATGCAATTAACTAGGGCCCTTGCACTCACCGTGGGGTATTTCATCGAACACAAAGTGGGCAGTGAGCCACGTAGTCACCGTGGGGGTGGGAAAGCAGCTGTCCGTGCCCTCTTGAAGGCCTCAGCGGTGGGAGTGTAGGCGTGGAGGAGGAGGGGCACGGCCAGCGTCATAGACGAGGAATGAGGTCACAGACGGCGCGGTGCTCCGGCGTGGGGCGGTGGACGGTGTGGGGCGGTGCTCCGGCGTGGGGCGGTGCACGGGCGTTGGCGTCACGAGGCTGGGAACGGCGGCGTGGGGGTGGTGGACGGGTGCGCGGGGAACAGTGGTGCTCGTCGGCATGGGGTGGTGTTCCGGCGGTACGGGGGGAGGGGTTGGCGTGGGGTTGAAATGAATTTGGAAAATTTCAACCCACGCCTTGCTTTTATACCAATGGTTCGTCACTGTCAGTTCTAATTATAAACCGCAGTGATGAGGAAACATCATTGCCACTACAAGATTTTCGGTCTACTGCAACGCCGAAGAATTGCAACGTAGAAAATTTGGTTGCCAGAGATTGTTGTATTACAACCATTCTAAAAAATGGTAGCGATACATGCCTTTAATACAACGGTTTTCAAGATGTTGCAAAGCTCTGTTGCATTTGGTGGACGATATTGCAATGGTGAAAAATGGTTGCAGTAGACTTGATTTTGGTTGCAATTGTGTGGTAGTACTGCAACTACATTTACATTAGTTGCATTTGGTTTTGACTATTGCTACGGTTTTTTTGTGTTGCATAAAATTTGACAAGCGTTGCAAATGCTAGATACTTAATGCAACGAGAACTCTTGGAGGCGAAGCAAAAGTGGGGGTCAATTGCAACCTTTTTTGGCAGTTGCAATATACTTTGATATTGTTGCAAGTGCTAAATTTTATTGCAACGAAATCTATGGGGTCGAAGCGAAAATTGTGTTCAAGTGCAACGCTTATTTTTGGTTGCAATATACTTTGATAATTGCAACGAATTTAAAACTTAAAAAAAAGTATGGAAAGAAAAGAATTGGGGACGCATATATTAAAATTAAAAAGTGCTCCCCACAGGATTCGAACCATGGAGCTCTGGTTCAGATAAAACCTTCTACACCACTGCGCTATGTAGGTGTGTTCGTTGTAACTCAGGTTTTAATTTATTTGATATGATTGAAGACCTTATGAGTTATAAAACGTCCCTATGCCTGGTGTCTGAAACTTTCTGTTAAGTAGTAGTTGCTGTTAAGTACTTGATGTTAAGTATGCGTGGATGTTAATTAGTACTTGAAGTTGTACCGGGGTGGTTGGTCACTTTGTTAGCGATAGTAAATGCCTGACCGTGCACCATCGGTCACATGGTGACCACGCTAATGAACCTTTCCTTGTCCAAACATTTGCCGACCGGTGATTACTCTTGGGCAATCGTGATTTTTATTTCAAAACTTTCCACTTACCTCTTTATTTCAAATACTTAAAACATTTATCTCAAGAGGTATTCATTAGCATAACGAACATTAAGGTTCCATGCAACGGTTCAAACTTAACCATGTCATCAGTTCAAAAGAAAAAAATAATAAAGTGCGACATATGCATATGAAGGACAATTGCCCTTCCCACCAAACAAATGCAACAAAAAAATTGTCTTCAAGCAAAGAAATCATCTTCTATATTTTCTTCCATGATGGTGCAATAACCCCATCATCAATGTAGATGTCATCGTCGTCGTAATCATCATCACCAATATAGTCATCAACGAGGTTCAGAATTGCTTCGCTCGCACTTGATTAATAATGGCGGCGAGAACCGGTTGTGCCTGCCCTATCTTGTCTTGACCAGTTTAAGAATTCCTGACCTTGGCCTGATTCATTCATTTCTTGGATTCCCACATCAAGTGCATCGGCATCATTTCCTGTGTCTGGCATGGAAAACAAATTTCTTGGTCTCACCAAAACAACAGTAGACCATCTCGGCTTGTTCACGATAGGGACATAAAACACCGGTTCAGCGTTTGAAGCAAGAATGTAAGGTTCATCTGAATATCTGAACATGGAAGTAGCAATGTCGATAATACCAAATTTATCCCTAGTGTACCCTCCGTCACCGGTATCGGTAGCCAAGACATCATACCAATCACACTGGAATAATATAACTTCTTTTTCTTGTGGGAATTCCAGTGAGATTATATTTCTAATGACTCCATACCAGGTCATGTTGCCTGTACTATCATCACCCTTCACAAGGACACCAGAATTTTGTGTCACGAGACTTTTCTCTATGGCAAATTGTCCTCAAATAGCCAATTATTGATGTGCACTCTATTCAACACACGAGCTCGAGGGTCGAGGTCCTTGAGAAAGGGCATGCATCAGCCACTTGCTTTCCCTTTCTCATATAGTTTTGCTATCTGCAATTTAAAAATCAAGTTAGACATCTATCGGTTAATTACTACGTCGGTCTGACCATAAAGTTGAATTTAAAAATATAAAATACTACTACATACCTCGATTTCAAACCATCTTACAAAATGCTCCTTGTGTCGCTTTTTAATGTTAATTGAACTATCCCTTGTTAGTTGTGTCTTATGCTCCCTACATCGAGTGCACCAAATTATTAGTTGATGCCACAAACAAGCGGATAAAAGATAAATTTAGTGGTAAAATTATGACTTACTCTACCCATTTCTGGCTTCATCACAATTAGTAATTATGTAGTGCCTCATCTTTTGAAGTTCAACTTTCTCCAAATTCTTAAGCTTATTTCCTCTCCTCTTGTAATCAATTTCACTAAATATGCTTAGACCACTTGGAGGCTCATTCACAACTCACGTATTTTCATGACGATCACTTCGACTCAACTTGGTGTCGACGTCAAGAATCGAGAGCAAAATGTAAGACACTCCTCGACCTATGTATGCCTCGGCTATTGATCCTTCCGTTTGTGCCTTGTTCTCGACATATCCTTTAGCAATGCGTAGATACCTCTCTCTTGGATACATCCATCTCAGTAACACACGGGCCCTCCTAGTTTAGCCTCTTCAACTAGATGGACCGGTAAATGAATCATTATGTCAAAAATACAAAGTAGGAAAACCATCTCAAGTCGACAAAGAGTCTCTTTAATTGAACTGCCTAGTTTGTCAAGATCTGCTGGCACCAACTCATTTGAACAAAGTGCAATCAAAGAACCCATCTTGAGCTCAATCAATGGCCCAGCAACATCTTCTCGGCAAAATCCTTCTAATGACTAAGGGCAATAGTTTTTGTAGAATAATATGGTAGTCATGAGTTTTGAGTCCGGACACCTTACATGTTTTATCGTCAACACATCTCTTTAAATTGGAGCCCAGAACCCATCAGGCATCTTCACTCCTTGAAGAAATTGGCATAAAATCCTCTTGTCATCCTTGTCTAGAGAGTACAACACTGCTGGCAAGGTGTACGTGTCATCATCAATCACAGGATGCTGATCTTGCCTGATCCCAAGATGTTCCATGTCAAGGCGGGCATTCTCGCTGTCCTTACATTTCTATGTTGTTTTAAGTGCTCAAATATCAAGTCAGTGTAAAACTCTAGAGTTAGCCACATTTCTCAATATCCAAGTCATGGTAAAATTTTAAATTTGTCAATGCCCAAGTCATGGTAAAATTCTAGTCTCTAAGTCATAGCAAAAATTCAGGCTTAGCCATTTTTGCATATGTCTGTCCCACGGTAAAAATCAAATTTGACAATATCCAAGCCATGGTAAAAATCCAGGCTTAACAAATTTCAGCATGTCCATCTCATGGTAAATTTAGGGACTTAGCCAAAAATTTTATATATATATCCATCTCACGGTAAATTTTTATATATGCTATCACTTATTTGTAATGAAGTCAAATGTGGGTGCAACTTAACTTCATCATGCCACTCAATATGCTACACTTTATGGGTTTATCTACCAATTTATCATTGCATATCGTTTATACTCAATTCCATGCCCTATATATATACCATTCACGTGGTTCACTTATGCAGAAATCCTTCCCACACTTGGCATGAGTGAGAATTAGGGAGAACAAAAGAAACTTATATTACTTTGGAAGTTTGAGTCATCTGGGACTGAGTGGCACCAAGAAAGCAATGTTGGCTTCATCGAAATATGTATCCGGATGCAAAAGCAAAATTTGATTGAGTCCAGCAGCGTTTCATAGAAGTTTGGGTGTCTACTCTTGGCGGACGGTCCGTGACGAAAAACTCTCGCGCCCTTTTATTTCGCGACTTCCTCATCTACCACGTCGCCGCCTTTTATTTCGCGACTTCCCGTTTCCTCCCCCCCACGCCGCCCCCTTTTATTTCGCGACTTCCTCATCTACCACGTCGCCGCCTCCACACGGTTAGGGTTTTTGGATTCCACCAAAGAGAAGTCGAACATGACGACAACTCCAACGAGTGGAACACCTCCGTCCTCGACGTCGATGCGCACACCTGCAGGAGCGGGGATGCCAACAACTCCAGCGGCGGCGGCGGCGGCGACGCCGGCAAGTTCATCCAGACCCAACGCCACCATGTCCCTTTTTGGGGCAACACGTTCGTCCGGGATGCCAACAACTCCGCAGCGCAGTAATGTAAGTTCATACAGACCAACGCCACCATGTCCCTTTTGGGGCAACACGCTCATCCGGTCGACAAAGCACGACTTGGTGATCAACAAGAGAGCTCCGTGCCAATCAATGAGACCAATGATAGGTAACACATATTTTGGATTCAACATCTCGGGTTTAGAGTTTTAGATATATAATCTTGAAAATGTTCTGGAAAAATGTAGCCTAAGAGCATCGACGCTGCTGCGTGGACATGCAGAAGCGATGCGCCATGGGGATAATGTAGATCGAATGCACGGGATTAATGATATGTAGGGATTAATGAGTTTGGTCTCTGTCCATACACATAGTATACATATTTCTAATTTAGAATGGGACTGTAAGCATTTCCTATCAATTAAGCTAAGAAGAACAAGTGTGCAATATTTAGTGTTTCCTAGTATAAATATTTTTTGGTTTACTTTAATTTCAGTCATGGGGTGCACATATAGTTCAAATAAGTGGCACTAAGTTTTAATTACTTTCTCTGTCTGTACATACTATATGTACACTGGTTTCCTTTTAAGTATATTGTTGTATCATCACTAGTGCTTAAGTTTGATACTATTGTAATATTTGGCAGCTCGGATCAAACATGGACTCTCTATTTCACTTGCGAGGGATTGCCGGGGGGGCAAGAGTCTTCTACTATTAGAATCACTAGGGCTGATCTCACCCTGAGTAACTTGCTTGCAATGAAATTACAATTGGGGTATAGGGTAAGGGACTATTTGTACTACAAGAGGAGATGTGGTAATGCAAACAACATTACACGAAATCGAAGAAGAAGTCAATGCAGATGCTATGATAGCATGTAATGAGGAGGAAAGACAGTCGGACTATTGCTGTCCAAGGAACAAAAATAGACCAGAATGTGAACATAACACCCTTGAAAGTACACGGAAGGAGACCCATTAGGGAAGAGAATATAGATGAAGATGAGGAGTCAATTGATGCTTACAAGGAATGGTTGCACGTCATGCATAAGGAAAACCGATTCACGGGTAAGTGTTATGTTGGACTCCTATATATTTCAAAATTGTTGTATTATTTTATATTGGAGAAGCCTTTGTACTAATATTAGCTTGGCTGACCCAGATTTGAAAGATATCGACAGGGATGACACCACCAAAACTTACAAAGAATGGTTAAGGGTGCAAGGACAACTGAATGATATTAGTAATATAACATCTGTCCCTACATGTCTATTGTTAATATTCCTTCACAAACATATCATATCTTACACAAGTGACCAATATTTTCTGCAGTGGCATATGTGGACAATAATCATCATACGGATGTAGTACTTTCAAGTGAAGATAGCAACCCCACACCGCCAAAAGAAATGACCATCTCATGCTCGGCGTTTCATTCCACGGGGAGAGAGGAACTAGTAAGTAATGAATATTTTCAATTTATTGTGAGGTTCAGTTAATTTTAAACTATGTCAATAGTTTTTAAGTGTTTTGCTTTGTATATAATTGTTTTTCATGGACAAGACTCCAAAAGAGGAAGCCAAGAGGTAACTTGAAAGGATGGATAACAACAAACAAGAGAACCAGGGAGGCGCCTCGTAAGCTTAGCATCCAGTTCTCTAGGCTTGGAGGACTGTGTAGAGGTTCAAACAAACGAATATTTGTTGATGAAATAACACTGCTCACGAGGAAAAGAGCACCTCTCATCGGAGTAAGAACATGGAGAGATATCCATGTGTTCAAACGATGTCTTTGGTAAGCTTCATTATCCATGTGGATGTCAAAATTTCAATACCAATTATTGTTTAAGAAGTAATTTATTTAGGCTTTACCTTGAGCAGGCTAAGTGGGACCTTGAGGATAACGAGGCGAACAGAATCAAGATATGGACGGTGGCTAATGACCGTTACAAAGGATGGCGATCTACATTTAGTGCTACCTACAAGGCGTACACCACCTATGAAGAGAGAATGAGACATAGGCCAGAAGAATTAGACATTGTTGAGTGGCACTATCTGGTGTCGTATTTTGGCACCGAAGAATTCCAGTTTGTTCCCAATTTTTAAAAAAACTTGCCAATTCCACTTCTGACGTCAAGGTTTATGTTTTGCGCACTGCTGATTTTATAAAAATCAAATCATTGCTGGTTCTGTGCAGAGGATTAGCAATAAGAATTCTCAGAATCGGCACAATCGACAGATACACCATGTTACAGGATCAAAGGGTTTTTCTCAATTGAGCTATGAGAAGGTAAAAAATTCTGTCACAAGGTTTTCCTTCGTATTTTTTTTTATGGTTTGTGCTTGTGCCCCGAATGACAATGACATGATATTGTTATAACCTATATAGTCTTTGTATTTGATAGAGATATTTAGCCCACGCCCACTACAAAAAAAATATATTTTGCATCCTTGTATACTGAAAAATTTGAAAAGTACTAAAACTAATGTGTGCCAACAAAAAAAGAACTTGGATTCCTGTTCTTTTTCAATAGCAATAAATATTTCTGTTATCTTCTGTTTTTAAATTCGTGGTGGATATCTTCCTGATCTTTACAGTTTATAAAAGCTTCTACATTTCACTAGATTATGAAATATGGCTAATTTTTTTATATTCTTGCCTAATTAGAGGGACCAACTAACTGGTGAAGAGCCAAATGATATGGAGCTTTTTATGATGACCCACCAACAAAATGGACAATGGACAAGCGAGGAATCTAGGGAAGTCTATGTGAGTATTAAACAGTTTTACAACCCTTATTAAGTGATGCAAATGTCCTCACTTAGAATTAAAGTTTTAATTAACTAAATGTCTTTGCTTTGTTAGGACAATGCAACCAGAAGATTATGGAGCTGAGTCAAGGCTCGACGCAAATGTCGCCTCGGACTTGGAGCAGAACCAGATTTTCCAATCAACCTACAAGGAAACGAGAAAAATCAAATCAAACAAGATGCATGCTAATGGTTACCTTGCAAGGTACCCAACTAGAAAGGAGCTACTATCGGAGGACTACCAACATGAAATCGCAACAGGAGGAAGCCCTCATTGAATCGTTTGGACTAGTGCAAGATAGACTAGAAGCTCAAGAAGTTGAAAGGGAAGCCGAGAGGCAAGAACATAGGCGTCGGCTTGAGCAGATGAACAAGGAAAGGGAGGCGATAGAGAAGCACTTAGGCAAGCTATGTTAATGTTGCAAGCAGCCCAACAACAAAGCTTCATTACAAAAGGTAATATTAACAACATCTATGTTCTCATAGTTTATTGAACTGAAAATCATGATCTTGAACCCAATTGAAATGCGAAAGCTAGCACAATTGTGGAGCCAATCGAAAATGTTGTTCTTCTGCGCAACAATTGAGGGGACACAAAATGTAACAACTACAATGGGAGAACACATGATGCATAGTCACAGGTAGTTTGATGATAATTGAAGAATGTTTAATTATAACATGCATGTCATATTCTTGTCAAGGGGTGTAATTTTACCACCAACCATTTATTTTCAGTTACCCAAGAAACCAGCCAGCCGAACAACAACCCCTTCTCCCTTGCAATGAAGAACGTCTCACTAGAGGGCGCATGACTAGAAGTAATTTGGCGGTAATTGGTGCTTGTTTATACTACAACAAAAGCAATCAAGAAAAGCTATGCGGCTAGGAAAAGATCTGCATTGTCCAAAAAGAATACACAGTACTATGTGAAACCTTTTATCTCTCTTTGCATTAAAAGGAACATATAGTCCTTTTGGAGAAGTACATAGCTATTCTTTTGTTCTGCTCCTAAATATGGTCCAGCTTAGTTTCCTCTTCTTGATTAGAAATATATATGGATGTGTTTGTGCCCATAAAATGTCTTGGGAGGCAGTGCATGTATGTTTATATTTGCTTTACGCTTCAAAGTTCATGGTTGATAGTATCTTTAGCTCACAGAACTCTAGTCTTCGCAGCTCGTGTTTTGCTTCAAGAAACCAATTAGCTTTGCCACCACTAGTCTCTCGGTTTAACTAATGCATGTCAATGATTTTTTCAGGAGGAATCTTGAGTTTGAGAAGGAGCATGCGAATGGTGGGACGATGGCCAACATACATATCAAGGGAACCTTCGCCGCTTTCTGATGAGACATTAGTCTTTTGATTCGAATGAGTTCAAACAGGTTATGCATGCTTAACACATTATTATGTGTTAAGCTATCTACTTGTGTTCTCATTTAGTTTGACACTCGGTGTGTTTTGTTAAAGATTTTGTATGAACAAATTATATTTCGTTTTAATGGATGTCGATGCTTCCTTCATTATGTATTTGTCGTTTTACGATTATTAATTTAAGCTACCAAACAAAGTGTCGCAACATGAATTATTAATATATTAATCTGGCGTTGCAATATATGATGGCACATATAACAATCACATTTAGTCGTGGCAATAGATACGATAATCGTGGCAATAGAAAACTATCTCTTGCAACTACAAAAAAGATGACGGTGGCAATAGAGGAATCTACCTATAGCAACCGGATAGTTAGTAACGTGGCAATAGATGACCCGTCTGCAACAACCAACCTAAGTAACGTGGCAATAGCCTATGCCATCTATAGCAACCATTCGAAACGTGGCAATATATGACCTCTCTGTAGCAACCAACTTTGAAGAGATGTTGCAATAACCTAAGCCACCTATAGCAACCATTTAGGCGACGTGGCAATAGAGAACCTCTATTGCAATGCTTCTCTAACGTGAGCAACAACCACGATTGCAACACTTGTGTTGCGTTGCGCTTGCATTGTGTTGCTACACGACCAGCGTGTCGCAATACGTATCGCTAGCAACACCTAGTTTGTTGCAATTGATACTATTACCACACCCATAGTGGTTGCAATTGCTTTTGTTACAACACTCACCAGGTGTTGCAAAAGCGTCAAAAGTGTTGCAATAGAGGGGTTGTGTGTCGCAACTAAAATGTAACCCATTGCATTATGCTATTGCTACCCTTACAAGTGCAACGACATTTAACCAAAAAAAATTGGTAGCAAAATTACTATGGCTACCATTTTTGGGTCTTTTGCTACACTTTTTTGGCGTTGCAGTAGACCGAAAATCTTGTAGTGTGCCTGGCCATTCCTCCAACTGATAGTGATGGGAGTGTAGCAGTTAGGGGTTAAGTAGGATTTCTTTTCCCTATCTTTCGAATTCCTCCGACTAGTCCGACTGGCTCAACGGTTAAGACACCGCAATTTAGCCCCCGAGACCCGTGTTAGAGTTCCAGACGGCCCAAATTTTTTGGTTCAATTTTTTAAATTATTAAATGACTTTGGGAAATGGTTCATCACTACCGGTTGTAAGTCTAAACCAACACTGATGAAGCAATATTACTGCCAGGCGATTCGTTGAACCGGCAGTGATTTGGTGTAGCGATTACGAGTTAAGAAGGATATCTTTTCCCTTTCTTTCGAATTCCTCCGACTGGCTCAACGGTTAAGACCCCACAATTTAGCCCCTGAGACCCATGTTCGACTCCCGGGCGGCCCAAAATTTTTGGTTTAATTTTATAATTTATTAAGCGCTCTAAAAGGTCAAAAAGAAAATATAAATTAGCCTTGACACACATCCTATACTAGCGCAGCGGTTAAGTCTCAGAACTCTACTGCCCAAGACCCGAGCTCGAACCCGAGGGCTGATCCAATTTTTTTTAATTTTTTATATATCACTGCCGGTTTTCAAAATAAACCGACAGTGATAACCGGCATCACTGTCGGTTTCATATCATCACTACCGATTTTTTGAAACCGATAGTGATGTTTATATATATTAAAAAATTCTTTTATATACTGAATAAATAGAAGCATGTGTATTCCTATGTCAAAATAGCTTGAAATTTTTTTGGCAAGCATGTACACCCAAATTAAGACCCCACACAGGATCTTAGGTTTTTCTGATCAATTTTTTATTTATTATATTTTTCTGTGTGCTGAATGAGACAAAAGAGGGTGAATTTTATCTTGGACCCAATAGATTTTTTCATCGACCTCTACAAAATTCTTATCCCTAGGGCACATTAGAGCCTATGTAAAAGTTTGGCACCATTCTGGATCTTTTCGTGGGTAGACTCAGTTCAACCTATAATTAATCGATATCGTCGCGCGGAAATTCAATTAAACCTCAGAATGTAGCAAACCATCTCCGAAAAATCCCAAACTAGGTGTTTCCTTCACATGTGGCATGTGCAAGCCTAAAAAAATTTAAGACCAATACGACACCGGAATGCGTATGAACCACAGAAATCTTGATAACCTATGTGTATAGTCATGGTTCGATGAAAGGGTTCATGTACCTCTATGAAGCATGTATACTCCGCCTATATTGAAATGGCTTGAAATTTTTTGGCAAGCATGTATACCCAAATTAAGGCCTCAAACAAGATCTGAGGTTTTTCTAATCATTTTTTTATTAATATATTTTTCTCTGTGCTGAATGAGACAAAAGAGGGTGAATTACATCTTGGACCCAATAGATTTTTTCATCGACCTCCACAAAATTCTTATCCCTAGGGCACATTAGAGCCTATGTAAAAGTTTGGCACCACTCCGGATCTTTTCGTGGGTAGACTCAGTTCAACGTATAATTAATCGGTGTCGTCGCACGGAAATTCAATTAAACCTCATAAAGTAGCAAACCATCTCTAGAAAATCCCAAACTTAGTGTTTCCTTCACATATGTCACATGCAAGCCTGAGAATAATTTTAGGACCAATACAACACTAGAATTTATATTTCTAGTTGCCCAACAAATGTTACACGAATTACATACATGACAATAATTAAACACACAAGCCGTACAAATTAAAATTAGAACTCAATTATACTATGAACTTGAAAACCTAGCTAAATAAACATTAATTACTATCGAAATCACTGTCGGGATCGATTGGGCCACGCACACTAACATGCCTCTGTAGCCATATATGGTAATTGATGTCACGAATTATGTATCCGCGTGTATCGATGAAGGTCAATGCCCGTATGAGTGCACTCTCTCGTGCCTCACAATACCGAAAGAATGATCGGCCATAGATGTAACCAATTGAATGACCACTGCCCCTGTTAGTAATCCTTATGCAGTACTGGCGTCCTTCTATAGTGAGCTGGCCGAGGTTTCCATTGCAGAAGTCCCAATCGTACTCGAGTTGCTCCGTAGCTTGGTCTAGAACAGCCCACAAGCCACATGCAGCATAGGTAAGGTCCTGGAGCGCAATTTGCATGCGGAGGAAAAGAAAAAAAAATAGAGAATATTATTACAATAATAAACAATAAATAACTACGACTCAGGTATAAGTGACCATTTTACCACATCTGCATGGTTGTAGCTCGCAAACCATTCGCTTGCTTACGGGACGGGGATATCACCAGCATTCAAAGCAAGTGCCTTGAAGTGCGAGAAATCAGGCACATCATAGCAAACAGTCGAAGTGTCTCTAAACAGATGCGCACGGCACTGAATTGGGCGCTTATCACGTCCGGGCCCTATCTTCCAGTCTCGTGGATATGGTTATGATGATTTGCACCACTCAAAGGATGGAAAAACTGAGTTCACACGTCCATAGCCGACCACTTGCATTAGACGTCGTGTTCTCAACAATGTCCGAGATAAAGAACCAGCTAAGTGCTATTCGCAGCCAATCTATTGGGGATATAGTCTGCGATATATAAGTATGCAACAATGATATTAAACTAATTACACTTATTTGTTAGCATAAAAAAATAAAAGATGTTGGAAAATATTTCATACAATAGATGGAATAGGGAACCGTGGAATGGCCACATTAGGAGCGAATGGCTCATCGCTAGGGTGGAAACCTGGTTCTTGTGGTGGGGGAGGTCCATTGTTCATACCACCTAATCGATAAAATGCAAAAAAAATATGAACATAAAATATATGCACAAAAAATCCTTCCAAGTAAAATGTGGCAACATAATTAAATATAGATCGAATGCAAGGAATAAGAATGTATATAAATGTAGAATGCAAAGAACATGAATATAAATATAGATCAAATGAATATAGATAGAATATTGGAGAAGACAACATATCAATACCATTGAAAAATACAGGAGCCATGACCAAATCACGTAGAGAGAGTGGATTTCTTGAGAAGTGAGAGTGAAACATGAGAAATGAGACTGTGAGAGTTCATGAGTGGGTGGGATCGATGTATGTGGCCGGCAGTTTGTTTTATATAGGGGGCATGGACATCACTGCCGATTTTTAAGTAGAACCGACAATGAAAGTTAATATCACTGCCTATTTTTAAATAGAACCGACAGTGAAAGTTAATATCACTGCTGGTTTGTAAGTAGAACCGACAGTGAAGGTCCATATATGTAAAGGATATATTTATTTAGATAGTACAGTGGAAAAGTTTTAATAACAACGATATATTTATTTAGATAGTAATGAAATACATCAAAAAAATAATAAAAATATTAGAAATAAATTACATATACGATAACAAAGATGTTACACTAAAATTCCATATACGATAACAAAGACCTATTTGCGTACAGGTCAATGTTACAATCAATGTGTATCAACACATTATAATTTAACCACCTCAGTAGCATTCTTTTAGCACCAACTAGGGTTAAATAGCAGCACTGAGGTGGTCTACGAGCTATACCGGTTGGAGATGACAAGGTGGCATCGATGAATCTGCCTTGTCTGTACATGGCCTTTATCTAGATGCGCACTGCAGCGGATGGCTCTGTGAACCTCATGGCATCTTCAATCTTCGGCGTTGCTATATCTTCAGTAGCATTCTTCTAGTACCTCTTGTGTGTACTATTTTGCTGGACTACGACGCATAACGATATCTATGGTCTGTTGTGAGAGGAAAACACTATATCATGGCTGATAAGCCCTGGCTAAAACCAACATGCATAGCTATTGAGAGGCTAGCTCCCAGCCAAGGGCCATTTTATAGGGGCTAGCAGTCGTGGTACATTTTTGTTTCTAAACTAAAGTTGTTGGGGTAGGTGGGAGCAGTGCTCCTACTGTTGTGGTCAGTGGGAGTACTGTTGGCATGTGAGAAGCATCTAGACATCACTGTGGTTTTAGTTTAAAAACCGACAGTGAAGGTTGCCTTTTGTGCCGGTTCTGGGAACCGACAGTGATAACTTCTATCACTGTCGGTTTTTAAACCAAAATCAATAGTGATGGGCCCTGCCATGCTGACATCCAGCAGCTAGGCTGCCTGCCATCGTAGCCTTTTTATAAAAAATATAAAAAAAAAATCCCAAGCCTAGGATTTGAACCTAGGTCTCGGGGTTCTTAGTTTGGAGCCTTAACCACTACGCTAGAATAGAGATTACGTTAGAGTTAGTTGTTCTTTTTCTTTTATCCCATCGTAACGCACTACTACTACATAATAAATGAAAAATCAAAAAGTTTGGCCCGCCTGAGATTCGAGAACGGGTCGCGGGGTCGACAGTGCGCGGCCTTAACCATTGAGCTAGGATAAGAAGTTCGGTTAGATTGGTTTTATTTTTTTCTTTTATCCTATCGTAATGCACTACTAAATAATAAATACAAAATCAAAAAAGTTTGGCCCATCTGAGATTCGAGCGCGGGTCTCAGATCAGAGTACAGAGTGTGCGGCCTTAACCACTGAGCTAGGATAGGGAGTTCGATTAGTTTGCTTTTCTTTATTTATTTATTAATAGAAATAATGCAGTTAGTTTATATTCTAAAATCACACAAAAATTTGTGTCTTGATTACTTAATTCTATGATAATTAATTAATGGTCTATAATTATCAAATAATAGTATTTGTGAACATCATCTCAATATTTGATTACAAGTCAATAATTAAATTATAGAGATGCGCACAAAATATAAATTAGATATTCAGTGCGAATTACTAATACAACGTCTGCATAATGATTACATAGTTAACAATAATCTAACTATCTTTAGGTGCATCAACAATGAGGGCCTCATTGTGATCAAGCCGTACGTAAGCAGGTTTGTCACCCTCTTGAAGGATAGGTAGGGGTACGTTCGCCCCGAATGGAGGCATTTCCTGATAGTCCCTGTAGTCTTCTTCGTCCGTCACTCCATCGACACTGACAATCTTCATTTTCCCTTCTAGGACTACTTTTAGCCTTCCTTTTGTCTTGTTGTCATTTGCATAGAAGACTTGCATAACATCTCTTGCAAGGACGAAGGGGTCGTCTCTATATGCGGTCTTAGTGAGATCAACGGTAGTGAACCCTTCACTGTCAGTGTTGATTTCCTCGAGCTGGACCCACTAGCAGTGAAAAAGAGCTGCCTTCAATGGACCGTAGGCTAGCTCCCATATCTCCTCTATGAAAATATAGTATGTCGCCTGCACGTTGTCGTTTTCATCGTGAGCATGAAAACGAACACCATAATTTTGGTATGTGCTCTTTCCATCTTACTTTTTTGTGTAAAATGTGAATCCATTGATGTCATACCCTTGGTACTTAAGATATGTACTCGAAGGTCCCTTGGCTAAGGCATCCAGTTGATTACCTAACTTTATTCCAAGCAAGCGACGTCGCAACCAGTTGACAAATTTCTCCTCATATTTTTTATCCAGCCAAGCCTGTGACCTACTCGAATACAGAGTTTGTAGCAATTGCTTGTGCTCATCAATGTATGGCATCACACCCTCGGTTTGCTGGAGAACAGCGAACTGTACCTATCTGAAAGAAACAGGGTCGTCTACTGTAACAGATTTCTCCCCGATCGTTTCTTTGCCACGTAGTCTTCCCTCGTGACGAGATTCTAGAACTCCGACCCTTTTGATGTCTAGATAATATGTACAAAACTCAATGGCCTCCTCCATTGACCATCCTTCAACCATGCCCCCTTCTGGCCTAAATCTGTTCCTAACATACCTCCTGAAAACTTTCATCAATCTTTCAAAATGGAACATCTGATGCAGGTATATTGGGCCAAGGGCTCTAATTTGGTCAATAAGATGAATGAGCAGATGTAATGAGATATCAAAGTAAGTCGGTGGGAAATGCATCTCAAGCCTAATGAGAGTTTCGGCTATGTCCCGCTGTAGCTGCTCTAGCGTGGACACATCAATGACCATTTTTGAGATCGCGTTGAAGAACGAGCAAAGCTTTATGATTGGGGCATGGACCTTTGGGGGAGGATACCACGCAGGGCAACAAGGAGCAGCTGAGTCATAATGACATGACAGTCATGGGCCTTCATAGGGCCATAGTTGAACTTGAGTTCTCTCATGTTCACTAGCCTCTTCGGGTTCACACAGTAGCCCGTCGAGACTTTGAGTTCATTGAAGAAAGAAATAAGTGCACGCTTTTCTTCCTTCTTCAATGTCCATGACGCAACCGGAAGTTTGAACTGGCCATTCTCTAGCTCCACAGGATGCAGCTCCTTCCTAATTCCCAAGTGTTGCATGTCCAGGCGTGTGGCTAGTGAATCCTTCGATGTCCCCCTGGTGTCCATCAAGGTGTTAAGGGTGTTAGCGCACACGTTTTTAGTGATGTGCGTGGGATAAAGACAGTGGCGTACACCCAAAAATGGCCAGTAAGGTAGTTTCCAGAAAACTAATTTTTTCTTCCAAACGCTCCTATCAGGCGCTGCTACTGCATTGTCCCCCTTCCCAAGGACAACCTCCAGTTTGTTGAGTTCTCGAAGTATTGCAGGCCCGTCTCGATATTTTGAAGCTAAGCATTTCTCAGTAGTACCTTTGAAATCTTTTCTGTTCCTACGGTAAGGGTGATCCTTAGGTAAGAACCTACGGTGTCCCATATAAACTATCTTTGAGTTATTTGGCAGATTTACCGCATCGATGTCGTCTAAGCACTCGACACATCCAGTATAGCCTTTTGTCTTCTCTCCAGACAACGAACCTCGACCTAGTAGGTCGGTGATTGTAGAGATAAGTACTCCCTTGATCGTGACATGTTCCTTTTTGTACTCATCCCAAACATCCGGCACATCCTTTTCAAACATCTCCACTAGTTCATCGATCACTGGTTCCAGAAACACATCGATGTCATTCCCAGGTTGTCTTGGCCCTTGGATCAGAAGTGGCATCTGGATGTACGACCGCTTCATACAGACCCAAGGTGGAATGTTGTATATATAGAGCATCACTGGCCAGGTGCTATGATTGCTTCTAACCTGGTCGAAAGGATTCATCCCATCTATGCTCAAAGCAAACCAAAGGTGCCTTACCTCTCCACCGATGTCCTTATAGAACATAGTATTGATAATCCTCCAGTCATGCCCATCGGTGGGGTGCCTCATCATTATATCTTTCTTACGCTCTTCGCCATGCCAGCACAACAGCTTGGCTGACTTTTCACATGCAAATAGCTTATGCACCCGGGGAGCTATAGAGAAATACCAAACAACCTTTACGGGACCTCCTCTGGTCTTGGTACCCTCATCTGATGGCCCTTCCTTATACCGTGGAGCTTCACACTTGGGGCACTTGTCCAAGTCTTTGTATTTTTCTCCATGGTACAATATGCAATCATTGGAACACGCGTGGATTTTTTCAACCTCGAGGCTGATGGGGCCAGATCATTTGCTTGGCCAAGTATGTCTTTTCTGGCAACTCATTTTTTTCTGGGAGCATTTTCCTTATTATACCTAACAATTGATCGAAGCCTTTATCGCTCAATCCGTTTGTCGATTTGAACTCTAATAGCATGATGTCGGCTACCAGTTTGCTCATTGGATAATTCCTATACAATGGTGTTTTGCCATCTTGTCTCATTTTCTCTAGCTTTCTCAGTTGTCTTTCACTAAGACATCCGGTCTCTACATTACGTAGCAGCTGAGAAATGCCATCGTTATCCTCGGTGTCGTCAGCTAGCGTGTTCCTAAACACATTATTAACTGTGGCCATAGGTTCCGTGTTGACACCGGGTTCCTCGTCAGCATCGTGGATGGCTACGTCATGCATGTCCACATCATCATCGTTTTCCTACAGAACATTCACACCAACCTCACCATGCATAATCCATATCGTATAGTTTGGCATGAACCCCCTATTAATCAAGTGCGATCGTATAGACTCAATTTGATGAAAGTTCCTTTGATTCTTGCAATCTTTGCATTAGCAGAAGACTAGGTTCCTATTCTCAGCATGGGCTTTGGCATCGGTGATAAATTGGCTAACGCTATGCATGTATCGCTTTGTCCATTTGGGACAGATGCATCCACTCTCGATCCATCTCTACACAAAAAAATACCGAGACAGTAATTACAAAGAATTAATAAGAAATCAAGCTTCATGAACAACAATTGTAGCTCGAAAGTACCATTTTTGGAAAACATTATTGTACACTAATTATTGAAAAATTGAAATTGGTAGCCCCGGCCATGTAAATTGAAAATTATAGTAAAAAACAATTATTGCACAATAATGAGGAACATCTATTCTACTCTACTTCTAAGAACTAATTATAGCATCACATACTAACAATGATGATCTTGACCACCATGGAATAATTAGCTAGGAATTTAAATGTGTTCATTTACACCAACCTTTTGGATGATAGATTCATCACAATTTGAGCCTTACACAAATGTCCAATTGGAAAGGTGCTCTCTAGAATGAGAATCAAGCAATGTAGCCAACAAAACGAAGATAATTAAGCAACAAAATCAAAGGAGTGGATGTTTGTTACTAACTTTAAAACAAAAAGATCAAACCATTCTTTAAAATCCAAGCGCTAGCTTCATGGTGAAGAGTAGACGCAACAATGGAGGGAAGGACCCAAACGCGCGCCTCTGTTCTCGGGATGGAAGAGAGGAGAAAGCAGAGGACGGATGCAGCCTTTTGTGTTGTAGGCTTATCACCGTCGGTTGTTAGCTAGAACCGACAGAGATAGATCAAAATCACTGTCGGCTCTTGGCTTAAACCGGTAGTGATGAGTGGCCGCCAAAACACTGCCGTTTCAAGCCACAAACCGGCACTGATGTGGTCCTTCACTGCCGGTTTTTGCTCAACCCCAATCATTTTCTCATTTTCAAGCTTATAACCGACAGTGAAGGTACATTACTGCCGGTTGTCACAAATCCGGCAGTGATGAGGCCGACGGTGATGTCCAAATCTAGGGAAGTGATTCACCATGACATCCCCGTTGCCAAGAGAATATTTCAACGCCCCTCAAAGCAGCAGGGAATAATATCTAGCAATATCCAAGGCTTTAGTACAAAGACTCCACGCAGTACAGGTTTCTTCAAAATATTCCAATAATGATTGTTTTCTCCTGGCCTGTTTGACCCTCGTCGGCCACTCACTGTATAAATATCACACCACCCTATGCAGGCTTGCAGCTTGTACTAATAAGGCACACAATACCCTGTGTTCACCCTGCACATAGTTCAAGCAATAATACTGGACATGGCGGCTAACGATTCCTTGGTTACTGCTCATGTGGTAGGAGATGTCTTGGACCCCTTCTACACAACCGTTGATATGATGGTCCTATTCGATGGTACTCCTATTATCAGCGGCATGGAGTTGCGCGCTCCGGCAGTCTCTGATAGGCCAAGGGTTGAGATTGGAGGAGATGATTATCGAGTTGCATATACTCTGGTAAACTCATGCCGTGTCTATTAACTAGTTAAATTTAGATGCTGGTGATATCGTGGATACATGTACTATGTTATGGTGGATACATATTTGTTTAATTCATCGCAACACCATTTGCGATAAATTCAAATAACATTCTTTCAATATATAGGTGATGATCGATCCTGATGCTCCTAACCCAAGCAACCCAACCTTGAGGGAGTACTTGCACTGGTAAGGGCCTGTACGGTTCCTAGGGTTCCGAAGCCTGGAACTATTCGGGACACTTATCTATTTTATATAGACAACTCTCAACCAAAAATTATTCCTTTCCAGAACTAGCCTAAACGAACGAGCCCTAAGAGAGAAAGCCCTATAGACACTGTTGTTGGCACGTTGTGACCACATATACTGTGATACTGTATATGCACTTATGCTTCTCCATAAATTTCGATACAGGTCTCAAGAGAGATAAGGTATATGTTATGTACTCCCTCGGTCCCGAAATAAGTGTCATTCTCGCTTCTCGAGGAGTCAAACACCTTTAACTTTGACCAAATATATATAAGAAATTGTTAATATTTATTGTACATAATTAGTATCATTAGATAGATCGTTGAATCTATTTTGATAATAAAGTTATTTAGAGATACAAATGCTGCTAATATTTTCTACAAACCTAGTTAAATTTAAGAAAGTTTGACCAGCACGAATACCATAGCGATACTTATTTTGGGATGGAGGAAGTAGTCCTTTAAAAATTGTTTGATCCAGTAATTTTTTAGGATCTGATTGCTCAATTCATTAATATGGATATCATATGGTAGTAACTTTCAACCATTTCATGTTTCGAGCAGGATGGTGACTGACATCCCAGCATCAACTGACAATACATACGGTGAGTACACCAGTGTTCCCATTGTGCAACAAGTACAATGGCATGTCTATTTTTTTATGATTCAGCATGTGCGTGTGTGAATAAGTGGCTATTTTGAAATTCCGAGTGCATAAATAATACTCGATTTTGTATATCCGAAAACACAACCGATCTCTATTCATATATTGTTTTAGTTTGATTTGCCAAATCA
The DNA here is from genome assembly GCA_904845875.1 of Miscanthus lutarioriparius. Lineage (NCBI taxonomy): Eukaryota > Viridiplantae > Streptophyta > Magnoliopsida > Poales > Poaceae > Miscanthus > Miscanthus lutarioriparius. Next base: position 50,099,409 of record CAJGYO010000011.1, on the reverse strand, counting down.
CCCTCAACATCATATAGCCACTCGATCGATCATCTCGATTAGTGTTGCGTATCCGTGCAATCTACTTGCCCGCTTGATTATCATGCATGTCCTTGATTAGATAGTTCATATTTTCTCATTTCTGCATGCTTGTTCTAGTTTTATCTGATGAATCGAAGGTGTTATTGATCAATGAGTGCAGATGCAATAACGTGCAATGGAATTCAGGTAGTATACATAGGTTTAAAGTTTTGCTGAAATTCACAAAGTTTGGTAATTTCGGTGGTGGCCGATAGAGAAAATTGTATCCTAAATTGTATGTAATTAGTGCATATGAATATGCCCAAGCTATCTATCCCTAATAAGTTTTAGGATATATGAAGTCTCTCAACCCAACTCTTGAAACCGTATGAAATTCTATTGGGTTGAAGTTGTAATACATGTTGTGGGTCCATATGTCTTAGATCAATTCTCTTGGGAGACAATAATAAGAAAAAAAAATACCATGATATTATGTATCGAGAGAATTGTATCATTCTTTTACATGACATGGTAGCATTGTGCAGTACATGACACAGCAAGGAAAACTGCATTTGGAGTAGCGTTATATGATGTTGCACATGCTTGGATTAATAAGTTAAGCCATCATAATTGTTTGATGTTAAAAGTAAAACTTTGCAAGCTTTAACCAGCAACCAATCACATTATGTAAATCCGTAGTTTATAAAAAAAATAGATAAATAGATTTGTTTTCAAAGTACTGTGTTGAGATGATTCTGAATTTGTCTCAGTTAATATTAAATTTTGAAGTCAAAATCTAATTCTAGAGTCTTTCTCCCACGAAGATGCATGTTATATTGATCAGATGAAGGAATATAATCGCATGGACTCTGATGTGTTAGAAATTCTGGTCCCTTACTCTCTCTGTCCCAAATTAAATGAATTTCTAGAGTTTTTATAAGGACGGAGTGAGTTCTTATTTTTGAAGTCAGCCACAAAATGGTGGTTCCAATTTATATATTACATCTCTCTTCTACTCCAAACAGAAGAACCTAATCCTGAATCCTGAAGGATGGTTATTTTGAAAGTGATTTTTTCCACATCAGCAGCAGTAGTTCAGAAAATGGGAGGAACTTAAGAGTGAAAAGGAAGGAGAAGAATGATTACGTTATTTGTACTTGCTTAACTATTGGGACCCAAAATAAAATAATTGTTCGTAACTCTATCTGTTGATTCAAAAGTGTAACGATGATTATTATTGTTTCAAAAGAAAATAAAAGAAGTGTAACGATGATTGGATAGGCTACTAAGAAAATTTGGTTGACGTACCATCCAACATGGTGAAAATGCTCTAGAAATTAAACAATCTTCGAGGGGTTACCAGTTTTAATTGTTGCACTTCGTCACTATTAAGTACCCCTCTATTCTAAATTATAAGTCATTTCTTGCTTTTCTATATGCACAACTCTTATTACGTATCCAGACATAACCTATAATATATCTAGATATATAGCAAAAATAGTGTAACTAGAAAAGTTAAAACGTCTTATAATTTGGAAATCAAAAGGTAGCTACTGCGACAGATCGATCCGCATGTCGACGCTGATGAGACTGTTAATAATTGGATTTGCAGGCCGCGAGATAATGTGCTACGAGCCCCCTGCCCCTTCGACGGGCATCCACCGGATGGTGCTGGTGCTATTCCAGCAGATTGGCCGGGAGACTGTATTCGCGGAGCCGTCGAGGCGCCACAACTTCAACACCCGTGGCTTCGCCCGGCGCTACAACCTCGGCGCGCCCGTCGCCGCCATGTACTTCAACTGCCAGCGCCAGACCGGCTCCGGTGGCCCCAGGTTCACCGGGCCCTACACCAGCCGCCGCCGTGCGGGCTGACGATCTTTGATCGGTCGTCGTCGTTACGTCACATGTACCGTGCATATATATATATATATATATATATATATATATATGTATGGTATGGGATCGGTGACAAAACCGTCCACCGTCTACACGCACATGGAATTAATGTAATAATAAGAGAATAAATGTATAAGTAGTGGAGGAGCGCGTCCGATCCGTATAGCCCTATACATTATTGTAGTTGTAATTAGCTGTTTGAGCATCCTGCTGCGTCAGATCAGGATGTATATATAGTTTGGTGTGCTGCATACAGATAGATATATGTATATGCAATGCGGTGTCCCTGCCACAAGGTTACCGGCATCTGCATGCATGGAACCATGAAAACCCCTTTTTAATACATCAACAAAATCAGACCGATTATCTTTCTCTCTCTATGAAAATATTGGAGCAACATGTAGTTGCCTCTAGTTCTAGCTGTAATTCTGGAAAAAAATTTATGCGACAGTGCCACATCACCCTGCATTCCCGTCCAAATTGCAGATACAGCCAGGCCCGAACGCTCGCCTAGTGTTGTTTGGCCGATGAAACCGTACATCAAGATCAGGTTGCCACACGGACGGGGCGGTGTCGCATGGTAATTTTTTATTCATGTAACTAGGACGGTGGCCGTGCGTTGCTACGGAAAAAAATTAGACCATAATAATTTAAGTTTACACGTGTCATAATTACCTAAAATTGATGTGTTTGAGTGTAATAATCTTCACGTCAGTCTATTTGTTGCCATTAAATTGATGTGATTGAGTGTAATAATCTTCGCATCATTCTATTTGTTGCCATTCATCCACTACTAAAAACTTGAATACTCTTGTGGGTGATGAATTTTTCTGTGCATTTTTCTCTATACACATAGAAAATTTGGTAATTAAGGTGTGGGTTTCAAAAATCCTGACAGAAATATTCGAAAACCCACAGAAATATCACGTGATTTTTCTATGCGTGTCAATACACACAGAAAAATTGCCATTATTCTGTTGGTCTTTTCAAAAGTCACAGAAAAACTATATACACGCACAGAAAAATTACAATTATTCTATCGATTTTTATATTATACATAGATTAAAATTATGTACGCACAGAAAAAATAAGTCCCGCGTGTGTATTTCGCTTTGGCGCCCTGTTTTTGGCATTAGCGTCTGACTTTCGGTATTGGCGCGGTGTGGAATAGAAAAGACTGAAAAAAAACACAAAATCCTCTAAACCTATCTCTAGACGCGGCCGCCCATCCCTATTCCAAACGCGCCACCCGCACCCGCCCGAGACCACGCCTGCACTCCCGTCACTCCTAGGTCTCGCAGCTCCAGGCCCGCCGCCCCATCTCCACATCCGACGCCCGCAGGCCGCCGCCAGCCACCCCAGCTCCATGGCCGCCGCCCGCCGCCCAAGGCCCGTCGCCGCCCCCGCCCCCAGATCTGCCTCCTGCCGCACCAAGGAGCTTCGCCGCCGGTTCGACGTCGTTCTCTACAACCAACCGCTGCTCCTCTAGGGCGCAGCCCTTCCCGTGCGGCCCTCAGTGTAGAACCCGGTTTTAAGGACAAAACCAGATACACACCATATGTGAGCCTATGAAGTCAAATCTCACATATAGCTATAAATAAGGGTAATATCAATAGACAATGCTTAAATACATAACGTATTAGTACAAAAAATATAACCTTAGATAGCAGACAGCGAAAAGACAACTCCGATCTTCAGGTGAATACTCCAAATCCACAGGGACAACTGACTGGTTGATCACAAGCCTAATTTCTCCAAACTCTAGCAATCTGGTACCCATCCGGGATTTTTATCCAAATAATTGAAAAATAAAGCAAGCGTAAGTACATGTTGTACTCAACAAATATAACATGGGGTTCATGAGGCTCAAAAGGCTGACACTAGTTTAACTGCGATTAGCTTTTAATGGTCACAATTTTAGCAAAGGAGTAGAAACAAGTTTATCACAAGCCCGAATAAATACATGATCAGGTAAACATGAATAATGAACAACATAAACAGTAATAATTAGTGTGCATGTTCATCATCGGTATCATCCGTGTTCTTCATCATTAACCATTATTGATCATCTATTCCGTAAATATTCCAAGGCTGCTCGTGACCGTGAGCACGGCTATTATACCAGTTTTACACTCTGCAGAGGTTGTACACTTTCACTGTGAGTCGTGATTTACCCTTTCGCCTGAGGTAGCTAATCTCTTGGCCCAATTCAAGAAGGTCGACAGGGTTCACTTGTAGCGTGTCAAGAGATTAAAATTTTAGGTTGTTACAAGTGAACCTAGCCGACCTTCCTTGAAAGTGGGTCAAGAGATTAGCTACCTCGAGCGAAAGGGTAAATCATGACTCACAGTGAAAGTGTACAACCTCTGCAGAGTGTAAAACTGGTACATCAGCCGTGCTCATGGTCACGAGAGGCCTTGGAACATTTACAGAATAGATAATCAATAATGGTTAATGATGAAGAACACGGATGATACCGATGATGAACATGCACACTAATGATTACTGTTTATGTTGTTCATTATTCATGTGTTACCTGATCATGTGTTTATACGGGCTTATGATAAACTTGTTGCTACTCCTTTGCTAAAATTGTGACCATTAAAAGCTAATCGCAGTTAAACTAGTGTCAGCCTTTTGAGCCTCATAAACCCCATGTTATATTTGTTGAGTACGACATGTACTTACGCTTGCTTTATTTTTCAATTATTTGGATAAAAATCCCGGATGGGTACTAGATTGCTAGAGTTTAGAGAAATTAGGCTTATGATTAACCAGTCAGTTGTCCCTATGGATTTGGAGTATTCACCTGAAGATCGGAGTTGTCTTTCCGCTGTCTGCTATCTAAGGTTATATTCTTTGTACTAATACGTTATGTATTTAAGCATTGTCTATTGATATTACCCTTATTTGTAGCTATATGTGAGATTTGACTTCCTGGGCTCACATGTGGTGTGTATCTGGTTTGTCTTTAAAACCGGGTGCTACATCACTATGAAGCCTTTCAAAGGTTCGTCTAACGAGTTAGGGCCATTAGATTTACTCGGCAAATAGATGTAGGAACCCCCCTTCCCGATGGCACAATGATACGCAGCCTATACACAAGGGGATAGAGGATGTCCTATACCCGATTCGGTAATCCATTCTTATGCCAATAAAGGTAACCACTAACAAGCTAGAAAAGGTCCTCATACTGAGCTAAAGCCAGAGCCATATAGCCCTCATAGTTATACTGTATGTCCCGGATGATCACTTACAGATAAGTCCTTAGGGAGAGGAATCTAGAGCACCATAAAATACCATAATACTCTAGCCCCCTTGTTCCATGTTGTTAAAAAGCATATTTTAGTGTTTATTGCATATATCATTAGTCAAGTTACAAGATCATGATTGTAGTGAAGCACTAGCATCAAACTACCCAATTTAATACCCCATAGGTATCAAGGTACAGGATAACAAAGGACTAGAAAATCCTTAGTGGCAGTCAAGGTAGACACATGCAGTATGAATTAAGTGATTAAAGGTGTATAGGACAATAAGGATGATCCCATGCTATACTTGCCTTAAACACCGATCCTTCGGTAAGCTTTAATCATCAACGTTCTTCTTCTTGATCACCACGTATATCTCATCGACTAGACGTAATCATAAAGCACCACACAAGCATCCATACAATCATACAAAAAGCAAACAATAGATCTAAATTAGAACAGTACACCAATCATGGAAAAATAAGAAAAAAAAAGTTTGAAATATGATTCTACGCATCGCTACGAACGCACAAACGTGAGAGGCACGCTAATCAAAGCTACGGTTGAAAAGATACAACTACCGAAAGATTTGCTTCATACATGGAAAAGAAAACTATAGGCTTCATTCATTTCAAATATATATAAGATATTAAATCAAGTCAAATTTAGATTTGAATTATAAAACTAAAGTAAAACAAATCATATTTTATTTATAAAACCTAGTTGCATAATTATTAATCAAGATATGATTTAAACCATGAAATTTTAGAAATAGTAATATGGTAAACACTGTTACTAATGCGTAGACCTTATCGCTATGAATCCAACGCAACTTGAACAGGTCAAATCAGAGCTAAAACGTAGAAGATACGAATTAAACAAGATTTCCTTTCATAAAATAATAGATTAAATCTAACCTCAGATTTTAAAAGTTGAAAAATATATAACAGTAGCATAAACATGTAGGATATGAAATTATGAACCAATCACAATTTGATCGGGTCAAATCGGAGTTAAAACGGAGAAGTTATTGCCCAAAGAAAATAGTGGCAAAACTGTAGATAAGTGAAAACGTATTTTGGATCTAAACCGATGAAACTATGCTTTCCAAAGAAGAAGACGTAATATGTGATTACACTTTGGACTGTGGGTTTGAAATCAGAAAAATGAAGGGGCTCTTTAGCAAAATTTCCTATGAACCGGTACCTTTTAAACAGAGCCATAGATCTCTAGATGGACGGTCGAGAGTGAAAAGGGAAGATGGGGCCACCGATGTGCGGTTTCTAGGCGGCGGTGCCATGGCCGGGTGACTGAGGAGGTCGCCGATGTTTTTTAATAGGAGCCTACAGGACACTATAGCATGAAGCAAGGGCACCGGTAGATGGAGAAGACCACTGCGAACTCGAATCTACGCTCTATTGTATGTATTGGCGGACAGAGACGGCAGCCTGCAAGCTAGGGCGGCGGCGGAGCAACTGCTACGCGGCGCAAGACAGCTCAGAGGGAAAAAGGGGAAGAAAAGGGTCTCAGCATGCTCTAGGAGTACTCCTGAAGCTTGAGGATCTTCTTACCTTGACGGAGGGGTGTCCAATCGGCTCGGCGACGTCGGCTCCTCCCGGCGGAATCCAGGCGGTGGCGCTAGGCTTGCTCGAGGCGAGGCGGTGCGAGATAGGGAGCAGGGATAGGCGGCACGACACGGGGGTCGCTATTTAAGGGTTGGCATTCGTAGGGCACAAGGCAACAGCGACATGGCCGCAACGGAGTCGGGCGGCGGCGGTGGAGTCCGGTTCGGCGACAACATGAGGAAGAAGATGGCTACCAGGTGGGCCAACGCGGTCAGCGAGAGGGATGGGAGGAGAGACGCATGGCGTGGCTGCTGGGCTGAGAAGCTGGGCCGCTGCGGGACTAGGTCGACGTGGGAAACGGGCCACGCAGACGGAGCTAGAACAGGCCGCGGGAAGTGAAGCCGAGCTGGGCCAGCGGAAGAAAAAGAGAGGGATGAGAAGGAGCAGTGGGCCAGGAGGGAGAAGGAAATGGAGAGCTGGGCCGGCTCAACAGAGAGAAGAAGGAGGCCGACAGCAGGCTTTGGGCCGAATAGGAGGGGAGAGTAATGAAAAATACTTTTCCAAATTTTCTTTTCTATTTTCATTTTCAAAACTGATTCAAATGTAAACCAAATCAAATTTGAATAGGATTTCAAATACACTTTTCAATTCAACATAAATGAGAAATTTTCATAAGTTTTCAAAAATAAATTTTACAACTTTTTAAATTCTTTTATTTTCTAATTCTCTTTTCTTTCTTTTCTTTTACTTCAAAGCCATTTTTAATTTCATTTGAAAAAGCAATTTAAACCATTCTGAATTTTCAATCAAAACCACTCAATCAAATACATCAAATGCAAGGGCATGTATGCACAAACATGTTGCTACCTTATGATGAGTTTTAATTTAATGAAAAATTTTGTTTCCTATATTTCATGAGCACAAAATTCAGAAATAAATCATTTTAAACCTATTTTCAAAAGAGATAAATTTTATGGTGTTATAATTCTACCCCTCTTAAGATGAATCTTATCCCCGAGATTCGGAAGACGTCGACTAGGAGATAGAGATACTTCATCTTTAGATTCTTCTTTACTTCATCGTGTAGTTCTATCGTCTTGATAAGGATTCCACTTTACGTTGCATACTTGTTGACCTCACTCCAAACAATACTCAGGTAACCCCAATCACTAGGCCACCTTCCTATAATACCAATTCTCTTTCTTAAAACATCCACCTTTCGATGAAACCTGACAAACCTCTTGGTCAGAAGGAAATTCTACTACCAATCTTCAAAACATTTAATGATTCTGGTCAAGTTGCTCAAACTTGGAATACAATTCTTAGTCCTTGGTGTCACCCGAACCTTCTTAGCACAACTCTCCGTTGCTAAGGGCATCAGCCATGACTTTGCTTCTCCAAGTGATAGCACTTTTCCAAGTCGTAATCAATTTCATTACAACGAGGATACCACAAGCTCAAGACCAACTTAGTGAAGATGTCTTGTAGATTCTTGTGACCCTCCTAGATGTCACTTTTACTTCCAAAAAGATAGTACTTGTATGCTTCACAATGGATAACTCTAGATGACACTTTAGATAATTCAACTCACGCTTCCGCTGCGCAAACTAGAATGTAGGATACTTCATCTTACAAATTCTTCAACTTGGCTACCCCCTTAAGAAAATATAAACTAGGAGACACAAGAAGGGTAGCTTGCACCTTCTTCTAGATGAACTAACTAGTATCAAGACATCCTGACATCCCGATGGTACTCTTGTATGTGGGCAAGGACAAGAAATCTGAAATTCTTCGCGAGCAGAAAAATAGCAGTGCAGTAAAATAGCTGTAACTCTCATTCTGTTAATCCAATGAAGTTGTAGCTTATACTATTGGAAATCTTATAAAATTCTCCACAAATTCTTTATAGAACACTTTTCCAAATTCCTCAGTTTTCTTGGTCAAAAATAGTGCACAACAGAAATGGTTCCAGGTTCCAAACAGCATAGATGCATCGTCTTGTGATTTTCATACCTCCATAACCAAAATAGCTATCAGGCTAACTCTTGCGCTCAGAGAAAGATATTGAAGTCTACTATTGTCAAGAATTTTCTCATGATTTCTGGTAATCCAAGATTAGAGATATAAGCCAAAGAGTGCAGACTACTTCGAAAGGTAGGATAGGGAGAACAGAAGAAAACCATAACCCAACTATTTATTTCATTAATCCTTATACCTTAAGCCTATAAACTAAATAAAATTATGGGAACACCCAACAAGATCATTGCATTCATTACAAAGATTCAAAACAATCATAAACATAATGACAATTCAACAAAGCACTAAAGGTGCACAATTAATCATTGACTCAACTTGCGATACTATCGTTTTCATTGCACTAGGGGTAACAATCCTAAGACTTATCTTTAGATTACGCAAGAAGGTGATGAGGAATATTTCTAAAAGCATATCAAATCAAGGAGTGGAGAAAAGAACAAAGACTTTAAAATAAGCACCAAGGTAGAGATGAATAGCAATGATAGAGATATAGTGGAGAAGAAAATATCAAGGTTCATAGAGCAAGGATTTTAAATCAATTTCAAAACCTTAAGATGGCCAATTTCTAACTAGGCTTGAGTCCTACAGACAGCATTGCTCTGATACCACTTTGTAGCACCCGGTTTTAAGGATAAAACCAGATACACACCATATGTGAGCCCAGGAAGTCAAATCTCACATATAGCTACAAATAAGGGTAATATCAATAGACAATGTTTAAATACATAACGTATTAGTACAAAGAATATAACCTTAGATAGCAGAAAATGAAAAGACAACTCCGATCTTTAGGTGAATACTCCAAATCCACAGGGACAAACTGACTGGTTGATCACAAGCATAATTTCTCCAAACTCTAGCAATCTGGTACCCATCCAGGATTTTTATCCAAATAATTAAAAAATAAAGCAAGCGTAAGTACATGTCGCACTCAACAAATATAACATTGGGTTCATGAGGCTCAAAAGGTTGACACTAGTTTAACTGCGATTAGCTTTTAACGGTCACAATTTTAGCAAAGGAGTAGCAACAAGTTTATCACAAGCCCGTATAAACACATGATTAGGTAAACATGAATATTGAACAACATAAACAGTAATCATTAGTGTGCATCTTCATCATCGGTATCATCCGTGTTCTTCATCATTAACCATTATTGACCATCTATTCCATAAATGTTCCAAGGCCGCTTGTGACCGTGAGCACGGCTGATATACCAGTTTTACACTCTATAGAGGTTGTACACTTTCACTATGAGTCATGATTTACCCTTTCACCTGAGGTAGCTAATCTCTTGACCCACTTCCAAGGAAGGTCGGCAGGGTTCACTATGAAGCCTTTTAAAGGTTCGTCTAACAAGTTAGGGCCATTAGATTCACTCGGCAAACAGATGTAGGAACCCCCTTTCCCGATGGCACAATGACACGCAGCCTATACACAAGGGGACAAAGGTTGTCCTATACCCAATTCGGTAAGTCATTCTTACGCCAATAAAGGTAACCACTAACAAACTAGAAAAGATCCTCATATTGAGCTAAAGCTAGAGCCATATAGCCCTCATAGTTGTACTGTAAGTCCTAGATGATCACTTATAGATAAGTCCTTAGAGAGAGAAATCTAGAGCACCATAAAATACTCCAATGCTCTAGCCCCCTCGTTCCATGTTGCTAAAAAGCATCTTTTACTGTTTATTGCATATATCATTAGTCAAGTTATAAGATCATGGTTGTAGTTGAGCACTAGCATCAAACTACCCAATGCAATACCCCATAGGTATCAAGGTACAGGGTAGAAATCCTTTGTGGCAGTCAAAGTAGACACATGTAGTATGAATTAAGTGATTAAAGGTGTATTGGACAACAAGGATGATCCCATGCTATACTTGCCTTAAACATCGATCCTTCGGTAAGCTTTAATCTTCAACGTTCTTCTTCTTCTTCTTGATCACCACGTATATCTCACCGACCGGACGTAATCATAAAGCACCACACAAGCATCCATACAATCACACACGAAGCAAACAATAGATCTAAATTAGAACAGTACACCAATCATTGAAAAATAAGAAAAAGAGTTTGAAATACGATTCTACGCATCGCTACGAACACACAGACGTGAGAGGCACGCTAATCAGAGCTACGGTTGAAAAGATACAACTACCAAAAGATTTGTTTCATACGTGGAAAAGAAAATTATAGGCTTCATTCATTTTAAATATATATAAGATATTAAATCAAGTCAAATTTAGATTTGAATTATAAAACTAAAGTAAAACAGATCATATTTTATTTATAAAACCCAGTTGCATAATTATTAATCAAGATATGATTTAAACCATGAAATTTTAGTAATAGTAATATGTTAAACACTGTTACTAACGCGTAGATCTCGTCGCTATGAATCCAACGCAACTTGAACCGGTCAAATCAGAGTTAAAACATAGAAGATACGAATTAAACAAGATTTTCTTTCATAAAATAATAGATTAAATCTAACCTCGGATTTTAAAATTTAAAAACATATCTAACAGTAGCATAACACATGTAGGTTATGAAATTACGAACCTATCACAAGTTGAACGGGTCAAATCGGAATTAAAACGGAGAAGTTATGACCCAAAGAAAATAGTGGCAAACTGTAGATAAGTGAAAACATATTTTGGATCTAAACCGACAAAACTACACTTTCCAAAGAAGAAGACGTAATCTGTGATTACGCTTCGGACTATGGGTTCAAAATTAGAAAAGTGAAGGGGCTCTTTAGCAAAATTTCCTGCGAACCGGTACCATTTAATCAGAGCCATAGATCTCCAGATGGACGGTCGAGAGTGAAAGGGGAAGATGGGGTCACCGGCGTGCGGTTTCCAGGCGGCGGCGCCATGGCCGGATGACTGAGGAGGTCACCGGTGTTTTTGAATAGGAGCCTACGGGACACTATAGAATGAAGCAAGGGCACCGGAAGATGGAGAAGACCACTGCGAACTCGAATCTGCGCTCTATTGCATCTATTGGCGGACAGAGACGGTGGCCTGCAAGCTAGGGCGGCGGCGTAGCAACTGCTACATGGCGCAAGATAGCTCAGAGGGAAAAAGGGGATGAAAAGGATCTCAGCGTGCTCTAGGAGTACTCCTGAAGCTTGAGGATCTTCTTACCGTGGCGGAGGGGCGTCCAATCGGCTCGGCGATGTCGGCTCCTCCCGGCGGAATCTAGGCGGCGGCGCTAGGCTTGCTTGAGGCAAGGCAGTGCGAGATAGGGCGCGGTGATAGGCGGCACGACACGGGGCTCGCTATTTAAGGGTCGACATTCATAGGGCGCAAGGCAACAGCGGCGTGGCTGCAGCGGAATCGGGCGGCGGCGGTGGAGTTCGGTTCGGCGACGGCACGAGGAAGAAGACGGCTGCCAGGTGGGCCAACGCGGTCAGCGAGAGGGAGGGGAGGAGAGACGCGCGGCATGGCTGCTGGACTGAGAAGCTGGCCCGCTGCCGGACTAGGCTGACACAGGAAACGGGCCATGCGGACGGAGCTGGAACGGGCCGCGGGAAGTGAAGCCGAGCTGGGCCAGCGGAAGAAAAAGAGAGGGATGAGAAGGAGCAGTGGGCCGGGAGGGAGAAGGAAATGGAGAGCTGGGCCGGCTCAACAGAGAGGAGAAGCAGGCCGACAGCAGGCTTTGGGCCGAATAGGAGGGGAGAGTAATGAAAAATACTTTTCCAAATTTTCTTTTCTATTTTCATTTTCAAAACCGATTCAAATGTAAACCAAATCAAATTTGAATAGGATTTCAAATACACTTTTCAATTCAACATAAATGAGAAATTTTGATAAGTTTTCAAAAATAAATTTTACAACTTTTTAAATTCTTTTATTTTCTAATTCTCTTTTCTTTCTTTTATTTTACTTCAAAGCCATTTTTAATTTCATTTGAAAAAGCAATTTAAACCATTTTGAATTTTCAATCAAAACCACTCAATCAAATACATCAAATGCAAGGGCATGTATGCACAAACATGTTGCTATCTTATGATGAGTTTTAATTTAATGAAAAATTTTGTTTTTATATATTTCATGAGCACAAAATTCAGAAATAAATCATTTTAAACCTATTTTAAAAAGTGACAAATTTTAGGGTGTAACACTTGGCCCGGCGTGCCATCCCTCCTCTCCCAGGCGCTGCCCCTCCCCGCCCTGGTGTCCGAATCTACAGCTCTGAGCGCAACCTCCTGCAGGTGGCTGAGGTGAGCCCCTCTTCCAGCCGTGCAAGTCTTCGTTGAGCCCTTTGCCGGTGAAGAGCACCCACGGGACCAGATATACCTATCCTTCTCTAATTCTCTTCCCTCCCTTTTATGCAAAATTGAGCTTCGAAACCCTAATTTAATCTATTTGGCTATTTATATTCACAATCAGAACATATCTGATCTGATCTAATCCCGAGATATTTTCTTATAGGATGAGGCAATCATTAGATATTAATTGAGAAATAGTATTGAAGATATAACATGTGTAATGGGAGTGAACCTTCGTGTTTTTTATGGTGCATGTGCTGCTATCCTATAACACCTAACTAATTGTTGTTTCTAACTTCGATTCAGCAACTGCCGTCATTTACAATATGTACTTATTTGTTTTTTCTAGAGCAACTACATATGTACCTTTTCCCGTTGTTATTATGCAGAATCTATGTTCTTCACAGTGCTTTATGTACAGGTATGCATTTAACCACTTACTTTTCTTCTTTAATTACGCACACTTGGTTTATATCTTTGCAATTTTTTTTTGATAAAGGAAAGATTTTATTAATTCACCGTCATTACATCGAAAAGATACAATAAGAATGTATTCTAAATTTTTGCACTTCAATTCTCTGAACCTTGACATCAACAGGTGCTTTTCCACGTGCTTATATAATTCCCTGATTGATCATGCATTGCATAGCAGCTTGTATGCTATACATGAATTTACTGCCTATCAACTCAAGCATGTCACTGCTGTTGTGTGTTCTGTGTGAAATAATTTCTTTAACCTAGGAAATGATGAACTCATCGGTCAGCTGATAATCCTTGCTATTTCTCAGTAGATGGCCTTCAATTTAAATCAAACTGGCTTGTGACCTAAGAGTTAACATTTGTTCTTTGATAGAATGAACTGAGTCTTATCATAAAGTTAGTTCTTTCCTGATTATAGTTCCCTCTAGTTCGTTTAACTTGATTATAGTGCAATATTTATCTAACTTAATTGATGTTATTATTAATTTACATTTGTGGGTTCACAATCTTTTTGGCAGGTAGCATGAAGGTTAAAGCAGTCTGTGATGACTGATGTGTAATTCACATATGCAGCCATGCTTGCAGCACAGGATATTGACAAGATGAAAGGTACTGAGCTGGCTAGAGTATGCAAGAATTGCTGATTTTTGGTTCTGTACTGTAGAAAAAAAAATAACTTAGAAAAACTGAGATATTAGAGGAACCACAAAGAAAACTAGCCGCATAGATCATGTGCCTGACTATATGCCTTCCTATCATGTCATTTTTGCTCCATGATTACTTACTCTTGTAGGTTTGTTGGCATAATCTTTTATGTCGAATTTCTTGATGTCATGTAGAAACTGCTATTAGTTAGTTTGAATTTGATGCGAAGTGTTATTGATTATCACTGTAGCAAAACAAAGTTCTTGTAGGCTTGGTACTAATATGTGCAATGCTCTTGTAAATAATTCATCAATATTATATGTAAATTATCTAATGATTTGAATCTGAAATATCTGTGCTTACAATACACTTATAGAACCTTTACCAGGAGACAGGAAGGGTTGTACCAGAAGAAGTGTTACGACACTTGTCCGCTACGCAAGCAATTGTGAGTATATCTTCATTCCACTATCAACATGTTTTGTAGCTGTCAGATCCATCACTTAGAGATTTTAATATGGAAAGGAAGTAGAAACTGATTAGTATTTTGTGGGGTACTATTCAGAATGTCAACACACACAGTGCAGCAGTGAGGAAGTGGCCTCATGTTGATTGTTGTATAGCTACTGCAGTGAATTTGCATGGCTATTGCAGTGAGGAAGTAGCCTTATGTTGGTTTGTAATGTTTTCACACCTTCAAAACCAGCAGTTTGAATACTTTAAACCTTGTCCAATTCCACTTATTGTTATAACCTTGTCCAATTTAGAGGCTTTGCTAAAAGTGTTATATTGTTGGGAGACAATTCCACTTATTGTAACTTTATTCACATTCAGGCAACTGGGTCTTCTCATGCTGCCTCAGAATCTGCCAACAATGGTAATGATGTTGGCCACACCAATGGGGATCTTCATGATGCAAACGTTGACAACAATCAAGGTTCCGACAACAATGGCGATCATGCATCGATAATGTGATGGTTGTGTTTAGTTGCAAAACATGGATGTGATGGTGGTTTCTTCTTTTGTAGAGTTGTGCTTTTGCACATTAACTAGTAGGTGGTTCTAATCTGTTAGCTTTAGTTTTAGCTATAATATGACTCAATGATGCATGCTGGTACTTTATTCATCTTGACTGAGACTTGAACTGCTGAGATGAGATGGTAATGCTTTTGAATGTATTAATGTCGGACCATTTGGACATCATCTATATGTAGCCCGGATGCCATTAATGAATGTGCTGAATATTTGGATCTTTATATGTATGCTATCTATTATGTTGTGATGAAATTACAGTATGGACAACCAATATTTAATATGTTGTTGCTACTATTCTGTTTCTATATAATTATTGTATCCAATTTGCTACATGGTTAAGTGTTTTTTCTGTCGGTGGTCTGTTATTTTTCTGTGCGTTAACCGAGATCGACACAAAAATAAAAAAATTTCTATGAGTGTACCTCTACGACTCTATCGAGACAACATCGACAGAAAAATCATTTTTGTGTCGGGTTTTTCTTTTTTCTGTGAGGATTAACGCACACAACATTTAAATTTAATCTGGGTTAACGCAATTTTTCTATGCGTGTAACACCCATAGAAAAATTGTTTCTAACGGCGAACACACAAAACAATTGAATTTTTCTGTCATTATATTTTCGTGTGTATTTTTCTGAGGGTACATCGTCAGAAAAATATTTTTTTGACGGTATTCGTATTTTTCTGTGTGTTTTCGCACACACAAAAGAATACGAGTTTCCAGTAGTGATCATTTTTTATAGGATTTGATTAGGTCGTTCAAGCCTGACCAAGTTCCTCTAAGTTGGGACTGATTGGGCACCTAGCCATATCACCAATTTTTTCTCAAAATTTCGAGACAACGATGCAAAAGTAAGACTAATAATACACACATCCATGTCCCACGATCCTCTCATTTTTGCATACATAATATATCAAATAGTTCACACACCAAAGGTAAGACCAATAATATACATATTCATGGACTACAATCCTAAGCACCAAAATCGTGGCTCCACCGTCATACCATCACTTGAATGCAGCAAATAAATCCGCAAGAACCAGCAAATCTTAGAACAAATCGCTCTTTACAACGGATGCAAGAGGAATCATGACGACAGCAAAGGCGAGACAGACCTAGAGATGAGGTGTCCAACATAAAGAGAAGGATGACTACTGCAGTTAGAGAACAACGTGAGGGTGAGAGGCATTGTCATCGCCGGCGACAGCAATAGTGGTAGCGGCTGATTTAGAGGCGGAGGCATGTCTCTTACTGATGGCCGCTTGACGCCCATCCCAGTGTGGTAGGGGAAGGAATCGATTGGGGGAGCGGGGCCACGATGTCCATACACAGATGATTCCTCTGAAGGCGGTGGCGCTGCGCCGCAGGGAGGGGCCAAGGAGAGGGCGACGGCATGGTTGAGAGAGACGTCTGGAGATGATTGCGACGACATGCAATTAATTTTTTTCAGCCTCAATCGGTCAATCACGGCATTGCCTTCCATATTAATTTTCTTTTTCCCTCCTCAAGCACGGCATTGCCTTCCATACTGAACTGCTATAGCCCACAGCTTCTAGTGGACTTTTTTTCCCTCCACCGCAGCCACGGTTTCTTTGCATGCACAGTGAAAAAAATTGGAGGCATTCTGGGTTTCTTTCCTTTAATTGTGTTGTTTTGGGAAGCGATTATATGGGAAGTTTTTAGTGCTACGGGGTGGACCTGTGTCGAGAGGTGTTTGGTGCTGACGGATAGACGTTGACAATTTATATGTTTTAGTTGTATATATATAGATATAGAGATTATTACATGCATTCCATGTGCATGTAGACGGTAGACGGTTTTGTCACCGATCACATACCACATATATATATATATATATATATATATATATATATATTGCCCTGGGTACTGAATAATAATCAGTACCCTAGCCCGCCCGACGCACCCGCTCCGACCCCGAGCCACCCAATTGGTGGGCGCTGGTCCGTCATCCCCCTCTTTTTTTTTCTTGTACTGCACCCACCTCCGTTTTTTATTTATTAATTAATAATAATTTTATTTTTTGGTTCCACTTTTAGATCGTGGGAGACGCCGGTTTCTTCGCACAAACCTAGATCGCCACCACCATGACAACCACGAGCCCAGCTGGCCACCGCCGACGCCCGAGCTTCGCCCGCCCCCCCGCCCCCGTCCCCCCCATCCCGTCCCCTCGCCAAGACGACCTCAGCTCGCCGCCGCCCTGCTCCCTTGTTCGGCGCCCGTGAGCCCGCTTACACTGGCCAGCGGTACTACCCATCTTGTTGCCTCGAAATGGCAAAGCAGTGTCTTCTCGTCTCCACCTCTTCACCTTGTTCCAATCCCTATGTTGAGTGAATCTGCGGGCGGTGGTAGCGCCTTATCCGCAGCTACCATGCTCGAGGGATTCGGCGTCGGCGGCGTCCTCGCCATACTTGAGGATTCGGCGTCGTATCCACGGCATCCACAGGCGTCCGTCAGAGAGCCCCTCTGCTTTGATTCGTGGCGGCGGCCTCACCTAATCCGCAGACCTCATAGAACGCTGCCCATGGTGGATCAATTTCAGGCGACGCCATCGGCATCATCTCCTTCAGCGTGCAACGCGACGATCGTCTGGCGAATCGCTCACCCCAACCATTCCACGGTATGGTACCCATCCATCCGACTCACATTCGATGCCCCAATTTTGGTCCCTTTTAATGTTGGGGATGGGGATCTGACTTTACCTGTTGTGTGTAGATCGAAGACCCTAAAGAAGATTGTCCGATTCGATATTTTGCTCATGGATCTAGAATATATTTGCACGAAGATGCAATGCAAAACAGCAGATATAGCATCATTGCGAAACACGGCATTATCTCATCTCGCCATTAAATGGATCTATGATCTGCTCCCCCAGTAATTCTCTTTCTTCCTTGTTGCACGAATTGAGCTCCGATTTAATTGCTTAGCTTACTAGATATAGCTTATTTGTGTCTATCATTTACATATTACTGTAAGGGACCTTTTTGCCTAATATTTTTCTTACCAGTTCGATTATGCATCTTACTCGTTTTTTATTTTCACAGTCAACATTTCGACACACATCCACCGTCCCGCTTTTCTATTCTTCTTTTGCTTGTTTAATCTAATGGGTTGCTAGTGTGTTATTCATGTTGTTGTTATCTCCTAACTATCCTCTGTTTTCTCGCTTTCTATTTTTAGAATAAAGAATCATACATACAATAGTAATTTGCTCTTTAATCAATCCAGTTCACTAATCTTTATAAAATAAGTAAACATCTCGAGCCATGGAATTATTGCTTACAACCTTTGTAATGATAGGAAAGGTTATAAATAAATCTGAACTTACCTTTGTCATGCAAATATAATAGTTAGCCTTCATTTGTTCATCACTACTTTTCCTTTCCGATCCCTCCAATTTTGATTTATCATGTTCTTTCAACGCCTTTCTTTTTTCTATATGCAATGCCGAATATCTAGAAGCCATTTCTGTGTATGCCTGTGGTGTTAGAGCCTTGATGGTGGACTGGTTGTTGTTTGGGACAACTATTTCGGAAACATTGGTGTGTAATCTATATGCTACTGTGTTCTTGTTGTATTGAAGATAATTCCTTTTTTTCTTATTTGTACAATTTGTGGTACCCTAATGGTACTTACCTCTATTTTCACTTTTTATGCTCTGTTTTTGGACGCCAAGAATGCCCGTTCTTTGGGCTGCCACATCTTGATTGCACACACGTCGAATGCCAAGCTTGCCTTACTCGGATGGAGTCCTCCGGTACGTCAGGTCCCCTATACCCGCCTTAATCCCTTTCTCGTGCATCTTGTAAATTTAAGCTAGCCTTAATCCATTTCTCGTGCATCTTGTAAATTTAAGCTATTGATAGTTGAAATGCGGTATTCTAAATAGATTCTTACTCAATGCCTTCAGTTTCGGGTTGGAGTTGGTCGATAAGATGCCTAACAACCCAAAAAGGGTTGTATTTGAGAGCATATAACAATGTTCAGTACATGATTGCAATTTTTAGTGGCCTATTTTATGTTTAGGAGCTGCTTTCCTCTCTAGGTCTAGAATGTTAATGTGATGATTCCGCATTTAGGTACGAGGTTCCTTTACAACCAGAGGTTACCCTCCTAACCAGGTCGACCTTCTGCGCCGGCTCCACAGAACAGAGGTGCAAAGGGGATTATGGCTGTACTATAATTTTAATCTCTTGCAATCTGGAATTAGTATTTTCAAAATGACCCGACAAAATTATAGATATTCATTTACAGCTAATCTAAGCTTGAGTATGGTTTTTTTTCTAAAAATTATATGTATATGAACTGATGTCTTGACACAGAATTAGAGAACAAATTAACATACATGTATTTCAAATTTTGCTTGCCCAAATTAACAGTATTCTTTCGTTTAATATACGTCGTAGTGAGAAAATTGGATTATATCCTACTTAATCTAAAGATAATTGTTGCAAATTTTTGTACTTATGCATAGCTGTAATGGGAATACCATCTTTTAAATTTAAATCCCCTAAACAGGAGGACATAGTATGCAGTAATGTCGGCAGTGTTTAGTAATTGGTGGATTAAGACCAATGGTATGATCACCATGCCATTGAGGAGGCCAGGAGGGGTCTGAACTTGCTAATCATCCTTGGGGCATGGATTTGGAAACATTGAAAAGGTTATATTTTTTTAATGGGGTTCGCCTGATGTGCTGTTTTTTTAAATGGGGTTCGCCTGATGTGCTTCCCATTCACAATTAGCTAGAGAGGAAGCAAACCTCTAGGTTTGCCTTGTCCTAGGGCATTAGCACAGCTTGACAAGAATTCGTTGTAGTGGATTGTTCAGTTAGTCTTTTTGTTCTTTCAGGGACGTGTCTGTAACTTTGAGAGTTTGTTATCTGTTGTATTTCTAGGAATTTGATCCCCTTAATGCAGTGATGCACAGCTCCTGAATATTCAATAAAAAATTTAAATCACTACAATCATCCTTTCTCAATCTATAGTTATTCATTTAATCTATCCAATTTAAATCACTGCATTTTCATACATTGTGGCACTGCTAAATCATTTTGGAAGAAATAGAGTTGGTGCACTGCTGTGAGTTTATTTTTCCCTCGACACTTGATTTCCCTCAACCCTGTCATTTGTTTGTGTATGAAGTTTGGCCACATAGAAAATCCCTTTGGGAGTAGATTCAATTCAGCCTTCCTGTTTTTGGCTCTGCTTGATTAACTTCCAAAATTTGCCATGCCAAAGATTTTGCATGGATAGGTTGCTTTGAATGTGTGTCTACTACCGACTAGGCTGTGCTTCTATATTTGTTTTGATCCTGTTGTTCCTCATATGTATTCTTTGGCTTTAGTTTTATAGCATGTGTACAAATGATTCACCATAAAATTTGGTTGTATTATATAGGTTCATTAGTTGTAGTTTTGCTTCATTGTCCGAGTTTTGTACAAATTAAAGGCCTTGCATCTAGTTTTCTGTTTTATGTATGCTGGGGATTTGTGGCAGCTAGATTTTACTTTTTTTTGTGAAGACGAGTACCTGTTCAGATATGCAAAATGGTATATTTCAGAGATGATCACTGTTGATGCAAATTATTTATGGTTACAAAATCATCACATGATGCTAGGGTGCATAGCATTTAATTTGGTTTGGTCACGCATGGCAGTATTTCTGGTCAGGCCACATTGGTTGCAAATAATAGTTTTTTCAGGTGTCGATATAATCAGCATAATTAAGTTCTTAGGGTCCCATACAACATTCTTTCCTATCAGATTCTATGCTATGAATTATATGTTTCATGGTTCGCTGGATTACAATAATATGAATCAACTATGTGTTTGCAGGCTGATAAGATTTTTGCACTCACATGTGGAAACACAACATGATCTTCCTTTTCTATTCCCTTTTGAGCTGATTAGTTCACACATGTTGGGATAGATTTGTTGGTGCCTTGTGACAGTCCATTCGAAGTTTTGAAGAGTTTTTCTTGCTATTTAGCTCTAGTATGTCTTGTAATGTTGAAATTGCTACCTGACATGAACCACAATCAAGATGACTTAAACTGGTGTTCACACCCATACTATGAACGAATCCAGTATCCAAATTTCAAAACATGGATGAATGTTTGTCGAATTAGTGATTAGTTTGACTTCCAATTCTGATCTTTTTCTATCATAATTTTCATGGTTCTTGAACAATACAGACAGAGTCTTGATTGTTGTTATTATGATTTTCTTTAGTAACAATTGTACCTTTTTTTAACATTTTCAGAGGTTTAGAGAACCCATCAATGGGCTTGCTTATGCCAGATGGTCTCTGATTGCAAGTGCTGGAGTGGACAATGTTTGTATCTTTGTTAACCCATCCCTGAGTAAAGTGATCAATTGCCATGCAACTTTTAATAATGGATTACCTTTAGTCAGTATCTATGAAAAGGCATTCAAGCTACTACATGTTAGTTTCACCTTACATTTAGAATTTGCTGGAGAAACACAAAAATTTATCTCCTATGTGCCCACCCCATTAGTATTTTCATTGCAGGCATGCTGCTTCTAGGACCATGATCTGAACCTGTGCTGCCCACCTATGCTAAAATTGATTTGTCTGATTGAACATTGTAGTCTTAGAATTTTCAGACAAAGTTGATTTCATCCATGTTCACACAAAGTAAAAACATGGAAACATTTATTTAGCAATATTGAGTGTCGTTCATGTGTTTTGTCAGCTGTTTTGTCAGAATGCTTTATACAAATTGTTATGTAGTTTCCCACTATTGTTTTCTCCTTTTAACAAATGTTAAATGATGATATTAGCTACTTTGCTCTGAGTGTGCTGGCAATTATTAGAGCCTAATGTGTGATCTACTTCTCCTTGAAATCTGTTTGAGCTTGGAATGGACTTTTATTTTGAGTTCAGTTATCCGAAGTATTTTATTTAGTTAAAGCCTGATTCGTGAAGATCTATCATTTGATCTAGACTAATATGCGGCACTAGCCATTATTTTTGGTAGAGAAGCTTTGTAACTCAGTTGATTATTTAAGGATTTCATTGATATTTCAATGGGAATATTTTTGTTGCAGTCTTGACATCTCATTTTCTTTGAACCATTAGATTAATCAGGATGACTTTGATCCATGCCATCCGGAAGTGAGATGTTATTATAGATCTTTTGGTGTGTTCTTCATGTAACTGTTTATCTATGTGCATCTTAGGGTTTATTTTGATCCTATATTTTGCATATAAATGGGCAAAGCCTTGGCACGCTTATGCATGAATATGAGTAAACCAGCACTCATCTTGAGGCCTCCGTGATTTAATTTTTTGCAGAATATTACATGCAAAAAGAATATTTACAGTGCCAACCCGCACACCCGCACACTAATCATTAGTGTGCTTCATTTACTAAACTCTTTTTTCTATATTATATGAAGCATAACATTTTTTATTCAAAGTCCCTGGGTACTGAATTCCTAACTTGCACGTCATAAATCATGACTTAATTTTCTCTTGTTAGTCTGAAAATCTTTATTGCCTTTCTAGCTTTGTATATAGTAAATTTAATGGCACTTGCATAATTCGATATTTAGCATCCTAAAGTTTTGTAATGGCAGTCTAGTAGATACTCTGGAGGTGTTATTTGTTGGCTATCCATTGTACACTGATATATAGTGTATATTGAGCCTCTACTCTTTTGAAGGGTTGTGGCCAACCGTAGATGAAGTGCTCGCTTCACTTCCAAGCCAATGGGTACTCAATATTATTTTTCACTGATTCAAGATGTTTCCTTGCAAGTCACGATCTTATGAACCTTTTAGCTTTTTGGTTTATACTGACTCTGCGTGTATTTTATTGTTCTTGATCCAGAGGCTAGAGAAGATTTCTGTGCTGACAATTGCTAATTTGCTACATATTTTTTTTTCAGAACTAAACCTGAGGTGCCACTTGAATAATACTTGCAAATTCAAAGCTATTTTTCCTTGCAACTATCTATCATATTCCACTGAGTCAGATTAGCAGCTTATTTACATGCAAATTATGCCTTCGTCTTAATCTTGCCTAGCATTTTAGTATCTTCCATTGAGCTTTCTGTATACCCAAATTAAATGTGCTCATGTATCTGACTTTTAAATTTGAGTATATTTCAATGAACATATATGTTGTAACATAACCTGTGTTTCCTCTTGGCCAGTCATACAAATTTGGTGGGAAAATAGACAACATAGTGGTTGGTAGGATGATGGAGGAAATCGGTCAGGACTCAACAGGGCGGAGGACCGAATGAAGCAGGGAAGTGTAGCGGAGGACATGCAGCAGCCCTCCCTCAACTAACAGTCGGTCACGCGAGCAGGCGACATGGTATAGTGAAGTGCGGGACACAAAGGTGGATGTTAGTGACATAGGAGTTAAGGAATTAAATTTTTTATATGAATCAAGCTGTGGAATTCATAAAGCATCTCCTTTCTTGCCTCTTTGCTATAGATTTTTTGTTCAAGTTGTCCCAAAGAGTAGGCCTACAGATTCTTTGTAACTATGATAGACGAAATAGTACTATTTTTGATTTGCAGCATGGACTATTATTGTTGACAAGATATGTTTGTATTGATCAAATTGAAATACTATTTATAGTTTACATAATGAATTGTTATTTTTGACAAGTAATTCATTATAGGGAACATGGTATATAGCAATAAAATATGGCCAAATATATGCATCCCTGGAGGCCTAGCGAAAAAAATGATAACAAAAAAAAATCGGCCAGAAACAAAAAGAAATTGATCGGAAATAGAAAAAAATTGCCGTAACCAGCGCAAGAAGAGGGCAATAGACGCGAAAAAAAAAAAATCGCCATAAACTCAGAAAAAAAATTGGCTGAAAAAACAGGCAAAAAAAAAAAGACGGAAGCAAATAAAACCGGTCGGAAACGAGCACAGAAGGAAAAAAAATCGACCAGCGCCCTCCTATCTGCGCGAACGTGGGCAGCGGGATGGCCTCGGTTACTGAATAATATTTAGTATCCTGGGTACTAATTAGCGCAGTCCTATATATATATACATGGTACATGTGACGTATAACGACCGATCAAAGAGGCTGTTCGGCTGGCTTATTGCCCGCTGGCTGGCTGGCTTATTCTCTCATGAAATCATTGTTCACGTCCTGTCAGAACAGTATTTTTCTCTCACAACAATCATCCGAAATAGTATTTTTCAGTTCTGCCGAACAGGTCCAAAGATCGTCAGCCCGCACGGCGGCGGCTGGTGTAGGGCCCGGTGAACCTGGGGCCACCGAGCCAGTCTGGCGCTGGCAGTTGAAGTACATGGCGGCGACGGGCGCGCCGAGGTTGTAGCGCCGGGCGAAGCCACGGGTGTTGAAGTTGTGGCGCCTCGACGGCGCCGCGAATACACAGCCTGTTCGCTTGCTCGTAAACGATCGTAAATTTCCAGTCGGGAATAGTGTTTTTCTCTCATACCAAACCAGCCAGCAATAAATAATCCACGATACGATACGGCCTTCCGAACATGCTGACAGTCTCCCGGCCAATCTGCGGGAATAGCACCAGCACCATCCGGTGGATACCCGTCGAAGGGGCAGGGGGCTCGTAGCACATTATCTCGCGGCCTGCAAATCCAATTATTAACAGTCTCATCAGCGTCTACATGCGGATCGATATGTACTTTCTGCTTTTTAAATTATAAGACGTTTTAGCTTTTCTAGTTACACTATTTTTGCTATACATCTAGATATATTATAGATTATGTCTGGATACGTAATAAGAGTTGTGTATATAGAAAAGCAAGAAATGATTTATAATTTAGAATAGAGGGGTACTTAATAGTGACGAAGTGCAACGATTAAAACTGGTAACCCCTCGAAGATTGTTTAATTTCTAGAGCATTTTCACCATGTTGGATGGTACGTCAACCAAATTTTCTTAGTAGCCTATCCAATCATCGTTACACTTCTTTTATTTTCTTTTGAAACAATAATAATCATCGTTACACTTTTGAATCAACAGATAGAGTTACGAACAATTATTTTATTTTGGGTCCCAATAGTTAAGCAAGTACAAATAACGTAATCATTCTTCTCCTTCCTTTTCACTGTTAAGTTCCTCCCATTTTCTGAACTACTGCTGCTGATGTGGAAAAAATCACTTTCAAAATAACCATCCTTCAGGATTCAGGATTAGGTTCTTCTGTTTGGAGTAGAAGAGAGATGTAATATATAAATTGGAACCACCATTTTGTGGCTGACTTCAAAAATAAGAACTCACTCCGTCCTTATAAAAACTCTAGAAATTCATTTAATTTGGGACAGAGAGAGTAAGGGGCCAGAATTTCTAACACATCAGAGTCCATGCGATTATATTCCTTCATCTGATCAATATAACATGCATCTTCGTGGGAGAAAGACTCTAGAATTAGATTTTGACTTCAAAATTTAATATTAACTGAGACAAATTCAGAATCATCTCAACACAGTACTTTGAAAACAAATCTATTTATCTATTTTTTTATAAACTACGGATTTACATAATGTGATTGGTTGCTGGTTAAAGCTTGCAAAGTTTTACTTTTAACATCAAACAATTATGATGGCTTAACTTATTAATCCAAGCATGTGCAACATCATATAACGCTACTCCAAATGCAGTTTTCCTTGCTGTGTCATGTACTGCACAATGCTACCATGTCATGTAAAAGAATGATACAATTCTCTCGATACATAATATCATGGTATTTTTTTTTCTTTATTATTGTCTCCCAAGAGAATTGATCTAAGACATATGGACCCACAACATGTATTACAACTTCAACCCAATAGAATTTCATACGGTTTCAAGAGTTGGGTTGAGAGACTTCATATATCCTAAAACTTATTAGGGATAGATAGCTTGGGCATATTCATATGCACTAATTACATACAATTTAGGATACAATTTTCTCTATTGGCCACCACCGAAATTACCAAACTTTGTGAATTTCCACCAAACTTTAAACCTATGTATACTACCTGAATTCCATTGCACGTTATTGCATCTGCACTCATTGATCAATAACACCTTCGATTCATCAGATAAAACTAGAACAAGCATGCAGAAATGAGAAAATATGAACTATCTAATCAAGGACATGCATGATAATCAAGCGGGCAAGTAGATTGCACGGATACACAACTCTAATCGAGATGATCGATCGAGTGGCTATATGATGTTGAGGGTGATTTGGCAAATCAAACTAAAACAATATATGAATAGAGATCGGTTGTGTTTTCGGATATACAAAATCGAGTATTATTTATGCACTCGAAATTTCAAAATAGCCACTTATTCACACACGCACATGCTGAATCATAAAAAAATAGACATGCCATTGTACTTGTTGCACAATGGGAACACTGGTGTACTCACCGTATGTATTGTCAGTTGATGCTGGGACGTCAGTCACCATCCTGCTCGAAACATGAAATGGTTGAAAGTTACTACCATATGATATCCATATTAATGAATTGAGCAATCTGATCCCAAAAAATTACTGGATCAAACAATTTTTAAAGGACTACTCCCTCCGTCCCAAAATAAGTGTCGCTATGGCATTCGTACTGGTCAAACTTTCTTAAATTTGACTAGATTTGTAAAAAATATTAGCAGCATTTGTATCTCTAAATAACTTTATTATGAAAATAGATTCAACGATCTATCTAATAAAACTAATTATGTACAATAAATATTAACAATTTCTTGTATATATTTGGTCAAAGTTAAAGATGTTTAACTCCTCGAGCGAGAATGACACTTATTTTGGGACCGAGAGAGTACATAACATATACCTTATCTCTCTTGAGACCTGTATCGAAATTTATGGAGAAGCATAAGTGCATATACAGTATCACTGTAAATGTGGGCACAACGTGCCAACAACAGTGTCTATAGGGCTTTCTCTCTTAGGGCTCGTTCGTTTAGGCTAGTTCTAAAAAGGAATAATTCATAGTTGAGAGTTATCTATATAAATTAGATAAGTGTTCCTAGCTAGAATAGTTCCATGCTTCGGAACCCCAGGAACCGTACAGGCCCTTACCAGTGCAAGTACTCCCTCAAGGTTGGGTTGCTTGGGTTAGGAGCATCAGGATCGATCATCACCTATATATTGAAAGAATGTTATTCGAAGTTATCACAAATGGTGTTGCGAACAATTAAACAAATATGTATCCACCATAACATAGTACATGTATCCACGATATCACCAGCATCTAAATTTAACTAGTTAATAGACACGGCATGAGTTTACCAGAGTATATGCAACTCGATAATCATCTCCTCCAATCTCAACCCATGCCGCTGATAATAGGATTACCATCGAATATGACCATCATATCAACGGTTGTGTAGAAGGGGGTCCAAGACATCTCCTATCACATGAGCAGTAACCAAGGAATCGTTAGCCGCCATGTCCAGTATTATTGCTTGAACTATGTACAGGGTGAACACAGGGTATTGTGTGCCTTATTAGTACAAGCTGCAAGCCTGCAAAGGGTGGTGTGATATTTATACAGTGAGTGGCCGACGAGGGTCAAACAGGCCAGGAGAAAACAATCATTATTGGAATATTTTGACGAAACATGTACTGCGTGGAGTCTTTGTACTAAAGCCTTGGATATTGCTAGATATTATTCCCTGCTGCTTTGAGGGGCGTTGAAATATTCTCTCGGCAATGGGGATGTCATGGTGAATTTTCGTTGAATTTTAACTAATGTTAAGAAGTTACTAATAAGGAAAACTTCTTTTCCTGTGATATGTTAGATTCAAATTCAAATCAATAAGTCAACGTAATACTGACTGGTCGGTTAATAGAATAGCAAACTTGTGTAGTGTTGTTTACCCATACTAGTTTGCTTGCATAGGCTGTTATATGCGGGTTTGCACATAGTCAAAGTAGGTCCAAACGTCCAATACAACATTAGACAATGCGGATTACATAAAACTGATGGTCACACGAAAGTAAAATATTTTTAATTCCCTACCTCTACCATAAACGTGAGGTATATGATCTACTGTAACATTGATGAGGTGACTATATATGATAAAATGTAAACAGCAAACACATTTTTACCAAAAAAAACAGCTTGCCTGTGTCAGACAACCAAACACCAAGACATTGCATACATTTTATGTTAGCTTGAGTTATCCTGCATAAAGTTTAACATTGGACAAGACTAATCCAAACAACCAATCACACCTTTATCTCCTTATTTTTCAAAGAGAATTCCAGTGGCACCCAAACCTGACAAAATTAGCCGGAGCTTCAAAATGAATACAGACCAAAGAAAGTATATGTGGGATTCTAGCCCACCTATATAGCATATGTGATTTTAAATGGGATGTTTTTCTTTCGAACTATGTCGGAAAACTTTTAGTCCAGGATGGTAACACCAATCATGACTAAAAGAACCTTTAGTCTAGGTTGGTAATACCAACCAAGGCTAAAAGGTCTACATTACACCAGGTTGGTGTTATCAACAGGGACTAAAGGGTCAATGCTCTTTAGTCGGGGTTGGTAACACCAACTGGGACTAATATAAACCCTTTAGTCCGGGTTGGTGTTGTCAACCGAGATTAATGGTCCTCTTACGTTTAAGAAACTTGGACTCGGGATTAATGCTCACATTAGTCCTGAATCCAATTCTAGTCGAGACTAATGTAATGAACTGAAAGTCTTTTCTCTATTAGTGCTACATAAATTGTTCTTATATCACCAAACTAATTAAATAACTAAAAAATCATTCACCCGACGATCAAACTTTCAAAAAACGCTTATATATTACCGTTGAATCTTATGCGTGCAAAGGGCGTATATACGAGTGTACCCGCGGTGTTGTAGAATGAGGATATGATTCTTCTCGGATTGTAGACGTATTTGGCATACACGTCGTCTATCTCTGTACCTCTCTAAAAAGCCATTTCCGGGTTTTGGTCGACGACATAGCATATTCAGCAAATTAATAAAGTGCGATCTAGAAACACTTGAACGCTTGGTCCTTTTTTTCCCCCAAGTGTCCTCACTCGCATATACATATACTTATTATATCTGAACCCCTTTGGTTCCTTTATTCCTGACAATTGAATGTTTTGGAAGCTCCAGTCAACTGATTTTTGCCATGTATTTACAATGTCTTTTAGCTATATTTACATTGTCTTATTACTATATTTACAATGATTGCTTCAATGTAATTTATTGAAAAGAGTGATGTAATTTGGGGATAACATAACTTTTATTTCTATGGATTGCAGATATCAGAGAAATATATGTCAAATATCAGAAACAACCCTACAACAAGCCCAACCCCAGCCACAATTTTGTTTCTTCTTTCTCCTTCTGGTCGGGATCCCTGGCTGTGCATTCTTCTTCCCATCAGGCTCCATGGCCGCCTCCTCATCCTCGCCATCGTTCGCGCCATGGTCATCTCTAGGCCCCGCGCCACCAGCCCCATGCCCCCTCGCGTACTGCCTGGCCAGCCGCCCTCGTTGGCCATGCTCCCCTCGCTTGCTCGCCGGCCGTGCCCCCTTGTCCATTGGTCCTTTATCGCTCAGCCAAAAAAAAATCGGGTGTTCACGGAGGTTAAAATAACCTAATGCCATATAGCAATTGTCTTATTTATTTGGCACACACAGCACAAGCAATGCAAGGCGCACGTGTACTGTTGACATCGCGTCGCGAATCCAAGTACACAGTGGCCCCCACAGGTCCGGATTCCTAACGGCCGGCCGTCCGTTTTTAGCTCGTGCGAAATGGACGAAGACCCGCAGGCCGCAGCAACCGACCGTGCAGTGTGTGTACATCGTACAAACGATCGAGACAGCCGGCGCGGCGCATTACCATGCGCGCTACCTGCTGCTTTATTAGGGCCATTTTCACGTGATCGACGAACTTATCCTTGGTTGACGACGGAGGATAGGGCTTGGAAACAGTCCGATGGTGCAAACGTGTACATAGATCTATCAAGTTTCAAAAAAAAAACGATGCAACACAGTATTTTGTATAGAAACTGGGCAACAGTCGTACTCATCCTCCGTCCTAAAAAAGAGTATAACTAATACTTGTTTTCAGGAGTTAATTAAATAATTTTAAATTTAAGAAAATCTATACAAACAAATACTTATATTTATAATACCGAATAAATCTTATTAGATTAATTACAAAACATTTTTTATTGTTATAAACCTATTTCGAGACATGTTGATGGTATTTTCTATAAACTTTGGCAAACTTAATAGAAAATTTAATTTGATTTGATTTAAATCTAGAATTATATATTTTTTTTGGATGGAAGGAGTATGTATGTGTTACAAACAGCCTAGAAAGAAATAAAGCAAGTCCACCTCTAAGTTTTCTCTTGACGGCAAAAAGGAAAATTCCCAAGTTGATTTTAGGTAGACATCTAGAAATGTGTTGGTACCGAGCAGAGATGATATATGTCGGCGTCAACCAAGGTGTCAATATCATGATGGGTAGAATCATCATCTGGATATTCCCAAACGTTCCATAACCAACTAGTCTCTGATCATTCGTTAACTTGTGAAACACATAAACCACAAACAACTTTTTTTTTGAAATCCAAGCACAACCTCACATCAAATAATATAGCTTTTTCTATATATGGCTTGCGGCTTTGGGCACATATATGGTTTGTTTGGCCTTTTTGCGTGGTTGTTTGGGTCTCTAAAACATAAAACATGTTTTAGTTGAATGAGTTTTAACCAGGTTTTTTAGAAAAACCAGCTTTAGGTAGGTACCCAAGTTAGTGTGGGTTTTATTGAAGATGTGTTTGGATCCTACTAGCCGCAAAAGCAGGGTGATGGGAAAAGATGTTCACTGCATCCAAGTCGTATTTATCCATTACGGCGGTTCTCAGAAAAAATGATCATAAGTCAATTTTCCTAATACACACTTTTTTGGTTTTGTGGAAATTACGTTTTCCTTGTAGGATTGTTTATTGGGTGATCCAAACAAGATTTTAGGTGGCAGTTACTATACGGTAAAGCAAGTTTATAGAAGTTGGTTTCTGTAAGACTTTAGATCAAAACAATCCTATTATTTAGGTTTGGTTTCCTAGCTAGCCTTTGAAAAATTGGAGTTCATGCCTGTTAGGATGGGACAGGACAAGACCCTGGGGGTGGGAGCGTTGTGGCGTACTGGAGGAAGATGAACACAACCTTTTTCATTTCCAAAACAAGGGTAATTATCACATTATATAGATCAATACCCATTATCATACATCACTACAGTTCAATTGATGTATGTATGACGCCATTTCGAACTTGAATTCAACAATGAATTCGGTCAAACACATATCTTTGTATGTATTTTTTATTGAGTTGGGTGGGTGCGGGGGCTTCAACCCCAATTTCAGGACATAGAAATTCATGACTTTGGTTCACAAAGAGAGCCAAGGGAATCGAATTTTTTATTTTTAGCCCATTCTTTGAAAAATATTCACAAATAGACCCCTAAAGGTTTACTTTGGTTTTCTAGACCCTGGGCTCGGCGGTATGGTATTTGGCGCCGATGTTACATGTCTCGGCGCCATGTGCTTTGGCGCCGAGGTATTTGGTGAGGAGGCACACGTGGCGGCGACCTGGCGGTGAAGTTGCCGACGAAAACTAGTCGGCAGCCTGCCGAGGGGTATGCCCATGGTAGTAGATGAATCGGTGGAGGTGCGCGTGACGGGAACTAGACGGTGACACATAACGCAAGAGACAACGATTAGGCAGGTTTAGGCCGTCAGCTTAACGTAATACCCTACGTCCTGTGTCTTTGGTGGATTGTATTATGAGATGAGATATGAATTCGAGGGGGGGTCCCTACCCGCCTTATATAGCTCGGGGGATAGGGTTACAGGTCGGTTGAATCTATCATGATCGGTTACATGATATGTGTTTACAAGGAATATGATATCTAGCATATCCAATCAGATCTTCATTCGTCATCAAGGATGCTTCACGTAGTCTGGCAGCACACGTCGACCTATGTCGTGCCCCACGCGCCTTGATCTCGTGGGCTAGGCCTCCCCTGGCGGCATAGCCCATGTACAGCTCTATGGGTATCGGGGGTTATACCCCCACAACTAGTCCACGAGCTCCTTGTATCTGCCGAGCAACACCGTCTTGAGCTTGTCCGAGCAGTTCAGCTTGTCGCCGGTCATTAGAAGCGAGCATCCGACCAGTTTTACTGGGAGCCGAGCTATTGAATCAAGCGTCCGACCAATCTGATTGGGTGCCAGGTAGCTGAAACAGGCGTCCGAACAATTGAACCAGGCGTCCAAGCAGTTCAACTGGGAGTCAAGCACGAACTCACTCGAAGTTGAGGTTTGCCAGAAGGATGTAAGGAGCTCAAGTAAAAAAATTTGAAGCCTTCACCTTAGGTGAAGTGTGTCCACTTAGATTCCGGGCAGCGAAGTTGGACGCTTAGCGTCCCTGACTTAGTCAGCGCGGAGGAACTTAGTCCCTCAACAGTGAAAAGAGAGATGCTTAGCATCCATGCCTTAGGCAAAAGGTGGCTCTTAGAGCCGAACAGAGAGCTTACGACTTAGTCGTTTAGAAAAGTAGTGGGTCCTAGAAATAAGCACATTCACCGCTAGGTGAAGTGTGTCCACTTAGTCCCCGAACCTCACAGATGAAGTATTCACGTGGTGTCAAGGTCCAAAACAGTAGTCTTTAGGTGCCAACCTAGTCCCCATCTTAGCTGGAAACTAGTCCCCAGCTTAGCTGAGAGAGAGCAGCATAGATGACGTGTACACACATAGGGCGTGTTTGGTATGGCTCCCAGAGAGGCTCCGGCTTCGGCTCCTGGAGGAGCCATACCAAACACCACCGCCAAAAACAGCTTCACCGGCGAAGCCGCTTGGGAAGCCGGAGCCCTTTTATACTGGGAAGGAGAAGCCACGAATCGAGGCTTCTTAGGGCTCCGTCTGACGATTGCGACAGCAAAGACGCGATTACCCTCCTCTATGCTCCTTGCTTGGCTCATAGGCGACACCGGCGTGGTGCTCCACCATGGAGCGAAGCCTTGGAGAAGCGACAAAGGCACTGTGCGGGTGAGCGGCGGCGTGCGCAAGGTCCTGTGGCAGACAGCGCGCGGCGGCGTGGGAGAGGGCAGCTCTGCGTGGGCGAGCGGCGGTGCAAGCGCCGGGTGCCACTGTAGATCGAGCGGCGGCGGCTGTAGGTGAGAGTTCTTTGAGACGAGCGTGCGGCTGTATGTGCCATTGTATGGGCCATTTTGGGCCTTGGCCCAAACGGTGTCTGATTGTTTACTTTAAATATTGTTTGCTAAGTTATCAAAAAAATATTGTTTACTTTAATCATGCACGATTGAAGAAAGGGCAATATGGACATTCACCCTCTTCCATCCATTTAAAAAACAGAAGGAGCTGTTTTGCCAAACATTTTCCAGAACGGCTTCAACTCCTTCAGAGAAGCTGCTCCTTCAGAGGAGCCAGAGCCGAAGTGATTTTCAGAGGAGCTAGAGCCCTGCCAAACAGGCCCATAGTCTCCGAGACTGCTAGAAAATTAAGAAGAAATCTTATAGCAGGATCAAAGAAAAAATCTTTCCAAAAATTCCCAAATAATTCTGCGAAACAATGCTTAGCACTTAAGTCCGCTTGGCAGTCCGCGTACGATGCAGCTTCAGTTGTGGATCCACTAGGCCCATTTAGCAGCCTAGTGGCTGAAAGCTTTAGTTTGGTTTTGGTGAATTGATGAAACCTTGTGTGTTAATCTAGTTTATCAAAGTGATTATGAGATAGGTGGCACATTCCAAGTGGTGAAGCAAATGAAGATCATGACTTGATGATGGTGATGCCATGGTGATGATCAAGTGCTTGGACTTTGAAAAGGAGAAAGAGAAAAATAAAAAGTTCAAGGCAAATGTGAAATTAATAGAAACTTTTCGGTTTAGTGATCGAGACACTTAGCGAGTGTGATCACATTTAGGATCGTTAGCCGTACTACTAAGAGGGGTGAAACTCGTATCGAAATGCGGTTATCAAAGTGCCACTAGATGTTCTAACTCATTGCATATGCATTTAAGATCTAGTGGAGTGCTAACACCCTTGAAAACATTTGTGCAAATATGCTAACACATGTGCACAAGGTGATACACTTGGTGGTTGGCACATTTGAGCAAGGGTCAAGAAGATAGAGTTAAAAAGGAGTTAGTCGCCCTGGTCACAGAGTGACCGGACGCGTCCGAAATTGGTACCGGACGCGTCCGATATTTGGACCTGAGGTGAGCGACTGTAACACCCCAAAATTTGCCACTTTTGGAAATATAGTTAAAATGATTTATTTCTGAATTTTGTGTTCTTGAAAACATAGAAAAATAAAAATTTTCATTAAATTAAAATTCATCATAAGGTTTAGCAACATGTTTGTGCATACATGCCCTTGCATTTGATGTATTTGGTTGAGTGATTTTGATTAAAAATTTAAAATAGTTAAAATTGCTTTTGAAGTAAAAGAAAAGAAAATTTGAATATAAAAGAATTTAAAAAGTTATAAACTTTATTTTGAAAGCCTACTAAAATGTTCCATTTTTATTTGAACTGAAAAGAATATTTGAATTAATATTTAACTTGATTTGGTTCAAAGAAATTTAAACCATATTTGAATTGGGATTTGAAATAAGAAAAGAAATGGAAAAGGAAAAAAAACTCCTATCCCTCTCTATTCCGCGTGGGCCTTCTGTTCTCTTGCGCGGCCCGGTGTCTAACAGCAGCCCACCTCGCATTTGGCCGCAGCCCGCTCCCGCCTCCAGCTCCCTTGTTCCATCACGCAGCCCAGCATAGCAATCGGCCCAGCCAAAGGCCAGGCCCAGCCAGTCGCCGGCGCCCTCTTCTCCTTTCCTCCGATGACAAGTGGGGCCGCCTTGTCAGCAACCCATCTTCTTCCTCCAGTCGTCGCCGAACCGGACTCCACCTTCGCCGCCAACAGAGTCCGTGCTCGCCCCGCCCCGCGTCGCTGCCGTGAGCGCCAAGCAGCCCGGCCCCATATAAGCCGAGCCGCACCCTGCGCCGCCTTCCTATTCCGCACCCACGCTGCAGCCGCATCGCCTCGAGCCAACCGCAGCAGCCGCAACCTTGGCGACGCCGCTGCTGAGCTCGATTTCGCCGTGCATGGACACCGCCATTTGGCCCAGTTGCCGCCCCACGTATCTGGGAGCCAACGTTGCTACCGTGCCACCGTGGCCGCTCCATGGACATGCATCTTCCCTGGCCGCACGACGCCGCCGATCTTCTTCTAATGCCGGTGAGCACACGCCCAAGCTCTTCACCACCTCTGTTATCTGTGTTGGTCTCCTCCTGGACGTTCTGAAATTGCTCCTTTGCAAATCTGTAGCCGAGCACATCGGATTAGCATATACAAATGTGTTTCCTGCTGCTGGCTTCTAGGAGCGCTAGTCGTCTTCTTCAAAATCAAGAGACATGCCATGCTGCACGATCAGTTTATCCAGAATCATCATCGTCGGAGTTGCGCTGCTATTCCCTTGCTGTCCTAAACCACCGGCCATGAGCTTGCATGCGTTGCGCTGTTCCAATCTATTAACCAGCCCCTGATGACGTCATATGAGGTCATGCATGAGTTTTGTGGCCATTTTTCTTTAAGAAAACAAATCCAGAAATACAATAGAAATACACATCATCCTGAGCCGTCCGTTTTTAGACCAATGGCCCAGATTAAAACATACCCCTTCGTTGTCCCTTTTGCTAAAGGGACCCTGTATTTTCGGAAAATAAGCCCGCAGTCCAAAACATGTTTACATATTTCGTTTTCTTTATTTGAAAGCGTATTTTGTTTCGGTTAAGTCTAAAATACGTTTTCAGCTATTTATAAAATTGCCACTGATTTTTGTTTTAGCCATAACTTCTCCGTTTTAACTTCGATTTGACCCGTTCAAATTGCGTTAGGTTCGTATTTACGTTGTGTATGTGTTTATATCACTGTTAGATGTGTTTTCAACTTTTAAAATTCATGATTAAATTTAAAGTATTATTTTATTAAAGAAAATCTTGTTTAAATCATATCTTCTGCGTTTTAACTCCGTTTTAGCCGATTCAAGTTGCGTTAGATTCATAGCGACGAGATCTACGCGTTAGTAACAATGTTTACCATATTACTATTTTATAAAATTTCATGGTTTAAATCATATCTTGATTAACAATTATGCAACTAGGTTTTATAAATAAAACATGATCTGCTTTACTTTAGTTTTATAATTCAAATCTAAATTTGACTTAATTCAATTTATAGTATTTATAAAATATCTTATCTATATTTAAAATGAACAAGGAATATGATATGTGTTTACAAGGAATATGATATCTAGCATATCCAATCAGATCTTCATTCGTCATCAAGGATGCTTCACGCAGTCTTGCAGCGCACGCCGACCTATGTTGTGCCCCGCGCGCCTTGATCTCGTGGGCTAGGCCTCCCCTGGCGGCACGGCCCATGTACAACTCTGTGGGTATCGGGGGTTATATCCCCACAGCTAGTCCCCGAGCGTCTTGTATCTGTCGAGCAACACCGTCTTGAGCTTGTTCGAGCAGTTCCGCTTGTCGCCGGTCATCAGGAGCGAGCGCCCGACCAGTTGAACTGGGAGCCGAGTTGTTGAATCAAGCATCCGACCAATCTGATTGGGTGCTAGGCAGCTGAAACAGACGTCCAAACAGTTGAACCAGGCGTTCGAGTAGTTCAACTGGGAGCCGAGCACAAACTCACTCGAATTTGAGGTTTGTCAGAAGGATGTAAGGAGCTCAAGTAAAAAATTTTGAAGCCTTCACCTTAGGTGAAGTGTGTCCACTTAGATTCCGGGCAGCGAAGTTGGACGCTTAGCGTCCCTGACTTAGTCAGCGCGGAGGAACTTAGTCCCTCAACAGCGAAAACAGAGATGCTTAGCATCCATGCCTTAGGCAAAAGGTGGCTCTTAGAGCCAAACAGAGAGTTTAGGACTTAGTCGTTTAGGAAAGCAGCGGGTCCTAGAAATAAGCACATTCACCGCTAGGTGAAGTGTGCCCACTTAGTCCCCGAGCCTCACAGTAGGTGAAGTATTCATGTGGTGTCATGGTCCAAAACAGTAGTCTTCAGGTGCCAACCTAGTCCCCAGCTTAGCTTAAAACCAGTCCCCAGCTTAGCTAAGAGAGAGCAGCGTAGAAAATAGTACAGTCATCACGAGATGACGTGTACACACGTAGCCCCTGAGACTGTTAGAAAATTGTGAAGAAATCTTGTAGCAGGATCAAAGAAAAAATCTTTCCAAACATTCCCAAATAATTCTACGAAACAGTGCTTAGCACTTAAGTCCGCTTGGCGGTCCGCGTACGATGCAGCTTCAGTTGTGGATCCACTAGGCCCATTTAGCAGCCTAGTGGCGCGCGAGAGAATTCAAGAATGGATCTCGCGCGGCAGGCGCGGTTTCCCAAAAACCCTAGAAGGCAAAGGGTCAGGGGTCGAACCATTAGAAATCCACCGCGGCTCCAGAGCGCACACTCCCCATTTCTCCATCGCCTCATCATCTTTCTTGCGCTCACACACACGCGCACATCTCCCAATCTACAACCGCTCCACCACTGGGGCAGATCCAAACACCAAGCAACCTCCACTCCCAGATCTATTCAATGGCACCGAAGAGAGGCCACGGGAGTTTGAAGAAAGCGGCCCGCGGGATCCACCAGGACGAGGAGTGGGTATGGTCCATCAGCAGTGAGGCAGCGCTAAATAGCCTGGTGGTGCATGGCGTGCTGCCCGATAGGGTGACGGTGGGGTGGTGCCCGACGGCTAGTGAGGACTTCCCTACTCCTCGCACCGATGAGTTGGTTGTGTTCGAGGATTACTTCTACCATGGATTTGGTGTTTAGATTCATCCATTTCTTCGCGAACCGATTGCCTATTATGGCATCAGCCTTTTCAATCTAGGCCCTAATTCCATCTTACATGTCACCATTTTCATCAATCTTTGCGAATCGTACCTTGGGATTCTTCCCCATTTCGATCTGTTCCGCCACTTTTTCTATCTCAAAGTCAAGGGAGGGACTAGTTCCCGAGTGGTCAGGGGAGCTTGTCTGTAGCTGCAGGACGGGATGGTGAGCCAGTACATCTCCGTTCCCCTGAACACAAACGTGAAGTATTAGGCATCAAAGTGGTTCTATATCAGGCAAGTGGAGCCATATGTGGCGTGTGACATCGATCAGGTTCCGGTGAGTAACTTCTGGTGGTTGGAGAGGCCTAGTTCCAATGGGATGGAGTAGGTGAGGGAGCTCCTAGGTTTGATAAACCGCAAGAGGCTCGATGAAGTCATTGTGGCGATGAACTTCACCTTCAGGCAGATTTAGGCCTGTAAAGAGAGGGCGCACCCCGAATTTTTGTTTCGGGGTGATACTGATGGGACTCATGAGGTGCCCGAGGAGATTGACCTGGATGAAGTCAAGCGTCGGATCGCGATGTTGTTCAATCTCATGGGTCGGTTGTCCATCAGGGATCAACAGAGGGCCTTTAGCGTCAAAAATCTCCCCCCAGCGGTAAAAGTCTTATTGTGGTGTTTACTTGGTCTTTTTTGTTATGCAATGTATTCATTTATGTTGTTGAAGATTCATGGGCAGGACCGGGTGGTGCACTTCTCGGCGGTGCCGTTGGAGGAGTGGCCGAGAGCCATAGACGCCTAGCCGAGCAGTCCTCAGCGTCAGACCAGCTCATATGCCGTAGAGCCACAGATGAAGATGAGCGGTCATCGTATGTGTGACACCTCTGGTGTTTTGACCTAGCACTAAAACTTGACATGTCATCATATGCATTGCAAAGCATTCATAAAGTAGAAAATTTTGAATGCATTCACTAAATAAGCTTTATTTCATAAGTTGTTATCTTATGTAATGTGATTCAAAACTCTAAATGAAGATCATGACCACAAGGGTCAATTTTCATGTGATCATGTGAGACCACGTGTCAATTGACTCAAATAACCCTAATGGGCCATGTACTTGGTCAAAAACCATAATTAAGTAAAAAGGTGAACAAATGAAATTGAATTCAAATTCAAATTATAAAAGTCCTTTTTGCCTCTTTTGTCTATTTCAAAATCCATTTGGAATTTGGGGGTGTGACAAAAAGCAAAGTTGAAGCATATTTTATAAGGATCAACTTTGGTATTCAAAGTTTTTAAAGTTTACATATAAAATTTGGAGTAATTTTGAAATGATTCAAATGCTCAAATGCACCCCAAATTCAAATTTCAAAATGGAGGTAGAATTTGAAAATATTCATTAAAGCAATGTTGTAGAGCTTGAAAAGTTGAGCTTCTTTCATTTTTGGAGATTTTCAACTTCTTTAGAAAATTTGTGAGTAATTTACAAAAAGAACTCAGTGGCAATTCTGTAAATATTTAAAAAAATCATTTTGAAGCCGAGTGCCACCTCCTGCTTGCCGCTGGCGCCACGTAGCTGCTTGCCGCCGATCGTTTTTCACCGCTTCTTCGCGCGAGGGCACGTTGCCGTCTCCATGGCGATCTCGTTCGGGAGCTATCGAAGCCGGACGCGTCCTCCTCGGCTATATAGAGTCACACCGCCGCCGTCGTTCTTCTTTTCCTCCCGTCTGCTCGTCGTCGTGCCCCGCCGCTCGCCGCTGCTTCAACCAAGCGCCCCCTGCCAAAATTGGCCACGCCACAAGTCCCGCCTTTCCCTTGTGCACCTGTTGAAGCCAGCCACAGCACCTCGTCGCACCGGAGTGGGCCGTGGAACGCCGTCTTCCTCGCGCCCGGTCAGTGCGCCGCCGAGCTCGGTTGCGCCGTGGCCAGAGCTCTCCGGTCGGTTTCTCCTTCAACCAGATAGCGTCTGAGCATCGTGGTGAGTCACTGATCACGACTGTGCTGTCTGTTTAGTCGCTACCATGCCGTTGACGTTGATCCGCGTGCTCACCGGCGAACTCTGCTCGGTTTGCCGCCGTGTGCGTGGCCATGCACGTTAGGAGCCTTGCTTTGTTTGATTAGCTGCTGTGCCGTGTTCTCCTGAGTGAGGGAAGCCGAAGATGCCTTCACCATGGTCGGAGAAGCTCTCATTCATCGTCTTCGTTTCACCGGAGCCTCGTCGTGCCGCTGCCACCGTCGCCGTGCTCGCCGTCGCTTATCTCAGCTTCCACCGGCTACCCTAGAATATGCGCGGGGTCGATTCGAGCGCGTAGGTGCCAACCGCGTCACAAGAGACCTCGCCGCCGGCGAGTTTTGGCCGGCCAGAGTCGGCAGCGTCGCTGTGTGTCTTGTTGTGTCACTGACGAGCGGGCCCAGGATGTCAGTGAGAGAAGGGAGAGAACATTGAGATTTTGTTATGTTCTGAATTTTGAATAGTGCAGCAACTTTGGAAATTTATAGGAAAATAATAACAGCTCTAAAAATTCTAAAAATTTATGTGACGCTTATGTACATGTTCTATTATGGTTTAAAAATATGAAACTTGAAATTGGAATAAATTTTTAATGTTCAAAAATTTAGTCAATTAATTGATAAATGCAATTTCCATAATTTTTGTAGGCCACTGTATAACTCCAAAAATTATGAAATTTATTTTGGTACACTAATTTGTCATGAGAAATCTTACATAAAATTTTGAGGTCATTTTGAACAAGTTCATTTTGAGATTAATTCCCAATTCATTCAAAAATGAATAAAAGCAAACCCTAAGTGTTGGGTTAGGGTTTGATCTTGTTTTGGTCATGATTTGTGACCAGTAGGATTTCAAGATCAATTTGGTCAAGTCACTTAGGTCATAAGCCCTAGATCATTAAAGTTTGGTTAGAGTATAGTTAATGAATGATTTCATTCATTAAGGGTAGAATTTTGGAGTGCAACTTTAGGGTAATCCTTTAGAAGAATGTAGGGTTTCTTAGTAAACATTTTTGTGTGATCCTTGATGGTAGAATTGCAAGTTGGTTTTGTTGGCTTGCAACTATACCATGAAGGAAAGTTGTACTCAAGGTGTTATTACATTTCATGCACCATGAAAGCATCATGTTTACATTATCATCATGTTGAAGCATATGTTATTATTTCGTGTAGAATCCGAGAGTGAACCGATTCTAGTTGAGCAAGTTGTGGAAGAATCCCCGGTTGTCTCGGGATTTGATATTTGTCGTACTGATCCGGAACCCGAGATCGTCAACGAAGGCAAGCCCCAATTTATGCATTAAACCATTACCTTGTTTACTTTGCAAAGTTTATCACCTATGTTACTTATTGCATTAAGTTGATTAATTCAAATGTTACCTACTTGATGCATTGCCTACCTTGTTAATTGTTTACCATCCTTGAAGATGATTTTATTTACAAAGGCGTAGAATTGCTTAGTATGCTTTATGGTTGGCTTTCAAAGTAAAAGTTTCGATACAATCAAAGATGGCATACTGGCCAAAGAAAGAAAGAAGATAGAATAAACTAGAGACTAGTCGGGTGACTTATCTTGAATGTTGGGTAATGTTGCCGACTATAAAGGCCACTCATTGTGGATCTTCTGAACAAGACACTTTGTAGTACTAGTCACATACTCCGGTAAGCCTACTTTGGCTAATCCGATACTAAGACGAATGCCCACGCACTGGGAGTGGAGAGATGGCAGGAGTAGTGTGTACCCTCGTGGCTGAAAT
Source organism: Miscanthus lutarioriparius (assembly GCA_904845875.1). NCBI lineage: Eukaryota > Viridiplantae > Streptophyta > Magnoliopsida > Poales > Poaceae > Miscanthus > Miscanthus lutarioriparius. The sequence goes on along the minus strand of CAJGYO010000011.1, from coordinate 50,057,536 downwards.
GTGGCCGGATTGGAGGTGTGCTGTGCTCTCGGGTGGCGTGGAGACGGCTTAGTATGCGAGGATCTGGTAGCGAGGTTGATATATGCAAGATGAAGTTCTACATATGTCGTGTGATAAGGAATCCCCAGCTGGGACTTGAATCAATTCGAATTGCCGGTGCACCGCGGATATGGAGACTCGATTCATTACAGAAGCAATGCAGGACTGGTGAATTACTAAAACTTGAAAAAAAGGAATGGAATGAGAAGGATTGGAACATGGGATATGAACACTTAGTTTGAGATAATGAACTACGAAGACTTAGGGGAAAAACTTGAAAATAGGATCAAGAATTGTAAGCTTTTGGCAAAGAACTTTTGAATCTTGCTACATCCTTACCTTGACCCAACACCTGCATCCCTAAGACCTTCGCCCCTTTTTTGTCGGGTCAGTCTTGTTGGGTACTTTTATACTCAGGGTTTGTTAACCCTTGTTGCAGGTGAATCACATGCGTAGGCTTGTTTTGGTCCCTACTGCATGTCAGTGTTTGAAGTCGATGACGATGAGGAATTTTGAATGGCCTTTGGACAAGGCACTAGTTTGTGTGAAATAAATAATGTTAATATAATATTATCCCGCTACTATGGTTGTATGACACTTATGGTTTTGTAAGTTTGAAACAACTGGTTTGTAATACTAAAACTTAAGTCTTCCGCTTTATGATCTCTGATATGTATATTGAAAACTATTGTAATCTGCAATGTCTATGATTGGGATCCTATTTGGAAAAGATTTGTGGATGATTCGGGTTTCCCGAGGACACCCGACAGACCTGTTAAGTTGTTGGGAACTCGTGTACGCTATCAGAGGTCTGTTGAGACATCGATAGGTGCACGTGGGCCTGATTTCTTAGAAGGTTCTGCCACAGCTAGTATCAGAGCAGGTCCTATCTAAGATCATTGTAGGTTACATTGGAAAACCTTTAAATTGATTTGGATCAAAGAAAGTAAACTTGATATTTTAAAGTTCAAATTTCTTTCTTCTTACCTCTAATCTAGCCTCAATCCTATCTTATTTGAAAGTTTATGGCAGATAATATGATTAGGTTTGTCCTATGTATTAAAAATCTAGTACTTTTGATTGTATAAATCTTTTGTACTAGGATTCGTAAGATCGATTCATGCATCATGCTTGAACACCTTGCATAATAATTCCCCTTAAAAGTGGTTGGGTAAGTAATGTCAATCCCATTCTTGCTAACCCTCTTTATCCTCAAGCTATCCTTATAGTCCTACCCTAACTTCTACAGGCTATGGCAAGGACCAAGATAACCGCACGCAAGTCCATCGGACCTCATGGAGTCACTCGTCACCAGTTGGCGCCCTGTTATGTCGGTCCTTTTCAAATCCAACAACGATGTGGACCGGTCGCCTATCACGTCAAGCTACCAGATCACATGTCAGCTGTGCATGATATCTTCCATGTATCCCATTTAAAGAAGTGTCTTTAAGTACCTGACCAAGTGATCGACTTTGGTGATGTAGAACTAGAATCTGACTTGACTTATGCTGAGTACCCCATTAGAGTCTTAGATCAGAAAGATCGAGTCACTCGAAGACGTACAATCAAGTTCTACAAAGTACAATGGAACCAACACACTGAAGAAGAAGCTACTTGGGAGTCCGAGGATTACTTAGAAGAAAACTTTCCTGACTTCTTTGCCTTCTATCTAGTGCAATACCTTGTCTATATTGTAACTTGTCTCTTTTGTCAAAAGAATGAAAAACCCTCTATAGCCTTTTGAATAAAGTTATGATGTGTTAGCTTGACACATTTTCTTTCCATTACTTAATCCTAAGTTTTAAATCTCGGGACGAGATTTCTTTAAGGGGGAAGGGTTGTGACACCTCTGGTGTTTTGACCTAGCACTAAAACTTGACATGTCATCATATGCATTGCAAAGCATTCATAAAGTAAAAAATTTTGAATGCATTCACTAAATAAGCTTTATTTCATAAGTTGTTATCTTATGTAATGTGATTTAAAACTCTAAATGAAGATCATGACCACAAGGGTCAATTTTCATGTGATCATGTGAGACCACGTGTCAATTGACTCAAATAACCCTAATGGGCCATGTACTTGGTCAAAAACCATAATTAAGTAAAAAGGTGAACAAATGAAATTGAATTCAAATTCAAATTATAAAAGTCCTTTTTGCCCCTTTTGTCTATTTCAAAATCCATTTGGAATTTGGGGGTGTGACAAAAAGCAAAGTTGAAGCTTATTTTATAGGGATCAACTTTGGTATTCAAAGTTTTTAAAGTTTACATATAAAATTTGGAGTAATTTTGAAATGATTCAAATGCACCCCAAATTCAAATTTCAAAATGGAGGCAGAATTTGAAAATATTCATTAAAGCAATGTTGTAGAGCTTGAAAAGTTGAGCAACTTTCATTTTTGGAGATTTTCAACTTCTTTAGAAAATTTGTGAGTAATTTGCAAAAAGAACTCAGTGGCAATTCTGTAAATATTTTAAAAAATCAATTTGAAGCCAAGCGCCACCTCCTGCTTGCCGCCGGCGCCACGTAGCTGCTTACCGCCGATTGTTTTTCACCGCTTCTTCGCGCGAGGGCACGTTGCCGTCTCCGTGGCGATCTCGTTCGGGAACTATCGAAGCCGGACGCGTCCTCCTCTGCTATATAGAGTCACACCGCCGCCGTCGTTCTTCCTTTCCTCCCGTCTGCTCGTCGTCGTGCCCCGCCGCTCGCCGCTGCTTCAGCCAAGCGCCCCCAGCCAAAATTGGCCACGCCACAAGTCCCGCCTTTCCCTTGTGCACCTGTTGGAGCCAGCCACAGCACCTCGTCGCACTAGAGTGGGCCGTGCAACGCCGTCTTCCTCGCGCCCGGTCAGTGCGCCGCCGGGCTCGATCGCGCCGTGGCCAGAGCTCTCCGGTCGGTTTCTCCTTCAACCAGATAGCGTCCGAGCATCGTGGTGAGTCACAGATCACGACTGTGTTGTCTGTTTAGTCGCTACCATGCCATTGACGTTGATCCGCATGCTCGCCGGCGAACTCTGCTCGGTTTGTCGCCGTGTGTGTGGCCATGCACGTTAGGAGCCTTGCTTTATTCGATTAGCTGCTGTGCCGTGTTCTCCTGAGTGAGGGGAAGCCAAAGATGCCTTCACCATGGTTGGAGAAGCTCCCGTTCTCCATCTCCGTTTCACTAGAGCCCTGCCGTGCTCGCCGTCGGTCATCTCAGCTTCCACCGGCTACCCTAGAATATGCGCGGGATCGATTAGAGCGCGTAGGTGCCAACCGCGTCGCAAGAGACCTCGCCTTCGGTGAGTTTTGGCCGACCAGAGTCGGCAGCGCCGCCATGTGTCTTGTTTTGTCACTGACGAGCGGGCCCAGGCTGTCAGTGAGAGAAGGGAGAGAACATTGAGATTTTGTTATTTTCTGAATTTTGAATAGTGCAGCAACTTTAGAAATTTATAGGAAAATAATTACAGCTCTAAAAATTCTAAAAATTTATGTGAAGCTTCTGTATACGTTCTATTATGGTTTAAAAATATGAAACTTGAAATTTGAATAAATTTTTAATGTTCAAAATTTTAGTCAATTAATTGATAAATGCAATTTTCATAATTTTTGTAGGCCACTGTATAACTCCAAAAATTATGAAATTTATTTTGGTACACTAATTTGTCATGAGGAATCTTACATAAAATTTTGAGGTCATTTGGAACAAGTTCATTTTGAGCTTAATTCCCAATTCATTCAAAAATGAATAAAAGCAAACCATAAGTGTTGGGTTAGGGTTTGATCTTGTTTTGGTCATAATTTGTGACCAGTAGGGTTTCAAGATCAATTTGGTCAAGTCACTTAGGTCATAAGCCCTAGATCATTAAAGTTTGGTTAGAGTATAGTTAATGAATGATTTCATTCATTAAGGGTAGAATTTTAGAGTGCAACTTTAGGGTAATCCTTTAGAAGAATGTAGGGTTTCTTAGTAAACATTTTTGTGTGATCCTTGATGGTAGAATTGCAAGTTGGTTTTGTTGTCTTGCAACTGTACCGTGAAGGAAAGTTGTACTCAAGTTGTTATTACATTTCATGCACCATGAAAGCATCATGTTTACATTATCATCATGTTGAAGCATATGTTATTATTTCGTGTAGAATCCGAGAGTGAACCGATTCTAGTTGAAGTTGTGGAAGAATCCCTGTTGTCTCAGGATTTGATATTTGTGGTACTGATCCGGAACCCAAGATCGTCAACGAAGGCAAGCCCCGATTTATGCATTAAACCATTACCTTGTTTACTTTGAAAAGTTTATCACCTATGTTACTTGTTGCATTAAGTTGATTAATTCAAATGTTACCTACTTGATGCATTGCCTACCTTGTTAATTATTTACCATCCTTGAAGATGATTTTATTTACAAAGGCATAGAATTGCTTAGTATGCTTTATGGTAGGCTTTCAAAGTAAAGTTTCGATACAATCAAAGATGGCATACTGGCCAAAGAAAGAAAGAAGATAGAATGAACTAGAGACTAGTCGGGTGACTTATCTTGAATGTTGGGTAATGTTGCCGACTATGTCGCTTAAAGGCCACTCATTGTGGATCTTCTGAATGAGACACTTTGTAGTACTGGTCACATAATCCGGTAAGCCTACTTCGGCTAATCCGATACTAAGACGAATGCCCACGCACTGGGAGTGGAGTGGTGGCGGGAGTAGCGTGTACCCTCGTGGCTGGAATGTGGCTGGATTGGAGGTGTGCTATGCTCTCGGGTGGCGTGGAGATGGCTTAGTATGGGAGGATCCGGTAGCGAGGTTGATATATGCAAGATTAAGTTCTACATATGTCGTGTGATAAGGAATCCCTAGCTGGGACTTGAATCAATTCGAATTGCCGATGCTCCACGGATATGGAGACTCGATTCATTACAGAAGTAATGTAGGACTGGTGAATTACTAAAACTTGAAAAAAGGAATGGAATGAGAAGGATTGGAACATGTCATATGAACACTTAGTTTGAGATAATGAACTAAGAAGACTTAGGGGAAAAACTTGAAAATAGGATCAAGAATAGTAAGCTTTTGGCAAAGAACTTTTGAATCTTGCTACATCCTTACCTTGACCCAACACCTGCATCCCTAAGACCTTCGCCCCTTTTTCGTCGGGTCAGTCTTGTTGAGTACTTTTGTACTCAGGGTTTGTTAACCCTTGTTGCAGGTGAGTCGCATGCGCAGGCTTGTTTTGGTCCCTGCTGCATGTCAGTGTTTGAAGTCGATGACGATGAGGAATGATGAATGGCCTTTGGACAAGGCACTAGTTTGTGTGAAATAAATAATGTTAATGTAATATTATCCCGCTACTATGGTTGTATGACACTTATGGTTTTGTAAGTTTGAAACAACTGGTTTGTAATACTAAAACTTAAGTCTTCCGCTTTATGATCTCTGATATGTATATTGAAAACTGTTGTAATCTGAATGTCTGTGATTGGGATCCTGTTTGGAAAAGATTCGTGGATGATTCGGGTTTCCCGAGGACACCCGATAGACCTGCTAAGTTGTTGGGAACTCGTGTACACTATTAGAGGTCTATTGAGACATCGATAGGTGCACGTGGGCCCAATTTCTTAGGAGGTTCTACCACAGTATGTCCGCGAGAAGCTTCGAGGGAAGCAGACAGCTAAAGAAGAGCCATCCTTGAAGAGGAGGAAGACGGCGAGGTCCTCCTGAGGTAAGGAGGGGCCAATTAGCATTGGTGGTCTCGGCCAGCCCCGGAGGCGGCAGATGGTTCTGTCAGATTCATCTGATGATGATAGACCAGCGGTTCCACCACCTTCGAGTGCCGAGATGCCTTTAGCGGCTATGCTGGCTGGTGCAGAGATGCATGGGAGGTGGTGAACACATGAAGCCACAACGGCATTCCCCAAGAGTGCTCGGACAATCTCGACGCCGGTAGCTAGGACGGGCGTCGCAAGTCCCCAAGACTACGTGGGTGACACCCATAGTGGCAGCTGAGGTTGTTAGTCAAAGGGGCACGGAGGAACCAGCCAGATTTGTTGCTAGACATGGTGGCTCCAGACGGGGGCGCCGGTTTAGAACTATGTGGCGAGAGTCCCAATTGTAAGATCCCCCCCCCGTTTTTTGCAATATTTCCTTTGTGCAAAGTCGTTGTTTAATGAGCCTTTTCCTTGTTGTAGCGCGGAGTCAACTGAGGACCTGCAGCCATCAGCTGCTGATGATGGGCATTGCGTGACAGAGCCGGAGGCTCTTGACACTGAGTAGGGTCATCAGCCGGACCCGATCACCCCCATTGTGGAGCAATCACCTGCTGCAGATCCCATTGGTCCCATCGTGGAGGAGTTGCTGGCGGCCTGGCCAACGTCCCTTGGAGGTGGGACAAACGACAAAGGTGACCCGACAGACAGGCCAGGCTATGAAGAAGCATGGACCGCCGTGGAGACATCAGTTGATCCTACTATAGTAAGGATAGAGACCGCGAGGAATGCGCCAAGTAGCGCTGCGTAGGATCCGCCCGTGGTTGCCAAACAAGCAACGCCCGTGGTGGTGCTGGTGATGGGAATAGGGCCCGGACGTCCCGTCCAAGCACAATAGGGACCGAGGAGATCACCTCCAAGGGCAGCTACTGTAGAAGTTGAAGAAATTGTTCGAGAGCCTACTCAGCCACCTCAGGTCCTCCGCACGGTTATTCGGCATGGCGATGAGTTCGACATGCTGGAGGAGGGGGAGGCAAGCGCAAAGACAAAGAGGTTGAGAGCTGACCTATCGGCGATGATCGGCCAAATTGAGGTAAGTCTAAAGTAATTTTGTGTTGTGTCTGTTGCAGAATGCAGTTCTTGAACATTTGTTTCTGCAAAATGTGATGAAGGTGTCCGAGCAGCGCCGGTGGTAATTGGAAACCTATAGACATCGGTGACCGACCTCTAGGTGCGCCTAATCCAAGAACACCACCATAGGGAGGATTTGAAAGTGAAGGTCCTGGCATTGGAGAAGGATCGCTAGCTAATGGAGGCGGAGAACCAGTCATTGGCCGAGCAGCTTAGCCACCGTACCAACCAGCAGAAAGGTATGACCTTGAATCTTGCTCTATTGATGCTCAGCATGGTAAAGTGTCTGCCCATGGTGTGTAGCCCTGGAGATGGAGATAAGCCTTTCCAGTGAGACCGTCAGCCAACTCCTTAAGGGAAAGGAGGAAGCGAAAGAGAAAGCTGACAAGGTCACCGTGGATCTTGAATGTAAGTATGTCTTTTGTCGTATCCATTCTTGCAGTGTTAGGAGCGTGCTTAGCATACTACTACTGGTGCATTGCAGAATACTATTAATAGGCGCAGGCATAGTTCAATGTCTTTGGAGACCAGGTGAAAGCCTGTGATGACAAGCTGGAGGCAGTAACAGCAGGGATCAACCCCATGCTCAACTACGTCGGTTTCGCATCACACGAAGGGGCAACGCGGTTGCCTGGCGACCTAGCACCTTGGACGATCGTGGACCAATGCCAGACGGTGTGGATGAACTTCAAGGAGGTCACTCGTAGCGCTGCCCATTGGGTCGTTGTCCATGCGCTCACAGTGCTACGGTCACATTATCCTTTGGTTAAACCCGAGGTGATAATGACTGGCTTCACCAGAGGGACGAAAGCGCAGAAGATCGTGAAGCTAGAGGGTGAGGCAGAAGAAGCAGCGGCGAAGCTTGCCGTAGACGTCGACCTATTCGGCGAGGGACAAGACAATGTCCAGTAGATTAGGAAAAAACTTTTGTTGTAATGTTGTGTAAAAGTGCTTAGCAGTTTTTGGTGAACACTTAGTGTTATTTGTGAACTTTGTGTTTATATTTAATATAAACCATCCAGTCAGTTAGTTTGTAGCTAAGTCTCCATCCCTGGCTAGCCTGTAAACCATAACACTGAGCGCGAGGCCCATGTTTGTGTAGGTAAACAAAGCGTCACCAAGGAGCCGTAGCCTACCACCCGTAACACAAAGGGCAGACGCTCGTGCACATATAGGGAGAAGCCAAAGACAGGGCTGTCTCTGGGGGCATCCGAGCGTAAACATGACTATTCGAGGAATTGCCTTAGGCATAGTATATGTCATCATTAAGATGTTATACATGGAGAAAGATTGCTTAGCGAAAAAACAAACAAAAGACCACATGAAGAAACATCAGAGGGAGAAACTTTATTGAATACTTGAATATAAAAGGTACATATCTTTGTATGGAACACTTCAAGGTTAGAAATGCCTAAGGAGATCAATGTGCCAGGAGTTTGGGATGTCTACTTCGTCCATGTCACATAGTCTGTAGGACCCTGGTTGGGTGATCGCCTTGACGATGTAGGGGCCCTCCCAGGGTGACGAGAGCTTGTGCATGCCTTTTGTCTTCTGCTTCCTGCGGAGTACTAGGTCTCCGACCATGAAGAATCTATCATTGACGTTGTGGTTGTAGTATCTACGTGAGCCATCGAAGTACTTTGCCGTCCGAACACATGTAACCAGGCGCTCCTCTTCTAGGTGATTAATATCATAGGCCCTAGCTCGGTCGGAGTTCACCTCGTTGTAGTGCTCCACCCTGGGTGCTCGGAAGGCGACGTCGGCAGGTAGAATGGCCTCGGAGCCAAAAACCATGAAGTATGGGGAGACACCGGTGTTGTGACTGGGTTGGGTCCTTAGTCCCTAGACCACGGCCGGCAATTCCTTAAGCCATTTGCCTGGGTACTTTTGCTCCTTCTCATAGAGCCTTTTCTTCAGTGCATCTAGAATCATGCCGTTGGCGCGTTCAACCTGGTTGTTTGCCCTTGGGTGTGCCACCGAAATGTACTTGACTAAGATGCACCTTTCATCGCAGAAGTCCAAGAAGTCACTAACAATGAACGTGGACCCTAGATCGGTGATGATACTGTTCGGTAGGCCAAACCTATGTATGATGTCATTGAGCAGCTCAACTCCTTCTTTGTTGTGGCCTGGACAAGGGGTTTGTATTCAATCCACTTGGAGAACTTGTCGATGTAGATGTATACCCAGTGGAATCCTCCTGGCGCGGGCTTGAATGGCCCGATCATATCCAATCCCTAGCATGCAAAGGGCCAAGAAGCAGGGATCGTCTGTAGGGCCTGAGCTAGGATGTGGATTTGCTTGGTGAAAAACTAGCACTTCTCACATCGGCGAATGAGTGCTTCTGCGTCAGTGACGACTGAAGGCCAATAGAAACTAGCTTGGAAGGCTTTGTCGACCAGTGTTCTAGAGGCCACATGATTGCCGTAGGTGCCAGCATAGATCTCCTTGAGTATCTTCTTGCCTTCTTCTATGGAGACGCACATTTGAAGTAGCTCCTCCTTGGCATTCTCATGATACAACTTTCCATCAACAAGGACATAATGCTTGTTGCGACGGGTGAGGCGCTCTCTCTCTGTGTTGTCAACCGGGACATCTGTAGTGGTTAGGTATTAGATGAAAGGCACCCTCCAATCACTGCTTAGCCCAGGAACCACTACGACTATCTGCTCGACAGGTGGCTTTTCTTCAACGCCTTCTTGCCCCTACTTGATGGAAGGGGTCACAAGGTCCTGGACGAACACTCCAGCTAGAATTTTGGTTTGGGTTGACCCTAACTTTGACAGCTCATCGGCTGCTTGGTTGTTAGCCCAGACCATGTGGAGGTACTTGATTCCGTAGAACTTGTCTTCAAGTTTCCTTATCATCATGTAGTAAGCGTCCATCCTCTCATTGGTGCAGTTCTAATCCTTGTTGAGTTGGTTGATTACGAGTGCGGAGATGCCGTACACCATGCGGCGTTTAACGCCAAGCTCCATGGCTAAACGGAGACCGTGCAATGCCACCTCGTACTCTGTGGCATTATTGGATGCCGGAAAGTGGATTCGATAGACGTAGCAAAGCTTGTCCCTAGATGGTGAGATGAGGTATACACCTACCCCAGCACCATCGAGGTTTAGAGATCCATCGAAATACATGGTCTAGTGCTTGGGATGATCGACTGGGATAGGAGTCTGCATATCCGTCCAGTCGGCGATGAAATTGACGAGCGCCTATGACTTGATCGTCTGGCGAGGCCTGAAGTCGAATGTGTAGGTGCTGAGCTTGACCACCGATTTAATGATGCGGCCGTTGGCTTCCTTGTTGCGAAGGATGTCGCCGAGTTTGGGTACTCGGTGACCACTGCTATGGGATAAATCTCGAAGTAGTGACAGAGCTTCTGGGATGTGATCAAGATGGCATACAACAGCTTCTGGACCTAAGGATAGCAAGTCTTAGACTTGTTCAGGACTTCACTGATGAAATAGAATGGGCATTGGACTTTGTAGGTGTGCCCAACCTCTTCACACTCGACAATAATGGTCGTACTGACCACCCGGTTGGTCACCACAATGTAGACTAGCAGGGTTTCGCCAGTTTGGGGAGCGGTCATGATCGGAGGTGAGGTGCAAAACCGCTTGATCTCGACAAATGCCTTGTCAGCGTCCTCTGACCAAATGAACTTTTCTTGAGCCTTGAGTAGCTTGAAGAAGTGAAGTACCTTTTCGCCAAGATGGGATATGAAATGACTTAAAGCCTCCATGTATCCTGTTAGCTTCTAGACGTCCTTGACGTAGGTCGATGGTTTCATCTTGATCACCGTCTCTATCTTCTCTCGATTGGCTTCGATGCCACGATGGCTAATGATGTTGCCTAGTACGATACCAGATGGGATGCCAAAAATACACTTAGTGGGATTCAGCTTCCATCGGTACACCTTTAGGGCTTTGAAGGTCTCGGTGAGGTCAGCGATGAGGGTATCGGCCATCTTAGATTTAACCACCACATCATCAATGTAAGACTCAACATTCTTTCTAATGTGGTCCTTGAGGCAACACTGGATGGATCTTTGATAAGTAGCACCCATGTTCTTGAGCCCAAAGGATATGGTCGAGCAGTAGGCGCTGAAGGGCATGATGAATGACGTCTTGATCTGATCTTCTTCCTTTAGAGTGATCTGGTGATAACCAAAGTAGCAATCTAAAAAGCACAGGAGCTCACAACCAGCTATGGAATCTATGACCTCATCAATGCGAGGTAAGCCGATGGGGTCTTTAGGGTAGTGTTTGTTGAGATCAGTATAATCAACGCCCATTCTCCATTCTTTATTCTTCTTTCTTACAAGAACCAGGTTGGCTAACCACTCCGGATGATACACCTCTTTAATAAAACCGGTAGCTAAGAGCCATGTTATTTCTACCCTAATAGCCTCCTTTTTGTCCTATGCGAATCATCAAAGTTTCTGCTTGATTGGCTTGGTGTTTGCCGAGACATTTAAGGAGTGCTCGATTAGCTCCCAAGGTACACTGGGCATGTCTATAGGTTTCCATACGAACACATCGACATGCTCCCTTAGGAAGCTGACGAGCATGTCTTCCTATTTAGGATCGAGGTCGGCCCTGCTCCGAGCGGTCTTAGACCGGTCACCGGGGACGAGGAACACCTCCTTCACCTCCTTGGACTTGGTTGACGCTCGGGTGGCCTCCATGGTGGGGATCTCCAGCTCCTCCGGTGGTATCTACTATGAAGTGGCGAGGCAATCCTGCATGCAGATGGAGATGTCAATAGCCTCAGTGAGCGTGAAGTTTTCCTTCTCATAGGTGTAGGTGATGTTGAGGTTGGCACGCAAGGATGGGATCCCCTGCTCCATTGGCATCTTCAACACTAGGCACATGTAGTGGGCACAGCCATGAACTTGGCGAGGGTTGGTCGACCGAGGATGGTGTGGTACGTTGTGTTGAAGTTGGCAACCAGGAAGTTGACATAGTCGGTGCGGAAGTGCTTGACGGTGCTGAATTGTACCGGTAGAGTGATCTGCCCAGAGGTTGGGACCCCTTCTAGGGAATGATCCCCCAGAACAAAGAGTCCATAGGGGTGAGGTCTTCCTTCTTGAGCCCTAGCTCAGCTAGAGATCCGGTGAATAAGATGTTGAGGACGCTCCCTTCGACGATGAGGACCTTCTAGAAATGCACGCCCCTGATGATAGGATCTAGGACAAGGTGGAAACACCCATGGTATGGAATATCTACCCACTAGGCAGCCCTAGAGAAGGTGATTGGGTGCTCCGACTAGTTTAGGTACTTTAGATCTATGACTTTGCCATCGTAGGTGGTGACCGACATGATCTGTCGGGCGGTGAGCTTTTGTTCCCGCCTGTTCTCCGAGGCACCTCTCCTAGCAAAGATGGAGGCGACGGTCTTGGTGGCATCTTGGTAGGCAGGGCCTGCATCCTTCTCCCGTCCTCCACCTTGGATGTCATCTATGTCATCGTCATTGCGCCATGGCCTCTTTGTGTCCTCTACGTGGAAAGCCCTGATCAGGCCTTTGCACTCTCCCATGGTATGCTTGGTGCCCTTATGGATAGGCCATGGACCATCCAGGAGCTTGGCATAGTCAGCATCATAGGTGCGCTTAGCGCAAGGAGCGTTGATCGCCTTGACTGAGTTATCAGGCATGTGGCGGTGGTTTTGTCTGCCTCTCGAGCTCCCCGGACGATCATCGCGCCGGTGCTCATGATCATCGAGGCGACAATCATGCTCATCGTGGCGGCGGTCGCGATCATCGTGGTGGCGGTCGCGATCGTCATAATGCCTTTCTTCACGGTGGTCGTCATGGTGGCGTGGAGGGCGATCAGAGCGAGTGGCCTGCTCAGCTTCCTCAGCATTGGCGTAGCCATTTACTACCTATATCAGCTCACCGATTGTCATAGGCTTCTTGCGGTATAATTTTCCGTGGAGCTGCTCATGGTAGAGGAGCCCCTTAGTGAACACGGCAATGGCCTCGCTATCGCTGATGTTGGGGATGGAGTTCCTTGTCTCCGAGAAGCGCTTGGTGAAGCTGCACAAGGGCTCCCCGAAGGTTTGATGAAGCTTTTCCTTGTCATACTTGGTGCCTGGCTGCTCATAGGTGGCCATGTAGTTCTCAGTGAAGACCTTCTTGAGGTCATCCCAAGATCGGATGGAGTCCTCCTATAGGCTGAGGAGCTAGTTGTTCACAGACTTATTGAGCATGATGGGCAGATAATTTGCCATCACATCTTTGCTTCCACCTACAGCTCTCACGGTGATCTCGTAGAGTGTTAAGCACTGCGTGGGGTTGGACTTGCCATCGTAGGTGTCCACTCCGAAGATCTTGAAGCCCACGGGCCACCGGACAGCTCGGAGTCTTGCTATGAAGGGACAAAGTCTAGGGGCGTCGGGGGCAGGTGGTGCTCAGGCGGCACTAGGTACTCCATGCTCAGTGTCATACTACCGCCGGCGTTCCATCTTCGTGTCGTGGTGCGCAGACCTGCTGTTCTCAATGCGGTCATGGGCGTAGATGTTGGCGTTGATGTGTTTGCGAGCATCATATAGCAGGGGTTGATTCACCTCCTGGTTGGCGCTGCGGTTGCCGCCTCGGCCACCCTGCGGACGAGGAGGGCGTCTGCCTTAGTCATGATATGCTTCATAGTTGCCCCTGGATCCTCCATAGAGGTAGGGGCCACCAACTTGAGGTTGGGGGTGCTCGGAGCCTTGATGTTGACTCTCTCTATCGTGGCGGGAGCGACGACTACGAGCCGATGCAGTCAAGTAGGATGGAGCAGGGTGCCAGATCTCATTGACCTAAACTTGAGCCGCCTTGACATGCGCCTAGATCTTCTTGACTTCTAGAGTCTGTGGGAGCTTCTCCAGCCCGTTGAAAATGACAGCGAGATTGGCACTTGGGGTCTTCTGCACCGGCTTGTTTCCACCATGTCAAACTCATCCTCTAGCTTGTGGCGCACGTGGTGCGGGGCATTAGGATCCCCATCAACTCCGCCAGCGGCTTCTTTGTCTCAGCGACATTGACGATCGACGTTCTTCGCTAGGCGATAATTGCGGTCTTCGGTGATTTCACCGTCCTTGGTGATGCTATCATGGCTGATATGAAAGATCTCGCCCCTGAATCCTGGCGGAAAAGGGGGATAGCTGGAGACGGTCTCGATGGAGCCCTAGGAGTATGTGTCGGGGCTCTCGTCCAAGATGTTATGGACAGAATCATCCGATACTTGACAAATAGCCACCATGTTGACCACGGGCGTAGGCCGATTGGCCTTAGGCAGATCAATCTTGTAGAGGTCATCGACACGGTTGTGCTCGGCATGGTCAATGAAAAGGTGGTGGACAACAATTTGGTACCCAGATCCTGCACCCACCTGGCCGAAAGGATAGGGCCTCGACATATTTTCCATCGGGGCTTCGTAGTCGGCCAGGCGTAGGCCGTTCGCAGGGAGTGGTCGGCGTCGCACCATGCGCCCTTCTAGAGTTGCCATGATCACCAGATCTAAATCTTGCCATCTCGAATGACGTGGCTAAGCAGATCACTCGGTCATAGAGGCTCAGCGACCTAGGAGCGCAGCAGTTTCGCTACTCGCAGTAGACCGATCTAAGACTAAATCCACGAGGAGCTGACATTCCGCTAAGCGGTCTGTGACCCGATCGATAAATGCCATCAGCTCATCATTACTAATGGATCTCCTAACCCAGCGACGAAGCGTCAAGGTTGAAGATGGTGTTGAAGATGTTGGCATGATCAACATAGGGTGATTCTACACCACCTACATGATTTTCTTAGTGCCGTTGACGCCGATGATCCAGGTCATAGATCCGACCATAAAGGTCTGTCCTAGCTTAGGAAGGATCACGGAGCTCAGGAAGTGGACCATCTGGCTCACCATGGAATTAGCATGCTCTACCTAGCACACCAGTGTCAACGAAATATAGTTGGCAGTCTACCGAGAGGTATGCCCACGGTAGTAGATGAATCGGTGGAGGTGTGCATGATGGGAACTAGACAATGACATAGAACGCAAGAGACAGTGATTAGGCAGGTTCCTGCCTTCTTGCCATGCCCTACCAGCCTCCTTATCATGCCCGCATGCCTCCTCAGCCCCCACCCACCATCCCGCCATGGCCTCTGTGCCTCCCTCTGGCCTCCCTGTCATTGCCCAAATTGTGGTGTGCTAGGGGCGGGTCCTGGCGACCGAGGGTAGCTGGTGGCCCGCCTGTCGCCACTGCATGCTTCCTGCCCCGGCTCGCGCTGTTGTTCATGTTTCTAGCACACCAGGGCACACGACAGCACTAGGCGGGTGAAACGATCCTGATTTCCATGAAGGGAAATCCACATATTTGAACCATAACGTGATAGTCCTAGATGATCATTCCATCACATTATCGAATAACAGTCGATATCACAAGTCATACATCGAATACTTATCTTACATAGTACACATAGCAAGGTTTACTCATTATTACATTGCCACTTGGCAGAATCACACAGAGCACACAGCATCTAGAATAGCATCAAGTTGAACGGCAGCGGGCACAGACTTCATCTCCTAAACTAAACTTGAGCGAAGGACAAGACCTCTAATCCAACCAATCATCTCCATGGTAGTCGTACTTAGACTTGGGACCTACCCAACAATTATCAGTATGATTTGTACTGATCACAGGCTCCCACCCCATGCTTTGCATTTGCTTTGTGGTAGTGGAATGCAAGGGTAGAGCGAAAGACCTAATTATGGCTGTGGTTTTTCCTATGCAAGTGTAATCAAGTTTTAACCCATCTCATCCACACACATTCTCCCATCCCATCACACACATCTCACCACACTCTCACTCACTAGGTGGCAAGGACAACTCCCTCTCATGCCTTGCCTCAACAGCCAAAGCCAAAAACCAACACATACCCAGGGGAAGAAGAAGAAGTAGAAAGGACTCCACTCACTAATCAAGGGAAGAGTAAGTCATAGGAATGTCCTTATCCGTGGATAGGGCTACACATATAGATTGATCAACTCTGCAGAGCATGTACACCTAGAACCACCAGATCACCATCATTGATGGAGGCCCTTGTCTTGGCTAATACTGGGCTGCCTTCCAAACTAGTGTGATACTACTCTGCCACTTAGCCCTAGGGCACCTTGGATGACCACGACACGCTGAGACTATGAGACGTAGTACCAGGCCCCGGAGGTCAATATACTATCTTGGGAGGGTGTGAGGCATATGCCCGTACCACCCTACACAGTCCGCTAACAACCTAGCAGCAGTGGCATCGCCCTAGCAGGTCAACATCTGTCCCCTGCCCGACCAAGGACGAGTGGTGTGTACGAAGGGTCCTATGATTCAGTTCTCTCAGCATATCAGTCCTTAGGAGGATCAGACAAGACATCTTCTCAAATGGGGATAACCAACACCTCGTGCTTCAACAGCACCTCCATCCTGAGGACTTGCCCCAAGGAGAGTTGCCTCCCCGGGATATACTCCTCTCACATGTACCCACCATAGGTACCTCACATAGGGGATGCCTAGGTCACACCCCCTGGCAAGACCCTTCCAAAGACTCATCGTAGAATCCTGTCTGGTCGACTCAACCCTCACCACACACCCAAGACACACGCCAAGATCTCCCCAAGTTATTACCACATCAATGGCACCCAGTGCTATAGCCACTTACAAACAATTCTCCACCAAGCATCACATCACAGATACAATGCATAGTAGAAGTAAGTAGCAAGTAGTAAGCAAGCATCTAGCCTAGTAGCGGGTGTGTAGGGGTAAAGGTTGCGTCAACGTAAAGGCTTCAAGCAATTCTACCATGCAACATATCATAGATTATTTGCATAAAATAAAGCACTAGAAGTTATATTATTGCATGTCTAATAGGATTCTATGAGGATTCTAATAGGATTCTCTTAGTCAACCAGTCCAAAAAAAACTTTCTACAAATGCCCTCCTTCCTCCTGGTGACTGTAGTTGTTCATGCTCGACTGTAATTGTTCAAGTAATTTTTTAGCTCACGTGGAGTCGAGAAAATGCAAAAAATAGAGAGTGGAGATTTTGCCCTTTCAATCTTTAAAGGAGTTGGGTTTAAGAAGTAAGTTTATGCTATCCCTAATGTCTTTTCAAAAATTATTCTTACATTTATTTCACCAATTTTTGTTCTCATCTAGAGAGGCATGTTGGTTCTTCACTATTTTGTTACAAATTTAGACCGATTTTTGACCAACTTGCAGTACTATAGATTTTAACTTTAGAGGCAGTTGGGATGCCTATATAGAGGTGGGTATTCTAGCCGCCTCTAGTTTTTTGCCTCTACAAACCGGTGATTTGTAGAGATGGGTGCCCGGTCGCCTCTAGTAAGGGACACTAGTATGTGGGTCAAGCCATATAGTCCAGTGGACTTCAGAGCCAGGGTCTGTAGTTTCTCATATAGTTCACCTATCCACAACTCTAGTTTCCATAGTTTTTTGCTTCACTAAGCTTCGGGCAAGTTTAGGGGACAATAGCTCAGCAGCAGACCACCACTAGTTTTACACTTGGTTAGACTGAGTCTTTGAAAGTATCGACTACACTAGTCCACGGAGCTTGGCTACTATCTTCAGTGAGATTACAGGACACACGACACTGACTACACTTCTAGAGCATGTGCCTACCACAACAGCTCCAGTTACAGCTCTAGTCACTGGGACTCCAGAGACGATCTCGTCTTCTATCGCCTCATCAAAGCCATCACAGCTAGCGAGTCAGTCTCCTCCTAGTTCTTTCGTACTAGTGGCTTTAGAGACAAGGATATCAATAGTTGCGGTGGCTACTACTCCTACAATGATAGAGCTTCAGAGCCACAAGGTTAGGCCACATCTTCAGAGTCACAACATGCAGACCCCTTACAGAGTCCACTGAGCAGACCTAGACAGTTTTAGCTTCTCTTCTAGAGTCAGAGGGTTAGCTCCTTAGAGTCAGACAGCTCCAGACGATTTAGAGACTGATGAGGAGGCTATTCTCACATAGTTTGTGGTTACCCCGCACACCTCAGCGCCTGACTCGACTGCTTCTACCCCACCAACCGACCCTTAGATTTTGGTGCTTGATGCCAAAGGAGGAAAGGGAGCGAGTATGTAGACTTAGGGGGGCGTGTGAGATGGACTCATTCTTTTGTGTGTGATACTTCATATGCATTCACGTTTACTTTCATGCATTGTATTACATGTGTGCTTTCATGTGTTTGAGACTATGTGACATGTGTGCACTCTCTACTTTGTTATATATCATGTCACTTGATTGTTGCTCATTTATTATGCTTCTACTATACTCCATGTTAAACAAACTTTATTTGTCGTACTCGCGCGTATTTCATATCATTTGAGTACATATGTGGACTTGGTTTGTATAAGCATGTCTAACCCATTGTTCCTATTGTGACATGCTTATATGAACCAAGTCTGTCAAAAACCTCACCCATCTCAATTTCAGACATACTCGAGGTTGTGTTGTGATCAATCAACAAAAAGGGGGAGATTGAAAGCATCTAGGCCCCTAGTGGGTTTCGGTGATTAATGACTACACAAGATTATTATGACTAATATGTGTTTTGTAGAGGCAATTTGGGTTAGGTCACAATAATGGTGATTGTTTGGGCAACCTGAAAGTGCAACTAAGCCCCTAAGTGGGTTTTGGCGTATTGATGACACTACAATTAAGGATCCAAGGTTGAAAGCAAAAGGAATGGAACTTGACAACATATGAGATCCCCCAAATTCTAGTTTTTATGGCGTTCAGATTGATGAAGATTTTATTTACTTTTTCGATTTTGAAATTGAGTATAGGTAACGTCATACCATGAAGGGGGACACAAATGAAAAGCTTAAGGGAAACCATGTGCTCTTGCAAACCTTCAGAAAACCCCAAAAGCCAAAACAAAGCCACTGAACAAAAATATCCTATCCTTTTGGCTTGTGCAGAACCTCAGCGTTTTTGTGTTGACCTCAGTGCCACTGAGCCTCCACCTTTAAGTGCTAAACCTCAGCACTTAAACTGTACCGTTGGAAAGATTGTGAAGGGGTATTTATATCCTCCCACCTTCTTCCCCAAGGGTCACCTGCTCATTTCAGACACCTCCCCATCTCGTGAACACCTCTCTCTCATCCATTGTTGGCCATCCAACCTCTCCCTTGTGTTCTTGGTAATTCTCCCTTGAGAGATTGGACTGGGGAGTGGATTAGAGAGCCCTTGAGCAAGAGCAATCCCTTGAGAGCCTTGGTTCTCCCTCTAGCTTGTGGTTTGTGTTTGGTACTCTTGGAGCTTGGGCTCCTAGACGCTAGAGGTTGCTCGGGAGCTCCCAATCAGCTACGGTTGAGCACCGGGACGCTTGTATTGCCATTGAGACTTAGTTGAAACTCTCAAGCTCGATTTTTGTGGTTCGCTTGAGAAAGAGGTAGGAGTTGGAAGAGACTCCGTGTAACACCCCAGGCGCCACAAAAGCCTAGGATGTCACTAACGGCCCTTCCCACATGCCAGAGCGCGAAAACTTGGCATCAAAACCCCATTATCAAAGTAAAACGCGGAAGCTACAACAAGAACAAAACTATGATAAGATAGGTTCCATCACAAATGTTTTTATTAAACCATTAAGGGTCAGCATGACAGATAAACTAAGTTTATTATAGCAAGCCAAGAGTGACATTATTTTATCTAAATGTGGGTGAAACCATAAAGTGTGCCGCTAATCCCATCCCTTCAAGCAAAGCATCCAATCAAGCACCTGGAAAGAGGTGGGAATAAATCTCAGCAAGCAAACTACCTGAACATATCATTCATACTACAATTTAATTAGACATCAGTTTAATCATAAAATAATCCATGTTATAATATTAAATAAAAGGTACATCTTAAGATTATTTATCCAACAAAATTTCTATAATGAAGTTAAGGACATGATATATAATAAATAAATGATATCCACATATTAATAAAATAATTCTCCTCATATAAATAAAAACAATACTCCTCATATCCACTTCATGCCAACATAAAACTTCAATATAAATAAACCTCAAGAGTGCAATGCAATGCATATGCATGTCCACTATATCCATTCACTTCACACCACATGAAAGGAATGCATATGTAATGCAAATGACATGCTCTTCTGCACTCTTACCCCTCCATGGGACACTGTAAGAGTGTGCATCATACCCCTCCACGGGACACTGTATGATGTACCGGTACAAGTCGCGGCCAGTAAACGGCGACATAACTTCAAATGCAAATGTTATGACATGCAATGTGCATATGAGATACTCCTTTCAATGGTTAACTACTCCAACAACATATTGCAAAAAATGTAACTCTTGCCCAAAACAAAGTATAGCATAAGATCCAAATCTGCCAACATACCACAAGTACCAACAAGCCTTGTCCATATATGACATAGCCATGCTCGCATACATCCACCATTATAAAACATAGCACTTACCTCATGATGACAGAGGCAAATGACACACGATTCAACAATGAAGACCATATATAAAATACTTTAAAGGATAAGTGAGTTCATAGTTAGTTATATCATCTTGGTTTCATTTATATTATGACAAAGTGTAGGTAGAAAAAACAACAAGTCAAGCTGTAGCAACTACCGCTATGTTTACTTGCCTCAAAACAACGACGCAAGAACATGAGCTAAGAATGATCCAAAGGCGCACCACCTGTTCAAACATCAAGAAAACATACTCATTCAAACATTCACAAATGACAAACAAAACACTTCTACGGCCTGCGCTATCGCTCCCCTCAAAACAACAACCAAACAACCAATCAACAGCAGCAACCCTGCTTCACATTTTTGGTATGGATAAATTACATATTCAAAAATTATGGAACTTTTATAGAAGATATAAAACACCATTATCTATAACTTTTATATAAAACAATCTAGCATATGTTATCTCAAAATGGCATAAATAACCTCTGAACTTCACTGAACCTTTCTGACGATCAAAACAGGACAACAAACTTCTAAAATACATAATTACAGTTTTAATAGTCCAAAAATTATAATCTTTACCAATATGGAAAGCCTATAAAACATTATACAACTCTTATGCTATAACCTTTGGATTTTAAAGAAACTAATATACCCAAAACAAGCCAACAACCTAACTGAACTTTTCTGGCAATAGAAAGACAGTAGCTGAGTAAAACATGTGTATCTAGAGATATACTAATCCAAAATTTATGAAGTTAATAATATGGAAAGATTATGAAATTTACTACAACTTTCATTTAGATCATTCCACGAGATTCTAGACTTAAGACATTGTAAAACTGAACACATTTAAAACTGTCCACAAGTCTGACAGTACAAATGCATCACCGAAAAACGATTATAACTCCTGAACCAGAAGAGCTATGAAGGTGATATCTATACCAAAAGAAAGGTATTGAAGTATAATACTTAACAATAGTTTTTATATGATTTTTAGGCACATAAAAATAGACTTAAACAGCATACAAACAACAACTACACAATCTGAAATAAACAGTAGAGCTTAATTACGAGATTAGAACCCTAACCCGTCACCTAATCGACAAAATACGCTAATCCGTAGCATGGATTTCGCATCAAAACAGAGGGGAGAAGTGGGATATTACCCCAACAGCGACTAGGACAAAGATACGCAATGATTGATCTCCCGTTCCCCTTCTCCCTCACAGCGATCTCCACAATACACATCCTGTCGACTTGATCTACTCCATGGACGGCATCACCATCAAGAACAGCGAGGAAAAGAATGAGACTGAGGACAAAACAAAAAGAAGAAGATGACCAACCAGTTTTAGATGAGGAACAGATACGGCGGCGAACGGCAATCAAACCCCAATTTTCTCTCCCTCTCTTCTGCTCTCTATTTCTGCAAACTTCTCTTCTCGATCGAATTCGAGGCGGCAGCGGCGGCTCGTCCAGAGATATAGGTTTTAGGTTTTAGTGGAGAAGGAAAAAGGCATGAGGAAAAGGCCACGGGCACTGTAGCATCGCGCTACAGTAGCACATGTCCTGTTTATTATTTTTCTTCCTTAAACCTCATGAAATTTATATCTTCATGACCCAGACTCCAAACAACGCATATGAGTAGTCAAACGGAAAGGATTCAACGAGCTCTACGCATCTATGGTCTCTGATCATTCATCCAAGTGACAAAAAAATTTATTTTTTGCTACTCATTAAAACTCCTATTTAACTATTTACCACTTTGCACTTTCTAACACACAAAATATAATACCCTAGCCCATTAGTAGCATGTAGTAGTTGTGAAGTTAGCCTATGTAGCCCAAGTAGCATATGTGGAGTTGTTGTTGGTGGGTTTAGTACCATCTTGGAAGTTTAGGAGGGTGAGGACTAGCTTATAAGCCTTGTCATTCCAAACGTAGCACCTTCGGGTTAACCCTTTTACACGAAGCGAGGACGGAAGTGTAAGCGAGGTGCTACGCGTATGCAGCCCCATTACACATGTGGAGCTAGGCCATATAAACAGTTTTTAGACGTGGGGTGTTATACTCCGAGCCTTTGTGACTCCCTCAACAACGGGGACGTAGGCAAGCCTTGGTGGCTCCACTGAACCTCAGAGTAAATCTCATGGCTTGCCCTTTGTTGTTGTCTATTTGAGCTCACTTATTGTTTGAATTGCAAGATTAGGGTTTCCACTCGATCAACTTGTATACTGAGTTCTAGATGTAGGTGCTTGGTTGTATGGAGTCCTAAGACATCCAGGAAGGCTGGTATTTTACTCGATCTACTTTTTGTACTTGGATTTGTGCGTTTTATTCAGTTCAGTTCATGTACATAGAACCTCAGCAGATTTGTCCTAAACCTCAGCACCGCTGAGGTTAACCAGAAATCTGTTGAGCCTCTGCAGTCTGCTAACCACTGCGATCGAGTTTTGATTTTGAAACAGGCCTATTCACCCCTCTCTAGGCCTTGCTAGGTCCTTTCACAACCAATGGTTTTCATGCCCTTATCGATGAAATTTGTTTCGGTTTTTAAAGGATGGACGACATGATTAAGGGCAGACTAGTTATAATTGTCAGTTGAAGTTGGGAGACACTTAGAGTTGTTTAGGACTTTGTTTTTCCTTTGGCTGTACTATAAAGGGGGTATGAACTAGTAGCTTGACCTAGGTGAGTTTAATGGTTTAGGTGTAGTGCACACTTGTCAAACTTAGCACTAGGCAGCTTTAAAAAGGCCCAAGAATTAGTTGGAATCGATCTCATTCATAAAGTGATTGAATTGGAAGTGAAATGAGGATAAACTTGAGAGTCAGACTCTATTTTGTAATGGCGTCAAACCAAAGGGTTGAGTCTGATGGCCACACGTGGCAATGCCAGAGAGGAGCAAGGGTTGTTGGCCATCAGACCCTGGTGTTTTGGGCCATCGAACCATGCGCTGCAACTGTTGCAACTAGGGTTTTTGTTAAGGCTGCGTCGGGCCCTAGTGAACAAGGCAAGCCGCGGACCATTAGTGCCTCGGTCTGACGGCTTGTAGAGACCATCCAGAGAAGAATTTTGACCGTCGGACTGGTCCGATGGGGTACCGTCGGACCATACGGTACTCAGGAGTTCCAATGGCTAGTTTTTATGCTATTTGACACAGTCTCCATACTGCAGTCGCTGAGTCTCGTCGGACCGAGGGAATTGGTCTGACGACCCCCAATTTGACAAGAGTGAGCCATAACAGCTAGTTGGGTGGTTGGGGGTATTTATACCTCCCCAACTCATCCAATATTGCTCTCTTTCTCGTTTGTTCAGCTGAGACAACACTTTGAGAGCAAGGGGAGTTCTTGCCTAAGTGGGGTGATTGAGATTTGATAATCCAAGATTAAGGACCTTACTAGTGTATAGGGAGTAGAAAGTGTGCATCCACCTTCTTTGTTATGCTTGTTTAGGTCAAGTGTGAGTTTGCGCTTGTTACTCTTGATGATCAGCATCACCTAGATGGCTTGGTGGCGATCGGGAGTTTGGTGATCGCCCAGTGGAGCTTGTGGGTATCCCAACTCACGGTGTAAACGGTTGTGGATGATTAACTATGCCGGAGTGGCGAAGAATCAACCCGTCAAGAGCACTCGGTCCTTGCACAAATCGAGGGGGAGCAATACCCTTGCACAGGTGCTCCAACGAGGACTAGTGGAGAGTGTCGACTCTCCGATACCTTGGGAAAACATCATTGTGTTCCTAACCCTTCTCCTTTACATTTGAGCATTTACTTTTGAGTAATTTTATTCATGTCTTTACATTACTAGAATTATCATGCTAGTGTAGGGTTGGAACTTAGGGTGCAAAACTTGTGTGTAGCATAGAAACACAATCTATGCACAAGGGGTGAAATGGGCTAAGAGGTAGGTTTTAATTGTTACGAGAAAATTTAGATTAGCCCAATTCATCCCCTTCTCTTGCACTTGATCCTTTCACCGTGGCTTGAGAGGGGGCAGTGGGCCCATAGGGTGGTCGGCCGACTCCCTATGTGGGCTCACAACCACCCAAAGTCCTTTATTTATGTACCTACAAGCAAATAGTGATATGTACACGTGGAACCAAGTTATTTGTACCAAAATCACTACTTCTTTGCTTGTTATCTCCTAGAAATGATGTTTTGTCGATGGTTTTTACTATGTAAATATATGATGAAATTGTCGCCAACAATGACCAGGAAGACTCCATTGGTGACAACTCACTGTTGTGCATGGGATGTTCATGTGGATGGTCCGTGCGAGCGTCAAACGGTCCAAGGGAATACGAATTGGCTAAAAAATTAAAAGTTTGTGTTATTGTTCCCGCGGAACATTTCGGTTGTATGGCAGATGTTCCGCGGGAACAGTCTGAGCCTAGAAATGTACACTTTTTTACACAACTAGTTTTTACATTTAAAATTAGGATGCAAATGATGATGATGATAATGACTATGTCACGATCGGGTTGTGACACTATTCTTGCTCATTCTACCCTCAAACTCCATTCCAGATAGTGTGTTCATAACATACTACAACACGATTATCATGGAGAATAATATGACTCGAAGCTGATAAAGAACTTATGTATATCATCTTTTCGCGGTTGAGTAAAGTGATCTTATAGTTTTCTTCTTTTTTCTTAGCCCTAGATAAATATTTATTCACGTTTCCTACATTTTAGTCACCTGATTTCACCGAGATTTCCGGCAACGGCGCCCGCGCCCGCCGTGCCTGCCCAGCATCTTCCGTAATTCCGATGTCATCCCCAACTCCGGCGAGCTTCTTCTCTCTCTCCCTCTCTTCTTCCCCAACTCCGGCGACCTTAGAAAAAAAGAGGGGTTCGGGAGGAGGAAGGCCGGACAGGCGGTGGGGACGACGGCAGGTGGTTTAGGGGCCCCGACGGCGGTGGAGATGGCTGGGCGAGGTCAGGGCGGGGGGCGATGATGGCCATAGCGGTGGCGGGAGGGGGAGGGGAAGGAGGACGCCACCGTGGGCACGGTAGGGTCTCGTCGGAGATTCGCGGCCATGGCCGTGAAGCTTTGGCGAGACCCTACCGCGCCGTGACGGGACGGTGGGCAGCGGCGGGGTCGGGCGAGCAGCGCGACGTGGAAGAAAGAAAAGAGAGAAAGAAGAATGGCCTAAGGAAGAAGAAAGAGGAGAGTCATTTGATCAGGGTCGGATGGCTGAGATTCGTCACATGAAAGGATGCCTATTTTGAGACGTCTGTAAAATAGCAGCTCCCAAGTAACATTATAAAATTTCAACATCTAAATTAGGAGAAAAACATATGACTATATATCAGTTACCAATATGAATAATCTACTATACTACTACAATCACTGATCAGGGAGATTAAATTGTGTACAAACCAAAGAAGAGAACTACATTTTTTTAGGGGAAAGAAGAGAAATACATGGATTGGATTTCTTGCATTTAGGCCGATCGTACCTGGGTTTGTCGGCTGCTTGAGCATTTGTCGGCTGAGGTATTGGGAACCTGTTGGGCCTCCGGCATGGGTGCCAGCCAAACCGCCTTGCTGTTGCTGACAAAAGCAAGTCGCAGGAGAAAGAAGATGAGATGTGCTGGGCTTAGCCAACCATTACTCTATTTGGGCCGAGCGTTTATTTAGCTCTTCCGCAGCCCATCGCGGTGCTCTGAAGTTTTTTCTGCAGAAAAAGTCCATTTTACCACTCTAAATTATCCTCAAAGTATAGATTTCCTCTCTGAACTTCAAACCCGGGTAAACCACCCCCTCAACTTTTCAAACCGTTCATTTTATCTCCCAGACCCTGTTATAGATGGTTTTCAAAGGTGGTTTTGTCTTTTTTTTTTTAATTTATTTCGACTGAATTTATAAAAAATAATAGTAAATCACATAAAAATCATATAATGGAAAATCTAATTTTTTTGACTCCACGTGAGTAGATCTACACAATGAATATATAATATAGTATGCTTTAGTACAAAAATTTTGTTGTAGCTTTAGATCTATACATTTCTGTAATTAATTCAAAGCTACGGTTTCTATGGTCCAATTGTGGTGAAATTTTTATGAAAGACTAATTATTATATGATTGAATTTTAGTAAAAATTTCATGTTTATTGGATCATGTATAGCTAAGTTATAGATTTATTTAGTTTATGCTTGTTAAATGGTTTTAAAATAGTTAAAAGTGTGTAAAAATATGTATGAGTATGGAAATTTTATTATAGTTAAAGCATATAATAGTTAGACTACCATAAAAAATTCACCACATTTGGATCATAGAAATTGCAGTTATGAATTAATTATAGAAAAGCATAGATCTAAAGCTACAATAAAAATTTTGTACAAAAGCATATCATATTATATATTTACTGTGTAGATCTCCTCATGTGGAGTCGAACAAAATTAGATTTTCCATTTTATGATTTTTCTGTGATTTACTTTGATTTTTCAAATATTTAGCCAGGATAAATAAAAAAGAAAAAGACAAAATCGTCTTTGAAACCCATCTATAACCGGGCCAGGAAGGTAAAATAAACGAATTTTAAAAGTTGAGAGAGATGGTATACTCGGTTTTTGAGTTTAGAAAACGGAGTAAAATGGATTTTTTCCGTTTTTCTCCCATCGATATCTATGGGGGAATTCTTTGTATGTCATTAAAAAATATCGCAATGTCCTGTGTGCCTTTGAAAAAATTCAGCGGTCTTCAGCGTCACTGCTCTAACTTTTTTGTGCCCTCCATGCCACTGCCGTCAGTTTGGGCTCTAACGCCGTCAAACTGTAGATGTGAAAAGTTAAAAATACCCTTAAGTCTAAATATGTCATTAATTTTTTTAGCATCTTAACGACTTCAAATAAAAAAACTTAAAACTAGAAAGTTGTAGATCTCGTCGAGATCTATAATTCTCATATAAAATTATCTTCATTTAATTTCGTAAAAAATATGATTTGATATGATTAATATATCTTAGAAAAATCATATCTTTTTTTGTAGAATTAAATAAAAATAATTTTTATATAAAATTATAGCTGTCTAGTTTTGAGTTTTTTCATTTGAAGTCGTTAAGATATTTAAAACAAAATTAATGACATATTTAGACTTAAGAGTATTTTTGATTTTTTACATCTACAATTAACGGCGGGCGTTAGAACCCAAACTAACGGCAGTGATACAAAGAGAAATAAAAAGTTGGAGCAGTGCAGTGATACGAAGAGAAAAAAAAAGTTGGAGCAGTGCGTTACGATTTTTTTTATAGCACACACGGAATTCGCCGATATCTATCTGTCGTTCCATGTCCACCCATCTCCATCATTCTGCATCCGCTTTGCGGCTGGGGCCTTCCATGGCCATCGCCACCCTCGCCGCTCCTCCTTCCTTCCTCTCCTTACTGCCGGCGCCAGCACAGGCGCGGACGGCGAGGAGGAGGACAACGAGACCCTTCCTCCGCCCCGCGTGCGCCTACGCTCTGCAAGAGGGCCAGTTCCGCCGCTTCCACCCTGCCGTGCGGCCTCGACCTCGAGGTCATCGCGCAGTGCCCGCCGGCGGCAGGAGAGCGCTCGCCCCTGGTGTTCGTGCACGGGAGCTTCCACGCGGCCTGGTGCTGGGCTGAGCACTGGCTCCCCTTCTTCTGGCGGGCCGGGTTCCCCTGCTACGCCCTCAGCCTCCGCGCGCAGGTAAATTGTCGAAATGCATCAGTAGGTTGTGTTTTCATCCCTCAAAAAATAGGTCGTGTTATTCACAGTTCAGTAGTAAAATGCAGTAACTACAAATCCCTGGCTCTGGATTAGTCTATGTGTGTAGCATTTTATCTGAATATGTGAATCCTCTTGCGTTGGTCGGTGCATGTGACAGTTCAGTTGACCTGTTGCATTGCCCAGTTGCCCGTATCTGTTCGTAGACCATGTGACATTAGCAGCTTCGGTGACAACCTTTTTAGGGTGAAATCAGTGTTCCACAGGAGGCAGTGGCAGGCACTCTTGAGGTAATTAGTTTTAAGCTACAGTGGACTGTTTCAAATCGTCTCAACTGTTCTACATCTCCATTACTTGATGCTGTTCTTTCAATTAAATCTTATTTCTGGTCCATTTCTAATTAATGTGTGACAGATGTATACTGGGGTGTAACTTTAGATGCAACATACTATTAAGTACAGTTCTAGGTTGTTTACAACTTTAAACTGACCTGTCCCTTTGTCTTCATTTGATGAACACTATAAATCTATCATTTGAACAAGTACACTGAGAAATATCAACCATACACTATGAACAAAGTTTCAAGCATTATCACAAACTAACTCACATGACAATTAACATGTTTAAGCCAAAGATTTCACTACAATGCTTATACTTCTCTCTGTAGAGCTGGCCCACTTCATTGTCTCACAAGATTTACCCCCCAATATCTGATTGACTTGCAGTAGACACATACTGGCGATATTGCTGATTTCATCCAGAAGGAGCTCCCCTTACCACCTGTACTAATTGGACATTCATTCGGAGGCTTGATTGTGCAGCAATATACGTCATGCTTGCAAGGCATAATCCCTCAAAGATTGCTTTGCATGTTCAACATGTTTATGTTCCATCTTAACTGAATTTGCTTCATTCAGAAGCTTAAAAGTTTCAGCTACATAGATATGCTACTTCCAAAATCCCTTTCCAAATGGATTTCTTGCCTACTTATGTTTGGGACCAAAACATCAAACTAATTGGAGATACTTTACAAATTTTGTCTTGACATGATTAGTCATAAAGTCAAATGTGGAGGGAATAACTGATGCTATTTCCCAGAGGATCTTAATTTCTTATTTGCCTATTTTCACTGTTTTCACTCATGAGTTGAGTTGTTCTGTCTAATTGGTCATTCGTTATATTTCACACATGCTAAGCGAAACAGGAATCATGGTTGTTGACTCGTACGCATAAACATTGATGTACTGTCTGCTACTTAGATTGTATATACCAATTAGATACGAGACTTTGAAACCCAGAGGTTATATAGTATGCTATGATTATATAAAATATAACGTATGTACACAAATTGTGTCAAATGGGCAAGGGCCGGGTCGGCACCCCCTGGGTGACGCGCCATGTCGCGATCTGGGCATGGTGTCAAGTGAGCAAGGATCGGGTCGTCGCTTCCTTAGTGGCACGCTACATCGGCGTCCGGGTGTAGTGAAAAATGAGCAAGGGTCTTCACATCTGAGTCGACGGGTGCGAAGGGTAAGGAAGCTAGTCAAACCATCTAGGATCTGTTTAGGTAGTTGGAATGTATGGTCGCTTACAGGTAAGTTAAGAGAATTAGTTGATACCACGACTAGGAGGCATGTAAATATATTGTACGTTCAAGAGACTAAATGGAAGGGTAAGAAGGCGAAGGAGGTGGACAATACAGGTTTCAAGCTTTGGTACACAGGGACAGTCGCGAATAGAAATGGAGTAGGAGTTTTGATTGATAAGAGCCTCAAGAATGGTGTGGTGGGAGTGAGAAGGTAAGGAAATAGGATTATCGTAGTCAAGCTTGTCGTTGGTGATATGGTCTTGAACGTAATTAGTGCGTATGCCTCCCAAGTAGGCCTCGACGAGAGTGCTAAGAGACAGTTCTGGGAAGACTTAGATGGCCTGATTAGAGTTGTACCTAGTAGTGAGAAGCTTTTTATAGGAGGACATCTTAATGGGCATGTAGGTACTACAAAGCAGGTTTCGAGGCAGTTCATGGAGGTTTTAGGTATGGTAGTAGGAATCAGGAAGGGGAGGAAGTTCTGGACTTCGCGGTAACTTTTGACCTAATGATAGCCAACACTTTCTTTAGAAAGAGAGAATCTCATCTAATGACCTTCAGTAGCGGACAACACTCTAGCCAGATTGACTTTGTCCTCGCAAGAAGAAAGAACAAACGAGCATCCTTGGGTTGCAAGGTGATACGAGGGGAGTGTGTTGTTTCTCAACATAAGCTTTTGGTGGCAGACTTTTGTTTTTAGGTGCGTGCCCGTAGGGATAAACAAGCTAAGATTAAAAGAATAAAGTGGTGGAAACTGAAATAGGAGACGTCAGAGGTATTTAGGGAAAGTGTTATCAAAGAGGGCTCTTGAAAGGAAAAAGATGACATAAACAACATGTGGGAGAAGATGGCAACCAACATTCGGAAGGTGGGCTCAAAGGTGTGTGGAGTAACCAAAGAAAGTGGATGCGAGGATAAAGATAATTGTTGGTGGAACGAGGAAGTCCAAAGGGCTATTAAGGAGAAGAAAGAATGCTATAGACGTTTGTACCATGACGGGAGTGTGGACAACATAGAGAAGTACAAGGTGGCAAAGAAGACTGCAAAGCGAGCTGTAAGTATGGCAAAGGGTAGAGCGTACGAGGATCTTTACCAACATTTGAGTACGAAGGAAGGAGAGAAGGACATTTATAGGATAGCTAGGGTTCGTGAGAGAAAGACAAGGGACTTCAATCAAGTTAAGTGCATTAAGGATGAAAGGGAGCATCTCTTGGTGAAGGAGGATGAGATCCGACATCGATGGCAAGAATATTTTGACAATTTGTTCAATTGTGAGAATACGGACACAACCTTTCAGTTGGATGACTCTTTTGATGACATCAATAGGCGCTTTTTGCGGAGAATCCAAGAATCTAAGGTCAGAGAGGCGTTGAAAAGGATGAAAGGAGGTAAGGCGATGGGACCGGATGGTATCCCAATCAAGGTGTGGAGATGCTTTGGGGACATAGCTATAGTATGGCTAACCAAGTTGTTCAACCATATTTTTCGATTGAACAAGATGCCTGACGAGTGGAGGAGAAGTATATTGGTACCAATCTACAAGAATAAAGGGGATATTCAAAGTTGTACTAATTACCGGAGAATTAAGTTGATGAGCCATACTATGAAGCTATGGGAGAGAATTATCGAGCATCGCTTGAGAGCAATAACGCGGGTCTCTATGAACCAATTTGGTTTCATGACCGGAAGGTCAACCATGGAAGCCATTTTCTTAATAAGACAAGTTATGGAGCGGTATAGGGAGAAGAAGAAGGACATACACATGGTTTTTATAGACTTGGAGAAGGCTTATGATAAAATACTAAGGAATGTTATGTGGTGGGCTTTGGACAAACATAAAGTCCCAACGAAGTACGTCGGGCTCATTAAAGACATGTACAATAATATTGTGACTAGTGTTCGTACAAGTGATGGAGAAACGGATGACTTCTCGATTATGATAGGACTACATTAAGAGTCAGCTTTGAGCCCTTATCTGTTTGCCTTAGTGATAGATGAGGTCACAAGGGACATACAAGGGGACATCCCTTGATGTATGCTTTTCGCAGACGATGTAGTGCTAGTTGATGAAAGCTGGACATGAGTGAATTAGAAACTGGAGTTATGGCGGGAGACAGAGGAAGACCGAAGTTGACTTGGGTAGAGGTAATAAAATGAGACTTGAAAGGATGGAATATACCCAAAGACTTAGCCTTAGATAGGAGTGCTTGGAAAACAGCTATTCACGTGCCTAAACCTTGATTGCTTCTGCTGGGTTTCAACTCTAGCCTACCTCATCTTGTTTGGGACTTAAAGGCTTTATTGTTGTTGTTGTTGTATGTACACAAATTGTGCCTTTATAATTGTCTGCAAATAACAAACACAAGTTAAACAGGATAAATCCAGATACTTCACCTGCATTTCAACAAATCCTCTTCAGTCCTCTTCTATAACATCCCAAAGATGTGATTTGTTTTCATGTGTTGCAATGTTAGGTTACCTACAAAACTTAATATGTAATGATCAAGTCTCCTGTTTCAAATTATTCAGTAGTATAGTTAGAAGAGTAAAAATATATTTTATTACTCATCAACTGATAAGTACATCTTTTAGATCCAAAATATATGCAACTAAAATCTGTCTGATGTTATTTTTTTTTTATTGATTCAGAACTTCTGCATCCAAAGCTTGCTGGTGCTGTCCTTGTATGTTTTGTGCCTCCCTCAGGAAACAGGTCTTTCTCACATCCACTACTGCATATTTGCAATCTTTATTTGACTTTCATCATCATGCAACTCCTTTCTATCATTTATCTACAGTGGGTTGGTATGGCGTTACCTTTTGACTAAACCAATAGCTGCAGTCAAGGTAAATGGATCTGCATTATTACACTTTTTTGTTGAGATCTATCACATGGTTGTTGGAATTCTGCTGAGCTAACCTCATTTTGCAGTTCTTTCGTCTAGCATAAATAAATTGGTCCAACTTTTATTCTGTTTCAGACCTAAAATATACCAGTCGATCTCCATTATAAATGAGAAATGCCCATTCTTTTACCATTCTACAAATAATCATATTCCTTTAATTTTCTTGAATTCTATCTTGACTTGTTATCTAAATGTTCGGAATTATCCAGCCTTACATTTTGGTCAATTTTGTTTCCTTTTACCTCAATATTTTACGTGTCCTTCTTGATAATTGTTTCTCTTCATAGACAACATATTACTACTGGCATTATTAAGGTCACCAGCAAACTGAAGTGCTTACATGATTTGATGTTTAATACACATGTACCAACTAGAAATGAAGCCATAACATTTCTCTTCATACTTATCTTTGCAAGGTTTCTGTTAATATTCGTGTATCTACTTAGTTATGTAGTTTATGAACATATCTAAAATCTTAATAAACTTTCTATCAGGTGACACTCAGCTTGGCTGCAAAAGCATATGCAAATTCATTGTCGCTCTGTAAGGAAACATTTTTCTCAGCACAAATGGATGATGAACTTGTGTTAAGGTAATGAGATGTTTGGTAGTTCCTTTTGCACTCTAATATATTCTTTTGAAAATGTGGTTATAGTCTTTAGCACCATGAACTTGGCACCTATTTGTCCTTGGACGCAACAGTACCTTCTGTTTCGTAGTCAATGGGCGAATGATTTATTCTGAATTGTGGTTATAGCCTGCTTCCATGAGTCAATGACTCTTTGCACCAAGCCACCTTTGATACCTATAGCTTTTTTTGTGGACATTAATTCATGCTATTTTAGAGGAGTGGTCTATAGTAGTAGTGGTAATCCTAAGTGATAGGTCCAGTAGTAGTAGCCATCATAACTAGAATGGTGTTCATAGTTTATTTTCTCTTCATTTTGATTGAAATTTGCATGAGGTTCTTCTCCTTCTGTTGTCATATTTCACCTTTGCTTCCACAAATCAATCATTTTATTATTTTTATGTATGAGAAATTGGACATGGAGAACTCATGGCGCACCTATTGTTTATGGATTACATTCTTATTGTGTCTTCATGGCCCCGTTCGTTTGGAGGAATTTGGAGGAATCTGGAGAAATTTGGAAGAGGAAATCATCCGTGAACAGTGAAATTCAGCCGGGAACAGTACTTCCTCCGTACCAGCCGAACGCGGCCATAACATACTGCATCACTGTCTTAAAGGTACCAAGCATTAATGAAGGAGAGCTCAAAATTGCCACTGTTTGACTTAGGGAAGCTAAATGCATCATTGACTGTACCTTCTGTACCAAAAAGTACAACAGAAATTCTTGTCATGGGTGCAAGAAATGATTTCATTGTTGTGAGTGAACCTCCCCTCAGCTCTCTCCCTCCGTAGCTCGCTCACTCACTCACAGTAACTTCATATAAGTACCGTGATGAGATAAGCATAAATAGAATTGTGGTCTGTAAGATATTAATCATTTACATCTTTCCACGGTTCTCCTTGACATAAAAAAAAATGCAACATTAGTATTTTATGAGAAAAAAAATGCAACATTAGTATTTTATGAGAAAGGTTGTTCAAAGATTTGTGGTACAAAGTAACCACATTGCAAATTCCGTAAAGAAGGATTTTGTTATGACGGGATTGCAGTATTCCAGGCGCAGGCCTATTAGTGGCTAAGGGCCCAGAAATATATTTAGTTTATTTATCTCAAATATTATTCATAGAAGTATAAATACTTGTAATCAGGGATTATTGGATTTTAAGCAAGAGTAATCAATTTACTAGGCTTCCTCTAGGAGTCGGGAATTGCCCTAGCCGCCGCCCCGTCGCCGTGCCGCAACCTTCAAGCCTCGCCCCGCCATCACTCACTCATACAACCTTCGATCCACCAGAGGCAAGGCTCAAGTTTGTATCAACCTGGTATCAGACTTGGCCATGTCGATCCCGCAACCCACCACCACCGTGCCACCGCTCGGCGCGACAGACCCGCCCGGCACCACTGCACCGCTCCAGGCGGTTGCCTCCACGTCGGCCCTGGTGCCGTCGGCCTCGCTGCAGATGGGCGCGCCGGCTGCTCCGCGGGCCCTCTTCATGCCCGAGCAGACTGCGGCAGCCATCATCGATCTCAGCGCGGGCATGGCGGAACTGCGGCTCACGATGCAATCCGTCCTCCAATACCTCAACCCACAGATGCCGGCCTACGCACCTCTGCCATCCCTGCCGCCGTCCCAGCCGATGCTGCCGATCTCCTACCCCTACGAGATGCCCACCAATCCCAGTCCGTCGTCCTCCAACTCCATGCCGCTGCCGTCGACGAACGTCCCCATCCACATGATCCGTTTTTCGCCGTCGCCGTCCCCGATTCCAGCCTGGGCCATGGGGCACTCCAACGTCGTCTACACCACGGCCTGTCCCGGACGCATGTCCCCGTGACACCCTCCACCGGGCCCGTGCTCCATCATGGGGGCCTGTGGCGTCGGGTACCCTCTACGGCGGGATGGACGGCACCCTCTTCCATGGCAGCAGCATGCTGCCCACGGCCACCAGCGCCCCGAGCTCCAACGAGGGCGCCCTGGAGGGTGGCATCCCTACGGCCGCGCAGGGCAACATGCCCCCAAAGTTCCACAAGCTGGAGTTCACGACATATGATGGCTCCATCGACCCGTTGAACTGGCTCACACATTGTGAGCAATTCTTCCAGGGTCAGTTCACGCCGGCGTCGCAGCGCACATGGATGGCGTCCTACCACCTCACTGGAGCGGCCCAGACGTGGTACTACGCCCTCGAGCAGGACGAGGACATGCCGCCATGGGACCGTTTCAAGGATCTGTGTCGTCTTCGCTTCGGGCCGCCTATCCGAGGCACCCGCCTGGCGGAATTGGCCCGGCTGCCGTTCCACTCCACGGTGGAAGAGTTCGCAGGCCGCTTCTAGGCGGTCTTGGCCCATGCCCGAGACATTTCCACCCGCCAGAAGGCCGAGCTGTTTGTGGGTGGCCTACCGGACCACATTCGCGTGGACGTGGAGATGCGAGACCCCGGCAACCTCCAGACGGCCATGTACTTGGCTCGCGCTTTCGAGCGTCGTGTCGAGGCCATGGCGGTGCCCGCGCAGCGTGGCGTCTGTCCTCCCCAGCGGTCGGGCCCGTCCGCACGGGTGCCCGCGGGAGGGGCTACCCCGGCGGCCGCGGCCGCTCCTACCGTGTCAGCACCTTCAGGGTCGGGGGCAGCGACGCTTGCTCGACAGTTCCGTCGCTTGTCACCGGCCGAGATGCAGGAACGTCGTCGGCAAGGGCTCTGCTACAACTGCGACGAGCAGTATGTGCGTGGGCACGTGTGCCCCCGCCTGTTCTACCTCGAGTCAGACGACTTCATCGACGACGAGGGGCTTCCTGCCACGGACGGCGACGCAGCGACGCCGCTCACAGACTCGACCCTCCCGGAGGATGGGGCTACTGCTAACGCCCTTGTGGTTTTTGTGCACGCTCTTGCAAGGATTCGGACCTACCGCACTATGCTCCTTCCGGTGACGATCAAGGGCGAGCGACTACTCGCCTTGCTGGACACCGGCTCCACCCACACCTTCCTCTAGGGCGCGGCCATGCGCCGCCTGGGGCTCGCTCCGTAGGGGGCGCATCACGGTCGCCAATGGCGACCGCGTCCCGCGCGAGGGGATCGCTCGCGACGTTCCCGTCGTCATCAGCGGCGAGTCCTTCCCCATCACCTGCGTCGGGCTCGCGCTGGGCTGCTTCGACTTCATCCTCGGCGTGGACTTCTTCGGGGAGTTGGGCCCCCTCACTTGGGACTTCGAGGGGCTGACCGTGGCCTTCCAGAGGGGTGGCCGCCGCGTGACGTGGCAATGTGTGGGCGCCCCGGGCGCGCCCTCGCAGCAGCGGTCCTTGGCTGCGGTCGCGCCTGACCCGCAGCATCCGCTGCTGGACCAGCTTCTACTGCAGCACGGCGCCTTCTTCGACACACCACGGGGCCTTCCTCCGGCTCACGCCTACGACCACCGTATCCACCTCCTGCCGGGGACCACGCCAGTAGCTGTGCGACCATACCGGTACCCGCAGCTGCAGAAGGACGAGCTCGAGCGGCAGTGCGTCGCCATGTTGGAGCAAGGCATCATCCGCCCAAGTACCTCTCCGTTTTCCGCGCCGGTGCTGCTCGTCAAGAAAGCGGACGGGTCGTGGCGCTTCTGCATCGACTACCGAGCGCTCAATGACAAAACGTGCAAGGACAAGTTCCCGATCCTGGTTGTTGATGAACTCCTCGACGAGCTCCATGGGGCGAAGTACTTCACCAAGCTTGACCTCCGCTCCGGGTACCACCAGGTGCAGATGCACCTGGCGGACGTCGAGAAGACCTCTTTCCGCACCCACCATGGCCACTTTGAGTTCTTGGTAATGCCGTTTGGGCTCTCCAACGCCCCGGTGACATTCCAGGCATTGATGAACGATGTGCTCCGCCCCTTCCTCCGCAGGTTCATGCTGGTTTTCTTCGACGACATTCTCGTTTACAGCACGTCGTGGACCGAGCACCTCCAGCACATGGGCCTCGTCTTCACCGCTCTACGTGCTCACGGCCTCTTCCTGAAGAGGTCGAAGTGCTCCTTCGGGGCATCCTCCGTCGCCTACCTCGGCCACGTCATCTCCGCCGACGGGGTCGCTATGGACAGCGACAAGGTGGCCGCGGTCGCCTCCTGGCCGACGCCACGCTCACCGCGGGGTGTGCGCGGCTTCCTAGGGCTCGCTGGCTACTATAGGAAGTTCATCCGCGACTTTGGCTCCATTGCGGCGCCCCTCACGCGCCTCCTGTGGAAGGAGGCGTTCGCCTGGACAGCAGAGGCGGACGAGGCCTTTGCTGCTCTCAAGCGGCCTCTGTCCTCGGCTCCGGTCCTCCAGATGCTCGACTTTGAGCGCCCGTTCATGGTTGACTGCGACGCTTCGGGCGCGGGCTTTGGCACCGTACTTCACCAGGGGGTCAGCCCCCTGGCCTTCTTCAGCCGGCCCTTTGCCGCCCGCCATATCAAGTTGGCGGCATACGAGCGCGAGCTGATCGGGCTGGTGCAAGCAGTCCGGCATCGGCGTCCGTACTTGTGGGGGCGCCACTTCCTCGTCCGCACCGACCACTATAGCCTGAAGTTCCTCCTAGACCAGCGGCTGTCCACTGTTCCCCAACATCAGTGGATCAGCAAGCTGCTCGGGTTCGACTTCGCGGTGGAATATCGGCCGGGTCGCCTCAACTCGGCGGCCGACGCGCTATCCCGCCGCGACGAGGAGGCAGCTGCGGCGCTCGCCTTGTCTGGGCCGTCCTTCATTCTCTACGACGACATCCGGGCGGCCACAGCTGTGGACCCGGTCGCCTGTGACCTCTTGCAGCAGCTGGCCGTGGGGGACGCTGCAGCATCGTGGCGTGCCGCTGATGGCTTCCTGCTCCACGGCAAGCGGGTTTTTGTTCCTGAGCAGGGTGATCTGCGCCACCAGGTCATCGCCCTGGCGCACACAGCAGGCCACGAAGGCACCCAGAAGACACTCGTACGTCTTCGTGAAGACTTCTACGTGCCTGGTGATAGAACACTCGTGCAGGAATTTTTTCGCACGTGTGATACTTGCCAGCGCAACAAGACCCCCACAACACAGCCGACCGACTTGCTTCAGCCGATGGATGTGCCGTTGCAGGTATGGGCAGACATCTCAATGGACTTCATCGACGGCCTCCCCAAAGTCCATGGCAAGTCGGTCATACTGACGGTCGTGGATCGTTTCTCCAAATACGCACACTTCATCGCCCTCAGCCACCCGTACACCGCCGCCTCAGTCGCCCGCGCCTTCTTCGAGGGGATTGTGCGCCTCCACGGCTTCCCCAACTCCATCGTCAGCGACTGCGACCCCGTCTTCACCAGCAACCTGTGGCGTGACCTTTTTAAGCTTGCAGGTGTGAAGCTTCGTTTGAGCACGGCATTCCACCCTCAGACTGACGGCCAGTCAAAGATCGTCAACAAGGTGATCGCGATGTACCTACGCTGTGCGACGGGTGACCGGCCGCGTTCGTGGGTGGACTGGCTGTCGTGGGCGGAGTACTGCTACAACACCTCCTTCCACACAGCCCTCCGAGCGACGCCGTTCGAGGTGGTGTACGGCCACGCGCCGCCACCTCTTCTACCACACCAGGAGGGGGCGGCCCAGATAGCGGCGGCCGACGCCATGCTGCGGGATCGGGACGCGTTCTTGGTGGAGGTCCGCGAGCGTCTTCTCCAGGCACAGCAGTACGCCAAGCGCCACTATGATGAGCACCATCGCGAGGTGGCATTCGACGTGGGGGCATGGGTGCTGCTACGTCTGCTACACCGCCCAACCCATGCCCTGGCCACGCCGTCGAAGGGCAAGCTGCGTCCGCGCTACGCCGGGCCGTTCCAGATCGTCGAGCGCATCGGTCCGCTGGCCTACCTCCTCCAGCTTCCAGCGCAGGCTCGCCTGCATGATGTCTTTCATGTGGGGTTGCTGAAACCCTACCGCAGCCCCGGCGGCGACCCTCTTGCAGCCCCAGCGGCGATGCCACCTGTCCAGGACGGCCGTCTATTGCCCGCCCCTGAGCGTGTGCTGCGTGCCCAACTGCGCCGCGGTGATTGGATGCTCCTTGTCAAGTGGCAGGGGCTCGCGGAGGATGATGCAACTTGGGAGCCACTACAGCACTTCAAGGATCTCTACCCCGATGTCCAGCTCGAGGACGAGCTGTTTGCCGGGGCGGGAAGAAATGTTATGACGGGATTGCAATATTCCAGGCGCAGGCCCATTAGTGGCTAAGGGCCCAGAAATATATTTAGTTTATTTACCTCAAATATTATTCATAGAAGTATAAATACTTGTAATCAGGGATTATTGGATTTTAAGCAAGAGTAATCAATTTATTCGGCTTCCTCTGGGAGCCGGGAATTGCCCTAGCCGCCACCCCTATTTCTCTTCCGCTCGCACGCGACCACGGCGCCCCGCCGCCGTGCCGCAGCCTTCAAGCCTCGCCCCGCCATCACTCACTCATACAACCTTCGATCCACCAGAGGCAAGGCTCAAGTTCGTATCAGATTTAATGTACCACCACAATAAATTTACCATGTAACTAACCCTTCTACTGACTTACCTGCAACTTACAATGCATGGTGGTACACCTGCTTGACTGCTTTACTTTCCTGTATAATGTACACGAGAAACCATTTGTTTCCTTCCTTGTTAATCAGTTTATGCTCCCGAATTAGGATTCTGAAGGGCTTTATGAAACTTCAAGATTTTATGGAGTGCAACCAGTATGTGTGGAAGGTGTATGTTAGATTGCTCGTGGGATAAAGGAGCTGAAATAATCTTGACGTGGTTAGAGAAACTCACACCATGATTGGGATATCTTGACGTGGTTTGACAATTTGGAGCCCTGGTTTTTCTTGATTTTCTTTTGGTGGACATCTGTTTGTAGGGACTTTCTAGGTTGTGCTTGGAAGTTGCTTCCAGTATTATTGTTTTGATTGAAACGAAGTCCAGATTATCATTTCATTGTTTTGTTAGTGTTAGTGTTAATGCCTAATAGTGTTTAGTGAATACCATGGCTCTTATTCCGATGTTTTATGTGTGATAGCTCTTCCAGAACAATAATGTATGTTTGCAAAACCAACATGTTTTTGAGCATAGATTTCTGTGCTTTTGTTCAAGCATAGAGCTTTCTTTCGGAAAAAGTAGAGTGGAAGCATTTGAAATGTTGACTGTTGTCTTCTTTCTTCCACGAAGGAATTACTTGGAGGTGTTTCTATCGAGAAGTCCCGATAAGAAATATGAGTTTTTGTGCTACAATCTGCATATGAATGGGGCCTTCTTTGGTTGCTCATTGCCACAAACTGTGGGATGTGTGGTCTGACAGCTTATGCATGGCACGATTAGTGCACAAAGCAAATAGACACGAAGTTCTTCAGCATATGGTTTTGTTTGGTGCTCCATAACTGATCGCTTGCATTAGAGGTTCGAACAATGGTGTTTGTTCTCGGATACGCACTGAAATTACGTATTTGTTATACTAAAGTAGAAAAGAAAAGAAAATTGTACAAAACCAGACTTTTACAGAACTTTACAACGAATGCGTCAGACTTTAAAGAAATGACCCGACTAAGATATATATAAAACCTGCTGACCGAGCGTGAGGACTAATGGCAAGGCACAAGGCCGCCTAGCGAAACACCAGATTGTCTGTTGTAGCCAAAATTCCATCACCAGATAATACAACTGAAAGCATCTAGATCCCAAATTGAGTTTTAGTGATTAATGACAATATGAGATTACTATAACTAACGTGTGTTTTACAGAGACAATTAAGTTAGGTCATGGTAATAGACATTGATTGGGCAATCATGGTTGTCATGCCCCTACGATAGAAATCGTTTCGGTTTTTTAAGGATGGACGACAAGGTTAAGGATGGACTAGTTCTAAGTGTCGTTTGGTGTTAAAGAGACACTTAGAGTAGTTTAGGACTTTGTATTTTCTTTTGCCGTACTATTAAGGGGAGTATGGACGGGTATCTTGACCTAGGTGAGTCTAATGGGTTAGGTATGGTGCACACTTGTCAAATCTAGCACTATGTAGCTCCTCAAAAGCCCTTAGATCAATTGGAGCAAAATTCATTCACATATGATTGCGAGTTGTAAGTGAATGGAGGATCAAATATTGATCGGACGCTGGTTCCGGTGTGACCGGACGCTGGCGCAGAGTCCGGTCAGTTCATTTGATCAAGATGAAGTTGTCAGGATGTGACCGGACGCTGAGAGAAATGTGACCGGACGCTGGGTGCCAGAGTCCGGTTAACTCCAGTAAGGTTCCAGACAGGGAGAATCCTGATCGGACGCGTCCGGTCAGTGCTGCCCGGACGCTGGTCAGGTTCTAGCTACTGATCGGATGCTGAACAGTAAAGTGACCGGACGTTGGGTGCTAGAGTCCAGTCAACATCAGTAAAGTTACAGAGAGCAGTTTTTGTGACCGGACGCGTCCGGTCAGTGCTGACCGGACGCTGGTCGGTGTCCGGTCACAACTTAACTGCTTGGTTGCGGGGAGAAATGACCGGAGCGTCCGGTCAACTTGACCGGAGCGTCCGGTCACCCCGCAGAGGCACATAGCGGTTCGTTTTGAATGAGGGGTTATAAATACTTCCTCTATTCACTCAAGGGATCACTTTTGCTCATTCCAATAGCTAAGAAACACTCTTGAGAGTGCCAAGAAGAGCAAGGTCCTAGTAAGGTGATTGAGATTTGAGAATCCAAGAGAGAGGCCTCATTAGTGAAAGCATGAGTAGCAAAGTGTGCATCCACCCTTCTCATTAGGCTTATCGTGGTCAAGTGAGAGTTCGTGCTTGTTACTCTTGGTGATCGCCATCACCTAGACGGCTTGGTGGTGATTGGGAGTTTGGTGATCATCCGACGGAGCTTGTAGATGACCCAACTCAAGTTGTGAGCGGTTGTGGGTGATTCACCACGACGGAGTGTCGAAGAATCAACCCGTAGAGAGCACTTAATCCTTGCGCGGATCAAGGGGGAGCTACACCCTTGCGCGGGTGCTCCAACGAGGACTAGTGGGGAGTGCGCGACTCTTCGATAACTCGGCAAAACATCGTCGCGTTCCTCCTTCTCTCTTTACTTTAAGCATTTACTTTGAGCAATTCAATTCTTGTCTTTACATTCATAGAATTGCCATGCTAGAGTAGGATTGGAATATAGGTTGCTAAACTTTTATGCGGTAGAACGATAGAAACACTTTCTAGGCACAAGAGGTGAAGTGGGCTAACCGTATGGTTTAATTATTGCAAGAATTTTAGAATTAGCCCAATTCACTCCCTCTCTTGGGCATCTTAATCCTTTCAATTGGTATCAGAGCCTCGTGCTCACGAAATTAGACTTAACCGTCTAGAGAAAGATGTCTCACAGGGATGGTCCTTCTTCTATCTTTGAGGGAAATAATTTTCCTTATTGGGAAATCCGCATGGAGACGTATTTAGAAGCTCTAGATGTTGGAATACTTAGAGCCGCCTCACAAGGATTCTCAAAACCTCGGGATCCCACGCACCTTCAAGGCGATGAAGTGAATTACTGAAAAATGGAATGCAAATGCTAGAAACACCATCTTTAGAGGCCTTTGCAAAGATGTGTTTAATCGGGTGAGGAACCACAAAGACGTCCATGCACTATGGTCGGATATTTGTGCGCTCCATGAGGGAACTAAGAGCGAGCGTGAGGAACGCTATCATCTCATAATGAAAAAGCTTAATTCTTTTGATATGCTTCCGAAAGAAAGCGCTGATGAAATATACTCACGTTTGAATGTTCTTGTAGAAGAAGTCAATGGGCTTGGACTCACTCAAATGCAACCATTCGATGTTGTAAGAAAAATCTTGAGTGTCCTCCCCATTGATAAATATGGGCATATTATGATCGTGCTTCACCAATGTGATCTTTCCACCGCTACACCAACTCAAATCTTGGGAAAGATCAATGCTCATGAGATGTACATGCACATCACATCACAAGATGGCTCATCCTCTACCAAGAAGAAAGACAAAGACTTAGCATTCAAAGCTAGCCAAGAGAAGGGTAAAACAAGAATTGAGTATGAGAGCTCAAGTGATTATGAAGTTGATGATGCAAGTCTTGCTCTCATGGTGAGAAGAACCGCCAAGATGCTAAAGAAGCTCAACAAGAATGACTTCAAGTTTGATGGGAGGAAAAAGAAGTTCTTCACTAGCACTAGAAGGAAGCCAATCTCGAAGATGGATTGCTACAATTATGAAGAACTTGGTCATCTAGCACATCAATGCACCAAGCCCAAAAAAGACAAGTACAAGAATAAGTACAAGGGCAAGAAAGATGACTCAAGTAATGAAGATGAAGATGAGAAGAAGAAAAACAAGCCATACAAGAAGAAGGATGGCAAGAAAAAGGACTTTCACAAGAAAAAGAAGAATGACAAGGCATACATCGTCGGTGATTGGCTCATGGACATTGATTCATCTAGTTGCTCATCCAATGATGATAGTGACAACGAGAAGGTGGCCGCCATTGTTATTGACTCTTCATCATCTTCACCGACATCACCGCCATCATCCTCTACACACCTATTTCTTATAGCCAAGGGTGAACGAAAGGTATCAAATGATGATGATAGTAGTGGTGATGATCATACTAGCGATGATGATAGTGATAGTGATGATGATGAGTTTGAATCACCCTCGTATGATGATCTTATTAAATTGCTAAATCAATATACTAAGATCATTAGAAAGACTAGAGCTAAGAATGAAAAGCTTGAAATTAAGAATGAAAGG